>FR990125.1:8053311-8678311 GCA_905404295.2 Ochlodes sylvanus | reverse complement strand
ATAGCCCGGTGGCTTGCAGATAATGGATTTGCAGATGATAACTTGTATAATGAAGTCAATTCTTAATGTACAATTCTTTTGCAGAGAAAATGATGTAGCAGGTATAGACATCAATATGGGTTGCCCTAAAGAATTCTCCATCAAAGGAGGAATGGGAGTTGCACTCCTTGAGCAACCAGATAAGGCCTACAGCATACTCAAGACATTAGTAGAAAACCTTTCAATACCTGTTTCATGTAAAATCAGAATATTTGAAACACCAGAAGATACATTGACTTTGGTTAATAAATTAATTAGCTCTGGTATCAAAGCTATCGGTATACATGGCAGAACAAGACATGAGAGGCCTCAGCATAGTGTACATGCTGACATTATTAAGTATGTAGCTGAGAGAGTGTCCATACCGGTCATTGCAAAGTAAGACAATATCTTATGTTTTAACATTGATCAACAATAAATTAACAATCAGCTGAATCCTGATATAATCATTATGTTAAGAGTCAAGGGGTGACAAGTACTTGGCAACTTCAACCAGAAGCCAAAACACATTACATTTCAATTGACTAGCCAGTCCTGGTAACTCAGCAGATTAAACACTTCAGTAGCATCCAGCAACCTCTGTCAACAAGAACTTTGCACTATTGAGTTGTCTTTTGAACAGCTATAAAGCATCACATATAGTTACTTTGTTAGTAATTTTTTTTATTGACTCAGACTTATGATTTACTTTATACGGTTGATAAAAAAATCTTACTCAAAATACATTTTACAATTACTTTCAGTGGAGGTTCTAAAGAAATAGAAAGACACAGTGATATCTATAAATTTAAAGAAATCACTGGTTGCTCCAGTGTTATGTTAGCACGAGCAGCAGAATGGAACTGTTCTATATTTAGAAAACAAGGTCTGTTACCAATGGACACTGTTATCACAGATTATCTTAAACTTGCAGTTGACTATGATAATTCACCATCTAATACAAAGTACTGCATCCAGAATATCCTGAGAGATTTGCAAGAAACCCCAAGAGGAAGACAATTTTTAGATTGTCAAACATTGGAACAAATATGGTATGTCTTTATAAATGTACTAGCTTTTGCCTGCCTATTTCCAAAAACTCCTTTCTTAGTGCTCACTTGTGTCACTTGAGGAACCCATATACAAAGCTTCAAGTGAATCCATTAAAGAAATAAGACTTTCAGCTTATCAGCTTTTTGATCCCCTTAAGGGAAAAATGTAAAATTCTTCTCTTAGTGCTCCCCTACACTGCCCAAGGAACATACATGCCACAGCTTCTCGTGTTCAGTAGTTTTGGCTGTGCATTGTCTGTAAGTCACTCAGTAATGCAAGAGTTTTATATAATTATATTGATTATAATTAGTACCTAGTTGTTACAATTTCTAACTACATTATTTCATTGTTGTTGCATATTTTCAGTGCTATCTGGGATTTGGATAAGTATTGCAAAGAGAAACAACTTGAATATCAGAATTTGGGCATACAAGGTCGGTGGCAGGTATGTCCTGATGATTTAGAACCACCTAATAAAAAATTGAAAACTGATGAAGGAAATCTTGAAGGCGTTGAGCAAATGAAGGTAATTCATTAAAAATAATATCATGTAATTTAGAACTCATCTTATTAATTTCTCAATTTAACTCAAATTATACATGATGTCTATATATTTCAGGTACGTTTCATACGTTCAAATTTTACGGACCTAAACTTGCCAAAATCTCAACTTCATGCTTGGATTGTAAAAAATAGTTTTCAATTACCTACATATGAAACTCAACAAGTTTCAAAATTGTTTCGTACAATTCTCTCTTTTAATGGCAAGAAATATACATCAACTTTTTGGGAAAAGAACAAGAAATTTGCCGAACAAGGTGCTGCTTTAGTGTGCTTGCATTATTTAGGTTTAGTATCTAAGGATGAACTAATAAAACTAGGTAGTGTAATAAAGTAAATTGAGTTTCAATGGGCTTTGATTACCACCTTCTAAAATGGAAACCATGTGCTGGATACCAGAAGAACAGCAGACTCAGACTTTATTTTTGAAGTCAGCAATAAATGGCATTGAGCTGCTTAGTAGGAAAATGGTAGAAGACAAAACTTTAAGTTTGCAGTTTTTGCAGTTGCTTTGCAGTTAAAGCCTTGTCACTTCTTATAGCCAGTTTTGCAAAGAAACTGTTATAGTATAAATTAATTTCTTTATACAAAACTCCACACTAAAGGTAGCATGTACCTACATTTAAACTTGTCAGGTACACCCTAGTGACCCTAGCATAAGTTAACTTAAGAATACCATTGACATTTTAATGTATACACAAAAGGGAAAATCTTGAAAATATATTTGCCTTGGCTGGTGACTGGTGATTAGATCCTACCAAAACGTAAATTAACAAAGTCATCTAACTGGTATCTATCAATATCATGTTTTTTATTTTTCGTGTTCTGAGTAAACAATCAAACTATATCATGAAATATATAAATAATTATATTGGTTTAATCATTAGCAATTTGCTGCTTCCTCATATTCTCTATATTATCCATTAACTCTTTGTTTAGTTCTTCTAATGTACTGCTTAATTGTTGTTGTTCACTTATATCATTTTTCAACTGCTTATAATTTAAATAGCAATTATATGCATCTCGGAGACTTCCTTCATCAGATGTAAATTTCAATGTTTCTTGTGTATCTTCCACACTCAAAGAATTTAAGTCTTCAAGAATACTTCGTGGACTAGGCAAACTTGGTTTACTGTATTTATCCATAATTTCCCTGCAATTTTTTTTATATTGCGATAAATATTATGAACTTTTAACACAAGTTACAACTCACAAAGTCACAAGCAAACCTTAATAATTCACCAACAATAGAAGATCACGCCAGGTCACAAATCACACTTAAAAATTAAAATCAAACCAGTTTTTAATACGCTCTTACGTACTTCGCAATCTTCGCATTTACTTTATGTACATAATTATAACAAATAATAGTGGAACAAACAAATCAAATTCACTTCACTATATAGATTAAACTGACAAGTGTCAAAACCCAAAGTTTGAGTTGACATTGGCACTTGGCACTTTGGCAGTTTGAGTCTCAAACTGCCAAAGTGCCAAGTGCCAATGTCATTCTTTATTCTTACGTCACCATTTGAGTGAGGCCCGACATTAAAGATGTACAAAAAAATCAACACACCAAAGAAACCAATTTTTACAATAAATCAGTTCTAAGTAGTACGGCTATACGAATAATTGTATACTTTATACGAATAGTTGATGATACTTGTAGACTAAGATTTACGGAGAAACATGTAAAACATCTCTCTCATTCCTTTTTATTGTATTGTTAATGTTATCATTATTATAATTATTAGCATCGGGTCTTATTTTTTTTCCGCGAGACGTGTTTGGTGCGCACTGTCATTGAAGACTACGGAGCTGGTCGGCGTTTGGTGACATTTATTACTCCAAATTAAAGTTGTCATAGTGGCCGCGCGGACTTCACTAACACTAACACACACTAAACTTAGCCGTAAACACCATGCAAAAAATCTCGACGTACAATAGGTAGCATGTACCTACCTCTGTAAGGCAATCCATGAGTTAACTTTTCAAATCATGACCAAATAAATATTGTATTGTAGGTATACCTAGGTACTTAATAAATGTAAGATAAAATCTTTATTAATTTCTCCGTCTATGAGCCTCGTGTATGTTGTGTGTAAACAACATACGGCCATCGAGGGGAGTTTAGTAGGTACCTCCTACCTACTTCAGTGGGTAAAAATTCCACATAAGTAACCCGGTATAGTTTTTTTTTATATTTCTCAATCGAAAAAAAGGGGCCAAGTAATCGCAGATGCAGTTGTAGGTAACTGTAAGTTTAATCTACGAGTAGGTATACGGTTGATTTACCTACCTACCTAAGTATTGGTCGGAGGAACATATTTCCTAAAATTTGAAAGCGTCCATACTTACATAGCTATAATCTGTATATAAAACTAAAAACAAAAGGCCTGCTTCACCGATCCGACGGAGTTATTTAGGTGGATAGTTTGCGGTTTCCTGTCGCAACCGCGGCCGTATCCTTCGTTGCATGAGCTCGTGTTGTGCTCATTTGCTATAAGAATAATAAAGTTAAAGTTTTAAAATATTTTTATGGACACACTGGAAAGTGGAAATAGAATGTAAGTTTATAAATAAGACCTACACGCGAAGCAATTGTAACCTTTGTAACCCAGGGCTTTTACTATATTTTCCTAGTTCTAGAATTGAAAACACTACTAATAACTTCTTCAATATGATGTGATGATCATTTTTACAGTTATTTTATTTCAATTAAGTATTTCAGAAATAAAAAAAAAAACATTTGTCAATTTAGATACTCCCGACTAAACATTTTTCCGGGTTTGGGTACTAAGGCATAGGTTTCCCGAAGCAAAGCGAAGGCAGTTACTAGTTCGTAATCGAAATGGGGTGTGAAAATCCGGAATTCCGCTCAACTAAGAAAGCTAAAAGATGTTAGAGCTTAAGGTCTTAGAGTATTCGCCTGGGGCAGTAGGTAGGTACCTACCAACGCCCGCCTAAGTGCCTAGTACCATTTTTACCGTGTAATAATTATTTGAACAGCAATTTTGTTCCGGTTAGAAAGAAGTGAATCCGGTTCCGGTTACAGTTTTTTCGAGGCGATCATCTCAGCCCTCAAGGGTAGCAACACATCTGTGACTTAGAACGAAACTTATTTTATTTAATAATGTCATTTAATTGCAAAATCTTTAATACTTATATCAATAACGATGTCGTGTGTGGTCGTCAATTTATTCATGGATGCACTTGATCTCCGTCGTCAGCCGCAGCGGAGCATCGGGTTACATTCATTTCAAGTCACTGACTAGCGTCACGGCGTGATGTTGATGATATCTTTAAAAATATTAAATTGGCCAAGTGTGATCTGGACTACGCACAGTAAATCGTTCCATATTCGGGGTGAATCTATCGTTTTATCGACGTGCTTACAACAGAAACGGTACTACGGACGAACGGGTACAGCAGAAATAAATATTATGGTACTTAAGTAATGCTACAAAAACGAAATTACTTCACAAATTGCACGATTTGTGCCTTTTTCCTTAGGTATCATTGACTTATTATTACTATAATAAGTCAATTAAAAGCCAAGTTAAAGCAGATTAGGCAGGTACTTAAGTACTGAAAAAAGTTTCGTTTGTTGTTCGATGACTATTGAAATTCTGAAAATTAAATTAAATACTCTAAAAATACCTAAAATATAGTTTATAATATAGGTAAACGTAGAATTAATTAAAAAATTTAGATTTGTTTTTAAATCTTGTTGCCAAAATTTACAACATCGACGTCAAAAAATGCGTAGGTATTACATATTTTGTGGTTGTAGCTTAGAACATAATGATGTAGAAATAATGAGTTTTTTGATTTACTACCTCTTTCTCTGAGTAGAAAATGTCCGCATGCTGCAGACCGCAAAATTACAGAAGAAAACGACGACGATAAAAGCATAATAATTCAACAAACCACAATTTTTCATTACCATGCGGCTGTGATGACGGATGAGTTGAAAAGGAAAGTATGTAGTTACATACCTTCCTACCGTTATAATTATAATGGTCAATGTAAGCTAATGTTAATAAGTATAAACTTATTCTTAATTCAAATACTTCTAAAAAGTTCTTAAAAATAATTTAGACTATGCATCCACATACATATCTCATTCACTTATCGGAGAAAAAAAAGAAAACTTGAATGTTTCATTGTTTAAGTTGATATTTAAATATGACAATTGCGCATCATGACATGTCACACTGTTTTGTGTTGCATATTTCAATGATGAGTAACGTGACACTCAAATGCACGACATGAATGGAATATTTTGGACAGTTCAATGAGGACCTCTTTAAAACTCAACAGCGAGCATCTCATTACAGAGGGGTCGAAAATTCAATTACAAAATTCACCAGCACATTTGTAATTTAGAGTAGGTACTACCTACATACCCTTCAAACTTAGGCAATATCACGATAATGGTCGCGTCAAATGCTTTCCAACTAAGTAGTACCTAAGTAACGTTAGTAAGTAAAGTTTTTAGTAAGTATTAGGACTGGAACACAGAGACTGTTAGTGATAGTTAGTTCTGTTAGCTTTTGTTAGTAATCGTCCAGTCAGTAATTGTTAGTAAGAGTCTCGTTCTAGTTCGGTCACAGATGCGTTGCTACCCTTCAGGACTGAGATTATCACCTCTGAAAAGTTTTACCGGCTCCACACCTTTCTAACCGGAACACAATTGCTGTTAAAACAATTATTACACGGTAGAAATGTTATAGCGGTAGTACTACCCCGGGCGAACTCTAGGCTCTACAACTCATTAAACTTGTTAGTACTTATTAGTCTCGTTCTAATTCGGTCACACATGTTTTGCTAACTTTGACGATTAAGATGTTCGCCTCTATAAAATTTTAACCGGATCCACACATTTCTAACCGGAACACAATCGCTGTTAAAACAATTATCTATTATACGGTTGAAATTGTAATTAAGTACCGTGGCGGGCGATGGTGCTACCCAGCTCGAACACTAGGCTCTACCACCTATTATGGGTGAGTGAAATCCGCCAAACCGCACTTGGCCAGCGTAGTGGACTATGGCCTGTATCCCTCACATTGTGAAAGGAGGTCTGTGCCCAGCAGTGGGACAGTTATGGATTGCGATGGTGACATAAAGTACGAGCTGTTATATAAAAACCCGTTAGTAAAATAGAACATAATTACGAATACCTAAATAATGAGGAACTACGATATTCTTTTGAAGAGAATACAAAACATTCAACGCTTTTAGGCCGGGACGCGTGCCCGCTCATAATCAGTAGGTAGATCTCATAAATAAATTGAGAGCTTTGTATATAAAAACAAAGGGGGTTAAGTTATTAGAGTTGAGAAGGGCGCGCGTGCCGAAGCGCGGGTGGCGATCTTATGTCGCTCTCGTAAGCCTGGTGCTTAATAAATTGTTCCCGAAGACAAATTATGTGAGTTAAAGTGTCATATTCTCTACATCTAATAGGCATAACTTAGAAATCTTAGAATACAACAAATATATCAAAATGTTTAGAGTGCACCCCTATTCTTTAAATTTTATTTAACCTCCACCAATCTTGCCTTAGACACCACGACTGAAGTAAAACTCTCTCTCTTTCTATCTTCACTAACTTATATCTCACTCTCAACTTCCGTTCGCCTCGCCTGACGACACTTTTCGTAACGTTCTCGTCACGCATTCACCAGCTTACTCCTCAAGTCAAGCGTGCGTAAAGAAGTTTTACTACAATAACAAAATCGAAAATCAGTTTATAACGAGACTTTATTAAAGTTAGGTACCGACATATATTCGAACAAAATATTGTGCATTTAACGTTATAAAAGCCGACGGACAATATTTAAATCAGAATGATATATCGTTTCGACGAAGCGAACCAACTGTTCCAGTTGTTCACGGAATTTACGAGCGGGCCCGAACACGGCAAATACATTTGTTAATAGACACATTAGCTGTTAAATGCGTCTGCTGCTTCTTAATTGCCGACATATTGTCATTCCTACAGATTGTATGCAGTCTCTTTTGACAGCGACATGGATAGTTCAAATTGTCGAACAATATAAGGTTTAATTTTAGTACGTTTCTCTAACTATGTTTTTATTAAATGATATGTTACCCACTGTAGACATGGATGGCCATTACTTAGTTGTACGATAAGTTTATATTGGAACAGCATGGTGGATCCAGAAATTGCTCTATTAGAAAAAAGGGCCTGTATGACACGAGTGTACCTAATAATGCAGGTTTTCAAAAATTCCTGTAAAAATCCAAGCAATGACCGTTTGAATTATTCGAAAATCAGTCTCCCGCACAAGTGGCCCGCCATCAGATACTTCAAGCACCTCCAGCTTTATCACTTACATCGGAGAAGTAGAGCACTGTATGAAAACGGATACCTGTAAGTTCAGTTTTCAAAAATTAAAATGGTCAGAGAAACCTAATAATGGGACCGGGGAGTGATGACGATGAGGCCTTCTTATAAATAAAGAGTCATGCTTTTCCTGTTCGATTTGATCAAATAACAATAAAATTGTCGTTAGTGCAGTGTTTGAATAGAAAATGAATGATTGTGAATCATTTTTGGCAGAGGATTTACGCACGACGTCTGTACGTAACAGTAATACTTACCTACTGATTGTTATCCTGCGTACTAATGAAAGGATGACTAAACAACAAATCAATTGGTAAAACCATGCTCATGACCTCGTGCCATTGTTTTGTCGTTTATCAGTCAGGAACGATGCCAACGATTGTTCAGTACATGCGCGCAACTCGTAAATAATTTGCATATCGTCGTAATATACCTATATTCGTAGGAGGTACAGACCTATAGGTACTTAAATTTTTTTCTTGTTTAATTCCCCTAGCCTCGTCTGAACTTCGAGTCCTATTATTTATCACAGAACCGCTTAGGTACTTAGTGCTTTTAAACCTAACGACATTTTGCTAACCTTTCTAAAAATCTTGTACGCTACTTACTTAAAGGCATTCTATTAACTTAAACTGTTTAACTGTTTCTTCACATGAGGAAATAACCCTAACGAGCACTCACATCCCCGAGTCTCGCGGGTGCTATGGACACAGACAAATAAAATATCACAAACATTCACAACCCGAGCGAGACCAAGAGTTCATTTATAAATGTCTGCTTAGCTTTGCAGGCGGGGCCACAACCAGCCAATACAGGGTCGATAAACATCGAATAATATCTTGTGCTTCTTTTAATGTCTATTACTTCCGCATTCTTAGCTATGACATGGGGGTCCTTCTAGAAGCGGGTCTTTCGCTTCCTTCGTGGCCGGCAAAGCGTTGGTGACGCTCCTGATGTTGCCAATGTCCATGGGCGACGGTGATCACTTTCCATCAGGTGACCCGTCTCGTCGTTTGACTGCTTAGGCCATAAAAAAAGGTAATTTCACTGTAGGTATGTTTGTTATTAAATTTGTTTTATTTATACTTGTACCTACCCATTTAATTGTCATGTTCACTGTTTCCAATTTGTTTTTTATTTTATGTATTGTTGTGTTTTCCTTCCTTGTAACTGTAATCCGAGTATTTTGAAATGGTGGGCAAACCGTCAGACTGAATAAACAAATAAAATTATAAGTAAGTACATCAAACAAAACAACGCCTACATAGTATGTCCCGTAGGTATATCTACGTGATAAACATAGATCGGAATAGGTAATGCAATTTGGGGTCAATGTCCTCAAACATTATACTAATATGCATAAATAAGCCTTGGGAGCACAAACTTGGAAGATCAAACAACAACAAAAATAAAAACAAGTTATAATTAACACAAATTTTATTAATCATTGTCATCCTTATGCAATAGTTTCAGGGGCTACTATGGAATTGAAATAAATTACCATTATTTTCTGTATAGGTACTTTCAACCTTTAATCTGTTATCTAGTAAACAACGGTACATAAATTCAGCGTAAATTGAAACATGTTTTTCAATTGTATTGAGCTATATAATTATATACCTAACTGTATACAATTTATATATGTAGCTATGTATTTAATAGATTTCCTCCTCATTTACCTTAAGTGGGTATAAACATTGAGTCGAACAATCAGTAGGTGGCTGCAGATGCAATCAAAAACCGTTATAAAAATCTAGATTTCAAAAACGATACGCGTTTATTCCGTCCAATGTTTGCGAGGACAACCGCCGGGAATTTGAAAACAAATGTCAAATCTGCAAATGCACCCCGTGGCATGACGAGCAGACGGCATGGTGTACACAGTTAAAACAATAGTTCGGGTGCAATTAGCATGATGGCAACGTACGGCTCACATTGCCGTCGCTTTGTGCCGAGTGCGTCGCTAACGAGCTTTAAGTGGCGCGTGCGCGGCCGCCTCCACCGTCCTTTGTTTCAGCCCTCCCCTGCAATGTCACCGCATATTACCTAAAATCACAAATGTTTAATAGTACCTCTCTAAATGTAATTAATTAAATAATTATTACAAAGCTTTAAGAAGACAGCACTGTGTTCTACCTAGTTAAGTTAGTTAGTTACTATGCTAGCAAAACAGACCAATTACAACGAGTCGTCTGAAGTAGATTATAGAAGTAATCTTTGTGTTTACTATTACAGGAATGTAAGACGTCGCAATGTCTGCTCAGTACTCTACTCAAGTGCAGTCGTCCGTTAGAATGCACTCGATTGAAATTTAGATAACAATGTGTCAGAGAATAAGTTTCATTGAGTTCGTAGTTTTTACAAAAAGAGGTTTTAAATGGATAAGAATGGTGACGGACATTAAAGGCAGCCAGCGAATGGACCACCAGGGTTGTCGGACAGCGTTTGTAATACATTTTCGTTCGTTATAATTATTTATTAGACGTTTTGCTAAAATAGATAAAACAATTATATAATTTTGATATAAGTAGATTAGTTTGGACAACCAAGTCTTGGTCTTCGGTGGTTAGTCAATTGACCACGTACCTACATTTCAGTCAATAAGTACCAACTACGTGTAAAAGTAATAGATGGCGCTCATTCTAGTATGAACCGTTGAATTTAAAACAAAAGATTAATAAACGCGAAGTGGGTAACAGAGCTACCTGGGCCTGGTGTCAATCTGATAAACCTTTAACTGAATCTTTAACTGAATATTAAAATAAATTATGAAAGGTTTATACCTAATAAAAATAAAATTATGATAAATTGGTTTCGTGCTCATAATAATATTATTGTTGCGTATACTTAAGGTCCAATAAGATTATAATAATATACTCGTACATATCTTTAGTTGTGGTAAATCTTACATTCATTCATTACTGAACCTATACCGTCATTAATTCAACTTTAATTACGTGATAGTGAACGGTATTGATTGTACTCGCAACAATGAAAAAACATAGTTAATTATGACATTACAATCGTTTTACTACATAATCCCAATATATGATTGTAATATTAAATCAGATAACAAGATAATAGCATAAGCTGAAAACTTTTGATATTTCAAATGAATAATGATAAAGGTAACTAAGATCTTAATTTTATCGAGGACTTAAATGGACATCTACGAGGAAGAAGTAATGTATTGTGTGCATCCATTCATCGGACTACGAATTGAAACCAATCAGTAGCTGTCTGAGGCTCTCTTGTTCACGGATACTTTAACAAACAGTAAACATTGTTGCAGCTCGCATGTCGCACCTAGCTCTACTATCGCTTTCAACTAGTTTCAAGTAAAAATATCACTAACTGTATTCGTTTAAAGATCATAATAAGTTTCGTCGTTTTTACAATTTACGAAGGCGGCGTATAATAACACAAGGCAATGTTATTCTTACTTAATCTTTTGTGTAAGTTCAAGTTTTTATTCGGCTTTATTGAAATGTTTGGCTCTATGTCAGTAATTCGATGAAAGAAATTCCACCTTAGAATACGATTACAATGAAGTTTTGGAACGTTATCGAGATTTGGAATAAGCTATGAGTATTTCTGTGTCCATCCATTTTCCTTCTATGCATTGTACATGTTTTAGTAATATTTCAAGCGTAAAACTGCCAATGCCTTTTGCATAATTTTTATTGTTGTTGAAATGTTTTTCATTTGAATACAGTGGATCGTTATAAGGTCTCTATCACCAGCAAAAACGTAACACTACTGTTTAATATCAGCTTTTAAAAGAAAATACTGGCTTGATAAAGTACTAAATAAAAAAAACAAATATCAGTTTTTTTTTGGTCAGTGGTCGTTCATGTTAATAACTTAGAGCCCGTGATTGTTGATGGAAATATCAATGGAATTATTTATGATTAGTGGCTGCCAGTTTACACGTAATAACAGAGCTCCCAAAACAATATAATACGTGATCTGCTACAGAGGGCGCAGCCTTCTGTTAGAGATGTGAAAATGTTTTATAAAAATGGATATTCGAGCCCATTCATATTTTAAATATACAATATAGGTACTTAATGACCGTGCCCTACAATACACAATACCTACGTCGCGTTAATAATTGGCTCTAAACATTCATCTAGTTTACTTATTATTTTCCACGTTTAGGCTGTCGTATAAAGTACCATTACCGAGAGACTATAAATAATTACTTACTGTAAAACTATAAAAGATAAAACGTGTGTTTTCCTGTTTTTTTATTATAGTGTACAAAGACTTAGCCGGGATACCGTAGGTATATTTTTATCACATTTTTAGCGTTTTAACTGATTCGACAAATATATTTTTTTAAGAATTCAAGAAATCAAAGTATAAGGTAAAAATTTAATATTTAATTTAGGTACTAAAACCTTAGTTACTCGTATATTGTTTTCCTCTTGTCTCTTTGCTGTTGGTTAAGTGGTGTGTGTGTGTGGTTTACCTAGTCTATCTCATGCCCTTTCAACACGCTAAATAATGTATTTTTTATCAAATTGTTAAATTGTTATATTTACAATTAAAAATACTTGCATTTTTACTAAACACTGAAAAATCTTCCATCTCTAACCGTATGATCACGGATCAAGTTTGAGTCACGCTTCTGCTATTTTCCAGCGTTCAAATATAACCATAAAACGAATCAACCATATTATTACACTACATTATATTTTAGTTTCAATCTCGTATAATTTCGATGCTTCCTTTTTAATCCCAGGTTTCCAGGAGTGCAATCCCATTAATCGGATTTTTCTACTTTCCTCTCATAAATAAGAGTGTATACAAAATCTTCATTATTCTGTCTTAATTAACTATTGACGGTCAATTTTTTACATTTGAATTAATACCCAACTCATTAAATACAGGTGTATAATTTATGAAACATAAGACAAACTTAATTTTTAAACATATCCGGATACGGGAGGTTTATATAAAAAAATAGAAGAGTGTTATGGAGCGTCATATGTTTGAATTTTAATAAAGGACGTAACAGAGTCATTAAAGATCGCTTAGCTCGTCTCGGGCCATCGTGCACGCCTCTCCGCCTCCGTCGCGTCGACGCCGCGGCAGTACCTCACTAAAATACCACTATATCATCGCATCGGTCACGCGCGCCTCGCTCCAATTTTAGCCCTCAGTAAAATGGCGCAACGACAGGAAGGGTTGGATTTTAATTACGATATTTTTCTATTATTTCCTCCGCTGTCTTAGTTTCGGGGCAAGGGTCGTGAGATGTAATAAATTTTGCTTTTTATGAGGTCACGGTTAACCCTCTTGATAACGTTTATCGCACATCTGGTGGAAATGAGAAATCCATTGTTCAGTAGCCAACGTTGTTTCCCTGAGGCTGAGATATAATTTCGATAATCTACCATACTCTATATTTTAACTATTTCAGTAATATTGCTAGTTTCTTATGTAATAAGAAATAAACCCATTTATTTATGTTTTTAAAATGTTTGAAGGTACGTCAGTATCCGAAGACCTTTCGAGGTCCAAAACGAAACCCACCATAATGAAAGACCTAATTACATTACAATGGCTTCAACCCATTAATGGCCCACTACTGAGCACGGGTCCCTCCTCATACCTGAGGAGGCCTAGAGCATACTCCACCACACTGCTCCAGTGCGGATTGGTGGAGGGGTTAGTGGCCAACCCAAGTGTCGGAAATTTTAAGCCGCCCGAAGGTACCCGACATGGCTTAACGACTGCTACCAAATGATAACAACCGGGACCGACGGCTTTACGTGTCCTCCGAAGCACGGAAGCGCTCAAGAAATTTTTGCCACTAGCGGTCACCCATCCAACTACCGCCCGCGCCCGCTGTCGCTTAACTTTGTCGATCACTTGAGATCGACGCAAGCCGCAAGCTGTTTATTGAGAAAAATCGTTTTCTCATTCTATAGTGATCGTCATGATAATTAAGTTTTTTAAAGGTAAGTATGTATTTAAAATAAAATTGGAATCTTGGAAAATGCAACAGCTCAAATTACTAATGCTATTAACATTATTTGACAGTCAACATATTTTATGAAGTCACGAATCTGAAATAAAAAAACGTTAACTAAGTACATAATGGATATAAAGATAGCATTTTATATTTTTCTGGTCTTCCGTAATATCATATCGTTATCTTTATACAAAATCACTGATGTATGGTGAGATAAGCTGTCATATCGATGATAGATGGGATGATGTACAGAACAACCGTATACACGGGTACGTGTCATATGAGAACTTGTCACACCGATCAGTTCCGCCATGCGAGATATTAAAAGCTCCGCTTTACATTTTCAAGTGATTGAACACGAGAAGCGTGAGTTAGATAATTTTATTGATCGCTCTATACCCTAGAATCCAATAAAGGGTTTAACAGTTAATTATTATTTTTATGACTTACACAATGTTACTATTGTTATGGTACATTAAACACTTGTTGTTTGTCTTCATTATTTTTTTGGTTGACTGAAAATTAGTCCCGTGCAACGTAGAATTACATTGTGGCAGAGCCTTTATACGGAATTTCTAGACGGAAAAACTAACATACACGATAATTCTGCAATGGAATAAAGCAAGTTCAACAGCATTTTAGACAAAAAGCTTAAAAAAGCTCAATAAAGAGTTTAAATGAATAAAGCTTATTGCATTTACAATTCTACATAATATAAGTGGAAGTCCTGTGAAGTAGCAAATCATAATTATGTAACCAAGCTCATGTAATAGGACTGTTCAACTAATTGTATTGGGTCATGGTTGGTTAAAGAAGTTAATTGGACTGTAACTGTCATTTGACACTAGTTTGACAATCTGTAACCCGTTCCTAACTTTTGTGCCGATAAAAACAAATAGGATTGCCGATGCACATCGTGCCAGCGTACCAAATTATCATTTTCTATAAACGCCGGATTCAAAATAAAAAAATTATGCTTAATGTTCCATATGCAAACAGCAGGCGATAGGCCGAAAGGATTGTGCTGTCGCCAATGCGTATGAATAATTATAATTCGTTAGTTGCAAGCCTGGATTTGTGTGCTTAAGTGATTAAAGTTATTTGAATACGGCTTTGTTGCAATAGGTGTGCTATGAGTGGGAGCGCAATACGCAAATACAGATGTTCACACTTAGGGCGCGATTGTATCGCTATTGATCGATGTACGATTAAAATAAAAATGAATGCTGTATAAAATAGGATTATTTACCTATTCGTGAATTGTAACAAATTAACTGGAAAATATGTAATTGTGTCATGTAGAGTGCGTAGAAGGAAAGATTTCTAAAACATATTTAAACACTCAACGTATATTATTTGAATTATATCTTTAAGCCGTAGATTTATATATTATAGATGGTAGTAATTGAGCAGATCAACAGAAGCAGAACTAAATGTTACGAACATTTATATCTCATGTAGTAACTTTCTGTAACATTTATTAGGTAGTGACAGATGGAGATAAGGACGTATTCTTGATTTTCGAATCAATGATCAATCATGGCCGCGTGGCCGTAAGCTTATTTTTTAAGATAAAATGTAAGCTTTTTAGTAAAAAAAAACATTCCAACATCGAACAATAGCCCCGTTTTGTGCGATAATAGTAAAGCACATAGAAGATAACAAATATTTGAACGGGGGCGTAGTGAAGCATCAAAATAGCAGACAAAACGTATTAAGAGAGGATTAGGATAGACGCAATGTTATTTGATTACTCAGACACATATTATACAAATATGAGAACATTACACGGATCTTCGTTTCCCTTCACAAAGAAAAGATCTTTTACGTTAAGAGGATTTCATTTGAATGTAGTGGCATTATAAATTTGTAACAATAGAACACCGGGTTTGGTTATTTTATGAGATTTAATGATTTTCTGCTCCATTTAATACACTGCAACAACATTATGAGTAATTTTGATATAATAAAGTTTAAATAAATAAAGACGACATAGGAATAATATACCAAGCAAATTTTTGCGTTATGCAACTCTCAAATGTAGGTATGATAGGTCGTCGTTGCAAAAAAAATATGATCATAGTTTATTGTGAGTACTGCCTGTACGTGTGTGGATACTGGAGTGGACAGTAGTATGATCTCACACCAAAGATTTGTATCTACGGTGTGGCACAGAATCGGAAAGTTGTAAGTTGCGTTGCGTAGGTTTTATTTAACCGTGCGTCGCTGCGTCGCCGTTAATAAATTGCTGTTAATAAAAGTAATTAGAAAAATCTAGTGCTAGCGTGTAACCCACAGGAAACTACTGTTATCTTTAAATAATATCTCATATTTTGTATTGTAATGCTCATGTTTAAAGTATGGATAAAGCTGTACTCACGCATGTAGGGGAAAAAGACTAAATCGGTAAAATATGGAGCGATAAGGTACCGGCATAAATCATCGGATGGCCGTGAAATCAAATTATCGTTTACCAGTCACAGGCGAAATGAAAGGGTTGCTTTTGGTCCGCGTGACCGGTGCGACCCTAGAATCCATTGGTGTGCTATCTCGTTTTCACATTACAGCGTTCATATGGCGCAGAATGTGATGCAAAATGCTTGAACTATGTATAACGCATATCAAGAATTGTGCAAATCGAAAATGCAAACAAATTTAGTCATGAAATTGGTTTTGTGAAGGCGATAAAATAAGTTATTATTTGTAATGAGATTGCCATAGCTAATCCATGCATTCAAGGCAGTAACAAGCAATAGGAACCATGGGAATATATGAGATAAATTCGTAACCTAACCACAAGAAGTTCAAAGCAATCTACAAAATTATAGAAGTACCTACCTATTTATACTTAACTGAAACAAATATTAACTACTTATGAAAATCAAGGAGACCAGATAAAGAAGTGACCAGAAAACGTTGATTTTACACGTGATTGACGTTTAATTTAGAAAACGGTCTATTACTACAATTCAATCTCTTACAAAGTGATGCACTAATGGAAATCTATACAAAGAGCGTGAGCGTAGTGCGATTTGAAAACGGTACGGTACGCTCACGTCAAACATTAATCCTCCGATTGACTTTTGTGAAACGAGGGCCCTGTTTTTAATTACAGAGAATGGCCTGTTCCAGAGAAATGGCAGTCCGTGGACGGCCATACAATAGAATGGTGATTGACACAAATTACCTCTAATGACATACTAATCGGAATCGAACTTTGATTAATTGTTTTATTGCAAATTGGAGCGCTTAGATACGAGTATGTAGTGTTGTAAAGTTTGTTAAAATTGAATTGAAAGAATCTGAGTTCAAATTATTGTGAAAAGTACCTATAATTTTAATATGATTGATTTTACTTTCATGGTATTATTCAATGTACCTACCTTTGTCGTCAAAGAGTCACATACTTTCCTAATCTAGAAAAACTTACAAAGTGTACTAAATTGTTAGATTTTAATAATATTTACGAATAACATCGTATATTAAAAAGAGATCAAATACGTCGGACATACACACGTAGGGATCCGTACCTCGTACCAAGCGATATCAACTCTAATTATTGGGTCAATCAATACCAAGGTATATGAACAGTGAAAAGTTTAATTTAGTTTCAAAACAATGAGAAAACTCATCAATATACCTATATTTTGTGAGCTTTGTTCCTAGGAGGTACTTACGTATCTTACAATATAATTATTCAAAATGTTAAAGTTTACAAGAAGATATTTAGGTACTTGCGTCCTTTGCTCATGATTACGTTAAGTACGCTTTTTTTCATATTCAAATACTTTCAGTCCATTTCTTTGTACAAATTAATAGACATTGAATTCTAAAATAATTACATCCAATGTGATTTTAAATAATTAATCTTGTCTACTACCTAAATATGCACATTTCAGAAATAGTCCAGTTTCAAACGTCGTAGCAACATGTGCTACGGGTACGTTGCTTTTCTAATAATTTGGTTTGTTTGGCCTGGTTGGTTTTCTTACATACATTTGTTTGATTATAAATTCTAGGAGCAATTAAAAAAAAGATTGAATTTGCTACGAGTAAGTTTGCAATGTCTCCATAAAATTTATTTTTCCTATCTTGTTATCTTTAGCTTGTAAACGACAGCTACAAGTAGTAAAAGAAGCTGTTGATATTCCTGTTTCTGGTGATAACCGAGGATATGCATGTTCGGGACACGGTACTGATGATCTTTTACCATCAGATACTTAGTCCACCCTCAAATGTGCCTAATGAATTTTTAGCAGAAATAATGGTCTACCTACACTACTAGATAATATCAGGCACGTTAACCCAGTAAGTGCTGTACTGACTGTACTGTGATACTTTTTACTAGTATGTATTACGAAACAAGTTCACAGTTTAAAATTAGATTTAATTGTATTTTAATCCGAGCGATAAACGTCAATCAAAGTCGGGTGAGATTTTGATACAAGTATCAGAAGAGCTCAACGCGCCCCCATCGCCATTCAAAACGGATTTCGAGCAAGGGTGAAATTAAAATGTCAAAATAGTAGCGACATAGCGCGAGATATTTGTCTCCGGCTTTGTTGTTAGCTATTGTACATTTTATGTTTTGTAAAGGCTCCCTGAAAAACGATACCATTTAAGCTTTTTATTCATTAAAATTCAAAGCGTAAAAACGATCGCTACCTGAGCTTGTTTGAAAGGGTATTGTATTTTCTGAATATGGAATTTCCACAAGCTAAACTGTCCGATTATATTTCTAAAATTATTTAAAATATTTAGGTACATAATTATGTATATTATAACAGCTAATAGTAAGTTAATCCACATTTTCAGGTGCGTATTCTTTTCGATTTATATTAAATGGATGCAGTATACATTCCATGCATTTTGCGCATTGTTCTCTTTGCATTTATTTGTTTGGCCATTGAAAGAGGAGTGGGCACAGCGAGGGATCGAAGAGCAAATAAATAATTACACGCATTCTGCAGATACTTGCCCCGGGCCGCTTTTGTCGGCAGACGGCGAGCGAGGGTTACACATTGACATATTAATAATTATTAAAATATGAATTCTTAGGGACTAAAAAGACAGACGTCACTAAAGTAAAGAAAATACATGTATAGTAGCTCAAATTGAAATAAAAAAGAAAATAAAATATATTTTATTAATATCTGTTAATTTTAAAAAATAGCGTTAAATGAGAACAATATCAGTAGTGTTTCTGTGATCGTGTCGTTGTCATCAACATCAAGGAACTGTAATTATTAAAATATCTGTACGAAAATATAAAATAAATTATTGTTACAGTGACTGCGCGTTGGAGTTGGGGAAAAAATAGACCCCGGAGGCATAACGGACAAACCTTTTTTTATGCAAGATGACTTATTTTAGTGTATCAATTAGAGTTGTGTGTGCCGTCTGCGCAGCGTGGGGCGCGCCGCGGGACCTGTGCGAGTGTGCGACCCTCGCCCCTGCTCATTGTGTCCGCGCAAATTGATCGCGTTATTTTACGTTAAAATACGAAAATACTAATGTACTCGTTAACGCCAAGAACTATTTTTGCTGCTTGTTTATATTATGTCACACTCGTTTTATACCTACTAACTTATACACTTATACGGTATATCAAAACATCTTTAAAAAAATTGTGAGTAAAAAAAAATCCCATTAGGCAACGTTGTTTCAGTTAATACGAGCATACACCCGCGGCTACGCTCGCCAATTTCCAAAAAATCAGTTTATCCCCTTAGGAGGGCAATTTTCAAAAATCCTCTCTTAGTGCTCCCCTACACTCCCCAACAAACATTCAGCTTCTTGCATTCAATAGTTTCGGCTGTGCGTTGTCTGTCAGTCACTCAATAACGCAAGACTTTTATTTTTAGTTAACATTTGCAAGTAATGGGCAAAATTTTAGTATATTTATCCAAAGCGTAGTCGCTAGGTAAATAAAATAAGGTATCTAACTACGTATGGTGTATTTAAATTTATAAACTCTTAAATTATAAATATTTTTTGCCGTATTCAGGTGGCCTAGAATAGTGATTCGAAACCCGTGCTAGTTGACCAGGTAAGTAAGGTCGTAAGAGACGGCAGAAGCGGGCTTTGGGGTTTTTGGCAGGAAGGATCTAAGGTGAAGCCGGCTGGCTAGTTGCTACCTTCTCGCTTTAGTCAGCTGCCAAACGACTAATGTTTTGGCTCGGAGCTTGAGAAACGGACGGAGAAACTTATTTTCTTCCTTTCCGCTTCCTTCTTGTTTGGCCGGCACCGCATCTCTGATGCTATTGGTGTTAGATGTCCATGAGCGACGATCATCACTTACTATCAAGTGTGTGTTAACATAAGTATCTAGGTTCTTTATGTCTACATCCATAGGTAAATCCAGTCGAAAATTATTATAATGAATAAACTATGATTACCTATTTTCACCAAATTTGGTAAATATATCGTAAATAAAACACAAATAAAAAAGTTTTTTTATAATACATCTATATTCTATAGGTAGACGGGTTTACATGGGTTTTACAATGTTTCAAGAGTGCGATAAGATTGTCTCAATCTCGCGATCAGCTCTCATAATTATTTTGAGTCAATAATTTTATTGCTCAATAAACAAAAGATTGCACCATATGGTACATTTTACCATACTTTACAATAACCTTTATGGATGTAAAAGCAATTACGATTTCATTCATAGCAGAGCCCGGCGACCTGCTGCGTCTCTCTGCTCTATAATTACGCCGTGAGCGACATTTTCGAAGCTTTTGAAAACGATAACACGGAAGCTGTTACGAAAACTTAAAAAACTAAGTAAGTATTGTTACTGTAATGCATTTGCGAGTAAATATTGAATCAGTACAAAAGCGGGCCCCGACAACCCTTGAATGAGGTCCGCGGGGTGCCATTAGATCGGCTCAAAGAGTTGGGTGTTGCCGACAGAGTCGGAGGCGACTTTGTAAATCTAATTAAAATATCAATATGTTCGCAACGTCCGCGTTAACAATTTGATTTCACGCTTCCCGCCCTCCGCGTTGCTATCAATGCTACGCTTACGACAAATTTGAATATTAAAATATTTGCTACTCCTATGACTAAGTATACAAGGCATCCCTTACGACGATTAAATTTTTGTTCAGTTTACGTGTTTTCAGCACTTTAAATTTTGTTTACACGAATTATTGTGGGTTCACTGAACTTTATTAATTGAATCAAAAGTGTATTATACCAACGCTAACGCGTTACCATCTACGCTACGCAATTACACATTAGCGCCAATGCCTAGCCGTAAAAGTCAAAGCCAAACCGTCATAGCCAGATGATAGAGGAGGCGTCAGCAATCGTTAGGCCACATTCAGGCTATTATGAATAGTTTTGATAACGATTAAAATAGGTAATGTCGAGACTGACAACTTACCTTTATTGTGGTTTCGTTAAATTAAAATATGTACTTAAATAGAAATTGCCACAAATTTTATTTCTCGCTTTCCCCTATCCACAAGCCAAAGGCAGTATTGTTGAATCATTTAGGTAATGATTTTGAGAGGTTGGACTCTCACTCTAATTCATTTACACATTTACATATATTCTTTCTTTTGTTAATAGATATCGTATTTAACCAAAATTACGTATCATTCTAAACCAAATCTAAAAAATCATTTTTAAACGTTTATCCATCCCTAAAAACACTATAGACGCCGTTGTCTCAGGACTGTTTGTGACCTTAGAGCCCTCTCTCTTTTCATCTCGGCATAATACTCGTATGATACAATTTAGAAGACGGCTTGAAAATTTCACAATTTCGAAGAATCCAAGTCTACTCAGGAAACTGATGAGATAGAAGTATTACCTATTCAAGTTAGATGTTTCACTAATAGCCATTGCACAATTTAATCAGATTAGATGAGAAATCTTTAAGGATGGTGTCAATTGCGGAAATTTTAACACCCGACATGGGCTCTGACTCGAAGGAGCATTAAAAAAATATGATTTGGGTATCAAATCAATGGAATAAGTTCTGCGAATGAGTGTCAATAATTCTCCCGTCATGATACGCATTTCAGCACAATAACGTCAATGACTTCTCTGTGTGTCTGTCATGTGTCCTTAACTAGCGATGTCAAAGAATCGACTGGTAACGCGGAATCAGCCTGCTTGCCTCTATTCTCAATAATATAAAAGACCCAGGTAGCAATACAAACAGTAATAAAAACGTGACGTGTCAATCGATTTTTTGTCAATGTCGCAAATTCGCACAAATCAAACAGTGAAGTGTTAAAAATTCCCGTTGACAAAGAAGTTTAAAGTCACAAGTAGCAGCAGGGATCGAGGGAGCATTGTGACAGAATCATTAGTTACTAAATGTCAGCCCGATTTCTATTTCGACACTCGCCTTTGAATCAACAAGAAGGTGAACGCGTAAACAACTTAAGTTCGTGATTTATGATTTCCTTTAAGACCGTTTAACATTATTTGTTTTTCACCTGCAATATTCTGTTTCTATTGTAATATTTGCTAAGTAACAGCACCCAAATTAATTTCAGTTTTATTGAGATACAATATGAAATTATCAGATTATCTTGTAATAAAAGCAGTTTTCACAGAATATTGTAATGAATATGGAACTCCATGCTGTCGTAGAAACATTCACATCTACTAAAAGACAAATGTTGCGATGCACAGCTTGCGCGATATTTCATCACGGCCGTTTTGCAAAAAGTGAACCCTTTTTTCTTTTCTATTACAATTGTCACCCTTTCATTTCTATTTCAATTAAATAATGTCTGGTCATTTGGGGCGGGTGAGGGGCAAGAGGTGCGCGGAGCGGGGCTCGCGCCTCCGTCGCCGCGTCGGTCGTTGCGTCGCCCCTCGCTCGGCGCGAAGTGCGCGTCATCCTGTGAGCACATTAATCACGTCCATTATTAAACTTGTTATTGTGTTGATTTGAAGATAACGCGTTATAAACGGTGCCGTCCGCTCCCAACAATGTAAGCTTTCTGTAATGACGTGTAAGCGATCTGCCTGGAGAGTTGCAACGCCGAAAAAACATATGATTAATTGTATTTTTAATATTACTGATATATTACGCCCTTTCAATAACCTAGCAATCCGATTACGAGCTTTAAAAACTAGATATTATACTGTAGATGACATTTCGATTAATTGATTTACAATTTAAAATAGCAGCAAGCAAGTCTGAAAATAAATTAAATCACATTTTTCAGTAAATTTTTGCAATTATGTATCGTAAACCGACCAATTATTGGCACTCCTCCAATTATTGGCACTTTAGAGTTTAGTTAAAAAATACAAGGAAACTATAGACTATTCAAGTTCGGTATGCATAAAAACGTAAAATAGTGTTATTTTTCTGTTACAAATTGGCAAAACTGTTCCAATAACCAATATGGCGATTTAGAAATAACAACTGACATTTTGTGCTAATCATTTGGAGTAGTTTTTTTGGTTTCTTCTTAAGATGAGAGCTTTATTAATCGTAGTATATCGCAGCTATTCGGCTTATTGATACTTTCAAAATAATTGAATATACTTAATTACACCTCTAAGCAGTAGATTCAAAGATAATTTTTTTATTTTGTTTATCACATTTTATTTATTTCGTGTGCCAACATATGGATCAATAAATTCATCAAAATCCTATTATTGGCACTATTTATTTTATTATCAACAAGCGAGTTTAAGATCTATTTGTAAAGGTTATAAATAAATTATTGTTTATTCATCAATATTTTTTCTTAACTAGCAATTTCCAAATGTTGGCCCACAGTGATAATAGCAAAAACTAATTATTGGCAGTGGTGCCCATAATAGAATATTGAGTGCTAATAACCGATGAGTATGTTTAGTTACCATACTCCTCCGAAACGGCTCGACCGATTCTTATGAAATTTTGTGTGCTTTTCGAGTAGGTATGAGAATCGACCAACATCTATTTTTCATACCCCTAAATGTTAAGGGTTGTTCACCCTAAAAAAAAATTTTTCAATTTCTGAACAAATTTTTTTTTGGTTATTTTTTTATGGTGTGGCATAAAAAAATACACATAATCCCAAATTTTTACTTCCCTACCCCGCCCCTCAAATTTAAATCTCGCTTTAATCATTCACAATCTATATGGCGGAACAACGTCCGCAGGGTCAGCTAGTAAATTATTGAAAACTTTAAATACTTTAATTTATATAACATACCAAAATAAAAGCACACAGTGTAAAACATTGTTTTAATTATACCCTAAGTAAAGTAGGTAGGAATGGTAGGTAGGTGCCAATAATTGGACTAGTTAATGCCAATATTGGGAATTTGTGTGCCAATAATAGGACTTTCTGTAGTCTTTCGGATTTAAGTATAAAATATTTATTTAATACTATTCAATCACATAAAAATGATTATAAAAACAAAGATTAAAGTATTTTCTTTGATTCTGTCACATGTTTTGTCTACTAGCTTTTGCAAATAAGATTTTATGGTAATTTAATTTCAGACTGACACGTAGCTCACCCTTAAAGTGCCAATAATTGGTCGGTTTACCCTAGATACCTATTACCTAAAATATCTATCTCTACCATTGGGTAAATCTAATCATATCAAATTATTTTTGTTACAACAACTAATTTATTATTTCTTAGGCAAAAAATGACCTACCTATTTACCTGTTTGTTAATTAATGAATACCTGTCATAAATAAATTGTGTTTGTTATGACGAGTAGGTACCTACTTAAATTTTTGTCCTAAGTACAAGTAGTAGCGGTTTGAAAAGTACAGAAACACTGAAGAAAATTTTCCAGTAGCGGTAACTTTCAGCCGTGCCTGAAGTTGGTATGCTTATTCAGTCGATTTTTGAATAATACTACCTAAAACCGTACCCCGCACTAGGATTCCCTTGGCTGCCATAGAGATAGGCTGATAGAAAACAAGAACGCTCACACCCAGACCAAGAACAGAAAGTTGAAGTCGCGCTATATGGAACATACAGTAACACAAGACGCCGCGCCGCACTATAAACAGAAGCCGTCGGACAACTGCCGTATTGCTAGTTCTACTTTTATTTAAACCACGATAATAATAATTATGTATGTTCTTTTATTGTTTAAAGCTATATTAATATATTTTATTTATGAAATAATTCGCGTACACAACAGATATGAAAGGTGTACGTATTGCGCTTTGGTAAATACCCCATACACTTCGAAACAGTTTCAAGTAAACAAAATCGTAATCCACAAACTTACTATTACGCAAGCCGCATGCTGCGCTACGTGTTGTGCAAAATCCATAAGTACCGTCATCGTCAGGTGCCTACTGCTAAATATAATATCATTTTATCGTAACCACTGACTTAATAATATGACTGAACGACGAAACACAGATTTAATATGACTGAAAGGATGAGTAAAATGTTATTAGACCTTTATTAATAACCAAATTTTAATTTATACCCTTGTACGAGATTTGTGAAATAAGATTAATAAATTCAATGATGTATAAAATGTAGATTGATTAAAACACTTATGATGAAATTCTATTAATAGCAATTTTTCCATTAAACACTCGTAAGATTTGTACAAGTACACACGATAAACCTGGGGAAACCCAGTGCTGTGACACCACTCGTAGACTGGCGCGGAATTTCCATTCTATTACGCAAAGAAACATACCGGTCAGACGTAACCTTGTCTCGAGCTCACTCCACGCACTAAACTTGATCGGAGGCTCGATAACTAGCGAGTCATACTGAGAAACGGTGTCTACTATTTAACATTTATCGTTTTTCCTCATAATAGGTACCTTCGAATTTATATGTTTCTACATCAGTTACAAATAACTTCAGTTACTAGGAAGTATATTTCTTAAATGGTCATATAATTAACATACTTAATTATATGATTCACTGTAAATGTTGACATAATAGACTAGTAAAATAAACAATTTGCAGACAAATTGAAGATTTGTGAACTGATGGAGATTTATAAAATAAATATCCTACGCGCGCGAAGAATAGAGTTCGTATTACCTATGTATGTAGTCGTTATACTAATTCTATTATATGTATACTCCACCGTTAACGAAATATTTTAATTTGGTTGCTGCTGTGATGCGTCATAGGTAGATATCATCGAACGCAATGGTAGTAGCATAAGCATTGTTGTTCCATCAATATCTAAAGAAAATACTACAGAGATAGATTAGAGTAGAGTACAGTGCACAAAAAAATCTCCAGTGGTCTAAACTTCACGAACTGAATGATGAACAGCGAAACAAGCTTCTGTAGAGTCCTTTAAAGGAGTTCTGTGACATGGTGTTCTTCATTATAATTATGTGTAAAAGAACTAGCACTAATCGAATACTGGCGTGGATTTACTGACACCTTTGATGTCCATAGGAGATTGTAATCACTAACTTTCAAGTTGTTTTCCCTTCAGACAATAAATAATTTTTTGTTTATCGTTAAATTATTAATAAAACACTGTGATTATTTTGATCCAAGGAGTAAATGTACGCGCTATAAAACCCTTAATTAAGCAATGTACTCGTAAGTAAGCTTACGCTAGATACCTACTCTGTCACACTCTACTTAAGCGTATGTAACTTAAAACTGACTAACTCAACGCACCATTAACTGTTTAAGTGACTGCAATATCGGCCTAGCCTGGGCATTATACACATATTATAACGCAGTAAAGTGTGCCAAAAATGACTTATAAGAATAAGTCAATGCAAAAATGAAATAATTCATAGGCTATTATGACTTTAAAACAAATACATGTTTAATGTCACAATGGTTAACCTACCAATGTATGTTTGACCTATATCTGCATTTGTCATAATTACTTATGTTTTTTACCGAACCGATAGAAATAAAACAAACATTAACTGATACACCAATCTCATTACTATACATCAGTGAAAGCCGAATTCAAATAGGTTGATCCATTTGGAAACAACCTACAGACCAACTAATAAGTAGTTTGCGTAGTTTGTCTAAACAGACAGAAAATAACTATGTGTAAACATCATTTTTATCTAATTTAGTATAGTAATAGTTTTTCTCAAATATCTTTCATCAATATGACATGAATTATTCGCAGTTTCATTAGATGTAAGATATTTAAGATACAGATCGTAGGATAGGTTTCGATTGCAAAGTCAACAGACAGTTTTAAGCGTTTTCACATCCTTATTTAACAACAACGTACCTATTGGTGATGCTGTTGATATTAAGAATGTTTACAGGCGACGATGACTACTTATTATCAAGTCATTTCAGTTATTGCAAATCTGATTCAGCTACGTAAACGTAGTTGTAACCTAATAGGTAATTAATTTTTTGGGGTATAAAGTTGATGTGGTGTTAAAGGGGCTCTATCTATTTTTGAGTTAAGCCGACCTCCCCAGCGCACGGTGCAACCTGATAAGGCTGCTGAGCAACGGATAAGGTTACGATGCCCAGTCCCTTTGTTCAGAGGTTGCTGGACACTGTACCATCCAATTTAATTTCGAATGTATTTTAGGCTTGTGCCGCTGGTAGTAGGGTTTTGAACATGGCTGACTGACTAGCTACCGCGCTCTAGTTTAAGTGAGCCGTCAAACGACTTTTGGTGTTCAGGGTTTTATTTCCCCTTCTTCTTCAGACTCGCTTTCTGGTTCTGCAATAAATCAGTGACGATTTAGTGTTGCTGATGTCATGATCATCAGGTGACTCGTCTGCTCATTTGTCGGCTATTGCCTACCATAAAAATACCCCATCCCAGGATTAGGACAGTAAAAGTTATGAACGCTATTACAACCCGGCTCAATTATTTATTGACATGCAATAGGTACAAGCAGTGGCGGCTCGTCCTAAGGAGCGCTGGTGCAGTGCACTCCCACAAAATAAATGTATATCATCCCACAAAAACTACAAACATATTGTATATTTTTCTATAACCCTGTACATTAATTCTAAACACTCATAACAGTTGTTTACTATAGTATAAAGTTATAAACAATTACCTACATACAAAGTTTAAATTTTCTTATCAAGATTTAAGTATGTAGTTTCAAGATGTATCGAGTGGAGCGCCCAGAGATTCTGCTCCTATGAAAAACAAGTTTAGTACAATTCGTAGAACTAATTTCAATGAGTGCGAAAGAGAAGTATCAACGGTTGAAATAGAAGATTTCGTATGAAAAGTTAATCGAATTAGGAGCGCCGCTCACGCGCGGCGTTGCCAATTTGATGCCAATGCCAAATTTCGGTCGGGGCGGCAACGCTGCGCTGTAGTCGATCCCATGTAAACAAACAAACGTCGTGCGCGCGTATTCCCTTTACAATTTTAATTAGGTAATAGTAATTAGCAAGTATTAAAAATAGTTTAAGTGCATGCATTTGTGCTAAAATGGAATAATATAGTGTTTCTTTTATTAAAAACTGTGAGAAGACACTCGAAATGCGCCTCGAATTAAAAAAGGGACTTCCATGACCCGGAATTGCACATAATCAAAAATTTATTACAAAAACTAAAACATTTACGCGTGTTTTTAAAAGTGAACAATATTTAAAAACTCCTTGGCTGTGTGGATGTTTATGAGTTATATAATGATGTTTATAGCACACTGTGACCTAAACCCGCATTTATGCCACGCTTTTCCGTGCGTAAAGTAGTCGATTATAGCACGGGTTATGATGCTAACTTCACACCGTGCACAAGTTCACACTTACACTATTGACACTTAGAATCTGGCAGCAGACAAATTTATAACTAATATATATGGAGGGTACTAGGTAATAAATAACTCAATGGAGGGTACGAATATTTAAGGGTGTGTTCCGATATACACTGCGAGCACTGTAAGGTGTGACGTCAATTTAGTATACTACGAAGCCGTTCCTTTATATTTAACTATACTGGTTACGTTTAAAACGGAACGCAGTCCAGTATAATAATTTGTTAATTGAATTAATCGCATAATAAAACGGCCGCTTTGTAAAACAATATTTAATAATAATTGGTGTTTTCGAGGTAAGATGCTTTCAGTGCTTTGATGATTTTTTTCTTTCATTATAATATCAAATTTAAAAGCTTCGATTTTAAAAGCTTTCGATGTCATGACCATTCGATGTAATAAACATTCGATGTGATGATAGTTCGATATAATAAACTATCGATGTAACGTGTTCGATGTCATGAACTTCGATGTAATGGAATTCGATGTGGCGTATGGAACCCCATAAATATATATCGCTTACATTATGCTTTACTAAAAAGACTAGCTAACTTAGTAGGTTTATTGGTCACAAAAATCTGGACAGATTTTTGTGATCAAAGCACTGAAAGCATCTTACCTCGAAAACACCAGTGCTTAGGTAGGAGTACAAAAATGGCAACGTTTATGACGATACGTCATAATATTTACCAAGGATACTGCGTCAGTATATTGTAAATCCATAACGGAACGAATTTCCCACCAGTAAGAGCACTGGACAAGTGGACAGTGGAATCGCAGTGTCATTTAGTGTATATCGGAACACACCCTTTAGGTTGCTAGGTAACCAAAACCCGCATTTTAGTCATCCTTAATTACAAATGTTTCATAATATAATTTCAGTAAATGTATGCCTATAATTTAATTATTGATGCTCTGGAATCAATGCAAAAATGTTTTGAGATTTATAGTTTTATAATATATTCTTTTAATACATTTTAAACAATACTTTTGAATGACGTTTGACATATCGGTAAAGCAGACAAATTAATAATACTTTTGAATGACGTTTGACATGTCGGTAAAGCAGACAAATTAATGTCAAAACTCAAACGTCTAAAGTCAGTGATCAAATGAACATCAACAGCTTCGTAAACATTTCCTTTCTTTTATTTCCCTGTAAATAATTATATGTTTGAGTAAAGGCGGGTTTATGTCACTCGTGCTATAAAATAGTATACGATACTCGTGCGTTAAGTAGCTATATTATTTGTACAGTGTTTAGCGCACTCGCTCCGCTCGTGCGCTAACTTCACACGTGCAATAATAAGCTACTTTACGCACACGTATCGTAATGTACTATTATAATAATGGTAAGTAATAAAGTTTTATTTTCTTTAGTGAACACCCACAAAAAAAATTCACGAGCCGCCACTGGGTACAAGAATACTATTACCTAACAGTACCTATTCCACGTTCAGTATCGGCTGCTTTGATCGTTTTGTTGCCTACTACAATCTTTCTGAGAAAATATCACTTACATTAAATTTCAAAAGGGTATTTGTGAAACCCTCAATGTAATATAACAATAACTTAAGCAGTAATACGCCCATAAAACAATAGCTATAATAGAGGCGGTCCGGCCGGCCGCGCCGCGCCGGTAGAACTCGTATTGCCTACGTTAAAAGTTAGGACGACAACTATTCTAAATTTAACAAAAGCTAATTTTGTTGCATTTTATGGCTTTAAAATGGGATCAACAGCCATTAGGACATTTTTTGCCACGCCTTTTATTAGGGTGTCGTCCGAAGGCCGCGCGGCGAAAGACAAAGCGCTCGCAGGAATCGCTCGCATAAACAATGTTTGACGGCTTCTTTGCTGCTTTACGACTATAAGCTAAGACGGCTGCGGCACCGCTCAGCGGACTCCATAATAAATTTATAACTAAAAGAAGCCTAATTTTGGAGGTATTAATTTATCACACACGTATTTAAATTAGCATATTATTTTATTTCACGTTTCAATGACTTCTTTCGACTTGCGCCCATCATAAAATTTGGATCATATTTTAAAGTATTGTTGTTCAAAACATATTGTGCCCAACTTCAGTATTGTTCGAGATTAATAAATTATGAACTTCTATAATATAGAATATCATTTCTCCCTTATCATAGTAATTTTTGGTGCATTTTCTCTCCAACAACTTAGAATTGGTATAATAACTACCTACCTACTATTATAAAATGATTGTTTAGCTAGCTGGAACTCTCTTCTTTTACTTTTGTAATGGTCATTCCTGAGTTCGTTACCTAAACAAATCAAAGTCAAACATATTGTGTACAACAGAGTGTTGGATTTACACAATTATAATTTTGTAGATATCTTTACTGTATACGTTATATCTCAATTTTTTTTGTAACAGAGGTAATGTAGGTATGCATTTGATATAGATTATAATTATGTGAAAGTTTGTTAATAAGTCATAATAAGTGTAACTTTTAACGTTTCATTAACAATTACATATATTTTTTTTATACAATACATAGATTGTATACGCGATGATCTCACATAACCCAGTTTAATCAATTTAGTAACTACGTGCACACATAATACACGCAGGTTCCTTTTTCATTGCCCAAGTGTTTAAGCATTGCCCTCCTTCCCTTCCTCCTTCCCTCTTTCCCATCCTTCCTTGCCAGTTGCCTTTGGTATTTTACTTTGAAGTAAAGCAGCTCGATGTACTCTTTAATCATAAAGTGCCAGGGTTAATCCTTGATTTACCCTTACAAAGGGTAAAAGAGTATCTAAGAGTAGAAATAGAAAGGGTAGCTTTGATGAATACCTATATGAATTTCCAGCACTTTTGTGAAACATAGTAGATGCAGAATATTAGACGTTCATAAATGTATTGAGTTTGAATACCTTCGATTAAGTCGTTTGATTCGGTCAAAATCCGGTATTGCTAATTATAATAATTGCATAATCAACTAAGTTAAATGTCGTAAACAAATCGTATCAATGACGTCGATCGGAGCCGAGGTGAATCCCGCGGTAACTCTACGTCACTAACAAGTATTTAAACACGTTTTTTTCACACGTTCAACATGTTTGGAAATACATCCGCTCTCTAGCTCGAACTAACTGGGGTTATCATATGAATCATAACCGGATTGCGGTATTTTCTAGTTCTATCTAATGTTAAGTGTGCCAAGCATAAGGAATGTTTAGATTGCAAAGATTTCAATTGATTAATCTTTTACAAAAAACCTTGAACTTGTATTAGATGATCCACTACATTATTATTTGTACAAAATATTATTAAGTATAGCTTTGTTTTTACAGAACATAGCAGTGTTACAATAGCATAGCTACAAATTAAAAGGGTAGAATTGAAAATTAAAAAAAAGTATAATAAATGACTCAACTGCCCAGAATACGCCTCATATTAAAATGCTTACTAATGGAAACACGTTGTAACCCTTTCTTTGTGTTTATTTTTTATTGTTTTATTCGGGGGTCAACGCTTACAATTCGCTCTACATCTATGAAAAGGTTTATGGATCAATTAATTAAATGTCGGTACGGTCATTGTCACTAAGTAAATATGGAAATGAATGGACGAGTAACAATGAGTTGATTTATTGCAGGTTCTCGCAAAAAAAGCTTGTACAGAGGTGAGAACTAAGACGAGGATTGTTACAACAATGCTATGCAATTCCTCTTTCAAACAACCGGCTTCTAATAAAAGAAAGCGCCCAAGATATTTTCATAACTTATTTTTCAAATATTATTAATATTATTATGTACTTATATACTAAAGTAAAACGACTTTTTCAATCGATGCTTTCTTGAGGCTATCGATATTTACTGACAATCGTTAAAAATTTACATGTTTTGGTTGAACCGCTGTAAAGCTTTGATGTGTTCCTCGCTCCCCGCGCTCGCTTTGTGGCTGCCAACGCGTTGGTGATGAGCAAAGATGATGCACCCGTGTTACGAACGTTTTTAATAAAACGTAAGCTGCTTTAACATGATTAGCGATGGTGCGGTGGTGCGGAAGGTTATCAATTCAATAGCCTTGGGCAACCCTGATCTGGATCCGTTCATGTGCTCGCCCAACCGTTTCCGTACAGTAGCTCCATAGAAGCTATGACCACTCGTAGCAGTAGTGCTTAGTTCGTGTGTCACGTATAGTACCGTAATTGCTGGTATTATTTTTAATTTAGTATATGGTTGATTACTAAATAAAATGGTCGGTTAGTTACTATTCAACCTAGACTCAATAATTGCTTGGTATCTGTAACTATATATCACGTGTTACAACAACGACAACGAAAGCTCAACGTGCGGCCACCGAAACCATAAAACTAAAGTAAATTCTCATTTATCTGAATATGTTTGATTACTTGAAGCTTAATTTTAAGTAGGTAATATAAAATATTCAAAGTAAACGAACTTTAAAGGTCTTGATTTACTGTTTACAGAATCCGAATCAGTATAAGAGGCTGAATTTGAAACCATTACCTAAGCTATTGTGGCTCATCTAATTTGTTATTATCAAAGGATGTGGTTGAGTGTTTTATCAGGTTCACACGCGTGCTCGTACCCGCTAGGAAATTATGTTTCGATAACGTGTTGTTCCATTTCTGCTGTTAAAATAATATGTACAAATTGGACGTAAAGTAGGTACACTCTATGTCCAATTTGTTAAAACATTGTTATTATAATCACCAACTGAAAACAATTTCTTCTAACTACATTATATTCAAGGTGCTCATTTCACATCATTTCTTAGGTAACCTATGATTAGGTACTCTTCTTAAGATTCGATCTGGTCCATCTAGTTAAAACACGGAATCTTTGCAGTATCATTTCAGTCAATATTTGTCGATGTCATTTTCAGTATTTTTTCCTTTGACCGCATCATAAAGCATGAATAAAATTGGAACATTAATGTTATGTAGAGTTATGTAGAGCCTAGTTATGTAGAGTTCGATGACTGCAGAGCGTATATTAATCATGATTTTGGAGCAAATTGAAGAAAAAACTAGACTAGACTTTATCATTTTTTGACTCTACATTTCGATGAAGTTCTATTCTGGTGAATTTATTATTATGTCTATTGTTATGACAAAAGAGTGAATTTTAGACACCCGACGCCTGTTACAGAAGTATCGGTAAGGTGCGATTGATGTCTACGCGCAAATCGTCGCTGGAAGTTTTACCAGCATAATACCTAAAGGGACTACGATATCTTTTTTTATTACAATTTCCCATTCTGTATCTTGTTTGTTATCATGAGTAGCAAAAACGGAGAAAATCAAAATACAATTCGCACAGATAATATATGCGTGATTTGAAAACGATTGTGTTACTTAAGTTCGAGTGCTTTCGTTTTTGGATCCCGTGTGGAGATGAGACGCGTGCTCGGCGTCTCGCCGGCAAAGCCCGGGATCAAACGACGGGCGCCGCGCTCGCGACACGTGGCCGTTTCCAAATTATTTCAATAATAGAAAATACGTGACAAGATCAAAAGTGTCCAAAACAATATTCATAAAATACCTTTACAAATTGTCACATCTTTAATGTAGTTGGTAAATTAATTTTTGATTGTCGTCGTCTTTGACATAATTATTGAACTTGCACTACAATTTAATTAAATCAGTAAAATCGAAGGTAATTTTAAGAACATTTAAGTACCTACCTAATTATGATAATTAGTACAAAACACGGCATAAAACTACACTACAGTTCACATAACATTTGTAAATCATTCAATTTAATTAATATACTTATCATTATTAAAAACATCTCGATATCCTGATACAAATTATTATACCTACCTACTAATAAGTAAATAATACTTAAGGTTTTCAACATAAACGTAATATTTGCCGTAGACGAAATAATAAGATGTTAAGGTAAGTGCATTTAAGTTTTTACCTGTGTTGGCGGCACCTTTGAGTAACAGTTTAAGTACAAAATGTAACAACAAAAGCGACACTTAATGTGGCGTTATCTACGACGGATCGGTTATCGATACATTTTAACACTCGCCGCCGTCCCTTTTCGATAGAAATAGGTAGATCTCTGTAATTAGCGAAATGTGTTCAGAATTTTTTGCCACAACACTAAACTTATCAATGATAAATTGAAATTTACGTAGAGATGTCAAGATTAGATTACGAGTAGGTACAAGTATCTTTTTGAATTTAAAATCAACCAAAACTGAAAAACCAATGATGTGCTTTAGTTTTTTTAGTGAGAGGGTGTACACTTCAGCTGCTTTCTTTAAGCAAAATTTGAAAACGTTGAAAGACTGCAAAAGTAACCCAATTTATTATTAAAAGCTTTAATATAACGTCCAGTTCAGCAGCTAACATGTCCACTGTCTCTAGAAAGTGCTACGAATAGCTACTAGTCAATGAAGGTTGAAGAAGAAGGTTTTGATGACAGGTTAAGTTAGGAGTGGGTTATGACGGAATTCTCGTTTAATTCTTGGCCGACAACACGTAGCTGATGAATATCCATGAAAAGTGACGGCTAACTATCGAGCAGATCATTTATTTGTCGGTTGTTTATATGAAAAAAATATTCAGAGGATATGTCATGAGTGAAACTTAGCATTTATGAAAAAAGTAGGTACCTAAGTACTTAACTTTCTTACATCTTCTAATTCGTTTTACGAAAGAGAAACAATTACCTAGGAGGAATAGGTATTATTTTAGTGACCATTTGCTCCGATTGCACGGGAAGCTAAGGAGCTCTCTTTATTACGACTTGAGTAACACATAGGTAATACACAATTTCTGATCTTTATTTTTCTAATCACTTATTAAATCACTGATTTATATCACGTATAAAGGTATTACGTAAGTAAGTAATAGTATACGAACTACTATAGATACTACGAACAAAAAATGGCAATTTAAAAACTCACAGTTGCTCCCGTCACATTTTAATAAAAACTGAATTATTTAAGGACTACCTATACGGCCAATTGCTCTTTAGTAAATACTACCTACGATACTCCATTTATTGTTACGAATGTCAGATTAATAATTCGTTTTAACGGAACTCGAAAAATATCGTATTTCATTATATCAGATCCTGGGATCATGCTCCCCTAAACAAACTGCAGATACATAGCATACATTGATATCTTTACAATGGAACAAAAGGACTGATACAAGTACATAAAACACTCCAAAACGTCGAAAGAGCATAATGCCCATCATTATACATTCATGCGCTTTGTTGCTTACAGTATTTATTTTGAAACATGTCGAGGGGAGAAAACCCTCTTTTGGCTCGAAAGCTCCCGAAATTGCGTAAAGAAGGCGTCGAGGGCAGCGGGGCGGCGTCGGAAATGTCTGTCATTGGCGGCCCGCGTCCCCTCCACCGGGAGACCCCGCCCTGGTGGAAACTCTCCCCGAGCAACCGTGCAGACGGTTATTCAGTAGCCGATTGTCGTAGAGGCAACTCGTCGTGTTCAAGGTACTTGCGTATTCGGAGTAGCGCTCTGAATCATCGGACGCGCTAAACAGCTGAGTCAGTCTGGTTCTAGTAAACAGTGATGATAAGCGGTGTTATTTTGTAACAGTTCTAACGTGTTATGCACGCAATGAGTGACCCGGCAGCTTTGGCTGGTATGCTGCCCTTCGACTCTATTGGACTCTACGAGCAGCCCAAACCCCGTTTCATATTCAAAATGCCACGGGTAGTTCCAGATCAAAAAAACAAATTTGAAACTGAAGACCTCTTCAAAAGACTGAGCCGAGAAAGCGAGGTATGTACCGAATATTTATTATATTTGCGTAAGTACATATAATATATGGATAAATGAATAATTTTACGATTTTTCATGTTCAATTCTACGATGTTGAACTGTTGTTATATGATGTGAATATCAACACGCGTCATTACGAACTGTTTTAAGTTACAGGAAAATGTAGTCCCGTTTATTGAGCAAAGAATGGTCGATTCTGATTAAATTTTTCATGTAAAATGCTTAACCATTAATTAAGTGAGATCTTTTTTCCTTTAAATGGTAGATTAATTCAACAGACTTTATGCCTGCTTCATTGTCATGACCTTTATGTTATTTAATTATCTAAATCGTAAATTACTTTTGTAAATAACCGAAAAACGAGGTAGTACCTAGACGAGATTTTTAGTGTAAAATGTCTTTATTTAGCAAGAACCAAAAATTACAATATTAACATGCTCACTGCGGAGTGCATATACATCGTGTTTTTTTTCATAGAAAATTACGATCGCCGCAGCGAATGTGTTAAGTGTAATGTCATGTAAATTGTAGTAAGTGTGACTGGATAAGACGTGATAGTAGTAGATATTCGCCGGTTCTAACTCATTGTAGGGCGAAAATAGGGCGAAAAACTCGTTTCGACCGGTTTCACCGGCTACTAGTCGCGAATGAACTTTATATTAAGTGATATGAACTTTATATTAAGTGATTCGCGGGGTAATTAACCGCGGATTAACTTAATCCGCGCGCCGATTAAGTAATTCGCGGTTTAATTAGGCGCGAATTACCTTTATCCGCGGATCAATTAATCAATTCGCGGTTCAATAAACCAATTCGCGGCCGCGAATTAACTTGATTCGCGCTTCAATTAAACGATTCGCGGTTTAATTACGTGTCAATCAATAAAACCGCGGATTAATTTATTAAAGCGCGCATAAAGTTTATTCGCGACTAGTAGCCGGTGAATGCCAAACAATCGAGTTTCGCGGTATATGCCGGTTCTGGCTCTGCAGTAGTAGGGATATGCCGGTTCTGGCTCACGAAAACTCGATTCTTCGGGATACACCGGCTACTAGCCGCGAATCAACTTTATTCACGCTTCAATTAAGTAATCCGCGGTTTTATTATGCGCGAATTTTCTTTATTCACGGTTCGATTAATCAATTCGCGGGTCGCTTAACGGTGAATTAATTTTATTTCTGGCTTTATTATCTCATTCGCGATTTTATTGACTTATTCACGTAATTCTTCACTTTACTTAGAAAGCACTCAACGGTATCTCTACATTCTTTTTTTATCGCTTGCCTTAATGGTCGATGCATCCGTTCCTTTATCCACAATACAGATAAGGATATCTGCTAATGTTTCCGTCCACATTCCGCTCCTTCCATATAAATTTAGCTAGCATGGCTCAAAGGACATCATTGTGACAGTGAAAGTGAGCCGAGTCTACTATATAATGGATGTGAGTATTTTCTTAATTTCTTAATTATCTGTTGAAAACTTTTAATTTCCTGTGTGCACACGTTCTAGACATGTATGTACATATTCATGCCCGCGATATCTGTAGGTGTTTCGGTATTTTTTTTTTTCATAATATTGTTGTTCTCATTTTTATGATTTGCTAATTATCTAGTGAAATCTTTTCATTTCCTATGTGATATCTGTAGGTATTTCCATATTTTTTGCATTAATTGTCCATGTATAATGAACCAGCTCTCGATAACCTAATAATAAAGTGTCGTAGTATAAAATTAACCTGTATTATGTTCTCTTTCAGCAAGACACATTCAAAAGCTACTATTTTCCGGACACGCCCGAGGAACCTGACGATTCATTAGTTGTTAATATGAAGAAAAACAATAATATCAAAAGAATAAATGACATAGACATGTTCTTTGAGAAGCCCAAAAAGAAGAAAAAACTCGGAGTACAATCTTCATATGTATCAGCAGCACGTGACGACGGAGTCTCTTATATTTCCTCCAAGGAAGATGACGCTCTCACCGCTACTCATCTCATAAAAATCGATGTCTATGATATGAATAAAATACGCAACATCGAACCTATTAATTATTGGAAATACTCCGATGCTCGAGTAAAATATTATGTGCAATCAGAAGATGATAAGCGTTATCAAAGTACGCGGGACATCATTTACAACATTACAAAGACACTCGCCGGGAAGCACAATTGTTCAAAATATTTTATCGAGGACAAACTCCAAGGAATGTAACGCTCTCACCGTGACTCATCTTATAAAAATGTATATAAGTAAAAGCAAAAGAAGAAATAACATTAACTAGAAGTATCGCGCCCCCACCCACAGCATTGGGCATATAAATAACTAGAAGCTAACAACCAGCGAGGAACCTGACGATTCATTAGTTGTTAATATGAAGAAAAACAATAATATCAAAAGAATAAATGACATAGACATGTTCTTTGAGAAGCCCAAAAAGAAGAAAAAACTCGGAGTACAATCTTCATATGTATCAGCAGCACGTGACGACGGAGTCTCTTATATTTCCTCCAAGGAAGATGATGCTCTCACCGCTACTCATCTCATAAAAATCGATGTCTATGATATGAATAAAATACTCCGATGCTCGAGTAAAATATTATGTGCAATCAGAAGATGATAAACGTTATCAAAGTACGCGAGACATCATTTACAACATTACAAAGACACTCGCCGGGAAGCACAATTGTTCAAAATATTTTATCGAGGACAAACTCCAAGGAATGTAACGCTCTCACCGTGACTCATCTAATAAAAATGTATACAAGTAAAAGCAAAAGAAGAGATAACATTAACTAGAAGTATCGCGCCCCCACCCACGGCATTGGGTATATAAATGTTTCTACAGGCATTGATACAGTACCATTCATTCAAAAACTTCAACTAGTAGCTGAAATATGTCATTTTTAAAACAAGTTATAGAAATGTGGGGAAAATCAACTATATTGAAAAAATACTCTAAATATATCAGATTCTGGTATATCACCGGTGAGTTACCCGAGAACATGATAGAAGATTGTGACATCAAGCCATACTTTACACCGTGTCCAACGCATCGTTTTTCAGTAACGTCCAACGATGGTGAAGACGTAATGGACGGAGTCGAAATTATGATGGCTTTTTGTACAATATGTACTCAGGAAGGAATTGCTCGCGACTCGCAATCTATGTCTAATAACGTGTACTCACCGTGCATTGGAAGTGTCCTACAACCGCAATATATACACCCTCTATCATACGATTGGGCAAAAGAAGAAGAAGAAGAATCCCAACAAATACTTGCATTAGAAAATTTGCGACCTATCTCATATTCCCCTACAATTCTGTAAATGATTTTGTATCTAAATTAAAAATAAACTATTTTTAAGCAATTTTCTTGTATTATTTCATATACCTACTATGTCATTCTACAAAAATGATAATGATTGTTTTAGAGAAAATAGAAGTTATTAGAGAGATAAACCAATTTATACAATATGTAAACTAAATGAGAGGTATTTATCATTGTAAAATCCACAGTAAATTTGTTCACGTTATTTATTAAAAAATTCTATTAAAAAATTCATCAATTGTTATATCATTACAAATTGTGTTGTCATCAAACAATTTCAGAAAATCATACATTGATTTACCATGATACTTATAATATATGTACATGATGCAATACTCTCCACATACGGTTGTGAAATCGTTTTGGATACGATTAGTGTTGTAATTCCACATCCTTGCATTCGTTTTCAAAAAAGATCTATGATATGTTTGAGGTGCTCGACCAAATGAATCAAAGTATTCCCCTAATCCATTCCCATCTATATGTATGGCTACCCAATGCGATCCAGGTTTGGTATCAACATCTAAGTTACTTATGATATACATAGGAGTATGAACATGTATCGGTAAACGATTAGCTGCGTATACGTTAGATTCAATGCTCATATCAATTTTACTTAAGTACTGTTTTATTTCCACGGTATCCATGGTATAAGTAGATAACACAGCTTTTCAGCTCTGCAGTCCCAACAACAATGTCAATTTTATTAATGATATTTATTTTAAATAGGAAGAATAAAGAGGGTGTAGCAAATAAAACATTGAAATATCATATATTGAATATTTTTATTTATTGAAGCAATACAAAAATAATAAACCTAACTACTATAATCTACTGATATATTACGATGCTTATCTATTTCTATTACATTATCAAATTCTGCATAAACAATACAATTAATAGTTTGAGTTAGAGCCGACTCAAATCGAACTTCTAATCTTACGCTACCATGTTTGATAAGATTCCAATGACTCATAGAGTTAGCTGATAAATCAGGAGTTAAATCAAATGCAAGCAAACAATAACCATTAGCATATTCATCTCTGGATATCCCATTGCCTTCATTATGAAAATGTACACCTGTTCCTGAGAACAATGTATGATATGCGCTAGTAAAGACATTACTACCAAACGATGGTTGCAATGCCTTTGAGGGGATCTGATTTCCATCGACATATAAACAAAATGTATTGATACCATAATTTGCAAAATTGAATGGATTCTTATTAAGAGTTCCGTTAAATGCAGCATTATTCACAAATCCCACTATACACCTTTTCGGTACTTGTCCAAGGAATATATTATCAAGGGTTTTACCTTGAACACCTGATGGTATTGTTAAAACTTTTACTTCAGCTCGCGTAATGGGATATTTAGCAGTGGTAGACGCTAATACTTTTTGATGTGCAAGTAATACGCTTGGATTAATCCGAGCTCTACGAACAATCAACGTTGCATCTGTAATACATACTTTAAACTTTAAATCTACTGACCCTGCCATTAGGTTGAAATTTTCTCTTGATCGAACTAATTTAACACACATGTCAACGCCGTTAATTAAAAATTTATCTTGATTAAATAAATCGCCATGTAGATGCCCAATCATTTCAATCTCTTTACTCTCTCTTGACATGAACTCTCGCTTAATAAACCCTTCATTTTTTACGTCAGTCTCATTCATTTTTCCTGCTGTATCTCCATACCAAAGACCACAAGTAAGATGGGATTTTTTGGCTGCTGGGCCATAGTTCAACAAGTTTTCAATATAGGCACGATATGCATATGTGTTATTTGGCGGTGACACAAGTTTTTGATTTAAGTATACATCAAGTTGACTGAATATTGAATGCAACCAATTATTAACTGGGGCTACGACTGTAGCAGCTGCTAACTTGGAGTTGTCTTGATTAAGTATCTTCGCTTTTATATGAATCAAGGTATGAGACAAATCTACATAGTCATCTCCTGCACCAGGAACTTGAAATTCTAGGGGTCCATCATCAGCCAGCGATGAAATAGGTTTGTAATGTATCCATACTCCACTCTCAATGCTCGTCTGTGTGGACGGTAGCGCAAACAAATCTAACTCTGATTTAATACACTCACAAGAATGACTATGTAGAAAAGACATAATTAATTAGAAAATATATCATTAATATTTCTGAATTTCTTTTTTGCCTTTGTTGTAGTGTTCACTTTCGTGGCCAATGCTGGAATGGAAGGAGATAAACGTTTTCGTTTGATTTTATACCCCGAACCAGACATATTGATTCTTTCAATTTTACTATCTACTTTTCGTTTTAAATTAGTAGTAGCTTCTTTTAAACGTGTTTTAATTGAATCGTCTATGGGTTGTGCATTAAACATGTCAGACAAAACTCCTACTCCGGTGCTTAATGCTTCTTTACCAATAGCTCTTGCACCACTAGATAACAATGGTAAAACAGATCTAAACAACCCTCCTAGAAAACTCCCGATTCCATGGCCTCTTTGATACGGTGTTCCTTTGTAAATTACTCCAATACCAGATCCCGCTTGATGAGAATAATAATCTTCATATGGGCATTTCATATTATAATTATGTTTCAAATACATTATACATATATTTTCTTGAAGTGTAGTTTTAAGCACACTGTTCCGAACTGGAATGGTATTTTTTGACCTGTGCTTGTTCTTATATCTATTTCAATAGTATCGAATTCCCTTCGCATAACAGATATATAGTGAGGTGGAGAGAAAACATGCATTTTATTAGCACCATATATGTATTTTGAAGGATCTAATGGTATGATTCTCAGAAGAGGGGTCACATCCCCTACGATTTGGGGTTCTACAATGTCAGAGTAAACAAATAACTGTGAAGGTAAACCTAAATGCAAATTAGCAGGACATTTACCAATATTCTTATCTCTGAGGTTTATATTGGGTTCAAATCCCAACTGTAAAGATAACTTAGGTGATAGTGTTACTGATTTAATCGCCTCATCTAGTATTGTAACTGTCACAAACTTTGAAATTTCATCGTAACGAAATCTTACTTTTTCCTTGATGTTGTTTAATGCCTTTAGAATATGATTGATGTTATCGTAGTTTGTTGCAGGAATATGTGTCTTATAGTATGTAAGGTATGGTTTTGTTTCACCAGGCATTTGCATCCATTTTGTCATGTTCTTGAACGGTAAACATAGTGCAAGGATATTGAAATTCAACTACTCCAACGGACCATTCTCCTTCCAAAATGATGGGTTTAGGTAATTTAGTTGAAAAATATGTAGTTTTGTTATCTGGAAAATATTCCATGGAACTATTACTAAGTAAAGTTAAATAAAAACTTTGGTTGTTCATATTTCTTTCAATTGGGAAAATGTAATCCAACTATTAAATTTGTGAGGATAACCTTTCCACTTCACTAACACTTCCTTTCTGTTACCGGAATAGCGAGAGCGTATTATTTTATCTATTTTATAATGTAGAGTGGGGTCATAATATACTTTCTGTAATTCTTTTTCATAAAACGTACCTTCTATATTTTCACCTTTCAGATCTTTTATGGTGTATACAGGCCAAGGGTTTCTATCTATTATGGAAGATATAATAAATATTTCATCACTCCAGTTAGATTCGTATCCTTTCTGAAAAATGTGTTTGCTTTTAGTTATTCTAACGTAATCACCTACATGCAACTTTGGTAATACACTGCCTGACGAGAAATTATTATTTTTAGTATCATACAAGTTTCTCCATACTGTCATAATATTATTTGAATTTACATCACAAGGAGACATCTTAATGCTAGAGTGAAAACTATGGTTATAAGAATAAACTAAATCTTGTAAAACATCGATATATTTATATGTATTTTTATACGTAAAGTAACGCCACATTTTCGTCTTAAGAGTTCTCTGAAATCTTTCAACAATACTAGCTTTAATATCTGGATTATTTGTTGTATAATAATTTATATTTTTCAATTTTATGTATCTTTGTACATCTTTTGATATAAATTCTGTTCCTTTGTCAGATTGTATGTGTGTTGGTGTTATGTTAGCCTCAGTAAATATACTCTCTAAACATTCCTTAATAGTTATTGAATTTTTTCTTTTCATGGGTCTGACATATGCATATTTGCTGAATGCATCAATGACGCATAAAATATAATTATATCCATCATTGTACCTGGAATAAGTCCTCATATCACTCAAGTCAGCTTGCCAAAGTTCATTTAGATTTGATAAGATATATTTATTCCTAGGAAACTTTCTCTGTACAGGTTTGTGCACAGTGTAGGTTTCTTGTGATTGCAGCCATTTCTTTACATCTTCTCTTTTCATTTTTCCTTTCATAGCTTTCGTTAGTTTGTCGACACTACTATAACCTGCGGGATTTGATGGATCATAATAGAGATTATGTATTTCTAATAAGGTTCCCATTTTTCCCACTCCAGCTTGTTCTTTAACTTTCTTTTGTTCTGTTTGTCACTCGTTGGTGTAGAGAATGATTCTTCTTCAGGCGTTGAAAAGTTTAACTGTGACTGCATGCCACTTATAAACTCACACCGTTTGGGATTACCAATATAAGTAAGAGGAACTCGAATATCTTTTAAAGCTTTAGCAAAGGTTTCCCATCCTATAGGATCACTTTTTTTTAACGGTCTCAATGAGTCGTTCACTAAATCTATAATATTACTTCCATCAATCTTTTTGTTATCTATAATCACAGTTCCGTCATTATCCCACTTAATTTTATTTTCATTGGAAGATAGCAAATTCATTAACAAGACGGCCTTTTTTGCATATGTTTTTGGAATGAGATCGAGAATTTCAGTAGTCGTATAACTATTTTTCTCTGGAATATTTTGTTTATGAAGTAGTTCTTTGTCTGGTGTGTCAATTGAGACTACACGTTTACTATCCAAGTTTTTATTTTTGTAGCTCAATATTAAATCATCAAATGTATTCGTATCCTCAGAAATAATTGGTATATGATAAGGTTGGCGATCTTCCTTGGTAAAGTTAAGATATCTTCGGAGTGTTTGTAAATATAAAATACACTTTTCACGGTCATCGATATTTCTTTTTAAAATATTATTCATATCAGCATCCAATCGGGACAAGTTAGTATCACCTGCGCTTGGTTGTTTTAGTTTTTCTATCACACTTGGCTCAACAAGCAACATTCTTTTAGCATTCTCCATTTTAAATGAGGGAACTTACTAATCCACTGAGAACTGAACCTAATATAATAGGGAGAAAAGCACCACCTTTTTGGATTATGAGATTTTTCCGAAACAAATTCGTAGCACCTTTGCGAACCAATTTCCGAAGTATATTTTTGTACTTGCTTAACTTATTCTTTTCCTTATCCTTGAGATCAATTTTGCCCTGGAGTACGTTATGAATACACTCGCAAATACAATTAATTTCTTTTTCATTACACGATTTTAAAAGAGCTCTTTGATATTTGGGTTTAAGTGTATGCAAAGCTGCTAGTAAACTTTTATGCGTCTTTAGTCGTCGATGCATCATTTGTGAATGATAGTAATTTGTTGATTTTTACCATACTTAAAGCCTTTTGTAGGAATGTAAACGATGCAATGCCCATCTGATGGAAATATTTTAGATTTTAAACGACACATATCATTTGTGTCCTGTTTCAAATCTATTAATAAATATCCATGTGGTTCATTTGTTGCATCTTTGTAGGAATCTTCCATAAATTTCGAATTATCTGGCGATACTTGTCGTGCTAAGTATTTAATTTGTGTTTTATCGCGAGGATTTTTGAAATAAACTATGTAACCGGAATTTAAAGATATGTCTCTTTGGCCTTTGCCTTGGTGAAATAAATTTTGTGTTATATAGAATACACTTAAATTTCTGTGATGACTTCCTTTCGTAAATATATCAACAACGCGACCATCTGACTCTCTCATTAAATCATCAATAATTATCAGATGTGGTTCACATCCATCAAAACTGCTAAGGTTTGGTATTCCTTGATAGAAATTAACAGTTTTTAAATTATACAAAGGTTGCATTTCATCATAGCACCAAGTTATTTGTTTGAAATGGGTGTCACATATATCCTCCATATATTTAATAAAGTTTGTGACAAAAATTGATTTTCCACATCCAGTAGGACCTGCAACTATAGCAGTAAAAGGATGAATAAAATGAAACATTTTAAGCTCACGTGTGTTTGGTTAAAGGTGTTGGAATAAACTAAAACATTTTGTGCAAGAATAAAACTATATTTCAAATACAAAATAGAAATACAATATACAATCATTCACATATTAATAATAATAATAATAAAAAGAATAAAAATAAAACAATGTTACTAATAGCTAGACATCTTAAGTACAATATTAGAAGTAGTTATACAATAATCAAAAATAACTTAACATTAAATATTTACGTGACTTTTTTTTTATAAATCAGACATTTACAACTAAACTAATCTATGGGTATTTTATAGTGACCCCAAGCAAGCGTATTAACATTATTCGATACAATATATCGCTTGGTATCATTGTGTGAGAGACACTTCTTATTAATTTGTTGTGTAAAAATATTATGTTTTATAGACCTAAATCTTAACATAGTACGGTATTGAACATTTTCATTAAATAAACAAGATTTATAATCTTCCATTTTAAAACTTTTCGTAACACTTTTATTAACACCTTTTGCTTTTGCCAAAAACGTATTGTCAATATCCAATGCATACATTTTAGATCTCAACCCTACAAACTCTCTTAATATTTTGCCAGCATTTTCATCTTTAAACATACCTAATTTTTTTTTATTTATATTTTGATATTCGTATATGTTATTTAAGGGATAATCAGATGTATCAAACCATTCAGGCAAATCAGGCTTGATATCTTCATAAAAGTTGTTGGTAATAATTTCATAAACTAAACTATCCGTATCAGTGTATAGTAATTTAATTTTGTTTGGAAACTTGGGTAGCATGTAGTTATAATGGAAATCGTACATAAGTGTTTTAGAAATGTCTAATATACAAAAACCTAAGTAGATGGGTTTGTTATGAAGGGCCTTTGTTCTTTTAAGTTGAATCGCAACTAGATTTTCCGAAAATATAGACAAACTATGAAACTCTGGTTTTGCAATTAAATCCTGAGCACCAAGACTTTTACCTACATTTTCCCAGTGAGTTAATAATTTTACATTAACTCGTTTCTCGACATTCTCCATTGTTTTTCCAAATACAGAATTGTTCATTAATTTATAAAAATCTTTTTCAAAATCTGTTTTAGCTTGCGTACGTAAATTTGTATTTAAATCTATATATTTTTTTAACCATAAACTTTGATTGAACTTCAATATTCTATGAATTTTTTTCAACTTCATACCTAGATTAATACATTGTTGTAAATTTTTATAGTGAATGATATATTTAGTTTTATTGTATAAATTTGGGACAAGTTTAACGTCTTTGGAATCCCCAACAGATATTTTTTCAGGACATAAGGGTAAGTCAGAATGTAAGTCCTGAATATCTATGGGGTACTCTAAATCTACTTCTAGAATAAAACCATATTCTGTATTGTTCGATGCACTATAATCTGTTTTTATATCAACCCACTCAAACTCCCCTGATGGTAAATATTGAGACATTGCCCACCCGTATAGATTATTAGCATCGAAGTACATAAGATATGAAGTAGATACATTTTTATCAAAATCTTCCATAAATGGATTGTTAGCCTTTGCATGCCGTTTGCTGCATTGAGATATCCCACCCCTTATACCCCTTGTAATAAATGATATTTTTTCAATATCTGTAAGCAATTCAAGTTCTATTTTTGTAATTTTTAGCATTGCATCCCAACTTAATCCTGGAGCAGTATAATAATGAGTCGGATCTAAACCATAGGTTTGTAAGCATAACATTCTAAAGTTTTCAAATATGTCAGTTAGAAGTAATACACTTAGTTTTAAGATACAAGTTGGAATAATCGAACATATTTTTGCAGTTAAAGTTTTGCCAAACATTTTTAGCGTGGTTGTAATCATTATCTGATATATGAGAATCTGACAGCGAACTGTAAAACTGATTTTTGTCTGGAAGTGATGTTAGGTTTAAGCACTCAAAAGATGTCATAAATTCGTAAGGATAAATACCCTTCTTTCTCACAAGATTGAAGTCTTCATTAATAGGAAAGTTACGTTTTAAAGAAATAAATTCTTTATCAATCAAATTATTAGCTAATTGACTAAGGCCACATGGTAAAAATTTTATAGAATCTATAAACCTCAATTGAACAATTTTATTATTTATTTGTAATGTTTTCGAAAATGAAATATATTTTTCTTTCGTCTGCGGTATAACTTCGATATCACCATCAACAAAATTAAGAGCATGAACAATAAAATGAGAATCATAATGGCTAAGATTATGTAAAATTACAGGAATATAATTCGGTATACGAAACTTCGAGTTACATATATTATGTACAACGCCTCTAAAATGTCCGGTTTGTGGATTGTAATTAAATTCACGTTCACCGTTTAAATGAGTTTCACATATGAAACAAGTATCCGATGTTGAAACCTTAATATAATCATCGTTTGATAATGCTTTAGGAGCTACCTCAGTACTGTTTTGGTACATATAAATTTTAAGTCTTTATGCAAACGAATCATAAATTCTTGTGTACTGTTTGGGCCACAATATGTTTCATACTTTGACAAGTTATCATCATAGGAGCATTTTATGTAGTAACCGAAACTATACACTTCATGTTTTTGGACATTACTTGTGTAAGATTTTAATGGATCGTTAGAACATGATTCGATTGGTGTTAGAAAAGCTTCAAAATCTGCATATACAACAAATGGTGTTTTAAGTTTTTTGTTAAACTTGTCAAATTTTAACTTATCATTAGAAACTGACTGTCCAAACCAATTTTTTGATGTTTTTTGAGAATTAGGTAGTTCTGTTTTAATATGAAAGCAATCATGCTGTTGATGTTCTGTCAACTTTACTTGACTAGGAAAATGTAATAAACATCCATCACAAATATAAATAGCATGTTCATGACTTGAAATTTGATTACTGACTAAACGCGACATATTTTTTATATAACAATAATGATTATTTCTTCCGTTTGAAAGCAATAATAAATTAACATGGATACCCTTACGACATTTTGTAAAATATAAAGGGCCTACAACAGAATGAGTTTTATTGATTTTATCAAATTCTAACCCGAAAACGTTGATACTAATATTATTTAACTTTTCCACTTTTGAGATATCGGATAATTTAACTGGAAAAGAGACACCGTCAAACTTCAGTTTATTACAATGCATGCTATAAGATGAAACGCGATCAGGATTTTTATTTACTGGATACAAAGCAGAAAGCAAAGCCCATTTTAAACATAAAACATCTACGTTTTTAACATTAATAATTGCTCTTTTTACCATAATGTCTCTGGGTAAATCAATATATGACGAACCTCGTAGGGGATTAAATTTGTTAACATTCATGTCTAATGACTTAATAAAATTCAGAGTCCAACCGCTATCTTTTTTTTCAAATGTATTAATTTTATTAATAAAAGTGTCACGTAAAGACGAAAAAAATATATTTAAATCATCGCCTTGAAATATAATGTAATTGCTTGTTTGAAAATCGAAGGAATTGGAAATATTTTTTGTTTGTTGAATAAAATCAGCATGCAATACAAAATTTACTTTGAATACGGTATGTTTTAGAATAGATTCTTCAATTAATGATTGAATGTCATTATGAATTGAATTTAAAAATATCTCTGGTGTTTCAAAAGATCCATCACTTTTACTATTTATTTTATACGATATTATTCTCTGTCCGAACGCTGATTCAACAACATGAACGTTTTGCAAATTATCGTGTAATTTTGATGCTTTAGTTTTATGCCGATTACTTTTTAAATGATTTGTAAAATACTTCTTACATACTAAAATTTCACATACATCACAATGTACCTTATCAGATTGTGCAGCAGAAGGATGAGACGAAGTAGAAGCTTCATGTTTTACTCTTTTAGTTTTGTGGGTATTATTTTCGATGTTGTTGGTTCTTTTTCGGGATCCTCCACCTAACTGACTGTAACAATACAATTTAAGAGCTATAAAAATATATAAAACCACATCATATTTATTTTACGTTATACTTCTTTTCTAAAGACCAAAAAAATTATATGTAAAGTTTGTTTATACTTACATGATATTTGTTTCAATCTCACAACAAATTTTCACTAGTTCTTCATCTTTGTCATCATTAAACATAATGCTTGACTCTATATCACCACATAACTTATAAAGTTCAGACTCAATTTGATCGTTGGAATCCATTACGGCTAACTTGGAACACATTCGTTAGGTATATATCTTATGAAATAGTTTCTGGTTGTTAGCTTCTAGTTATTTATATGCCCAATGCTGTGGGTGGGGGCGCGATACTTCTAGTTAATGTTATTTCTTCTTTTGCTTTTACTTATATACATTTTTATAAGATGAGTCACGGTGAGAGCGTTACATTCCTTGGAGTTTGTCCTCGATAAAATATTTTGAACAATTGTGCTTCCCGGCGAGTGTCTTTGTAATGTTGTAAATGATGTCCCGCGTACTTTGATAACGCTTATCATCTTCTGATTGCACATAATATTTTACTCGAGCATCGGAGTATTTCCAATAATTAATAGGTTCGATGTTGCGTATTTTATTCATATCATAGACATCGATTTTTATGAGATGAGTAGCGGTGAGAGCGTCATCTTCCTTGGAGGAAATATAAGAGACTCCGTCGTCACGTGCTGCTGATACATATGAAGATTGTACTCCGAGTTTTTTCTTCTTTTTGGGCTTCTCAAAGAACATGTCTATGTCATTTATTCTTTTGATATTATTGTTTTTCTTCATATTAACAACTAATGAATCGTCAGGTTCCTCGGGCGTGTCCGGAAAATAGTAGCTTTTGAATGTGTCTTGCTGAAAGAGAACATAATACAGGTTAATTTTATACTACGACACTTTATTATTAGGTTATCGAGAGCTGGTTCATTATACATGGACAATTAATGCAAAAAATATGGAAATACCTACAGATATCACATAGGAAATGAAAAGATTTCACTAGATAATTAGCAAATCATAAAAATGAGAACAACAATATTATGAAAAAAAAAAATACCGAAACACCTACAGATATCGCGGGCATGAATATGTACATACATGTCTAGAACGTGTGCACACAGGAAATTAAAAGTTTTCAACAGATAATTAAGAAATTAAGAAAATACTCACATCCATTATATAGTAGACTCGGCTCACTTTCACTGTCACAATGATGTCCTTTGAGCCATGCTAGCTAAATTTATATGGAAGGAGCGGAATGTGGACGGAAACATTAGCAGATATCCTTATCTGTATTGTGGATAAAGGAACGGATGCATCGACCATTAAGGCAAGCGATAAAAAAAGAATGTAGAGATACCGTTGAGTGCTTTCTAAGTAAAGTGAAGAATTACGTGAATAAGTCAATAAAATCGCGAATGAGATAATAAAGCCAGAAATAAAATTAATTCACCGTTAAGCGACCCGCGAATTGATTAATCGAACCGTGAATAAAGAAAATTCGCGCATAATAAAACCGCGGATTACTTAATTGAAGCGTGAATAAAGTTGATTCGCGGCTAGTAGCCGGTGTATCCCGAAGAATCGAGTTTTCGTGAGCCAGAACCGGCATATCCCTACTACTGCAGAGCCAGAACCGGCATATACCGCGAAACTCGATTGTTTGGCATTCACCGGCTACTAGTCGCGAATAAACTTTATGCGCGCTTTAATAAATTAATCCGCGGTTTTATTGATTGACACGTAATTAAACCGCGAATCGTTTAATTGAAGCGCGAATCAAGTTAATTCGCGGCCGCGAATTGGTTTATTGAACCGCGAATTGATTAATTGATCCGCGGATAAAGGTAATTCGCGCCTAATTAAACCGCGAATTACTTAATCGGCGCGCGGATTAAGTTAATCCGCGGTTAATTACCCCGCGAATCACTTAATATAAAGTTCATATCACTTAATATAAAGTTCATTCGCGACTAGTAGCCGGTGAAACCGGTCGAAACGAGTTTTTCGCCCTATTTTCGCCCTACAATGAGTTAGAACCGGCGAATATCTACTACTCGTGATAAGGTCAGTGTTGGTATCTCATACAATGACGAACTTAAATTGGTAAAAATTTAACTACACTACTTCAATAGACAAGTTCATTTCAAAAGTCCCTTTGGATTTTTTAAGATAAAGCATTTCTGAATTGATGTATGTACTTAGATACCTGTTAAGTTCGTTTAATAATATTCCAGAGATTTATCATTAACATAGTCAGTTAGACCCTCAGTTTGTCGCATAATGTAACCTTCATTAACAATAACAATATAATGTAATAAATAATCAGTCTTGTTTCAGCGGAAGGGTGGTGCTGCATGCTCGTTTACTACCTTAATTTAATAAAAAAAGTCATAAACGAGGTGTTGTATTAAATGCATACAAGTAGGCTTGCCAAAGATACAAAGCCTAATACAAATACAAACTTTGTAAGATAGTGTAATTTCATTTCAATACTTACGTTCTACATTAAAATGTCGTAGCAGATCGTCGTAGCACATAATGAAAAAGACATCATATTTTATTTTATACAGTACCTACATAATTATTATGTTAAAAGATATTATTATTACACATATTTACCTATCTAACTGCCAAGGAAAATAATTTTATGCTCTCGAAGTGAAGTGAAGTGCCTACGTGGGAAGATAAAACCGACTTTAACGAGTGTTTAAGACATCACTTAATCGGATTAAGAGAAAACAATTTTTTCTGAAAAATAGTACCTTCATAACAGTTTTTAGCGAATATATTGAAGTCAAAAAAAGCCTGGCTAAAATGTATGCTATTTCTATCAGGTGAGATACACGGGGTACCGCGACCGTCCCCCAGAAGAACGGCAGATGCGCTTCACGAGCGGATGCCGAGAGGGCCACACCGAGATCGCCTTCACCGCCACCGGCACCAACTTGCAACTGGTGTTCGACCACTCACCTTACAACAGCCGTGGCTGCGACTTCCAGAAAGAAAACGGAAAGGTAGGATAGAGTTTATTCTTCCGTCAAATCGGCTGGAGATATTTATTTGTAGTCACCAATGCTGACATCGCTCAATCGAAAACTTATCATGTGACAAATTGGAATATTCTGCTCGGTTGTTCTTGTTTATCGACATATCGGGAAAAGCTTTTTGTAACAGACAGCACTCTTCAATAGGGTAGGGTAATCAAAGGGTATTACAAAAATCACATGTACAATCGCACGTGCTGGTCAGGTACCGTCTAGAATAAACTTACCAATCGTCATAGACGTATAGAGCTAGTCCTCATACTTCGTTATGCCTAGTTAACATGGCATACAACCATGCTTATGCGTCAAAATTTCATGAATATTCATATATTACTGCTATACCTTTATTTATGGAATTAAGATAGCAAACGAGAATGCAGCTCCACCCTTCCGCTGCCGGCCATGGCAACTGTGACCGACACATAATAAGACTCTAATCTGGACTAGGATAGTTAGTCAGTTAGGAAACGGTGTTGGAGCGTTAGTTGGTTGGTTCGATAGTAGATATGAGGACTGGGTAAGGAACTGTTAGTGATAGTTAGTCATGTAATAACTATTACTATCAAGTGTTAGTAACAACGAACTACTGTTACGCACCAACAACTGTTAGTAATAGTTAATAGTTGTTATTAAGAGTATTGTTCTAATTCGGTCACAGATGTGTTGCTACCCTTGAGGACTAAGATGTTTGCCTCTAAAAAAGTATAATTGGATATTTTATTATCGGACATTGCATTTTTTCACAAAATTGTAATAAAATAAAGTTCCGCCATTCTTGCGTAACCCGAAACCTTTGAGTAAAAATAACCGTTAGTAGCCGAAGCCGTAGTAGCAAAATACTAATACTGACAATGCAATATTATTCTTAAATGTGGACGAACTACATTGGGGCCGGGTTATATGCAATAGTCGAGAATATAGTGCCTGTCATACTTGTAATGTGGTGTGTATACGCCTAAGTTTTTAATCTTAGATAATGTACGTAAATACTTTGTGATCCGAAATGGTTCTGATGTGTTGTTATTTTAGGTAAAGCCACCTAGCTTTGAAATCAGCCTCCCGACTCCTGATCTCATAAAATGCCCGCTGTTAGAGAGCACCAGCGTCTGGAGTTATGAAACACGACTTTTCTAAAACATTTTTTATGAATTCTCTCTCCATATCCATGAAACAAAAGTAGTTTTTTTGGCAAACTGCTATTTGTGTACCATAAATATATTCTAATTCGCATAGAATATTGCTCTCTGTGTGACTCTACTATTAAATATTATTTATCGAAACATAATTATTTATATGGCCTTTATTACTCGTACAAATGATTATATGGACAAAAAACCATTTATAAGTTACAACCATACATAATTTACAATAGGTACCACGAATGCTAAGTACTTACGCCAATGACCGTTATTGCATAAAAAAAAGAATGAAATGCAGTAATTAAAGTAATTTTTCAAAATTTCCCCTTATAAATATATATTCGTTAAAAAATTATTCCATTTTTTCCATGTAATTACATCATTCGTCACTAGTCGGTCATAGCTCATCAACGCGCACTGCTTCCGGCCTACATTCTGATAACGAAATTAAGACATAAATTACTTTTGAACCGCAATAAAAAATATTAAGCCGTAACACCTCAGGTAACGCGATGGTCACGCTCGACCAGTCGTTTGTACATGTTCAATGAATGACATCTTTTCTACCAAACGCATTATTCAGGTTCACTAATGTATGGGTAGGTATGTAATGCCCTACAGCCGTACACGAAACACGACCAAGAATTAATTAAGCATTCAGTCACCGAATAAGTACTTACATTTATGAAGCTGGTTTTAAATTAGAAAATAATTGCTAACTACTTATAAGTACCTGCTTAGTGAAATCGTCTTTACGAAATAATATTAGAGACATTATTGATTTGCAACTAATACAATTGTTACGAATAAAAAGTTAGATTTTATCTCAGGCTTTTTAAGGACAAATTGATAGTGAGTGAGGTTCGGTTAGTTAAACTTATTATTAAATTATGTATTTTTTCTGTCTCTGAAAATAATGTTATATTACAAGGACTACATAACAGTCGAGCACCCGTTACCATGGGGCTGAAGAAGTGCGCATCTGGTGCCACGAGTACTCGTGCGATATTGAATTTAGCTCGTCGGTTGCTTTGGGGCCGCCCGGGCGCCCGCTGCGTTTCTATATGAATACTTATATTTATTTACGCTTGGTTCATTTAACAGAAATCGTGAGAGTATTCATGCTACACCTCGTTAGTTTCATGTCAGAGGAAATTGTGTTAGGGCGTGAATTGTTCAATGGGTAGGAATGACAAAATATGAATAGTACCTACTTACGTAGAGTTGTTTGATAAAGATATTCAATACTCGTACATAGGTATATCATTCAACTGACTTGAATATTTTCTGTTATAAATCCAATTAGATCAAAAGTTGGTTCAAAACTTTGATTATAGGTTCAAAACATAATGGTCCAAAACAAGTCTCTTAGAAGAATTAGACATAACATGCTAATGAATTCACTTAGGTACCTACATACATGTTTAACTTGACTATCGCACATAATAGACCAAGTGCTCTACAAATAAAATTATTTATTACAATTATAATTGAACTGTTCTATTACAACTAAATAGCAGAATAGATTTGTGAATAAATATAAAATACATAATTCTTTAAATTTTATGAAGACTAGGTATCTGAAAAGATTCACCCCTCTCCCCAAATAACAAAAATAAGTAGGTCTACTTATTTAAATAACAAAAATAAGTAGGTCTACTTATTTTTGTTATTTGGGGAGAGAGGGGAATCTTATGTGGAATTTCCTCACATTGCCCTCGAAATCTCTCAGCATACCTTTGTATGCTGTAATTATTTACTCATTCAGTCATTTCCGTCAGTTGTTAATCACGTGCTTTAATTCTTTCGAAAGCTAATTGATACGTCTACTATGAGCAATTATAATAATTAACATTCTTGGAATTAATAACAATTACTTTAAAAGATTTTGATTGCTGTGACTTGTCAACTCATTGTTACATACCTAACTGTGATTGATGATTAGTTATCACAAAAAACCTCCAAATTAATATCAACTTGTCACTATCTGTACCTACAATCTCCCAATCTACACGAAAACGAAATTATTGAAATTTTAGTCAGTGTGGCGGCGAGATAAGCAACTATCAAGAGGAAATCATAAAGGTAGTCGTAACGTATTTAGTTAGACACCATTAAGATACCTGATAATTGTGTTTGTTAAGTAGGTATATTGTATAATATCTAGGGATACTTTGAATATTGGGAAGTAGATCTGACAGAGCGGTATAAAATTAATGACACACAAATTAATAATTCCAATATACGAAAAGTCTTTTGAAACATAACGTAATGAAAAAAATACAAATAAAATAAAGTCTTCGTAAATTATAATGGGGAACGATATTTATGCCGCGTTTTGTAATCAGCGATTACTTGGATAAACGTAAATTACATAAAATTAATAAAACTCCTGATTAAATAAAGAAACAAATGTTAACGATTTATTCCATATTTGAAAACAGATCCTCTAAGAGGGATTTGAAACAGCACGATTTCCCGGAAATCGATACGAGAAAATGAGGGAGATGGTAGGGCGCCGCGACGCCCCGCCCGCCCAGTCATCATGGCCGCCGCCGCTCTGAATTTCCACCCTCATTCCTGTAACTGTATAAATAAAATACGTATATGTATTCACAATAAGATCGTAGAGAACAACGTAGAGGTAATTCACTATAAGACGAGGATCCTAATGACGTTATTCATAGACGATTAACATGTTTGATAGATAGTTAGTCGGTTAAGAACATTGACTTCATCATGGAATGGAATGGAATTATCATCATCGTGGAAATTGAGCCTTTGCCTTGTTTAAATAACAGATACACTAACATACAATCTTTTAAAGTAGGTACCTATTGCTGCAATGATAATGTTCAAGCAAAGAAACTAAACTTATAATAATAAACAAGTAACTTCGGTATAAGTACGTACCTACGCTCACGAGCATAAATATATTATAACCATGAGTGCATTGGAAATAATATTATTCTCATATTTTAGCATTAATGATTACTGACATTCGATACTCATACAATTAGGTGTACCAACTTACTTTACGTTGTTTTATTTCTAGTAAGCATGTGTTTCTCCAAAAAAATTATCACATCGTTGAATATAGAAGCTTGTAACTTCTCTATTCCAGATTTAAAATAAATCAGAAATATCATTAAATTAGGAACTATACCTACCTATCTGAGCTAAGACAATCAAAATTTCTTATCTCTATTTTCTCTAATAAAGTGTTTATATGCTGTTTCTTTTTCATAATGAAGATAACAGTCTCGTTGTCTCTAAGACTAACAGTAGGCCACCGTGGAATAACCGAATTTATTGAGAACGTAATAAATAGCGCACCAGGTAACTTGGTGAACGTTATCAGACACCAGAGTATCAAGATAAACTACATTCCGGTAATTTAACATATTAATAAACATGTAAAATTAAATACAATTTTCACCAATTTTGCAGAAATAAAGTAATAATAATAAGTTTCAAAATACTAGGTCAAAAGCCATAAGGTAAATGAATTAAGCATAATTTTATATTTCAAGAATTAAAAAGGCTCATTGTTTGGTAAATTGGTCAATTTCTAAAATGTCTCTACATTATTAAATGTGTTTGTGAAACGGATGCCGGAACAAAGCAGCACGCGATCGGAATCGTGCGCCTGCCTTATGGTGTTCTCGTAAGACGTAGTTACGTAAAAACCTACCTGTCGTACAAAGTCAATAATTGTGTGCTGCTCGAAAGTCGAAACATACGCGTAAGTTGTGAAATGTTTCAAAAATGCGAACAAATAAATAATCAGGCTTGATGTTATTAAAAGCATGAATCTTCGCTGATACAAGGAGTAGGTACCTATTATTGAATATTATGGAATATTATTAACACTGGATATCATGTCTCTACTCTACACACCTATTTCGTTGCCAACAGTTAATCTTTGAGACCTCATAGTCATACAACATAGTCATACATTTTAAAATTATAATTTTAAAAAATGCATTGTTAATGATCGCCCAAACTATAACCTACAAGGAACCCCCGTTCTATGAAGCATATAACTTTGTTATATGAGATTAAAAAATGATTGAATAGGTTTAGGTGTAGGTATATTGTATGTGACCATTTTTTTTAACTTAGAATGGGTATAGTAAGCTTTCCTTAAAAGATAGATACATGCTATCGCGGATTTTATTGTAGACCTATAAAAGAGGAATAAGTACTCCACCCATTCATTGTTTTGTTATACATATTTCAAAGGGATTATAGGCAGCGTTTTTGCTGAAAGCTCCCAGGCGGCCTGATTTTTACCGACTTTCTCAACTGTTATCGTAATATTTCAAAATATTTACACAAAACTTTAATAAATTATATACCTAAACCTTCCTCACGAATCCCTCTGTCTATTGGTGAAAACCATTCACTAGTTTTTGAGTTTATCGCGAACAGACAGACAGATAAGTGATAACACTTATCTGTTAGTTAAGTCATTACTGCTTAGTAAAGAAATTAATATTACGGTACTTTCTAGGAATTTATTCGCTTTACCACACCTATGACCAAATTACCACGCTTTTTACCATCAGATGATATCATTCAAAAAATATAAATATTAGATGATATACCTACTTATCACTTCGTGTTGCGATACAAAAATCTGTTAAACGAAATAAAAACTCTGGTTTATGCAACATGTGATGTGACTAATGGTCAAAGGGTCGTTCTCAATCTTTCACTTCCTATACCACCAACGGTGCGATTTTTTGTTTAAGTTTTTTTGTTTCTAGGAAGGCAAGTCATTAATTACGTTGAGTCACGGTTCTCTTTCTTCGGCAGGCCCACATCGTTTCGAGATTTATTATGAACGGCGTTTGCGTCCGTTGGCGGGGCTGGATCGATCTGGAGCGGCTGGACGGGGTGGGGTGTCTCGAGCTAGACGAGGAGCGCGCCGCGATCGAGGACGCGGCGCTGCGGGACCAGATCGAGCGCTACAACCAGCGTCTGCGGGACTTCGAGGACAAGCATCGCGCCTACCGCGAGCACGGCGAGGAGCTGCGCACGCACGCCCACCTGCAGGCGCAGCGCTGCCACCAGCGCCAGCCGCCGCACCTAGCGCACGCTGCCCACGCGCACGCCGCGCACCCTGTCCACATCAAGCCGCACTCTCAGGGAGCTCTCATCTCTTAAACTCCTACGCAGTGTTGTTGTATAAGTACTAGCTGCCTACTAAAGATCTCACACCAAAAGCGTGTAAAAGTCAATGTAATCTGCATAATTATTTAACATTTTTATTGCAATAGTTTTATCGTCAAATAGAATATCAATCAATAGCATTTATTATTAATATTGATTATGCGTATAGTTAGTTGACACGTAGGTATTATGTTTTTCCGTAACTTTTTACTATGTATTTTTATTGAATATGAAATTTTAATTATCTGATGCGAATGTCACCTATAGGTAATCTGTTTTGACCATGTGCTGTACCTACAATGCGTAAAGACATAGAGTTGAAAATACTGTAGGTACTTAGATACTAAATGTACTTGAATATATCTTTTTATCACGCAATTAGGTATGTATAACAGTTAGGGCATTCAGCCTGAAACTTCCCGTTAATACATATTATTTTATTTTTGTATATCAAGGAAAACATTACCATTCAAATCATCGTACCTATTTGCGATGTTTTGAATAACTTTAAGCTATGATTCCTGACATAATAAATGTAGATGATAATTTAACGTTAATAGACGGTTATAGGTACTTTACCCTACCCTAGTACTATCCTAGTATAACTCTTTTAGCTGTAGGTAGGTACTACAACAACTAAATACCTAAATAAAATATAAGGGACTGTATGAATTACGTGTGGGTATAGTGTCGTGCAATTAATTATTGAAATTATATCATTTAGTTTAACCTCATATACCTAAGAATACCTTTTTCAATAAATTTATTGTTAATTAATTTGTAATTCCATTTTTATAATTTTATATGAGTGAAAGGGACAAATGTTCTTGTTTATTATTAACATTGAGTAATGTTGTTTAATTTTAAGTTTAACAAAATTATGTAATAAAAACAAACTCATTATATTGTGATAGTAAATGTAAATTAAAAATAGTTACCGAATGTTTTAGTTATTGGTACCTTTATAAACGCCAATAAAATTACCTAACGTGGCACATTATGCTTTTACATCCCAGAATTACATGTAATTATCGAACATCATCGCTCTAGTTAGTCGAGAAAAATAAAACAAAACAAAAACACATATTATACATAGATGCCAACTCCAATAATATTGAAGGAACCCAACTGATCTACCTTAATCACAAAATAACAGTTTAAGTATAACTGTTAAACTATTCAAAGTTATGACCGCATTACAAATATTTAACACTTGCTTCAGAAGGAAAACCCGTTAACACGCAAATTATTTAGCTTTGTGCGCTGCGATGTTATCCTTGTAATCATGAAAAGAGGGTGTTATCCTTATAATCAGTAAATATCATAAAAAGAGGAAACAAAAAGAATAGGTTAGTATGAGTTTTAATTATTACAATGCCGATTAATTACAGGGTTTCATAAGTGGTGCGTAAATTGTTTTCAAGAGAAGTTGGTTATTATCTCGCCTGCACGTATTTATCGATTTCATCTTTAAAGCCGATTTCACCAATGTCGTATAAGTCTTATTCCCGGGATAAATAGTCAATTACTCGTGAGTAAGCCCATTTTACGTTTCAACAACATTTAACCCATAAAATCTCTATATTAAAGTATACTAGAGTAAAATCATATACCGCCGATTTCGGCCGAGTAAGCTGCTATTCGTAGATAAGTAAGTAGTGTCACTGTCTCTGCCACTAGTCACGGTCAACTCAACTGTCAGGTACGTATGATTCGAATAAATAAAAGAATACGATGCGCTATTGCGCAAGTATACGTCAAACTGTCTAATTTTACTTGGGTGCATTACGCATTCATTCAATTCATTCATTCAAAGTCGCAGAGAACTATGCGAGAGTAAGATAACGTGGAGAAACGAATTTGAAGTTAACCATTTATACTGGGATTGGGATGGGACTCTAGTGTAAATTCTGTGTTAGTGAAATCGATTGTGATGCTGGGTCCTGAAAACAACATAGGTACACATAATTATATATGTACTTACATATTTCATTATTTTCATTTCAATTGGAATTCGACCCTACGAAAATTTTTCGACTATTGTTAATACCTATGTATTAAACCAATTGTAAAAATTCATTTGTATTATTCATTCCTTACATAGATACACCTTTCTTTATTATTATCCTACCTTAGAAAAACACTACGTCAAGCAGCCAGCCGGAACCAGCGTCCTTTCCTTGTATATTGGATATAAACAATAATACGCAAACCGTTAAGACGTTCATAAGTGTATTCAAAATACCTACGTGAAATAAATTATTTGAGTTTGAGTTTGAGTTTGAGCAAAACCTTCCGCCGCTGCACATGACAATTGTTACCGACGCAGAATAACACGCAAATCGAGACTAGGATGGTTAGTCCACTTAGCCAAATGTGTTAGAAGGTTAGTTGATTAGTTCTTTAGTAGAGATGGGGACTGGGGTATGGACTGTTAGTGATAGTTAGTAATAGTCAATTTAATAATTGTTAGTAAGAGCCTCGTTCTAATTCGGTCACAGAAGTATCGCTACCCCTGAGGACTAAGATGTTCATCTCTAAAATAAGTGTAGGTACCTACCGGTTATACTTCTTCCACACCACACTTTTGTTACCGGAACACAGTTGATATTAAAACAATCACTACTACCTAAATGATGTTTTCTTTTGTCAGTACAATTCAATTTTACGCACAAACACTATCATAATTCAATGTAACTCGTATGTAGTTGTAAACGTGTTTGATAGAGCGTATAATCGAACTCGTTATTGAATATCAACGTGAGTGTTAAAAAATACGAACAACAATTGGTTACCTGAATATTTCGTCCTTTCAAATTATATACGTTAGGCCAATTACATGTAATTAGCTGTCTGTCACATGGTGTTCGTGGGTCAGACACGGTGTTCATCGCCGGCGCCGCTCGCCGCTCGCTCCGTCATTGCACGCGCGGCGCACCTGTGCCCGGCCCGCTCACCCCACTCTATCCTCGCTCATTATATCCAATTTAGTGAAGGAAGTGCTCACATTTATGCTCGTTGAACACACGGTTAATTGCTGCATTTTAACGAATGAATAGTTACGTATATTGGTTTCCGTTTAATATCCTTTTATGTTAACAAAAAAGTGTTTACGGGGCAATACGCGAAGTGAGTATCAAATTTATGAATATCGGATCCCTTATTACCTTAATATTCCTGAGGGACATTTAAATGAATACTTAGTTCATTTTTAGCATACGTACTCGTATTTATTCCAAGCTTAGAAATCAACTCTCCACTGGTCCGTCCGGCTAAGTCACCGGACCAGTCACATCAAATACTTTCTGCCTTATTTGAAGAAAAGGTACATTATTTGAAGAAGTTCTTCTAGTTCACTTATCTTGCCGTTAAATATTTTTTGGCATTGCAGTAGTATACGCACGTAAATCTTTCTATTTGTACCTACTCTACAATGCGCAACGACTCTTTCTACTTTCCCGTGCATTTATTTAAGACAATCGGAAAAAGAAAAAAAATATAGTTATTTAGCGAAACCTACGCAAGAGATAAGCTGAGAATAAGGGACTCCAAATTGTTTACACCATATTTTTTTAGTTATGATATAAGTAAATACCTTACACAAAAATGTCACGATACAACCCGGTAAAATTACAATTTACGCGGAACTGAGCAACACAAATAATATTGACGATGTTATCTTACTTCTTATTGTGACCAACGGCACCTTGACCGTCAAAATTAAGCAGGTACTCCGCACCCGCATTATTGGACATCATCTTGATCGATGTCCGCAAAAAACTTGGAGAAAAATCGGGAACGCTATCCTGATCGCGTACACAATGCACCCGTGATTTATCAGACTGTTCTTTTTGTGCAAAAAACGCAGGTCAGTGTAACAACGAAGCACCAAAAGGGCATTCCGTGTAATCCGTGAGCAAAGCGTGGGAACGGTGCAGAGGCGCACTCTTTATAACCAAGTACTTACCTACTATAAAGTATAAACATAAATCGCTGTACTTCGCACAACACATTTTCACATCTTAATTTAAATTGATAATTATAGAGCATTTGTAAGATCTATAGAATACAAAAATACAATTTGTTTGTATAATAAATTCTAGTAATTTCATATGTTCCCCTGGCACAAGATTTATTGGCTAGCTTCCTTGGGAAAGAAGCCTCACGCATGCGTCTTACGCTAGCGTCGTCACTCATGTGTGATACGAGACCGGGCGGGCGGGACGCATATCAAGGGAAACCTTACGTTGTCGAGATACTTACTGATATAAATTACTTTCCTTTTATTCACTTTTTACTTTCAAGAATGTTGCACCAAAAATTGAAAAGAATGACTGGCTGAATGACTGATTAAAAAAAATTCCTGTGTGTGTACCTACCTACTTACGTAAGTCTTTGAGGTAATTAAGTTACAAAAATATTATTTTTTGCATTCAAACAACTACTAAGCTAAGCTTAATCTGACTGCAATGAAATTAAATAAAAAACACCAAAACCAATTTTATCGTGAAACTTCCTTTCCTGTTAGGTATATACATAATATATCTACAGTCGCATTGAAAGAAATTTAGGACACCTCACAAATGTTAAAAATGTTTATTTTGACTCGACAAGTCAAACGCTAATTTAAGCTGTTTGTTTATCCAGGAGGCGTAATTACTGAACTGCAGTGCATACATCAAATGGTACAATTTTATGTTCCGGCAGCGGCTCTTTGAAAGCGAGTAGCGCCATCTCATCCACATGTTTCCTCGAATTAATGTCTGTTTTCTACGAACGAAACTGCCGTCATAAAACAAGTAGACAAATACATAAAACATAATCGACTGTTTGTTTACAATGAAGAGAACATGTTAAGCCAGATGGGACAAATTATTGGTCGATATAAGTACATTTCTACGTTTCAAGTCAATTTATATTAGGTTAAATCGCTTTGATAACTCGAACGAGTGATTCAAAATTTAATAGTGTATCAACTGACACATTGGACCACTTTGCTTGGAAGATTACATAAGGTACGTATTTGGGCTTCTTTGAATTATTTATTACCTAGGTCTACTTGTCTCTTGAGCCATTTCGCATCCATTTGTACCTATAGTAATATGTTGTGTCGTTTGATACATTCTCAATTCTAGTTTAAATATATTAATCATATTCAGCAGGCCATGGGTTGACAATTTTGGGTGAAACGAATTACCGACACAGTAAGGGATTCAAACCATTGTCCACCACGCAGCTCCAAACGTAATCCGTTTCGACTTCAAATACGTAAGTATTGATAACATTTAAGAGAACTCTTGGTAGTAAAAGTAAACCTTGGTGAAGAGATGTGCATATTTTACTCTCCATGTGACCCTCCTCTTCCTCTTCACCGAAGTGACCACACAATAATTAGAATATTTGATTCGATCTCGAATCACAGTCCAGTCCAGAACAGCAAGCTATCGCTGCTCGGAACCAATATTAAGTTATGTATATAATTATGTATTACAGAGCAACGTTTGCTTAACCTGCTGGTACCTACTATACTACTCGTATAATCCCTCTTTAGGCAGCCGCATTACCTACATATTTTAATTTCTGCATTTCGCAATCAATAAAAAATAATTAAGCCAGGTATTTGAATGGAGTAGAGAAGCGTGAGCCGTAATCCAGGGCCACGTGCGGGATAATCCCGGCTAATTGAAAGCGCGTGACTGTTGATCCGTTCATCAGGTGCTGGCGTGGGGTGACGCAGGGATATTCAGAGATCCTTCGATTACGTTACTGACTACACTAAATCGACGTTCCCTATTTGATGACCATACTATTGTCTAGATTACTGTTAAGAATTAAATTATAAATACCTACAAACGACACACACACTTCACAGACTTTTTCTTAGTTTGAGCTAACCTACCAACAGATAATTATAATATACTAGCTGACCCCGCGAACGTTGTTCCGCCATATAGATTGTGAATGATTAAAGCGCGATTTAAATTTGAGGGGTGGGGGTAGGGAAGTGAAAATTTGGGATTATGTATATTTTTTTATGTCACACCATAAAAAAAACCAAAAAAAAAAATTGTTCAAAAAAATGAAAAAAAATTTTAGGGTGACCCACCCTTATCATTTAGGGATATGAAAAATAGATGTTGGCCGATTCTCAGACCTACTCGAGATGCACACAAAATTTCATGAGAATCTGTCGAGCCGTTTCGGAGGAGAAATAATTATTATCTGCCACTGAAACATACCTACATTCTATATAGTCCCAAGACCCCAGAACCGCCACACTGACGTCATTTCAACGAAGCTAAAATTTTGAGGATTGGTTTTATGCCGTTTAGACTGTATGGATACTCGCTAGCTTGAAGGTCTTTGGACGATAATGGACAATCGGCATTATCGGCATCGTTATAACTAATTTTTACATGTTTTATAGAGTAGTAGCTTTCCCCCGCGGCTTCGCCCGCCCATTTCCAAAAGTCCTTTCCTAGTGCACTCACTTATGTCACTTGAGGAACAAAGCTTAAGTGAACCCATTGAAGTAATAAAAAGTTTCTGTTTATCCCCTTTTATATCCCCTTAGGGAGGGAATTTCCAAAACCCTCTCTTAGTGCTCCCTTACACTCCCCAAGGAAAATACATACCAAAGTAGAATGATTATTTTTGCCCGCACTTTTCTCATTCTTCAGATCTACTATAAAACCATAATTATTAATCTTTAATCCGACCGTCGTCTAAGCATTAGAATCAGTATTTTGAACAGGGGATTTTATTTAAAATATTACTTACCTATAATAAAAATAGCATGATACATAAAGTATAACATATCTGTGGTGATAACAGTGTGGAATAAGTGTGTTTTACTCTGTGGTGTGGGTGTGACACTGACTCATGACACTGACATTTGTCATGTCATGTCTGAGGTTCTATACCGTAGACGGAGAAGAGTATAGACCTATGGATGGGACCTATGGACCTATGGAAGACCTATCTCACTCACACAAGAAAATAAACAACTTTCGCCGATGACACGAAGAAAACGAGACGGAATGATAATATTTTTTATCTCACCCTGCGTGGCGGGCGGTTTTTTTCTAGGAAGGTACAGTTAATGAGTTTTCAGTTCAGTTCAGTTGTTTCAGCAGTTTTGCTTACATACAAATTTGGCAGCTAACCGTGACCGTCGAATTTTTCTTGTGCCACATACAATAATTGTACATTTGCACATTTGTACATTGCACATCTCTTGTTGGCCACGCTCACCAGATGTCTATATTCTTCTCTGTCTACGTGTTATACTAGCAAGCAAGTCCAGCTACAGCAAAGTTTATAGTGTATATACTCTATTTTATATTTATATCGTTTTAGTTTATATTATATCCTTACTTTTACTAGGTAGTCTACAGCATAGATTAAAGTCAGTTCATTTTCATTATTTTTGTTACTTTATACTGCAAAGGTTACTGTATAATATTGTATGCTACTTAAATCTATTTATTTATATACTAATTACTAACAAATGGCCGAAGAAAATAGCAGTGCTAAAGAAATGAAGGAATTATATCCAGTATTTCATCAGGAATACATTATAATGGCGGAATAGTAAGTTATGTTTTTATTTCAACTTTCCTTTTTATGTAGGTACCTGGTCTATAGTCATTTACTGTTAAACTGTTAGTACTTATAGTTATCATTATTCTGTAATAACTATATTGAGAGATTATTTTTGTTTTTATTTTTTCAGTCGTATGTTACAAACTGAAAACTTACACGGAATTTATGTTATACCTTCATATGAGAATTCATTAAGTAAGTAATCTATGTAGATTCCATGTTAACATTTACACCACAAGGTCAATATTTGTATGAATCTCGTGTCACATTCTATGATTGTTAAGTTGCTTCAACTCTCTTTGCTTTTCAGCCTGAAATAGTCACAGTTACATGAAGGTGTTCCTAGTAGAAATACATATTGAAATATATCTAATATTCATACCCCATGTATTAACAACCTTCATGTCACACCCCATTACACAATAATGTTACTTGCTGGTCAAGTTTACACTTTTTAAATATGAAATATTTGATACAGGCAACTTTATTAACCAAGGTGCCTGTATGTATTTTCAACCAGTCAACCCTGATATCAGTGAGAATAAAATTATTGAATAATGATTCATGATACAATTACACATGGTATATCTACACCAAATTCCTACAATGCATTTATTAAGACTACTTAAGGATGGCTTAAACTTGTTATGTGGCTGTTAGGCAACAATAGTAACTGCAATGTTTGTTGCAGTATGGTATGGTGTTATATTTGTAAGATCGGGGCTATATGAAGGTGGAATATTCCGATTCACATTGACGTTACCTGAAAATTTTCCTGATGACAAAGTACCAGTAAGTTATTTTTTAAATATTTAATGGTAGTTAATTATATTGACGCATATAATTTATACAAATAATGTGATGGTTTTCCTTAATAGGTTTTGAAATTTACGTCACAACTCTATCATCCAGCCGTGGATCCAAACACTGGAGTCCTCAGCTTGAATGAAGTGTTTCCTCAATGGGACAGAAAGCAAAACCACATTTGGCAGATACTCAAATACGTGCATTGGATATTCCATAATCTCAACATGAAAGCTCCTGCTAATCTGGACGCCTCTGTAAAGTGAGTTTATAATATTATGTTGGCTTTAAATATAGGGGAACTCAATTTAAATATAGGGGAAACGTTTTCATAAACAGAATTTTGGTAGAAGTGCGGACCCTATCAACATTAGTAAAAAGTTACCATGATAAATAAAACTGCTGAAAAAAATAAGGCATGCATTAACAGCTTGTTATTATTTATTACGAGCTGTGCTCACGACTTCGTACGTGTGGAATTTAACAAAAAAAAACTGAAATAAAAGTAGCATAAGTTACTCCATAAGACATCAGCAATCAGCAAGTGAAAGTCCTGTCAAAATCGGTCCAGCCGTTCCAGAGATTAGCTCAAAGAAGCAGACAGACGGACAAACAAAAATTGTAAAAAATGTTATTTTGGTATATGAACCGTGTATATGCATTTAGTAAAAAGCAGTTATTTTAATATTACAAGCAGACACTCCAATTTTATTTATTTGTAAAGATGTTTAATATGATTAAATATGTTTACTCCATTAATGTAATACATTATCTTTTGCAGCTTCAAAACAAACAAAAAGCTATTCACAGAAAAGGCAAAGGAATGTGTGACCGATAGTGTTGACCATGTTTATGATAATCCACCGACAGAAGACAAGCACTACATCACATTTAAACCATATGATCCGAATTTACATGAAACAGCTAAAAATATAATGTTGAAATCACCTGCACTGAATGAATCTTCACAAGGTTTTTCGTGGGTACAACAGGGGTCTTTTGAATCATTTTCTAAAGGAGAAACATAACATTCTGTATAATTTAACTACAAATATTTTTAACAGACCTTGCACAAATTAATTATCATTGACTGAACAATTGTTATGTAGCCATGATTATATCTGTGATAAGACTATGAAAATGACACAATAAGTTTCTATTACCTATAATTTATTATGTAAGGGTATTAACAGACAACATTACCACTTGCTTTTTTATTATTGGGCTATAGAAAATATATATTTTAAATATTGAATATGTCTGTTTTATCATTAAGAATATAATTATGTAATGTTAATTAATAGAAGAAACTAATATTGGTAAAAACAAATTTCTTACTGATTTTGATTTATTGTCCTCTGAGTAACCTATACTATACATATTATAGCTTAAGATTTATTAAATAAATAGATACACACATAGACAGATACAAAAAAATAAAACAAATTGCTCATTCAATAATGTTAGTTTTTACACTTTGTTACTAAAACATATCACAATGTGTTCAACATCTTATAAGGTTCTAAAAATATGCCTTAAAAAATAATAATAAAAATGATAATAGCCATCACAGTTAGGTAATTGTAAATCATGATCAAATACTGAGTTCCACACAAATAACTCAATCTGGATCAGATCTAATTTTAATGTTGTGCTTCTTAATGTTATCATAAAACCACCCATGATCCAGCTCATATGTCACTCCTTTCCATGTGAAGTGGGTTGGTGGTTCTGCTTCTCCGTTTGAAAATTTAAAATGTTTACTTAATTCTATTGATAACTTTGATTTGACAAGTCCAATACCCCCATATTTTTCATCTGAAGGATGGTACACCCTGCCTGTTGTTGGTAACATAAATATATTTTCTGGCACAAATTGGGTCTTCAGCATTTCACCTGCATATCCAAATGTTAAAACATCTTTCTCTGGTGGTTGCTTATTGATAACATGTGTATAAACTATTGGGACATCATCACATCTGATAAAATTTCGCTCTCTTCCACAAAGTGAAATAAATGGAAATTCATCCTGATACCTCCCAGTTTTATTCAAACGTATTCTTTTGAAGAAAAATTCTAGAAACTTTTTTTCTTTGAAACATGATGTAAAATTTTTCATTTTAGAATCATCTAAAAATAGCTGAAACAATAAAATTAGAATTTAACCTAGCTAGAGAAAGCCAAGTGGTACGTGATTAGAAGTAAACTCTTAAGATACTATTACTTGATGATGATGATGATTGATGACCATGCATGGCGATGGATACTTACCATCAAATGCTCGCTAATTGTTTATTTGAGTAAATAAATAGAATACATAATTATATGAAATAGTTCTTAGTTTATTTTAAATACACTTACCATCCCCTGATGATCTATATAATAAAAATATTCTCTTATTTTTGGCTCTGGTTCTTGTCCTTGTACATATTTAATAAATCTCATTTGCAGTCTCGTAATTATTGCAATTTGATTGATGCATTTCTGTATACGACCTATTTGGAAAGTCATTCTTTTTCTTTTGTTTTGATTTTATAAACACACGCTAGTTAAACATAATAGTAACCGGTGGGTGGCTCTGGCTACTCAATTCAATTCAACTTTATTTTGACAAATTAAATTAAATAGGTACAACAAAACAAGTTTGAATTTGATGAGCACGTAACAAAAATTGACACTTACACATAATAAATATTATTAATCGGTAGCAGTGTTGCCAGATGGATTTCCGTATATTATAAAGTACTCTGTGCAGATGGATTACACAATAATACGGTGCACAGTGGGTCAAAATTACCAGAAATACGGTGTTCCAGCTTAAAGAAATACGGTAGATTTACGGTAGAGTTTTTTTCTACTTTACGGCTTTTACTTTTTTACTAGTGACAAAAAAAGGAACATGCAAACAACATTTAATTAACTTTCATTAATTCTGATTCACTTTCAATAATTGACGACAATTTTTTGTATATAGAACCGTTCATTAAGGGCCGATTTCACCAACACAGAATTTACACTAGCTTTCCCAGTATAACTTTACTCTGTCGATTTATGCGATAGTTAACTTCAAATTCGTTTCACCACGTTTTCTTAATCTCGCATGGTTACTCTCCGACTTTGAACGAATGAATTGAATGAATGCGGTAATGCACCGAAGTAAAATAGAAAGTTTGACGTATACTTGCGCAATAGCGCTGCGTATTCTTTTATTTATTCGAATAATACGTACCTGACAGTTGAGTTGACCGTGACCAGTGGCAGAGACAGTGACACTACTTAATCCATATCTACGAATAGCAGCTTACTCGGCCGAAATCGGCGGTATATGATTTTACTCTAATATACGTAACGTAAAATGGGCTTACTCGCAAGTAATTGACTACATATCCCGGGGATAAGACTTATACGACATTAGTGATATAGGCTCTTATTCCATTGATACAGAAGTTTGTGGTTCAATTTTCGTTGTTATATTGGCAGAATTGCATACCATAGACTATTACTGATAGACGCAGGGAACTAATAAGTAGGTACTTACCTACAATAGACGTAGGTGATATTACATTGACATGTACAATTTTACACTTGACCGGCAGAGCTGCCGGCCATAGAGCAACTTTGTTACCTGGATACTAGTTTTGGTTAAAGTTCGGAAAAATACGGTAACTTACATACACCGTAATTTATGACTACTGTAGGTGGCAGATTTTAAAATAAATTTCAAAAATACGGCAAATCTACCGTAATTACGGTGCATATGGCAACACTGATCGGTAGGAGTAATAGTGTTCTGTGTTTGTTGATGACAATCAAAATCAAATCACATCACATCACAATCGTACTGTAGAAAATGTAGAAATTTTTGATTTACACAAGTTTGTCACTGTCAATGTCAGGCAGTTTCATGCATAGTAACTAGATGGCGTTGTATAATGGTGCATTTGAGGTGAAACTGAAATGAAACCACACAGACCACACTACACCTTGGTAGTTGCGCGTTGCGTTATCAGTATACCTACGTATTAAAAAACAAAGATCCCGCCCCGTGTCTGTCCGTTTGTTCCCGATAAACGCAAGAACCAAACCAATGAGCGGATTTTCATGCACGGATTTTCTCGAATCAATAAACCAGAGTGGTTCATTACGAAGGTTTATGTGAAGAATTTGATAAAGTTTTGTGTAAATTAAAATATAACGGTATATGTCGAAAACTTCGGAAAAAGTCAAGGCCTGGGAACTTCCATTGAAAAAGCTTCCTAATCCCATAAAATGTATCAAAACAAAGTATGTTTGAATGATTCATCTTATAAAGGTGTACAGAAAAGACCACGGCATGGCAAAGGTGTACTGAACTGTGATTTGCTGTACTGCGTCGCCTGCATTCCAGCATACGCCTAGCCTTATGGCAAGCTTACTATTTATATATCCATTTAAAAAAATGGTCACGTACAATGTGGTATTGGAAAGTAATAATGCAGGGATAACCGTGTTTAAATGCAGTAAGTACGGTTTTTATGCTTATCAACGTAAATACTTTAAATACCATAAGCATTTCATGCACATTATGTTAATCCTTTAAACCATAATATTATATAATTTTAATTACTATCTGTTATCTATATGTATATCTTAATATATATAAATCTCGTGTCACAATGTTTGTCATCAATGGACTCCTAAACCACTTAACCGATTTCAATCAAATTTCACATGTACCCGTATTTTGGTGTAACTTAAAAGATAGGATAGTTTTTATATATTTTAATTGCAAATTAAATGTTTAGTAAACAAAAATAGTGTTCCTTTTTATGTTTAGTTTTATGAATTCCTCATAGATGGCGCTGTTGGTTGATTCGTCAATAAAAGCATTCGTTTGACAACTAGGTTGCGAAGACACCCGGTAGATGGCGTTGTTAATATCTATATATATATCTATATGTACTAGGAGTTATCGCAACATTATTATTTGACGCAAGAAGCTGATGCGACAGTAGGGTCAAAACATGTACGCATAATAATTATTATTATGACTATTATTAGCAGCGATATCGCATGTGTTTTCCGTGGCATGTACATAATATCAAATATAATAAAAATGAAAGTTTGGCGTATCTGTACGTCGCATATATTTGCAAAAACAGTTAGGAATTGAGATTAAAAAGGTAATAATTTAATAAAAAATTATGTCAGTTTTAGAATTTCAGCCTATTTGTGAGTTTTTAATTGCATCAATTTAAAACTATAGTAACGGCAAAAAATTAAGGCCCCTTTGACACATTAAAATAGTGACGTGAAAAATGTTAATTTAGTATCGAAAAAATATGGTCAAGTGCGAGTCGCATCGATACATTTTTGGAATAAAAATTTTAAGCACCCTTTTAAATTACATATTTTGGAATGAGAATCCAATACTGAGTACCCCCTATTAATATCACAAGAGTCTTACGAATCACCTTATATTTAAGGTCTCCTCGGCTTTGAGCTCAGTAGTGGGCCTTGTTGGGTTGAGATGATTTATAGTATATTCATTTATGTAATTGACTTACTTACTTTATTAAAGTTGGCACTGTATTTTGTTAGTAAAAACGTGAAGGAATTTGTTCGCGGTACCATATACTTTGTTTATATGGTCCCGCATTAGTCCATAATATTTAAATATATATATTGTTTCAATATCCATGTAAATTAACTTTGGGTCTTAAAGTTATACATTCGATAAATTTTATGACTTTTTGCACATCACTATAAACCATGAAGAACAGCAATTTGCTCCTTCAAATTTATGTAATAATTTATACGAAACTTGATGATCGGACAGACGTCAAATAAACTTCATCGGGGCCTTCCTTTTGTGCCGCACCTATACTTATTGAATTCAATAAAATTCCGGGAATTGAAAATATATTCATAGTTTGTGTCTTGAGATAATATTTAGTTTTTATTTAATTAAAATCGATCTTCTTACTGTTGCAAAAGTTATTAAAATTATAAACAATATTGTCAATGAAACTTTATTCCGACATCTACGTAAACGAAGTCACGGTCAGCCCCAGTATGTGTAGCCAAATCTGTTGTTTAAATATCTGTCGTTTTATAGATAGTTGTCTGTGTCACTTATTTACATTTTGACATTACTTTGTCATGTCAATTGTCAACTGTCTTTTGATTTTGACTTGACTACTTTTGAACCTTGAGCCCTCCTTCGCTCCTGTCACAATTGTCAATTTCAATTTGTCACATCAAAAAATATACAGAAAAAAGACCAACAATATCAAATTCATCAAATTGTGAATTGTTTTTGCAATATAATTAAAAGTCTTTGCTATGTACTTTTGCCAAAATTATCTTACGTCGTTTTAAGATTTCTTGAAGTTCATTGATTACTTTAAGCTACCTGAAATTATGACACTTAAGTAGCTTCTAAATCACCTTCCATCTTCCATTTAAGGTTTAAAATTTTACGTGAACGGTAAAATACAATGGAAACCTCGAGAAGATCATGGAAATTACGTACGTATGACCCTAGGAGTTGATGAAATCATTTAACAATGTTATAATAAACAATATGCTTTGTATTGTTTTGCAGAGGAATTCGTCGCCCACAAGGCAAACGTCAATTGTCTCGCAATGGGACACAAATCCAACCAAGTTTTAGCAACTGGGGGTGATGATAAAAAAGTTAACCTTTGGGCTATAGGGCGCCAAAGTTGTTTAATGGTAGGTGGGAAATAGCATAATGTCATTTTTAATTAAACTAAACACAAAGTGATTAACCTACATATTTGTATTGAAATAGTAAGTAATGTAGAAATCAGGATTGAAAACACAAATAACTATTTGTTTTATTTCATGAGTTACACTTGAATCATCTGTTGTTAAATTTAAATGAAAATCTTCAAAAAAGCATGGAATCCCCCACAAATTTATTTTTCTATTCCCAGAGCCTAAGCGGTCACACTACACCTGTTGAATGTGTTTGTTTTGGACATTCTGAAGATCTAGTATGTGCTGGTTCCCAAACCGGGGCCTTAAAAATATGGGACTTAGAGGCTGCTAAATTATTGAGGACATTTACTGGCCACAAGGGAGCTATTAAATGCATGGACTTCCATCCGTATGGGGATTATTTGACAACAGGATCTTGTGACAGTAATATTAAATTATGGGACACAAGGAAAAGAGGATGTATTGTCACATATTCCAGTCATCGACTTGCTGTAAATAGCTTACAGTTTAGCCCAGATGGACAGTGGATTGCATCTGCTTGTGAAGATGGTAATTTGTTCTCTATTTTGTGTTGCTTTTTTGTAACAGAAAGTTACATAAATCTTACACCACTATTTCAAATCTATTGTAAAATTTTCAAATTATCAGGGCTTTCTTTCCTGCTACTTGATTCATAATGCCAGACAAAACAAGCTAATCTGTTTTTAGTTCCATCTATATTTTTTGGGAACTCTTGCTTGCTTGGTTTTTTCCCAACTTTGTAAGGTACCACCATCTATTTGTTTGTTATGATAGCAAAGTTGGAAAGTAAACTTGACTTTTTATTGTTTTTTTTTGTATCTGGCACCATAATCGGTTATTCTTCGGTCACCAAATATATGAGTAAAATATATTAACAAATTGTAATTATTCTATAAAATAAAGAAATTTCCTAATTACAATATAACATGTCTGTACAGGTCTGGTAAAAGTTTGGGATGTACGGGTTGGTAAGGTGCTACAAGAGTTCATGGAGCATACCTCTGCGGTGACATGTGTCAAGTTTCATCCCCACGAGTTCTTGTTAGGCAGCTGTGGCACTGATCGAACTGTTAATTTTTGGGATATGGAAAAGTTCCAACTGGTCTCCAAATTTGAAAAAGAAAACACATCTATTAGGTAAATAAACCATTTTGATTGATAAATGTACTTAATTGAATTTTATTAATGAATCAGAAATAATATAGCAACAGTTTAGATCAAATTTTTTTCTCTGTTTCTTCCTCCATACATTATCATCCAGTAAAGTGCCTATGACCTTATTTTTTCCCTTCACACTATCTATCTTTTAACAATTAGAAATTATTCAAAAATGAACAATGTTTGTTTTTGGTTATGGATAGTTATATGAAAATATTTAAAATCATTATTTCAGACACATGACATTTAGCGATGATGGCACAACATTGTTGGGCTGTGGGAATGATGGGTTACATGTTATTGGGTGGGAACCCGCAAGGGTCCTGGACACAGTCCCGGGACATTGGGGCCAAATTCATGACATGACAGTTGCCCAAACACAACTTGTGAGTACACAGTAATTCATTAATTTAAGGAACTCAAATAGATTGAAAATATTTCATTTAATAAACAAATAAACATGTAGTAAAATTATCATGATTGTATGCTACTTATAAATAAGTGGACATTTAAAGTTAAAAATAAAATAAGAATATAACAGCTTCTTCTTCTTCGTTTCTGTGCATCAGTCATACATAACCCATGTAGCAAATATAGCCAAGTGACTTATCCTCGCATAACCTCATAAGGTTTTCCCTTAACCTAGTTAAATCTATATTATAATGTACTATAAATATTAATAATCCTATTCTTTTCCAGATAGCGGCATCTTTCCACTCAACCTACGTAGTATTATCAGTTGTTGATCTCAATAAAGTACATCCATTTGGAGGGCCACCTCCAGTTGCTACTCAAATTGTAAGAGATTTATCCCCGTTCCAAAAAGGTCATACTGTCCGCAAAAGTTTTTCAAAAGAAAAACCACCTAAAGGAGGTAAACAATAAGCGTCATTAACATCTTTAATAAAACTGTAGAAAAAAACTATTAGCAGTCTACTGCAGAATCTCTCATCAAAACATAGGCCTAGAGTGTGCCACAATGCTGCTCCAAGGATATATTTGGATCCAATTTTGTATTTGGAAAATGAAGAATGTGCTTTCGTTGAGCAATTTATAAATTTTCAGTGATACACAAACCTACTATCATCGACGAAAAAACGGCCGAGGAATCTACATCGGGCACAGAAGCGGATGAGGAATCAGGTGCAGTTATACCCAATATTAATGACTACACTGAAATTTTCCGCCCTTCTAGAGCATGTAAGTAGGGGCTTTGGCCATTATCATAGGTGTATTTGTTTCCTGAATGTATGTTACTGTAAATTAAATACTAATTTATAGAAATATTTTTACAGTAACAAGGACACCTCCACCTGCCACCAGCTTATCGTCTGAAGATTATTCAATAACAGGTAAATATCACTACCTTATTCTTAGTAGTATCGAATCAATTAATAGTTTATTTCAATTGATGCACCCGTATCGTAAAAAAAAACATAAAACAAACTCCCCCGCCGCGAAAATAAAAGATATAGCAAAACAATTAGACACAACAGAACAAGATAATTATCGTCTAACAATTTTGAAGTGAGGGCACTACAGGGCAGGAGGAAGGACAGGTTTCCCGAAGCGAAACGAAGGTAGGTTTACTATTAGTTAAATCTAAAATGACTCTTTCATAACCGCGTCCAATGCGGCTTCAATATCTTCATTCGGCATAAACGGGTAGATTGTACTAATAATTCAGCAACAGAACCTTCGGCGAGGCTGGACAGTGGCGTGGGCACTTCACTCCGCGAGCTGATGCTGGCCGAGCCGCCGCCGCGGCCCCCGCCGCAGCCCTCGCCCCCGCAGCGGCAGCGCCCCGACCATTACTCGCGGATTCCTACCTCTAAAGAGCATTACGCCGTGCTCGAGAAGAAGTCTGAACTATACTCCAGTGAGTCATATCAACTTACCTTACGTATTTGTCGTACTGGAAATCAGCGCTGCAGTTATTTGTTTTCATGGCTTAAACCGGTCCCGTTTGTATGTAGAATAGATAACATTTATTGGTTTATTTAAATTAAATATTTAGTCGGTATTTTTAGTGTGAAGTCTTAAACTGGATTTGAAAGGGTGCTATTTTCAATTGTGCAATAAGGATTGTGAAATTATTGCTTTTCACTGTTGCTTTATTGTTGGTCATTGTTGGTAAGTTATGCAGTTCGAAGCATTCGTTTGAAAGGCTTTAGAGCTGTTGTCCCTTTCACCCTGAATAAAATTGTATTTTTTTTATAAATAAAAATCCCCGATTTTGTTTAAGATTACCTACCTACTAAGAATTACTATTAGTGCATCAAGGTGATTCCTACGGTGGTCACGGTGGAGATATATTATATTCATACATCATAGTCCTATAATTATCAGACGATTAAAAAAAGCCTCCAATTAAATATATTATTAGTAAATAAAATAGTTTCCATAATAAACTTTAAAATAAATAAATAAAATAAATTAACTTATTGTTAAGTCTGCCAAGTGTGGCGGGCTAGGGTCTTTGCATCGCTAATTATTTCTATGATGAGTTTTGAGCCCGGCAGTGGCATACATATGCACTGTGATGCTATGAAGAGAAATACTGCTGTCGTAATTACCTCAATGCGCTATTTTTCATAATATGGTTTAATTGCATTACAATAACGATGATTTGTGTTCAAAGGGCTTGCTTCACGTTGGGTTATACAGTGGCTAAATGCTTAACAGGAATTATGGACGGCAATAAGGATGAGGTGACGTTCCCAGCGACGGACGCACCTGCCAACGAATTCGCTTCTAACGCTCTAACAACGACTACGCTTAACCGACACAATTCATACAAAGAGACTAAATCGACGTCTGATATTCGTGAGTTGTATTTCATAGTCCCGGCTTATTAATGTTAAGTGCTTTTATGGTATGTGTTAGGTGTATCTGTGTGTTTGTCAGCTGTATTTTAAGCATATTTTGCATTTTATATATTAAAGTTAAAGTAATTTGAAATTATTTGTGCAGAGGATGAAACTATTGCAATGGTAAAAAATTGTTTTTTTTTTTAATATTTAAAAACAAGTAAAATAATTAAGTAAGCAAGTAATTTAATTAGCATAATGTGGCTATTGCTCAAAAATTTTTTTATTATGATATCCTTTGTTGTAGCAATAGTCCAAATGTAGTAAATAAAATACGGTCAATGTAGTAAATTCTTTTAATTTTATATTTATAAAAAATAAGCATGGGGTAAGGTTTAATTTAAAGTCACAAAAATCTATAAATCTATCTATCTACAAGCACTATTGAGCAACTTGGCGGTAATTCAGTTTAACATCAATAATTATAATTTTGTTGCAGCGACTAATAATCTTCGACCAAGTAATAGTGAAATATCTCTGGGCCCCCCATCTTTAGGGCCTCGATCGCTGTCGTTTACGCGAACATCTAGCCAGAACACAAGGTTTGTTATTTTTCGTTATGTAGGTCGGTATTCTAAGCCGTCCCAATACAGCCAAAATATAAGCCATAAAATAAGTTATTTTAATATTATATAATTATATATAATCCGTGGTCAGAAGGCGAGTAGACAGTGTGGGACGAGAAAACGTAACGGTAACTCGGAGTGTTGAGGCGGCCAACACAGAACCTGAACCAGAGTTCATCCCCTACGCCATCGACAGACCCGTTGGACTGGATCTCGATGAATTTCTACCGGTGAGTAGTTATCCCGTACTATAATTATAGTATCTCGCTATCCATACGATTATTGTAAACGCGTAAGTAAATCTACCGTGTTCTAAACTATTTAAATATTGTAGACATCACTTTGAATGTGTGATTTAATCATTTATCGTTCTACGCCATAAGATTCCCCTAGTAACTGTAACCTAGCCTAGTAACTAGAAATTAAAAAAAAAACATTAATTTATAGAATAATTCTCTTTCGCACTAGTGTTTCCACAACACTTGCACATTGCCCAATTATGTATATCGAAGGTCTACGCTGGAGAAATGCCAGTGAAATATACTGACGTATAACATGTGTGTGTGTACCAGCGCGGGGGCGTCGGCGGCGCGCGCGGCGCGCGGTGCGGGGGCGCGGCGCCCAGCGAGCAGGAGGTGCTGGGCGTCATGATGCGCGGACACGACTCCATGATGGCCGTGCTGTGCGCGCGCCAGAGGACGCTGCAGGTGCCCTCTCAACTTTACACTATCTATTTTTTTTAAAGAATGAATGTCATAAATGATAATTGTTCAATGATTAGATAAAAAAAACAACATTAAAAGCATATTAATTTGTGGTTTTAGAAGCTTATGAATTTTAAAAAAGAAAAGTGAAATATTAAATATAGAAAAAAATCGCTTTTGCCTGATGCCTGCCTAAACTGCAAGAATAATGTGATACTGTTGTTTGCAGATATTCCACTCAGTACGAATAAATAAAAATTTGAAGACTGCTTTAGAATCCGTGATCGCTCTGGAGGACACATCGGTGATATTGGATATATTAAACGTCATGGCCCATAAACCGTAAGTTAACAATACATTACATCTTTTATTACTAGTTACCCGCTCTGCGGTTGAAATTCGACCATAATTCATTCTGTCAAAGGGTTACTTTACATTGACCCTATGAACAGTGACCCTATGACACTTTCAAACATTTCCCAAAGGACTAACACAAAAAAGAATGTTTGTCTGGTAGAATCAAATGCATTTTATTATTATTTTATATGTTATGGACACTGATCAATTGTTTTCAGATCTCTGTGGAACCTGGATATTTGTCTTTTGATGCTGCCAAAAATTTATGAATTGTTACAAAGCAAATATGAATCGTAAGTGTCGAGCTTTTATTTTATTCTGACATATTTCTAAAAGCAAATCATCCATTATACCCGTAGCCTAGTTGGTAGTGACCCTGCCTGTGAAGCGTGGGATTCCGGGTTCAATTCCCGGCCGGGGCATATGTTTATGTGACAGATAAATGTTTAATCTCGGGTCAGGGGTGTTAGTGATGTGTAATTTGTGTTGTCCATGCCAGCATGCCACCCGCGACACAGCGACATAGTGCGGGGGGGGGGGGGGGTATGAGTGTGTTTACGTTTTCTTTATTATGGGAACTCGCGTTTACAATTTTCCTATTTTCTGTACTGTAATAATGTCGTTGCACCAGCATGACCTTTCAACCAAGAATATCAACTACAAGTAACTCAGTTTGGGAACAACAGTTGGGAATACAGTATAGTACATTATATAATTATAATTTTATGGAGGGTCCTTGGTCACAGGAGAGGGTAAAGTAATATGATGTTTATAATTATTGTCCTTAGGCGTTTGCAGTTCCATTATGTTGATTATTAAGTTTTAAACCGTCGCTCTTAAAGTTTGATAGCTTCAAACTAATATCACAGTTAATAAGACTAATTCTAGGTACATGCAATGCGGATGCAACGCGCTGCGATTGATAGTCCGCAACTTCTCGTCGGTGGTGCGTGCGAACGTGAGCGCGCCCGTGCGTACGTTGGGCGTGGACATACCGAGGGAGGAGCGGTACGCTAAATGTGCACAGATACATCGGCTTCTGCTCGACGTGCGCGCGTTCCTGTTGAAACGTCAGACGCTTCAAGGTCGGCTCGGCGCGGCCTTCCGTGACCTTCACACCCTCATGCAACAGGGGCTCGACTGACGACCGCGCCCGCCCCGAGACGACCGATTGCGCCTCTGGTAATGGTACAGTACTCGCCAATCTATCTGGTTCTTATGATATCTGCTACAATTCAAAATTTCGCGAATGAGCAACCCTGCATTTTCCTCTTTTCCTCCTTTCATGACACGCTCTGTGATAGCCTGAATTGGGTACTGCATAGCGATCTGTGTTGGATCAGACCGACCATAGTTTGGCGAGAACTCTACACGATAAAATTTTTGATGGACGTAATGCTGAATTTTATTTATGACATGTGTTTAAATGGAAATCAATTTTAATCATATCCTGAGAAAATATAAAAAGAGGTTCTCCATCAGGCGTTTTTAGTACACCAAATGATTAATCCAGTCCCTATAAAAAGCAACTTGTTTTCTGTTGGTTGCTTGTGATGTTATTGTATACCATTAAAGTATTTTTATTAGAATATTGAAATTGCGTTGGCTATTACGAAGATTAAATTACCTTGAAACATAATTATTATATTATTGATTTCCTGTAAATAATTACTTTTGGAAACATGAGTTCACAACACATGCACCCACTTTTGTAAATTTTAACAAGTTATTCAATAACCTTATAAATTAAATATAAAATAATAGAAAAAATAAAATTATAATTAGTATTCACAACATAATTGCGAAGTAATTAATTGTAACATCCGTCCAATTTAAAACTACACAATATATAGTAATTAGTAAGTATACAAATACGTATACATAAGTAATCGCATTTTAACTACTTTAAGTGTTAGAGGTCTCAGGTAAAAACCACCAATTTTAAAAGCATTTAGTTAACCATGCTGCTTAAATTCTTATACTTTAACTGAAAGTTAACTATGAATAACTTAAAAAATAATTATTTATCTATGCTCAATTTAAGTTTTGGTAAATATTGAATTAAAATACAAGTTTTAGTTAATTCTATAATGTATCAGTTATAAATGTTATAATATAATAATAAAAAAATACTATACATAGTATGTAGTCATAACTGCCTTTTTACATTAGTGAATGCAATCTATTATACATTTTTGCACAAAAATAAAAAGTGTCCCATATTGTACAGTAACCTATTGGATTTTTTAAAAACTTACCATATTTTATTCATGTAAATTTAAATTTTAACAATTTCTGAATCACAACTTTGTTAATAATTCAATATACATAGTAGTTGTAAATTTAATTTTTATAATAATATGGCCAAGGGTACAACAAGTATAGTATGTTGCTAACAATTATACAGTTGTGCACACCCTGCATACATTTCGTCAGCCCATCGTATAATTGACCAGATCATATTCCTCAGAGGCATTCCATTGTGGTATGTGTCAATATCGGCAAATAGGTTGCTCTCATGTAGAAGAGTGACATATTGTAAAGTATGTACATAGTTACTGGCCATTTATACGATCAACCATAATCATACTACAGCATGCTTATATTTATATTGATGGTGACTGAATATATTTTCTGTCATTTCTTCATTAGTGATGTTTGTCTTATCTATCTGGTAATGCATGTAATTGCTCGACTAAGTTATTTTCAATGTTTTATTTCAGGCTCACTTCTTTTCTCATTATGATAGCTATTGTATCTACTGTATGAATGATAAATGAGTCTCTTATTTTGAACTCAATATGTAACTTAACATGTTAGTCACTAGTTTAATATTGATACTAAAATGATGTGTGTCACTCTATAACATAATGTTTTATTATTTATGACTTGTTTTGTGTCCTATCCCTCTTTGAATATTATAAAATCCAATAATAATATTGTAGTTGATAACAAGCTGTAATGATTAAAAACAATGATATTTTAAAAAATTGTTTGGTATCAATTCTATCCAGTATGCAAAATAATTCTTGTGAAAAATGTAGGCACAAAATTAACCTCAATTGAATTTTGAGAAGGTGTTACAATGGGTATATAAACTACCATTAACTTTTGTCCTGCTAAGAAAAGTACAATGGAGACCCCCCCCCCCCCACACAGTTCGCTAGCAATATGTATGACATTAATTTCAAATTAATAAGGACTAAAACCCTGTCTTTGAGTATAGCTAGAATAAACCATATATTTTCTAATGACCATTGGGAACATTACCCTCGCCTATCCACTAAATAATAATAAACCTTCAATAGATAATTATGATGTTAATAAACAAGTTAAAATGCTAAATCAAAAACAAAGGCATGTCACTAGGTACACAAAATCATAGCAATGCTAGTTTGTAGCAGTCTTGTTCAAGTACTCTGTGGTACACATTTCGCACCTTTAGCAATGGCTAATTCAAAAAAAGTAGTTTTTGTAAGCTCACATTTTAAAGATTCTGGACGAGACATTTCAGCTTATTTTTCTTATAAAATGTCATCTCTCATCTCATACCTAAAACTTAACTAAGAAACATTTTATAGGAAAATAAGCTGAAATGTGTCATCCAGAATCTTTAAAATGTGAGCTCACAAAAAACTATTTTTTGAATTAGGTTACTAAGGGTGCGATTTGAATCTTCAATTTTACTTTTTTCTTTTAACCATGGAGTATTTACTAGGAGTTGTAGAATCCACTCTTCTTTTTCGAAACCTCATCATCTTCTTAGCTAATACTTCATCTGATACATCTTTGTCCATGTCACCTTCATTTTCTGTGGATTTACATGCCTCAAGCATCATCTTCTCTATTTCGGGATTCATACCTTTAAAAGATAATCTTCCTTCTAACAAGTCCTCGCAGTATATAAAACTTGTCTCAGTGATGAAGTTCCCCGACGCATGGCGCATTTCATTAGAAATAGCTTCAGCATACAATTTCTCATGATCCACAACGTTTTCTGATTCCATTTCCAATCGTTCTTTAGTTTTCCTCATAAATTTCATACCTAACACTGACTGTGGTAGATGAAGTTTCCGTTTTGTAGCCATTTTCTCCAATATATTATTTATATTAGACACAATATAAAACCTGTCTAAAAAATATAATATACAACAAAAAGCGAATTACTATTTCAATTGCATTACTTATTGCAAAACTTAATAACAAAACAAATGGGGCTGTTCAAGATTCCTCGTAATCCTCGTTACAATACAAATGTCACATCTCACAATGTGCCTGGCTGCCTGGAGTGCCTGGTGACCTGGTTGGAGTGGTTGGCCTGGTGCCTGCATAACTTTAGGCTTATTGACAATGACATTGACAATGATGTGCAAAGGCGAACAGCGTGAGTTACATTTACATATTGACACTGACAACTGACACGCCTGAGAACTGACCTGACAGCTGATAATAGAGGAGCGTTTAGATTAGACCGTATATTACCGTGGTGTACCGTAAGGTGGGGCTTATTGGAACATTTCTTTCTTGAAACAGCTATTTACAAAAACGACAGACAAGCTTCAAAGAGGCTATTTAAAACTCAGTTCCAAGTAGCCCCAAAACAGAAACCAAAAAGCCCCATTTAGAAAAACGGAAAATTTATGGGATTTCGTAAGAGATAAAAAAGAGCAAGTAGACTCACTGAAATGCGCATTAAACACACTATTTCTTAGTCTTTTTTTTGACATTTAGTGATATTTTTATTTAATATACGACAATCAAACCTTAACACGTTAGTACCTACTAATCCCTTGTTTTTCAAAAGAAGCAATTATGATGATGACTAATATTCTATTTTGTTTTTTTTTACAGATTTTATACAGATATTGAGTTATAATAGCATACAGAATTCTTACAGATTTATTTATTTATTTATAAATAACATAGACATACATACCCTTTAAATAAGTTACTCTATGGTATAACATTAGACTGTGTCACTGTGACAATTACACATGATTGTAATTTGATTTGAAAAATGATAACAAATATAATATTTTAAGGTTAGGTTAAAGTTTCCATGGGTTAAAGTTCTTAAATAAAGGGTTAAGTATACCTGAAGGCTGATATAATTTGCTTGTTATTTATTTCTACGACAAAAGATGCAAGTTTCAGAAATTGATAACGTCAAAATCTATAATCTCAGTTCTGGAAAGTCTTTACCTGATGTAAGTTAGTTTTAACTGGTTAACAAAATTTTAATTTTCACTATAATAGAGGTTGTTTAAAGTTTCTTATGAAATGAAACTATATTAGATGCTAAATTCTGTTTAAATTTGCAGTGGTTAACTGAGAGAAAAAAGCGAGCACTTCTTAAAAAGAATGTAGACTTACGAAGAAGGATTGAACTCATCCAAGAATTTGACATGCCCGGTGTTAGTACCAGCCTGCGAGTGTCTAAAGATGGGCAATATATTATGGCTACTGGCATATATAAACCAAGGATCAAGTGCTTTGATGTTAATAATCTATCATTAAAGTTTGAACGTTGTTTGGATTCTGAAGTTGTCACTTTTGAAATACTCAGTGAAGATTACTCTAAGGTAATTCATCTTTAAGACGTGGGTAGTGTTATATGATCTTTGAGACGTGGGATGTTTTGCCTCATAAGTCGGAATTAAGACAATCTAAGATGAGTTAAAGCAAATCGTACTCAATGAAAACCAGATTCTTGGTGATTGTTGTAAACAGGCATTCATAACCAAATATAAATAGGTTCATCATCACAATCAGCGTTGCCAGATGTCTCAATTTTAAGCCCCGGGGGTACTGACAGTGAAGTGTATTAACTATTATTGTATTAACTATTATTGTATTTGTATTATTATTGTATAACTGGTACTGATAACTGTAATTGATAATTCCAATATGCAAACTATTAAACTAGTAGTGTGTGTAGGATTTAAACCACTGTTCATATCACTTTTCTATCTCTGGCATAAATTAATAATAGCAAACTATCAATGTTATAATTAAAAATTAATAACAGCAAACTATCAGTGTTACAAGCTCTGTGTGGCATGTTAAATGGAAATGATCTCATGCTGAACATTAATGCTGTCAATAAATTTTGTTGCACTCAATAAAATTTTGCCTGTTTGCAAATTATTGTGCCATGATTATGGATTGTGAAGATCATAATTATAATATGAATATGAAATAATGATATGAAATAATATGAATAAAAAAAATATTAAAGAACATTAGATATAATTAAAATCAGTTATAAAATTGCCTGCTTATTAAAAATAAAATAAATAAAAATAAAATAAAATAATAAACAAATAAATAATATTATGGTTATCTATTGTAACCAAAATCTACTTGTTTCAGATTGTGTTTCTACAATGTGATCGGTTTGTTGAATTTCATGTAGGCCACGGCAGACACTACAGACTCAGAGTTCCACATTTCGGCAGAGATATGAAATACCACCGACCTTCCTGTGACTTGTTTGTTGTTGGTGCATCTTGTGTAAGTTTGGTATTTACATTATATTTACACAGTTCTAGATAATATTACTCTCCTAATATAAGGTGAGTAATATTTTGTACCCATTTAGCCATCTATAAATTAAGTCACACAATAAGGGCGAAAGTCCACAATGAGCTTACAAACTTACCGATGGTAAGCAAGCATTGTCAACCTTGGACATACCAATGCATTGTTGGTCCAATAAAGAAGAAAGAAAAATTCTGTACAATATCTGTGACACACTATTGTCTCTTATACACTATTATCAGGTTTAGTTTTTTGATTTATTTGCAATTCTGTGTACTACAAATGTTTTATTCTAATATTTCAGGAAGTGTATAGATTGAATTTGGAAGTTGGTCAATTTATGGCACCTTATGTTACAAAAGCCAATGAAATTAATTGCTGCTGTGTAAATGAGGAGCATGGCTTGCTGGCTCTTGGTACTGCTGATGGACATGTGGAAGCTTGGGACCCGCGTACAAAATCTAGACAAGGACTGTTAGATTGTGCTCTTCATTGTTCCGATGCAGCAGATTATAGGTAAATTGTTGCAAATTGCAATGGACTGGACTATGTTACTTAAATTTTAATAGTTTATCTTTCTTCATTGTCTTTCACCAATTTTTTTACTAAGCTATATTTTAATAACCATATCGTCTTTTACCTCATATTTTAGTGTTTTATAAACCACACAGTGGCTAATTTTATTTGCAGAAATAATTCATTGCCATCCATTACGTCTCTTAAATTCAATGGTGCACTTCAAATGGGTGTTGGAACATCTTCAGGACACATATTACTTTATGATATCAGATCAAGCAAACCTCTTTTAGTCAAGGACCATATGAATGAAATTCCCATTAAATGTATAGAATTTCATAAAACAATGAACTATGTATATTCTATGGATGCAAATGTCGTAAAAATTTGGGACAGTAATAGTGTAAGTAATTTTATTATCATGAATCTACAATTTGATCTCATACTAAAACAATTTATTTTTGAGGTATAATGTACGATTTATAGTGAAAATGTTTCTTTTAAATTCCACAAATTATAATTTGATATAAATTCTACTTAGCAAAATAGAGATTATTTAATCGTCGGTTGTTTATGATAAATATTTCTGAAATACAAATTTGATATAGTTTGTTTTACATAATTAACATAATTTATTTTCTGTAACTCTCATAAAAATTGGTCCTTCAAGCTCACATCAGTATCTTTTATTTTATACCAATGTTGTTATTGCAATACATCAGCACAATTTAATTATTGTTTTTTTTCTAGGGAAAGCAATATACAAACATAGAGTCATCTGTAGATTTCAATGACTTGTGCGTCATTCCAAACACTGGCTTAAGCATGATGGCAGTTGAAGATCAGAAAATGCAGATTTATTATATACCATCTTTAGGTTTGTTAGCTTTAATATAAAATTTGGAAAATTGTTAGAATATTAGATTATGTAGCTAAGTGTAATATGTCAGAATAGTTAGAAATTAATGATTTCAAATTTTCAGGGCCTGCCCCAAGGTGGTGTGCTTTCTTAGACAACTTAACTGAAGAGTTGGAAACTTCAGCATCACAGACAGTATATGACGATTACAAGTTTGTGACTAAACAAGAGCTGGAGTCACTGGGCCTGGATCACCTCTTAGGGACAAATCTTTTACGAGCTTACATGCATGGGTAAAAAATATCATTAATAAGTAACATAACGAAACTTATTAAAGAACTAACATAACTTATTAAAGAGATTGATTGATTGATTTATCGTAGCCATAACAGCTATGACCTTAATTTGGCATTGTAAATATGATCTCAAGGAGAAATTAATTAGAAGTCACACGATCACTAACTGATGTATTGATGAGCGTATATTTGGAATTGTATAATTGGACTCAATTTTGTATTTTATATTTTGTATTTTAACGATATATATTACGTGTTTAAAGGCGAATTACAATATTTTTTAGATTCTTCGTTGATGTGCGGTTGTACAAGAGAGCGAAGTCTATTGCAGATCCATTCGCGTTTGATGAATACAAAAAGAAAAAAATTAGAGAAAAAATTGAACAAGAAAGGCCCGCTCGAATTAAGGTTGATGATAATTTACCGAAAGTAAATCGCGAATTGGCTTCGAGGTTACTGGACGCCGACACTAAGAAAAAGAAAAATACAAGCAATTTACTCAAAGACGATAGATTTAAGGTAAATACACAAAAAGTATAACTTAGTGAAGTAGCATAATTATTTATTTTCTAATATGGTTACAGAAATCATATTCCTTGTATGTATTTGTAAACGTTGGTATATCATTTTTCAGGCATTATTTGAAAATCCCGAATTCGAAGTTGATAAAGGCGCTGACGAATATAGGTTACTTAATCCAGTATTATCAAGATTGAGTACTAAATCTAAGTCTAAGACAGAGAGACAACCGACGGAAGTAGAAAATATGGAGGTAATATACAATTGTAGATAGGTTTGATTGGAATAGATTGGTTAGTAATAATATTGTATCGCTTATTTTTATATCATTTTTCCATTTTTTCTTGTCCATCCCAGGTCCAGCAAACTGAAGAAATTGATTCTGACAGAGAATTGTATGAATCCAGTGATCAAAGTTCGGATGAGGATCGAGCGTGGACCAAAGAAGTTAAAAAACAACATAAAATGATCAGGAAGAAACAGCAGGAAGATGAACCACAGACAGAAGGCAGAGTTGACGCAGTCAGCGCCTCTTACAGAACTACAAATATCAAAAGTGTTGTGCGAGTCAGCAAGAGTAGCTTAGGGGAACGTTTGGCTAGAGAGGGCGCGACGGTCGTCACAGGAACAGGAGGCAACAAGGAAATGAAGTTCTCTATGAGAGGAAAGAAGAGCGATTCGGACAATCAGAAGAAAATGAAGAAACATTATGAAGAAAGGAAGAAAATAGTTAGGCGAACTGGATTTTTGGCGAAGAAAAAATTTTCTAGAATGTAATGATTTTAATTATACATACATAACATAATTATTTTAAACTTATTTTTTTCTCTTTTGTACATATTCCTAAATATTGAACTTCGGTTGAATCGTTCTGTTCTGTGCGCCATATTAAGATTTAGAATGACGTCACTTAGCTAACCATGCATTGTCATGCAAACTAAATCTGTATGCAAAATTTAATCTCAATCGGTTGAGGGTCACTGCTTTAAAGTTCAGTTCCAATATTTGACCCAAACATACATACAAACATTGTGAGATAAATAAGATAGTTATATTATAAGAAACACTTGAAGGGGCTCATAGGCCGCATAGCCCGGCGGCAATCGGCATATTATGTCGATTCCTAAGTGATTGCAGTTACAGAGTTCAGTAACAAGGGTTGGCGGACGCGGTCGGTGGATGGCAAAAATTCTTGAACATTTGCGTGCTTTGGGCACGTAAAGCCGTCGGTTCATATTGTTATTGTTAGAGAGCAATCGATAGGCCATGTCGGAGGCCTTCGGACGGAAAAAAAGTTCCAAAATACCTACTTATGAGTTGACCACTAATCCCACCACCATTTCACACTTGAGCAATGTTCCACCAGATAGCATACTCCGGTATGTTCTAGGCCTCCTTAGTTCTGAGGAGAGCCCCCTGCTCAGTAGGTAACCATTAGTGGGTTGAAACCAATAATAAAGAAATAACATTTTGGTTATTTGTTGTATTAATTTTGTACCGATCTGAGTGGTTACTTATAGTGTCACGTTTAAAATCGCTACAAAACCTTAAATAATTTGAAAATTTGACATAATACGCATAATAATAAAATTTAACTGCATGAACAAAGTTGTTGCTTTACTTTCTATATTTGTAGACGATCGGCGAAGCTGCATAATAACAATACATTTTTCTTGATGTCATTATCTTTATAATATGAGGTTATCGGAGTGCAACATTTATAAGGCACCGTTGGTTGTCATTTCAAATAATATTTTTATAAAGTAGGTCATTCCTCCAAACCGAAACGATTTTATGACATATATTTAAGTGTATCATAATAAGAGATCGTATGGAATAGTGTACATCTTTATCCTATATTTTTCAGACATCAATCAGTTACAAATTTTATTATTCTTATAAAATACCAGATTTATACAAATAAATATTTAACTTGTACATATAACAACTTATTCAAATCGCAATCTAAAGAACGAGGTAAATTCATTGTATACATAGACGTTCATTTATTGTATAACTAAGTACTACGACGAAGTTCCCAATGTTTATTATCTCTGAAAAACATTCACATGGTTCAACTATCACTCAGTAATTAAAACACACATTAAATTGAGTTCATTGCTTTTTACTCCTGCCAATAATTTGTTTGTTACTAAAATTTCGTAATTCAGTCGTAATATGTTGTGGGTATTTGTTAAATCATGACATACCTTATGTGGGTGTATAATTTTTATTCGTTTTAGTTCTCATCGCCGCCTCGTTAAAAATGCAAAATGATAATGTTTCTTACGGCAGTGGTAAGTAAATAAATAGAACTAAGTCTCGACTAGACGTTCACTAGAGCTAACATACCGTCGAAATATAATATCTACTACAGACGCAAACCTATTAACCATAAATCTATATTTATGTGCATAATGACAATAATTAATGTGTAGATATGGGCAATAAAGTGGATAATGTGAATTTTTTAAATGGTTGCGAAGCTAGTGATCTGCTGGACAGCCATGCACTGGGCAACAAGCTGGGCGTGCCTGCGATGGAGAGATCTACCAGGTCCAGCTTAGACGCTAACAGCGTCGATGTGAGTTCATTGTTATCATTTCTAAACCTGGACATTGCTAGAATGTAATTAATTGTAATGTTTCAGTTTGGAGTTATTACATACCTACCGTTTATAATTAGATAGATGAGTGACTGTACGGATTGTTTCATTAGTTGTTTTGATTTTCAGATAGGAGAAATTACCGAATCGCCAGATACAGAATACATGAGTACTTCTGCAATTTTACACTATTGTAAATCTAAGGTTAGCTCTTAAAATAATTATTGTTTTAAGAACATTAATAAATAATTGAGAAGTACTTAATTTGAACTGTAACTTTGCTATTATTTCAGATATTACTGCCATATTTAAAACTGTTAACAATAATGGGATTGCGGCCTGTTGTGGATGTATCAAATTCGTCCAAATATGCGATTTGCTTCTCGCATTACCACACTGCACAAGTAGCAGTGTTAATGTTTTTAGGATATATTCTGCAGTATATGGCCTGTTTTAGGTATGTGACATGTGTATATGTTGCTGTGTTATATTATACCTAAGTTTGTTTTAAGATATTTATGGAAGATTCCTACGAGGAAGGGAAGTGTAGTGCATCGCATGTTTATAGGTAGAGAACCTGTATTATCTTAGAATATGTACAATTTTATTTAGATATCTACATTTTTCTTTTGCAGGCGGGACAGAGGTTTCTGTTACAAACTGGTACCGCTGGCTTTAACATCATCAATAGAATATGATAACTACAAGGACGTCTGTTACGGAAACGTGGCGTTCACGTACATCGGACCAAGTATATTACATTTCAGTGGTTTTTTATACGCGTTGTATTTGTTTAGAATATCAGACAACGAACAGCTGCAAAACCTGATGGAAAGGGTAAATATATAAAAGTCAATAAGTATTCACGTTAAGGGCAACTGCCTAACACGTAATCTCATGTTTTGGTTTTTTCCAGGTATTTTTGTTATCGTCCTATGCTCCGCAGGGAATGCCCACTGCTAAGCCAAAGCGTCTTCTACGCATGCTTTGGTTTTTCATCATACTTAGTATTATATGGATGTGTATTTCGCTATGCTCCGTCAATTTGATGCTGGCCCAAGGACCTATAATGTTTAGATGGATGGAGTCCAGGTAAGATGATTTTCGTTTGATTTTTGTTAACTTTAACAAATAAGATGCTCATGCAGTGCTACTTAATTTTCAGTTCCGAAGACGTGCGGCTCGGGTTAAAAATTCTACTTATAATATGCACGCTAATCCACGACATGGTGCAAGCGACCGTGATCACAAGTTACTGCCTACAAGCGCAGCTGCTGCAAGCTCACCTTATGTTTCTAAGAGAACGACTGCTAAATAGAACTATATCTCCTTTGAATTGGATGAGGGTAAGTACCTATTATTGTCCTTTATTAAACTGCACTGCAGCAGCAGTGTCGCATCGCTAACTATATCCAGTTTTCGAACGAGGGCGGTTATTTTATCGTATCTAAATATAGCAAGTTGTTCGGTTGATTGTAAGACTTGTAGATTATACCAACGTCCATTTCCAAGCCTACCGTCCTATATACCTAAATATTTCTGTTTATTATGATTACAGGAAATAGCCGAATTTAGAAAATTGCTGAAATACCTGAACGATGATCTGGCGCCGGCGGTCTGTTTGTTCACGATTGTGAACATATCGTGGGCGGCGTCCGGCGTGATGTGGCTGCTGAGCCTGGACAAGGTGGACACGGAGACCGAGCCCATCGCCGGCATCAGCGTGCTCAACCAGCTGCTCTGGATCTCGGCAGTGCTAGTGCCTTTTGTGCAGGTATCTACTACACCAACTACAGGCTTCAACCCATTCATATCCCGCTATGAGGCAAAGGTTTCTCCTCATAACTGACGAGGCCCCGAGCTTTGAACAGTATAAAATGACTTGGTCTTAGATATGAATATCAATGGTAAGTAATAGCCTCGCGGTTTCAATTTTTTCCCCACGAACTTGCCTCAGTTCGGATTCGAATATTGAACGAATCCTCAAGTCTGCCAAACCGCATTTGGACAAAGTGGCGGACTACGGCTCTTACCCCTTACATTGTGAGAGATCTGAGCTTAGCAGTAACATGGATATGGGTTGTGTTGATGATTATGAGATGATTAGTGATAAATTATATAGTTATTGTAACTATGACTACGTTGAGCACGCAGACGGGCCTTCTGATGATAAATGGTCACTGCCACTCAGACATTCAAATATGAGAAACGTCAAAAACATATTGCTTCCTCACGTGATTCTATGACACTATAGGCGTCCTTCAAAACTTAAGTTGGAATACGATTCGGGCCTTAAATATTAATCTATACATGTATAAAAATAAATAAAATTGAAGTGTCTGTTTGTAATATTAAAATAACCACTTTTTAAATGCTACATATACCAAAATAACATTGATACAATTTTTGTCTATCTTTTTATATGAGATAATGTATAGAACGGCTGGACCAATTTTGACGGGACTTTTACTGGCAGACTGCTGATGTCATAAGGAGTGACTTACGCTACTTTCATTTTAGATATTTTTTTTGTTAAATAATACGCGGACGAAGTCGCGGGCACAGCTAGTACGTTAATAAAATGTGTTGCGTTGTCAGGCGGCGCGGCTGTCGCAGGAGTGTCGACGCACGCAGTCAGTGGGCCACGAGCTGTGCGCGCGCCCGTTCCTGCATCAAGACACGTCGCACGAGGACATCAGCACAGTGCTGGCGTACGCCGCCTCGCTGAAGCTCCGCGCGAAGCTGTTCCACTACCCCATAGCCGGGCGACACCTCTGCCTCGTACTAACCCTCACCGTTATAGTACTCTTCTCGCTGGGCATGTGCCATTATTTGCAGTAATCATTGGTTTAGCGGCACTGATTATTTTGATTAATTAATTAATTAATAATTAATAATTTCCAATTTATACGAATTGTTATTAGTGTCTCTAGGAATGTTTCGTGTTTTGGCTGTCTCGAAAAAAGAATGAGTATTAGTACCATTAGTTTATAGCGTGCGTCGTTGTTACGATCGTATTGTTAACAGCGAAAACACGACAATTGCCTAGAGAAACAACACGGACTATTACCGGATTTATTACCTAACATTTTGATAGTCGTCTGAATTGATTATCGATTTCGTTATTGTGTAAATTTAATTGTAAATAAATAGATAGAATTATTTCCACTTCTTTTATTTCTTAACGAGACATTTAAAACAATTTGGCAACATTTACCTCTATACACCCAACAACTATGTATACATCTAAATTCATAATATAACATAAAACAATCAGACATGTGCATTAGAGATTCAAAATTCATTGGGGCCCCATGTCGCAAGGTTTTACAAAACTGACACTGTGACACATAGTGATTTACTGTATAATGAAAAACATTAAAAGATCTATACTTTCGATTATTGCCCACAAAATGGCTCCAATACAACAATACTCTGGTAACATTATTAAATTTATTTCTACTTATAGTTTACACTTAAATATCGTAATACATACATATAACAACACCAACATAGTTAAAATGGCTTTAATTCTTTACAATGGTCACAAGTCCATCAGCGAGACGATGATGACGCTATACTATTTGCGCTGTAGCATGGTGCGGGTGACAGTTTCAAAAACGTTTCGTTTCATTCTTGAAAGTTGCCGCGATTTACAAATTATGACTTAGTATTTCAGCTGTACCACATTCGTAACATATCAAAATCATTAATAACTGTAGTAAATTAAATTAAACCCAACCAGAATGTTTTAGTTTACAAATATAGTATAGTGCGGTCACTCGCGGGCGAGCTGCGCGCCCCACCAGCCGTGCACGTGGTGCAGCGCGGGCTGCTCGGCCGCCGCGCCCGTCCCGCCCGCGCCCGCCGCGCCGCCCGCGCCCGTCCCGCCCGCGCTGCGCCCGCTCTTAGGGGCCGCTGCTACGGTACATTGTACATCATAAATAATGGTTAAGGTACTCGTAACATTGTTTTAAATAAAGTTTATTTCGAAAACTATTTCAGTTAAAAAAGTTCATGTAATAAACAATTGTTATATATATGTCCAATACATTTTTTTGGGGCTCCATGTTGAGTTTGAGCTAACTTCTTGCGCATGATGCACCCTGCTTCACAAAAAATGAGGCTTGGACAACAGTTACATTTCAAATTATAATTAATAATAGTAAGAGACACCTACTTGATGTTTTTTTGTTGAGAGCAGGATGCGGATCGCTTAATGTCGGCTGAAGGTACTTTTTAACGGGGCTTTCAGGTCTGGAAAAATAATGTCGAAATTACACATTGAAAGTATGTATGTATAAATTTTGATTGTGAGCAAACTGTTCTAGTGAACAAATGTTCATCTCGTAGGTAATTGTATAACTTTGGTGGAACATGAAAAATAAAAGTTTTAATTAATGGTTAGTTTTTGCATGGGTTCTTGTTATCATCAAAGTTTTCTATTACTATATTTAAGCTATTGAATTTATTTGATTCCACAAAACATATAAAACTAAGGTACCTGGGTATTGTCATAGTTGGGGCTCCCGATCTTTTAAATTGTCCATTTGCTGATGTTCTCTTTGACAGAGATTCAAACGTTGATGATACATCTGAAATTAAAAACGGAAATGTCTTGTAAGTTGTTCTAAATAAGTAAATTTATTTTATAGCACACTGTGACCTAAACCCGCATTTATGCCACGGTTTTCCGTGCGTAAAGTAGTCGATTATAGCACGGGTTATGATGCTAACTTCATACCGTGCACAAATTGACACTTAGGGTAAGCAGGGGGAATGGCACCCACCGGGTAATGGCGCACACCTCTATAAGTCTATGAAAATGGTATATAACAACGTGCCTCCATACGTAAAACGGAAGAGGGTTAGGGCCTCTAACACGTAGCGATGCACAGGGGCGGCCAGCTCGTGGCAAGCGACGGTGAAGTGCGTTTGTTTGTATGCGGCTGCGCAGAACTAATTTTAGTCGTGATCATTTTTTCAGTAAGATCGGAATTAAGATATTTATTAAATTGTTAATATAGATTTCCTAGGTACTTATTCATTCCTTTTTATGATGAATTATTCAATTTTCAACAATTGCTTCTCAATCTCTGTTTAATTTAAAGTGAAATTCAAAACGACCGTTTGGGGTTATCCCGCTCACATGAGCGCGATTACCCCTAAGTGACTTTATTTTTTGTTGTGTATTATATACTTATTATAGATTGTTATAGACAAGCCCAGAAATCGCCAAAAAACAAACCCCAAAGCGGCTCAGAAAGAAGAAAACCAAGCGGATTGCTTAAACTGCGATTGAAAAAGGATGTCCAAGAGTCAAGCCGCAAAACAATATAACATCCCATTCACTACTTTATGATTATAAACTGTACTTTAATTATACACTTACTTTAATTAATTATCATAATTGGAAGGAAACAGGTTTGGGCATCGTTATCCCTTCGCCTGAGCGGCATTACCCAATGGCAGGGGCAATGCCGCTCAAACCTTCTTTTTTTTTAAATGTTTACTACGGCTGGTTATTCTAAGATAAACACGATTCATATTAAAAATTAGATAATTTAATTGTTAAAGTTTATGTTAATGTTCTTAATTTTAAAATAAGACCAATAATATAAAAAATATAGCATGTTTTCCTTAAGTGAACGCCATTCCCCCTACTTACCCTACACTGTTGACAATTACAAATTGGTAGGGGAAAAATATCAAAAGAGAAGTTGGTAGGTAGAAATACTAAGTAAGTCAAAACGAAACGGTATTAATAATTATTATCAAAGTCATAGTTGTACATTTATTATAACTTTCGCTAAAATGAATACTCGTAGTTCGGATAGTGAGTTTAGTGAAGATGGCATTGATGAAATTGTTCCAGACGCTATAAAAGAAATAGCAAAATCGGTGACCCTAAATTTGTTGCCCAGTAAATCAAAAAGGCTATATACAGCAGCGTACAATGCATTTAAGAAATGGCGCAGAGGAAACAAATCAAATTCTTTTTGTGAAGATGTCCCTTGGCATACTTTGCGCATTTGTCACAAAAGTACGCCCCACCAAGTTTATGGGCAACATTTTCGATGCTAAAATGTACTATAAGCACGTACGATAACATCGACATTGGTCACTACGATAGATTGATAGCGTAAATGATTCCTAGCTAGATCGACGAGCTTTGCTCGGTATTTTTTTTTATAAATTGTGTTTTTTGGAAATTATATTTAAGTACGATTAATAATATTAAGAAGACACAAATAATATAAATAAACAATTGATTTTCATTTAACAACGCCATCTATTCTGCTGTTGTGTCGTCAAAGCAATTAGTATTAGTATAGTAGTATTATTATTCGCCAATAGATGTCAGGAAGAGTCATATTTTTCAGTTTAAATTGGGACTACTAAAACACGAATAAAATGACATTCTCTAAAAATGATTCCTAGCTAGATCGATTTAATTTGAAAATCGTTGGAGCCGATTCCGAGATTCCAATTATATACAAGAATATATACAAGAATTGCTCGTTTAAAGGTATTAGATTAGATAAGAGGATAGGATTCCTATAATAATAATAAATAGGTACTTTAAACAATTTACATTTATTTTATACAATAAATACTTTTGAATGACGTTTGACATGTCGGTAAAGCAGACAAATTAAAATACTTTTGAATGATGTTTGACATGTCGGTAAAGCAGGCAAACTAATAATACTTTTGAATGAAGTTTGCCATGTCGGTAAAGCAGACAAACTAATAATACTTTTGAATGACGTTTGACATGTCGGTAAAGCAGGCAGGCAGCAGCTTCGTAAACATTTCCTTTCTTTTATTTCCCTGTAAATAATTATATGTTTGAGTATAGGCGGGTTTATGTCACTCGTGCTATAAAATAGTATACGACACTCGTGCGTTAAGTAGCTATATTATTAAATTTGTACAGTGTTTAGCGCACTCGCTCCGCTCGTGCGCTAACTTCACACCGTGCAATAATAAGCTACTTTACGCACACGTATCGTAATGTACTATTATAAAATCATATTAAAAGTATATAATTAAACTTACTTGATATTACTGGTTGCGACGTTGACTCAGTTATTTCTGTTCGACCAGGATTTGCCATGGCTTGCTGTAATGCGGTAAAATGAGGTTAGTTTATCAAATTTACGAATGAAATGTTTTTAAATTAAGTATTTACATTTCGTTCACTTGTGATACTTAAGTTTTATTTTCGTAATTTTTCCAGGTTATATATTTATAGGTTAATACAAGCTGTTCCCGCGACTTCTTCCGCGTGGAATTTAACAAAAAAAAATCTAAAATAAAATTAGCCTAAGTCATTCCTTGTGACATCAGCAATCTGCCAGTGAAAGTCCCGTCAAAATCGGTCCAGCCGTTCCAGAGATTAGCTCAAACAAACAGACAGACAGAGAAAAATTGTAAAAAATGGTATATGCACCATGTATACATCCATATGCATTTAATAAAAAGCGGTTATTTTAATATTACAAACATACACTCCAATTTTATTTATCTGTATAGATTTTACAACTTGTACCTGAGCTTCGGCCTCAGCCTTCTCCTTTTCCACCTTCTCCGTGTTCAGCTCCAGAACCTGTTCGTTAGTTTTCCTAAGGCCGGCGATGAGGCTCGTCTGTTGCTTCTGGAAATAACATTCATTTCATTTATTCTTCCATGTTTGAAATAGTACCGCTGTGTTGCTTTCTTCTTATCTTAGTTCAAAAACACCATACTGTTTGGCTGTTGTTGTATATTTAAAATGTTTACTTTTTATTCATTTTAATTTTTATACGCTAGACATTTTTCTGCATCACCTTAGCTATGTAATTGTCGACCTAAGCTCCATAATTATACATCAGCGCGAAATGCAATCATTTAAGATGCAGCACTTCAATGGTACTTACGCATTATTTTAAAGATGTTTCAACCGCCTCGCCAGCCACCCGTCGTAAGTGTGTTCGTTTGTCATATAAAATAGCTCACCCCGCTGCTAGAGTCCCGGATCTTCCTGAGGCAGCCCTCGAGCCAGGTGCGGATGGTCTGCTTGGCGACCTCCTCCTCGATGAGGAACTCGAACTCCTCGCGCGCCAGCAGCTCCTCCATCTGCAGCGACTTGCGGATGTCCACCGTGCGGTACGAGAGCATGCTGCCAACGGACACAACACCGTTACTAACAATATCATCCCACACACACGCTGGTAATACATACATATAATTATTTATTACACCCAGGTGGGATTGTTTTCAAGGATGCACTTAGTATCGTATATAAAATAAGTAATCGTATCCTATTAATATTATAAATGCGAAAGTTTGAATGGATGTATGAATGTTTGTTACTCTTTCACGCAAAAACTACCGTATGGATTTTGCTGAAACTTTACAATAATATTGCGTACACATCAGAATAACATATAGGCTATAATTTATACAGATATAGTTTGAATTATCCAAAGTTTCCCGAAGCGAAGCGAGGGCGGGTCACTGGGATATAATAAATAAATAATCTTTAAAATGTAAACCAACAAATCGTACGTACTTTATAACATCATGGAAGGTGACGTCTTCCCCGTTGTGCAGCCGTTCCAGTTCGTAGCACATGTATTTGAACAGTAGACGCTCCTTGTGCGTGTCGCACTCCAGGCGACCCTTTAGCAGACGCAGAATGAATTTCACCTGCAAATAATAATGTTAGTGATAAACATTGTAGCAACTTGCCAATAGAAATATTGTCCAAAAAACGACTTCGATAGTGATGTTTAAAACTTTTGATATACCGAAACCAAATTACCTTCCTAACTGGAATAACACCTTTTTGGTGAACATCTACTATATTCCATGTATTCTGGAAATTTCTTATATCCGCATAAGACAGGAGCGCGTCCTCTTCGTTTGAGTAGAATAATGAAAAGTTTTCCATTATAATGGCTGAAACAAACAACATAATAACAACACAACACAACACACAAACAAACGAGACTCGCGCATTGCGGCGAACAGGAACGCCGACGCGATCGAGCAATCCGCTAGAGACACCGACCACACAGCCAATAGACTCCTAGTAACAGGCGAATGGCTCAAGTCAACACATCTGGCTTATAGTACCGATAATGTCCGTTATAAAGTCAAACTATCGGGCCGTCTCATTCTTTCCCGTTGCGTAAATTAATCTATTTCTTTCCAACGTGTCGTGTGGCCTTGAATTAGCCAATCACAGCGTTGCAACCCCGCTTCGGCTTACCTCAGCCAGTTGCCAGAATGCATTCACCAATCAAACATTAGGCGTCTACGGGCTGTGCGGTCGGCGGCTTGAGACATACCGACAAGCAAGTTGAGCACGATATAGGTGATGATGACGTAGAAGGTGCAGAAGTATGCGAGCGAGGCGGTGAAGTTGCCGCAGTCGGTCTCCCAGTAGTTGTCGGCGGGCGTGCAGTACGGCGGCGCCACCATGCAGTCGTGCATTATCTTGTTCCAGTCCTCGCCTGTCACGATGCGGAACAGCATGGCCACGCTGTGGATCGGCGAGTTGAAGTTCGCGCGCCTGTCGATACCAAGTTTTCATTGTGTAGGTGTCTTCGACGGGAGAGTGGCTTTTAGTAGGTTAGTGCGCTCAACATCACGGTCATTCACATCTATTATTATTAAAAGGAGAGACCCAATTTCCGGCCAAGACTTGACACGTATCAATTATATACCAAAAAAATTGTCTTATTTACTTACTTTACGTAAATAAATATTAGCTTTATTGTCAGTGGCCAAATGGAGATATTAATTTTTTCTTTTTTTATTATTTATCACTGTCTCCGTAAATATCTGACACTATGACTCTATAAGTTTTTAATCGTATTATTAAAGGCTATCTCTGTAAATGTGTATCATAGTACGCAAATAGGGCTTGCCCGTACGTAGACATGGGAACTCTTAACGTTACATTATTTTAACTATCGAGTTAATAATCGATTGTTGGGTGTCGTTCCCACGGTTACACGTCTTTATTCAAATGAATTATGTTTAAAATGTATGTTGATATTATCCATAATATACAAATAAACTACTATTCTTTTATTGAGGTGGTTTGATGTCTAGAAGAAAACAAAAATCGATACTGAGTACTTCAATGAATCGATTTAAAAATGTCGTCCATTTTGTCAAATGTCAATCACTACATATGTCAAAATGTCAATGTCACTAAGATTAGAGTTCTGTTTAATCTGTTTTCCTGTTTCCTGTTCTATTCGCTTTCGTACTCTTGCGCTGGTGAATGTGTTTTCGTTGTTTTTGCGATTTCACGTTGTTTTTGCGATTTATATATCTGTACTACAACTTCTGCTTGAATACTGGACTTCGAGATCGACTGCTTCCTGACTGACCTTTGCCTGAACACTGAATGTGTATTTACAGGTTTGCTTGAAATTAACATGAATCTGTGTATTAATTGTGGAATAGCAACCAATCGCTGTAATGCTATTGGAAGAAGATCATTGGACGATGACGCGATACTTGCCATTGTACGGGAATGGATCGCTCCTCGAGTTGTAAGTACTTAGTTATTCTATAATCTCTAAACTGCTACTGCTACTATTAATAGATTTTTATACATACCCATGTAATTCATTTGAGACCCCTGACTATAAGCTTATTTAATATTAATGAAACTAAATATTTTCTCAGGTCCATTCTAATGATTTTGTCTGCCAAGCTTGTTGGAATGTCGCCAGCAGTGAATTAAATGTTGAAAACAGACCAGAGGTGTCATCTATGGGGCACCGTCGAGTTTGCATTCTCTGTGGACGGTCTCTTTTAAGAAGAATACGGTTTCACCATTTATGTACTGCCCCTGAGCAAGAACGCAGAATAAGGGATGTTATAAAGGAATGGATCTTACCAAGAACGGTGTGTAGTTTTATAGCGTTTATCTATACTTATTACGTACATTGAATATATTTGCCAAAAAAATATTGAGGGGGGTTAAAAAACAGTAATAGAACACTATTGACGTGTGCAGCAGGGTTACTTAAATCTCGAATGAGATTTTGAATTGTTCATCTCTGGGCTATCACCACCAAGGCAATAAAGTCTATTCTAAAGTCTAGAATGCAAAGTGAGCATTCTCATGTTTGATTCCTGGTGGGCTGATATTTATTTGGTCCTGGGTGTTAGTGATATTATTTGTATTGTCCATGCCACCTGCAATACAAGAAATGCTTCTGCGAGGGTACGAGTGTGTAAGCATTAATTACTAAACAACACACATCTTTAAAAAAATATTAAATAGAAATTGTATTTCTATCAGTCTGAAGCATTTTCAAACTTGCTATTTATTTTTAGGTTGGTGCTTCAAGTGTTGTATGTCACTCTTGTTGGCAAAGAGCAAAAACAGCATCTCGACACTTCCATTCGGGTCCCTCAACATCAGCTTCATCTTCATCAACGGTCAATGAGCCTGTTTCGTCAGTAGAAGGAAATAATTGGCAAGAACCATCACAACCAGCACAACAACCTCAAGCGGTTGAAAGGATAATCCCTACTGGCCCTGTAGCCTCCATAATATTGCCCGATTATTTTAGACCAAGTGTAACAGAGAGCAGATGTTTTATTGAAGGGTGTCAGAGAAGAGAACGAAATAATGTTCCCCTTAATAAGCGTCAATTTTTGCTAAAAATGTACAATTATTATGTACCACCTAATAACCGCTTGTGTGATTTTCATTTATCATGCACATCATGGGATTTCCTAAATGGAATTACTGAAAATATAAATAACACGTTTACAGCAAACCAAATACAAGACATGTTGACCCTAAAAGATGTGGAATCTAAATTGCTGGACTTTGAAAATATTAACAGCATTGATGACCATATTTTTTACCACTGGGTAGGTTTTAATAAAGTACAGTTTCAACAGATTCTGAGTAGGCTACCTCAGTTGTTAAATAATAAAAGGGGGTCAACTTCATTAGCTGCTTATTTAATAAAGCTAAGAACTGGAGACTCTGATGAACGATTATCGTCACTGTTAAAAATACCAAAAAGTACTCTAGGTACACTTATAAATAAAGCTAGAAAAAACGTAATGGATAATTTTGTGCCTCATCATATGGGAATAAATAATATTACCAGAGAACAAATAATAGATAGAAATCTTTTAATTCCTAATGGATTGTTTGGTGACTACAACGGTGATATAAAACCAATAGTTATTTTAGATGGCACATATATTTATGTGCAAAAAAGCAGTAACTACTCATATCAAAAAAAAACTTACAGCCTCCACAAGTACCAAAATCTAGTAAAACCGTTTTTGATTGTGTGTACAGATGGATACATAGTAGAAGTGCTGGGTCCCTATCCCGCTACTACCTCTGATGCAGAAATTATGAAAAATGAATTTAAAGATAATTCTGCATTAAGACAATACTTTCAACCTGGTGACGCCTTTATTTTAGATAGGGGGTTTCGCGATGCACTACCATATCTTAATGATTATGGCTACAGGACATATGTTCCAGGTTCATTACAGACGGGTGAATCCCAACTTCCAACTTTAGCAGCGAACAAATCCAGGGCAGTTACAATATGTAGGTGGGTAGTAGAGGTAGTCAACGGGCGTTTTAAGCGCGACTTTAAACTGCTTAGGCAGGATTATTTTAACACAGCCTCTAAAAACCTAATGGTTGATTTTGTAGTAGCAGCCGCTCTAATTAATGCTTTTCACCCCCCCATAACAAACCGCGATGACGCTCAGGAAATTCTCCAGAAGATTCATCAATATATGTATGTAGAAAACCGACTAAGTTATTACATCATTAATAATAACGTAAATAGACGTAGGGCTGAATATCAGCCCATTGATGTTGACCGAGATAATTTAAGAGAATTTCCTGAGCTATCATTTAGTGAGCTTATACTCATCTCACTTGGTACATACCAATTAAAACAGGCTCGGTCATATTATGGGGAGCATATAAGAGCAAATGGCAGGTATACGATTGAAGTATGCAGAGAGGTCGACAGCTATCTACTACAAGAGCTGTCGGTATCGGAGACCACGTGGTTGTTAAGAGGCCGAATACAGTCTAGGCACATAAGTTCAAAAACTTATTTTGTATATATTTTGATTGATAGTACAAAAAGCGGGAGGGATGCCATAGTTCAATATTATTGCAACTGCGTGGTGGGGAAAAGGACTGTGGGTTGCTGTGCTCATACTATGAGCATTATATGGTACCTTGGTTGGGCAAGGTACCAAGAGAATATAGCGCCTCCTGCACAATCCTTGGACAATGTATTAATATATTATAATGAAGATGATAATGATTAAACATCTTAAAAAAGAAACTGTTTTTAATTTGAATTCCCCTTCGAAGACTACTTACATATAGCTGCCTAATATTGGTTTAGCTAATAAATTGTCATATTGATAATAGTAAAAGCAGTGTTTTTTGTTTTAAAGGAACTGCCTTTTAATATTGTACTAGCTACAAATGCACGTACTTTCCTATAGGTTTACAGATCATCGCAATTAATTAATAGATACCTAATGATAACTGATAAGTATGTAGGTACTATGAACGTAGTACGTACGGGTATTTTCAAACTCAAACTCAAATCATTTATTTCATGTAGGTATGATGCATACACTTATGAACGTCAAAGAATTGAAGTCAAGAAATATGAATTTACAATTAGTATATTATTATTAAAGATAATTATACAAAACTTGACTTAAGTACCATTATCATTTATTGATATTTCCTTCAATAAACAGGTAACACTCAAAGTGACACTCAATACCTACTTTGCGAAAATTATAACCTATAAACCTTATGTTTATCCTACGATTACTTTAAATGGCCATTGCTGGCAGCCCTGAAAATTGTGTCACTTATACATTATATTATGTTCTAATTGATGGCAAATTTTCAGTTTTGTCAAGTCATGGCCTGAGGTTGTATGGGAATTGGGGTTGTCCTTTGACGTGTGTCCCTATATTTCAGTATGCAGCCAAAACTACGCATGGCAGACGAATAGTGTTTGTATGTGATAATAGGTACAAGTCTCCCGTCGTGCACTATGGTGGGTGCTAGTCGATAGTTATAGGAGTAAAAAAGATTGAAAAATGTAATACTATTATTCGTCTCAAATGGTCAAATGACTGTACTGATTTGGTTGAAATTTTTTGTGTGTCTTCAGGTGGATCCGAGAATTTTTTAGATTCACAATTGTACCCGGTAGGTGGCGCTGCTGTCGATATGACACCAAACATCAAAAAATAAATGTCCACCCGTGCGAAGCCGAGGTGGGATACAATTTAAAATTATCCAGCGATGCGGGTATTCACAGCTAGTTCAATATAAAAGTGACTGAATAGTAAATTAAAAGTTTCCATGATGTCCATATATTATATTATATTATATTCAGAGAAAACAGACATTTCCTTATAATATATGCAGATTATTATAAAGTGTATATGAAATATAATGAATTCCGGGAAAATACCTGCCAATTCCCTCGCCGTATTTGACGTTACCGAACACGATGGTGCCGGCCAGCGCGTAGAAGAACACGAGTAGGAACATGCCGAAGATGATGAAGAAGCTCTTGCACACGCTGACGCCCACCGTCAGCATCAGCATCTTGAGCGTCGTGTGCTTGCCCGTGATCGTGAAGAACCGGAGAATTACCACCATGAAGCCCACGAAATATGATAAGTCATTCTAGAACACGGAATCATACAATTGCTTGCGTCAGCAGCATGAAACTACTAGGTTTTCAGAATTTTACAGTATTAATTGCTTTACAAGTAACCTTTTTATATTCAAAATGTTAATAACTTTTAGTTGAACGATATGGGTTGGCGTATGGCTCAATGGTTACCCTGCCAGACTGCCGTTCGGAGTTCACAGGAAATTCTAGTGTGGCACTATGAGCGTGTAGCACTATTACTACCTAAAGTGAGAGTAGCAACGTACCTTGAGTGTGAAGTGCATGAATATCCAGATGCAGCCGGTGAGCGTGACGAGCAGGTCGTACCGGTTGCGGCGGCTCTGCCAGTAGCCGCGCGGCGTGAACGCGATCGTCTTCAGCAGCACCTCCACCACGAACACCAGCGTCAGCACCGCCGACACGTCCGCCAGCCGCTCCGTGTACGAGTAGTGGCGGGACCACTGCCGACACACACACACACACACGCTCGGTCACATGATGCCAGCGGCACACGGCGGGGTTAACAGCTATGATATGTACCGAGACGGCAAACAGTATTACTTTGTGGTATTCATTTGTATGGGACTAATTCTGTCACACGATTGCACTTGTCACGCGGTAGTCGACGGTCGACTGCAATGTCGGCGTCGCGGTACAAGCCATGGCCGTCTCTCTGCGAGCAGAATGGCACTTTTGTGTATGTAAAACTGAACTAGGCGTAGATCACTGCACAATAATAAATTTCCGGACAGTAAGTGCGTAAAAAGGGGCGCGGGAGAAAGCGGCCAATCGCGTCCTGCCTCAGCTCGGACCAATCCTCACACGATCGAGTCTCAACTGCAGCACAGCATTATGACACGTCAAATGATTGATAGTATAAACAGTGCAGCAGTGTAGTCACCGTGACCGCGAGCAGGCCGCTGTTGACGAGCACGACGATGGCGATGATCCGCTTGAAGGACAGGTTCTGTGTGACGTCATACGCGAACGCGCGCACCTTCCGCCCGTCCGGCCGCGGCGGCAGGTGCAGTGGCTGCGCTATCTTCAGCCTCTTCTTCAGGTCACACCTGGACATTGTCAATTTATCAAATAACAACGATTAGTTAATTACGCAGTCGCTCGCCACTACAATTCCCTGTGATATGGGTACATCCCAAATATAACTGCCCAGGTTAGGTATCAACCTCAAGATTCTATATCAGTAGGTAAGTTCTCTAACACCTGAATTAAAGGAGTAGAGGTCTGTATACACATAACTGAAGCCCTGCAAAAAGCGCAGTCATCCACAGATAGGTATTAGAACTATCCATAGATAGGTATTAGAACCGGAAAGATGCCTCTTTTGTCAAGTCCATGGACTTACAATTTATAGAAATCTCTGTATTAACATTGGATTAAGATAAAGTAATTTTGTAATTTAACAATAGTTACGACATATCTACTTCAATAGGAGTTTTGTTATTTATAAACATGCTTAAAGTGTAACATTTGAAGCCACGTACCATCTTCGCTGGTCGACGGTCAACAGTGCAGTGCCCTTGTTCTCGGAGTAGTTAGCGATCACGACACCGACGAACAGAGTCAAGCCAATCATGCATCCAAGGAAAATATACACGTGGATGTAAATTGCATGTACCTAACAACAAAATGAAAGTTTTTAAAAGCGGTCTAGAACATCTATAAGAACATACCGCTCGTTTGTCCGCTATTTTCATAGAAAAATTATTATTAAAATAGTAGCTTACCGGACCCAACGCCTTAATTAGAACATCACGCACGTCAAGCCATCCCTTGAACGATAGAACTTCGAATAAAGTTAAAAGCGCATCGCCAATATTGTCGAAACTGAATCGCTTCGGATTAGCCCTGAAAATAAATACGTCAAAATAAAAACATTGTACTTAGAGCGCTTTCTAGTTACATAATTATTTGGTTAAGATGAAATTCCGTAGAACGCGCCAGACGACAGGCGGTGATATTCATTTGTATGGGACCAACTCCGGCATCCACTTGCGCTTGTTACGAGCAATTCGCTTGCGGAATGGCACCTTTAGAGTACTTGTTTACGCTGAGGTATTTAATGTCGTTGGGGGTATAAACGTGGTACCAGACGCGCGGCACGAGCATGGAGGGGAAGGTCTCGTTGGGGCCCGGCTTCAGCTTCATCTTGGTGACGAACACGCGCCGCATGAACACGCCCACGCAGTCCTCGCGGCGGGTGATCGTCGGGTCGTTGCAGCGCGCCAGTCTACAGAAAACGTTTAGTTAGTCGCACACTTTTGACTTAGAATCGATCTAGTAACTTTTAGCAGGCGTTGCCGTTATCTATTGAAACGAAATTTAATTCCAAATAGTTTTTCAAGAACACTTATCTACTCGATATGATTTGGTTATTACATCATGTATTGCCAAAAAAGTAAAAGCTGTAAGCATTAAAGTGGAGTGGCTAAGCGAAGCAGTGTTCTATGCGAGCTTAAAAATCTCACCTGCCGCCGTATAACTGAACACCATAACTTGCAAACACGAACATGAGAAGAATAAGTAACGTGGATACCTGAAAAACAACAAATAATATTGTTCCAAATGCATCCAATTTCCAATACAAATAGCATACGCAATCATCCTGATACTATGTTTTGTTTCACTTTGTGTGCCGGTTTTGTCAAGGAAAGCACAGTAACTTTCAAGCAAATTTGACAAAGACTGTCGAATTTTTCTTGCACCACATTCAATTGCACTCTCTCGTGCTATCTCACGCCGGCCACGCTCAGCAGATGTCTCCCTCGCTCTCCGGCTACGGTGCAAACGGTACTGTGCGCACTCACGAGCAGGATCTCCTTGAAGCCGCGGCAGAGCTCGTAGACGACCTTGCGCATGTGCGGCACGAGCGTGAAGATGCGCAGCGGCCGCACGCAGCGCAGGATCATCAGCATCTGCGCCGCGCCGCCCGGCGCCACGCGCACCGGCATCCAGCACAGGAACGTCAGTGACACCTGCGTAAGAACATACTAGTTTTGCACGTACCATACAAACTTACAGAATCGTTCCGGTTGTCTGTCTGTTACAGCATTTTATCGGAATATTGTCTTCCATATCCTTACAATACAATGCAGACACTCTTTATTGTTCACCGGTTCTGACAAAAATAGAACGATATAATAATATGAGATCAGTGGATGGTGTTATTGCTAAGCAGATTTTTTTTCAGACTACCTGAATAGGGGAATGTTATAAACAACAAAGATGTTTTATAGGGTATTTTTTACGAATATTACTTGATTAAGTAACAAAGTAACCAATTAACTAAGTAACATATTAATTAGTAACATATCTACCAAGAAATGACAATGACCACAAGAGTTTTATACTTAATAAAATAATGTGTACATATTACTTACAATGTAAATAAAAACATCTAGTACGGCAGCGGCATCCTTCAAATAAGCTTTTGGAGTAAAAAATAATCCATCCGCTAATATTTTCAGCGCCAATTCTAGGCTCATGAATATAACAAAACCGTATTCTGCTATCTGAAAATAAAAATGAAAATTGTACATTCTTCGATAATGTTTTATAAAATGAAAGTAATTCGAAGTTGTGTTCTTGTAATACTTGTGAAATAGTATTATTTGCCAAAACTAGATCCAACAAAAATATTATCTCACCTGCAAAACGAAGTTCTCCATGACTCTGTAGGTGGGCGTTTCAAACATCATCGACAAACAAGACAGTGTGGTCATCATTATCATAACCCAATCCAAGTATGTCACCAGTCCCAGGAAATTACTGAAAGAAATAATTTTAATGTCGAATAAAATAATTTCACATCTTTAGTAATATAAAAAAGTATCAGTACAAGTATATACAAATATAATAAATGCGCAAGTGAGTTTCTTTGCTACGCTTTAACTAGTAAGCCCAATCGACCTGAAATACACATAAGAACACCGAGAAGGATATAGTCTCATCCAGTTCAACGTAAGAGAAGTCGCGGGTGAAAGCTAGTATATAAATTAGAATGAAGCTCGTAGAATTTAAAATCCATCCATCTACCCATCTATCATCTAATTTAAGTAAGGTTAACCTACACACCTAACAGTTCTCCACAGTTTTCAAAGTTGGGAGAAGTCTATGGACTGCGTCCCTCACATTGTGAGAGCAGATCCGAGGCCAGAAACGGGACAGTTACGGATTATTTAATTGTATCAAGCGTTACTTTGTGTGACTCCATTATTAGGAACTAAAGATTAATCTACTTTGCATAAAATCATACGCGTTTGCTCGCAGATTGTTGCACAGTAGATTAATCTTTGGTTCGTAGTTCCCGTTTGCGAAGAAGATGATGAAGAAGTAGAACATACTGGAAGCTCTTGTAGTGCACTTTCCGCTCGTTGCCGGTGATGGGGTCGCGCAGGCGCGCGTCGTACCGCGCGTCCACGATCGCGCGGCACACCTTGCGGAAGCGCGACTCGCGCGCCACCAGCAGCAGCGGCGTGTCGAACAGCGGGTGGTTCTCGCGCAGGTCCTCCTCGCGTTGGTTACTAACACACCATTATGTTATAACAAACTTCTACAAAAAAATTCTCTATTGCGTTATTGTTTTTTTGCTTTTTACCTCAGAACTCCACCGTTTATCAACCGATAAAATATAACCTAGACCTAGTTGTATGACGAGCCGGATGGCGCAATGGTTGACACGCCGGATCGCCGTTCCGAGGGTCCTGGGTTCGATTCCCAGCGAGGCGGAAATTTGAATGATGAATTTAAATTTCCGTTCTTAGTCTGGGTTAGTGTGTTCTTGTCTTATGTTGTCCGTGGCACCCACGCCACAGGGAATCCTAGTGTGGGGCTATGAGGGTGAAGCGTTATTTATTTAATTATAATATAATACAATGAATACAATATAGAATACCGTCTCATCTCAGCCTGCTGTCGCTTAGCCTGCAACAGACGGATATCGAGGTAGGGCGGGCGCGCGCGCGAGGACGGCACGACGCGCGACGCGGCGCCGATGTCTCCGTTCTCTACCAGATGCTCGTACGTCTGCTTCAACTTGATGGACCCGCTGCGCACCGACCGCCGAATCGAACGCGAACCGAACCTGCACGGAAACATTATTTTTAGTATAGAAGAGCATAGCTTTGTAATCACACCAAATGACTATTTTGATGCAATATCGCATGTACTTAGTTAAAATTAAGGTAAAATTATTGACAATTATTGCAATTATAAGTGCGCAAGAATGATTGACAACAACCTATAACATTTGTTTAGGCAAATATAGTAGTGAACATAATCTATGTAATGTAGTAAGGAAAAAATATTGATGAAAATAGTAGAAAGCAGGTACGAAGATAATAATTATTATAAAAAACGATAATTAAAATAAAATATTTGATATGAACTTTTTCTGGTCGACGCGAAGTTGCTTAGCGCTAGACACGGTGCCCTGTGATTTCAAGCCAGACTTGCCGCCGGTGGCCAGCATCGCCGAATCACCAAGCACCAGTCGACGATGGTTATTGGAATCACTGCAAATAGGTAATACGTAATAAAGTAAATTATTTTTGATATTTGTACAAAAAAGTAGCAAATAAAAAATAGACAAATAAACTAAAATAGACAGTGTAAAGAAAAAACTCTACCTTAATTCAAACAAGGCACACTTCTATATTCTACCTGTAATAAAAAAAATAAGCAAATAAAAAAACAATGGCAACATAATAAAATTTACATTAAGCACAAATAACAATCAAAACAAATCATACTACTCTTATAATACTAATGTTGAATTATTTCCAGTCGAATAGAAATCAAATTTAACAAAAACAATTTTTTTTGATCGTCCAATCAATAATGTTACGTTACAGCTATCAACAGTCTAAGAACCTGTTGTCAGAAATTGTAGAAAGGAATTACCTATCTAATTAATACATGACCCTTGCACCCTTCGACACACACACACAGACACACACATATACACAAAACAATCATCTCTAACTTGATGATGGAGGCGACGACGTGCCGGCGCAGCGCGGCGCTGGGCCGCTGCGACGGCGGTGCCACCACGAGCGTCTTGACGAGGCAGCGCTTGCGGTACGGGAACGCGATCTTCTGCGCGCCGATGTACTCGAACGCGCGTCGCGTCGCGTCCGCGCCCCCCTCCTCCTCCCCCTCCGCCTCGCACACGAATTGGCGCATAAACGATTCACGTACCTGTTGTAAACACAATCATGTAATAACTTAGTTTATACGTCGCGTTGTTCTATATTCAAATTTTTGCGCAAATTTAGGCTATAACCATATCAGGACGCCATGTTTATGTCACCAGTGAATCTAACCTAACCCAATATTTCATGTTTGACATCTTGGTGATGCTTTAGGCTATAAAGTATATCACTGTCCAAATAATTATTATTTCATTGGCTACAACCCATTAATGGCCCACTACTGAGCACGGGTCTCTCCTCGTACCTGCGGAGGCCTAGAGCATACTCCACCACGCTGCTCCAGTGCGGATTGGTGGAGGGGTTAGTGGCCAACCCAAGTGTCGGAAATTTTTTTAAGCCGCCCGAAGGTATCCGACATGGCTTAACGACTGCTACCAAATGATAACAACCGGGACCGACGGCTTTACGTGCCCTCCGAAGCACGGAAGCGCTCAAGATATTTAGCCACTAGCGGTCACCCATCCAACTACCGACCGCGCCCGCTGTTGCTTAACTTTGTCGATCACTTGAGATCGACGCAAGCCGCCGGGCTATGAGCGCTTCACGCAAGCCGCCGGGCTATGAGCGCTTCTTTTGAGCGATTATTTCATTACCTTTGGCAAATTGAAATCTCCAGGAACCTTATGCAACTTGGTCATTTGCGGACTATCAGGAAACTTCTCAAATATTCTTAGGCGAAATGGTAGACTTTCTTTAATTTCAGCACTTTGTTGGCGGTACCGTAACTGTTTTAATTTTTTTATGTCCTCGTCGAGTTCCAGATTATCTAAAATAACTGCTACGAAAAGCGACAGCACTATCTGAAATTAAAGCAATTTATTAGGATCAAGATATTTGCATAATTATATAAATAAACATAATGTACATTAAACATAAATAAAATAAATATTATTATGGATTTAGTATGGGGAAAGATGTTAGAAATAAAATAGATTGAACTGAGATGAAACACACTTTGCAAGTGATTCGGACTCAAAATCCTTCAAACCAGAACACCAAATTTCTCGACACGATTTTATTCAATGTAGAATTAAATTTCCTGCGGTCGTCTCAATCCTTCAAACGTGATTTTTTGGGAACATAATTTTTTAAAACATTCGACCATATTTTTCTGATAGGAACTCATGCTAAGGTGTAGTTGCGTTAAGGACAAAAAATAATCAAAATACTTCCACGTACCAAGGTGACAAACAAGTGATAGAGTATGAAATATATGGCAACGAGAGGTGTGAGCGTTTGGCTGGTGCGCACCATGGTCTCGTCCATTACTTCCACCCACGCCTCTTGTGTCAATATTTGAAACATGGACATGAAGGCCTGGAACAAAAGTAACATTATACACATATTGTTCTGACATATTCAAATGATAGAATACAAAATTAGCCCTTGTGACAGACAGATGGTACAACGCTTTCATTGCCGACACTTTTGTAATTTGCGATTTTACCATCAGGTGGGATTGTAGTCAAGCATTTACTTATAGTACGAGTATGTAAAAAAAAAACAATTATTGTTATCTAAGAAATGAAAAGTTTGAATTACCTCTGGAAATGTTTCGAACTTGGTAAATTCGCACAAAAAGCAAAACAGTTGCATTGAAATTGAAGAGCTTATTATGAGTAAGCACATAGTGAATATTATGAGGCTGCCGAGTTTCTTGCCGGGACCAAATATTTTGTATACGAAGCCTTCCAATAATGGCGAGGCTTTAATTAATCGAACTATTCGAAGAACCTGTAATTAAACATTTAAAGTTTTGGTAAGTAAGCACAATAACAGGAGTTTTCTATTAGAATAAATTGAAAAAAAGGGAGTAAAATGTCATATCGTGTACTTTACCTGAAAATATGTAAAAGCCGACATATACAGCTGTGGAATTATGTGAATGGAAGTACCAATGGCCAGTAGTAGTTCAAACTTATGAACGGAGTGCTTGAAGTAGCCCTTCCAACCCAAACACCAAATTTTTATCAGCGCTTCTAGGTCCAAAAATATTGTAAATGCGATCTGCAACATTTTCGATTATGTTACGTTCGTGGAGTTACGTGTTTCATTAGTGTCGATTATGTCATAAAATTTAAATGCATTAATATTTTTAGTCTTTTTGTATTACATGTAATAATAATATACGAGTAATATACATACAATACATACAATACATACATATAAGTCATGTACATATATAATAATGGTAAACCCGCCCTCGCTTCACTTCGGGAAACCTGCCCCTCTGCTACCCTCACTCTAAAATTGTTAGTAACAAACAATATACTAAATAGATATAATAGCTAGGAAAACTAGATACTGTACCTCAATATAATAGTATTTTTCATAAAAGAAATCCCTGGGATGGTCGTCATGTTTGAAATTCATTGTAGCAGTAATAACTCCATTAGCCAATACTACACCCATAACCAAAAGTCTAAAATAAGCTGAGCGCAGCATTTTGTGGAATATTTCAGGAGCTGTACCTAAAATTATGAATTTTATCAAATCAGCTCATTAACAAGAACTTATAAATAAGTGTTGGGCTATGTTGATATATTTGTGATGATTTTGTGAATTCACACATTTCCCTGGTGTCAAAAAATGGTTTTTTGAAATATTGGACCAGATTTTATTGCATGTAACAAGGGCGTAACCAAAAAAAATGTTATATATATACACACGGTTCCACTACCAAGATTTTTAGTTATTTCTTTCCATTTCCTTAAATATTGTTACCTGAATGCTTGTTTTCATCAATAGTGACAAGTTTCCAACAATTGTCATCTCCTGTAAAGAACTGAGTAGTGCTACTTTTAGTTATGGGATTCCGCACTCCCCACATTTGTTGAAATTGAACTCTTATCTCATTAAAAGTCTCTGTAATAACAGCTATGAACACATTCTTCACTAGCCAGGCCAAAAAGAATATCATTGTACTGAAAAATAATATTCATTAAATGGAGGCAAAAAAATTGTGAGTAAAAATTTTTAAGTATATAAGATAAATATTATATTCTTACCTGAAATAAAGAGCAGATCTCCAAGTGGGCAACGAATCAATAGCTCTGTACATTATAAAAACCCAACCTTCCTGGGAAGATGCTTGATACACAGTAAATAAACTAGTAGCTGTAAAAAAAAGATTGGCTGATACACATCAAATAGAGATATTATGATAATGGAGTTTGTTGAGCCATGCGAAGTTCTTTTCATATTACACAAACATAATTTTGAGGTAGGTTTGAAAAATATTTTATAAAATTATATTTACCAAATTCTTCAAAACCATTGAAGCCCATTATATATTTCGATAATTTCAACTTCATACATTTCATTGAAGAAGGACACTGATACCCAGAGTCAGGTTCTGGAGAGCAAAATGTGTCAGGAATTGCTAACGAATTTATAGTTATTTTACTGCAACAGATAGAGAAGAATTAATTACATTACTAGATATCACAAAGACATCAAATTTGCAACAGTTATATCAAAGTAAGTGAATTAAACATTAACTTACTCTGGGTGTGTGGTATTTCTAACACAATGATGAGTTAATTCCCCAAAGAACTGTACACCCAACAAACTATATAAAGACATAAAAAATAAGAAGAACAAGGTCACATTGTAAATCTGCTGGCTTGATCTCCTGCAAACAGAATGCTTGAGTTAATAATTGGTTTGGTCCTTGGTTACCAAACTCAATTTTACCATACTCTGAAGGGTAAGAAATAATATTATACATTGATCAACTAACTTGAAGATCTGATTGATTCTAGATTTTGGCATAGAGAACTTCAGGAATACTCTGAGGAATCTTATCATTATTAAAGGGCGAGGGGCTCTCAAAATACTCAAGTAGCTATATCTTGGCACAATTCCAGTCAGTTCAAACATCTGTAGTAAGACGGACACCCAGAGAAGAAACACCATAGATGCATCAAATTGACACCAATGATCTTTTAAGTATGCAACATCTCCCTGAAATGGATAAAAAGTCTAAAATACATTTTACACATTAACAAATTTTATTTAGATTATGGAATCATCAGGATAAAGAACTGATCATAGTTTAACTATAAATAAATTTTCACAAACCTTCAGAATTCCCCTAATGTGCATTTTGGCAATCATCTCAGCAGTAAATAATAAGGTGACACTGCAATCCATGGCAAAAGTTGTTGTTTGCAGAAATTGATACTTTTCAAAAGTTTTTGGTGTATTGAGAGAAACAGATACTAAGCTTATGAGGGCACAGAATCGTAATATTCTTCTCACCCATACCTGTAAAAACAATGAATTATAACTTAAGAGATATTGAGAATTTAATTGCAAATTTATTGGCAATTGGCATTTGTTCCAAAATAGTTTTTGAAAACATATTACTGATGGATGGATGCTAATAATTAGTTGGGAGTTCTTATGTACTGAAACAGGCCAAAGCTGGTGAAGGGCTTTGTTAAAGAATGAGTATTAGATTCGCAAAGTTTGTGGGGTGGTAGAGGAGGGTGACCCCCCCACAAACACTATCTTTCCAACTTAAATCCCATCCCAACCAACCAAACCTAAACGAAACAAACCTATATTCATACAAAATTATAATAAATATGTAAGTTTTTTTTGGATGAATGTTAATAAGCTTCTATGATGTTTAGCAATGATACAGGCACACTAACTGAGTATGTTATAATAATTGAGTTTAAGAGTACCTACGTAAACTCGAAAGTGTTATACATGTATTCAGTTATTTACTTACTTTATTCACCCACTCAATGTCAGCACTTTCATTCAATGATTCTTCAGGCCCATAATCTGCGAGGACTGCCTCGCCCTTTAAACTCTGTTTCCTTCCTAACATTCTTATGTTTTTAAACAGAATTTTTGCAGATTTTATATTTCGCCGAATGGTCAAAAAATTGTACAATACTTAAATAGGAAATGAAATTTTAATAACAACTAACCAACATTCCATTGTATTTCTAAGAATATATATTTTACATGAATGTCGTGTAATATCATCACTTCAAATTTACGTGCTAGTATGTATGGATGTATGTACGTATTAGATTTTATGGATGTAATTATTATATTATCAGTTCAGAGACATTAGAGTAGGTACAACCAAAGATGAAAGCAAAGATAGAACATTAACGATCGATATTTTGTTTGAATTTGTGTGATACAAATTTTGACATTTTCAAACATTTGACAATTTCGTTGTCCTTGTCAGTACCGTTTAGTTGACATTTATAGTTTTTAATAAACTTAGACACCGTCATGACAGCCAAACCAAAGAATATTTCATATAATAACTATGAAAAATCTCAAAATTCTCAAATAATTCTACGATAATGTTCTATTACCAGTTTCTCGAGTCATTTGATTCCTCGCCACATAAAAAGGTTATTGATTCCTATTAGATTATCCTATTAGATTTCTAATTCATGAACACTTTGTAAAAGGTTCAATTCATTTTCGACCACCAATTAGACATAAACTCAAAAAAAGAAACATTCTTTGTTACAATACTTACAATCTGTAACAAGTCTGTGCTAACTATATAGCCTAATTCTAATCTCTATGCTAGGTATCTTAGCAACGGGTTTGTGTACTGTTGACTGTTGTGTTCTAGTGTTGTCAAATCAAACCGTTCTAACCTAACAGTCTTAACATAAAATGATTATCGAAAATTAGAAAGAAACTCGACTTTGTGACTGGACAAAACTGCAAATATAATCACTACCAAGGAAGTTCCCCTGGCCCCAATGCGTAATGACTACAAGCATCATAGATTGCATCTTTATATACTGAACAAGCACGAAAATAATTCAGTATGATAATAATTCATTCTCCATAACTCTAATCGAAATTCAAAGTCTGATACCGTCTTCTCTAAGGATACTGAAAATTACATTCGCACAGTTATTTACTTAATATATAAGATCAAAATGTTTATTTATATGAGTAAAAAGGTATATTTCAATTACTTTAATATTATCTTCCTATTCAAATGTATTTTGCTCGAATATTGTAAAATTACCTAAAATATATTATGCATTATTAAGACATATATAAATAAATTACAGATAGCAATACCAAAACAATCCAATGTGACCTGCATATCTTGGAATCGCTCATCTGGATACATAGCTGTAGGTGGAGAAGATGGGATGCTAAAAGTTTTAAAGCTGGAATCTGGTAAGCAGTTTCTTTTGTACTATTGGTTGACTTATTTACTGATAATAATTTACTGTGTCCTGTTTGAATAATATTCTTATTAGAAGTATTAAAAAGCACCACCACCAAGACCCCCCCATATGTGGGTTGTACTGACTTTTACACTCACACATTTAATTGTTTTTACATTGTCTACAGCAAATGGTGGCGGTAATCTGTCAATGAATCTAAGCTTAGAAGGGCACACTGGTCGCCTTCATGTGGCAATATGGAATGAAGTGTACCAGAAGTTGACTACAAGTGATGAACACGGTGTGATTATTGTGTGGATGCTGTATAAGGTACCAATGTATCTAAATTTATTTTTAGTGTATTTTAATTGTCTGTTGTATTTCATGATTTGTTTCTTTTTTATGTATCTAGTCGACAAAGCAGACAAGCCACCTGATGCCAAGTGGTCACTGTCGCCCATGGAAATCAGCAACACGAAGGCATCACCAACCTGTTGCAGATAGAAAAGAGATAATGAGTTTGAAAATATGCAGGCTCATTACAGCGTCATTTGTGGAGGCAGTAAAGGGGCGGGCGGCCTTCCCACTGGACTAAGGACTATGGAACAATGGCTGGTGCCCACACCGCACCAACCACTTTGTAACTGGGTTACTAGGTAGCTCTAGTTAAATATTGGCACTACAAACAGATTCACAATATTTACTTTAATTTACAGGGATCCTGGTATGAAGAAATGATAAATAATAGAAACAAGTCCACAGTAGCAAATATGGCTTGGGGGTCTGATGGGCAAAAAATTTGTATTGCTTATGAAGATGGTAATTGCCTATTACTATTTGTTATATTCCATTTTTTGATGTGCTGCATTTGATGGTCTAATTGTAAGTTTAGTGTTCATTACCAATAATAATGACCAATGGAAATGTATGGGACCCATACATGATACAAGCTGTGAAGAATGCACTGGATCAGCTGGAACTTATTAAATATTAAATGTTGCAGTTGAAGTTGTAACATAAAAATAAAATTAGATTTCAGCTCAAAATAATCTGAGCATATATCGTGCGTCACACTCTGTCGCTAGCTGACAGCCCAGCGAAAAACTACTCACTCGCTTCTTCACCAAGTCGTTTTTTTTCTAGCACTAGTCGCTAGTCACCGGTGGTGGGACAACTGCCTGATGAACGTTAATTTCAATATTTTATTTTAGTTATGTGATATGTTTTAAATGAAAAGAAGAATACTTGAAGTGTCTGTATTACAGGTGCTGTAATTGTTGGTTCAGTGGATGGGGCTCGAGTTTGGGGAAAAGACATCAAGGGGCCAGGTTTGAGAGCTGTCCAGTGGTCCCCAGATAATACTCAATTACTCTTTGCATTCTCAAGTGGAGAGTTGCATTTATATGATGAACAAGGAAATTTTACAGTCAGTCCTTTTATGTATTATACTTGTATCCCTCTCAACCTCTAACTGCTTCACTTCGAAAATCATCGTATTTTACCACTCGCATTTATGAAGTTTCTATTTTCGGAATAAAATATCACTACAAATTCATTACAGCTGCTGAGGCAAATACACGCAGTGCTAGATACCCTTATAAATGAATATTACAAGAAGTAGGCTAAACTGGACTGTAGCAAAGAAAAAAAAGAAACCCAGGCCTTGCATACAGTAGATTAATTAAAGTAACTCTAAGTTCTAAGCACACTATCCCTGATTACCGTCAGCTTATTTGTAATATGCGCAGAGTGGAATGTTATATACTTCTAGCGGTAACCAGTTTCAATACAAAATTTCAGATGCCTGTTGCACGAAATGGTTTAACAAGCTCAATGGATATTGTAAGTGTGGATTGGTACTCTGGTAGAGCTCCTCCGAACCGGCCGGTATTAGTGGTTTCATACAAAAGTGGTATCTTATTGCTCATGAGAAATTGCTCTGAAGAAGGTTTGTCAACTTTTTTCTACATAAAGTAAACTAACCGTAATATAATGAATTGCACAAAAAATTGTAACAGAGCACATACACAATAGGTAGGTACATAGAAAGACAATAAATGATATTATGACATAATTAATAATAGTTTAGATATTTTCGTATTAAATATAAACAGATAGTGTGGTCGTGGAAACAAACATGACGATAGTGGATTGCCACTGGAACCACAATGGCACTGTGCTGGCTGTAGCTGGCTTCACCCAAGACAACGCAAACGCTGTCCAGTTCTTCTCTGCCTACGGAGAGGTTAGTTTTTACCGTATTTTATTTATGACCTTATTTTATTTAATACTGGTAAGGGCGCGTTCACATAGAACGTCCGTTTTACTGGATCCGTTTTAACGGGTCAGTATTTCCGTTGTGTGTGGGATTTTTAACTGGATCCGGTATACTGGATTATGTGTGAAATTGCTCATACAACTACATACGCTAATAACATATCCGTTTAAACGGATCCGGTGAAACGGATTGCCGTTTATTTTGTTGGATCGGTATTTTTTACTGGATCCAGAAAACTGGATTCTGTGTGAAATCGCTCATACAACTACATACGCTACTAGCATCCAGTATTCCGGATCCAGTAAAACGGACGTTCTATGTGAACGCGCCCTAACACGCCCTAGCGCCACTTAGGTAAACGTGTGCTAATAAGAACATGCACCCATAACATTCACTTATTTAAGGCATTAAATAAAAATTCTAGGTTCCTGAGTGTCCTAGGTTACACGCGATACCTATGTATAAGTTATAAGTAGGTATACCAAGTATCGCTCATAGCCCGGCGGCTTGCGTCGATCTTAACTGGGTTGAAGCCAAGCCATACCAAGTATCATCTAAATCTGTTGAATATAGAAAATGGGTAGTTCGTTCCTATACCTTGGGAGGCCTCGCGGTACCGCGCTTCCCATTGATTCGCTTCAAATACATTTGAACTTTATTTGTTAACTGTTAAGGTTCAAAATGATAACGTGTGATATACGTGAAACTTTAAAAGGTTAAAATCGTTTTTCAAATTTCTGAAAAATGATTGAATGATTTTTTATCCTATTTTTATGTTTTACTGACACTAATGCTAGTCATAGCTAGCAAACCATACCAATGTAAAGAAAATCGACTGATAAATTGAAGAGAAAAACGGGGGTTACTGTTTTCTGATGGCCTATTTAATAGTTTTGTCATTTCAATTACATTTTCCAGCACGTCCGAACACTTCGTGTACCGGCGGGCTCGATGAAGGCTGTGTCTTGGGAAAAACGCTCACTGCGACTCGCCATTGCAATCGATTCTTTCATATACTTTGCAAACGTGAAACCAGATCACAAATACGCTTACTATGGTAACACGTTAGCTTACGTGTCGGGCAACGAGACGGTTACGTTTTGGGATACCATTACCCATCAGGTATGGATGTATTATTTGTCATAAGCTTTTATTTACTTAACTAGCAGTGTTCGTATGTATGTCCGAGTCTTGCAACCTGAATTAGAACTACTTCCGCTTACTCTGCGGACTTGAAAATTTGGATACTGCTTTAGTTCTGGTGACAATGCAATTTTATGACTAACATGAACTACTGCACTCAGGATTGGTTCCAGAGAAGTAAACTCCTCAACTGTAACAGTACAGTGACTAAATTAATGGCTTGTAATTCACTTAGCATTATGAAAGTGTATTTTTAGTTTTTCAAAATATTAATTTATTTTAATTAGGGACCTATAGATTTAGATATTAGAATAGGAACCGATTTTTAATCGTTTGATATTTACTTATCAAGAAAAATATAATTTTACGTTACAGTCATGGATAAATCGCATTCCTGATGTTATTGACATGTGCGGAGTAGAGGAATACTGTGTCATAGCAACACCTAACATGCTCATAATATCCAATCAACAAGGGATACAGTGCGATGGTTAGTGAAACTTTTTATGGAAATAAGATAAATTGATATGTATGTATTTCTTATAAGAATAATTCTTTACTTACTATTTAATTTTGTTCTAGCTAAGTGCTTATCAATACCTGTGTCATATGTCACTTTAAATACCAAGGCTATAGCAGTAGCTGCGTCAAAGGACTCGTTTCTCATTTGGAGGTTTTCAACGCCATCGAGACCGCGTAAGTTTCTCTGTAAAATATTATTTCCTTATTAAAGTTTGGCAACTCAATGAACACGGTCCTGTGGTCTGTCAGTTGGACATGACTAGTGCAATAAATAATAACCGTTTGTATTCCGTTATGAAACTGGTTATTGTGGGTACTTATGTAGATTAGCCAAATAGCCTTCTTGCGTTCGGTTCGGGCGCAACTACATAATTATATATATAACAGCTAAGTTTTCAATTATACATTTTTTATTGTATTATTCGTTTGTATGTCAAATAAAAATTCAATCTTCCTATTGAATTTTCTAATATTGTATAGCACTCGATACTCTTATAACATAACTGAGAAGATTTAGAGCATACCTACTCCACTATGCTGCAGTTTAGATTGCTGGATGGGTTAGTAAGCTAAGTTTAAAATGATCCTTGTGTGTATTATGTTAGGTGTCAACGACCAACTGTACCACGCTGACGGTTCTCCTGTGACTGGTGATGGTGGTTTCATAGACGACGCCATCTGCTGCATCGCGTGCTCGGACAGTCACCTGCTGGTCGGGAGACAGTCGGGCACTATGCTGCTGTTCTCCTTGGTCAACTTCAAAAAGATAACATCCATCAACGTCAATACTAAACCCTTTAAACTGGGACTGAATTGCAACTCCAGGTATGTTTAACATCTTTATTTATGTATAATATAATAAATTCAATTTGCGTAATTTTATGGCCGCAATACTCGAAATAATTGTTTCTAATTAAAGTTGCGTTTAGTTTAAATAATCTTCAGTCAAATTGTTTTTTCTCTTCTAGAACTCTGTTCACTTTGGAAAATATAGGTATTCCTTACGTTCACAAACACAATTTCTATAATCCTAATTAACTAACTAACAGAACTAACAAATTGAATATTCGTAAAACGACATTATAAATAAAACAAAACGGCACAATTTTTGTTTAATAAATAAATTTGCACTGTCTCCAGTAAGTTTTACGTGATCGACCAACAAGGCTCCCTGTACATAATGGAGACGGACATGGCGAACAACATCAGCGTGGGCCAGGCGCTGCGCAGGGACGTGTGGAGCGCGCGCTGGGCGGCCGACAACGCGCGCACGCTCGCCGTCGCGGAGAAGGCGCGCCTCTACGTCATCCGCGACTCGGAGCCCGAGGAGCCGCTCACCATGCAGGGGTACTTGTGTAAATTCAAGGTGAGTGTTTATACTTGTGTAAATTCAAGGTGAGTCAAAGGCATTCTTATGACGAAAGGTTATTACAAACTTGATGATTATTTTTACAAATAAAAATGCTTGGACATGAGTTTGATATTCTACCTAGTAAGTAGTAGTAAGTGCTATCTGTAATGTGAGTAGCAAAAAAAGCTTCTTGGAAGTTTCTTGCCGCTTCTTCTTCCAAGACTACTCACGGTAGGGATTTGTTGATGCGATGGCGTAGATTGAACTTCGAAAAGTGTTTGTAAAAAACCAACTTCGAATAAATTTCATTTCATTTCATTTCGAGTGTTTATACTTGTGTAAATTCAAGGCGAGTGTTTCGAAAGTTTTTTTTATGGAATTAAGGTAGCGAACGAGCATGCAGCACCACCTTCCGCTGCCGCCCATGACAACTGCGACCGACTTAGAACAACGCTTAGAACACATGGCATCTTTTACTTACGGCCGTTATCGAACATCTTTACTTATTAGTAAAGTATGTACCTAAATATAAGTGTTAAGTATAATCTACTATTAGTCCACTACTTCTTCATTGGTCCACTGATTATGGCAAAACCCTGTATAGGTATTGATATTATATTATATTGTTAAGCTACTGTATAACATATAAAGATTTTGAAATTTGAATTATGTATTGATACTTCTTATAACTTGCCAGAATAATTTCAGGAGTTAGAAATAACAATGGCTCTACTGGACAATTTATCGGATAAGTGCACGCCGCAGCACATTGTGCGCGTTGAGGTGAAGTCGTTGAGAGACACTCGTCAACTCATTGAAAAAGTTGGATTAAAGGAAGCTGAAAATTTTATAAAGGATAATCCTCATCCACAACTCTGGTATGTTAGCTGAGCAGATTAAATAAATACAACAATTAGGATTAATATTAATGCTTCCCCTTTATAGGATCTTCTTCATAAAAATCCATTTTGTCGTTAAATTGTAGAAAGCTCATAAGATTCCCATTTACTGTAAACGAATAAAATTGGTCGTTGCTTAAATAAAGCCTTAAACTTAAAGCCTGTAAATATTAACATTTAAGCTGTTCAAATTATGTAGGTACTTAGTAACACGCATTGACAACGAGAGTCTTACTTAACATAACTGCCATATTTTATAGGTTGTTGCTAGCGGAAGCTGCTCTGAAGAACTTCGAATCAGAATCGGCTTTGGAAACGGCTGAGGCGGCGTTCGTGAGGCGAAATGATTACGCGGGGATTAGATTCGTAGCTCGAGTGAATGCATTGCATTCGAATGCTTTAAAAAAAGCAGAAATTCTAGCCTATTTCAAAGATTTCGATGCTGCGGAAAAGATTTATATCAGTGAAGACAGAAGGTATGTTTTAGTAAACTAAAAAAATACAAAATCAAAATTTAGACTTACATTATAGGTATACTTGCCAAAAAAACTTCATAAAAATGTCTCGTTTGTAATTTTTTTTAACCACACAGATGAATTCAATAGAAATGGTTACTATTCAAGAGCCTGTGAGTGTACACAAAAGCAGCGGTTTCGGTGTAATCGTCAGTTGATACTACCCTCTGTTTGTTTCAGAGACTTGGCCATAGCTCTACGGAAGAGGTTGGGTCATTGGTTCCGTGTCGTTGAGTTGCTGAAGATGTCTGTCAATACATCTGATGCACAAGTGAGGCAGGCTTATAACCACATTGGGGATTATTATCTAGACAGACAAAATTGGTATGTATTCCTAAGAGCTCGTTACATTTAAATATATTATGTCCAGGACGTCTGTAATTAGAATAAAGTTATATATAGTGCTTATTTAATTTTGTGTGTCACTGCGTCAATTGGTATTTTCTACATGAATGAAGCACGGAAGCGCTCAAAAAATTTTGCCACTGGCCGTCACAAAAGCTAATTAATTCGATACGACTCTATGCAATATTGGAACTGCAAAATAAAATATGATATATATTTATTAATTTCACTCTAAATTGAAAAATCTAACGCTAGGAATTACAATGGACGGACTCAATGCCTAATGACATTCTCTACCAGTCAACGCGTTGAGATGGTTATAATCTATTGTGGTTTCCAAACATACAAAAAATATGTTTGTATTTAGGAATTTACACGAATTTTCAGCAATTATTAGTCTTCGGATTGTGGCGCTTTTTTTTTATTTGCTTACAGAGTTAATGTATAAGATTTTAGTCGTTCGTGGTTTCACAACTGCTGGTTGTTTCAATAGAAGTCAGCCGCTCGGACGTAAAGAATTTAATATGTTAATTCATCCTTAATTAGTGTTTAATTGATAACAGGACTGGTGCTATAGAATACTATAAAATGTGTAACAATACCGAGAGTTTGAAGAAATGTTACATGGCGTTAGAGGACAACGAAGCTATCATCAAGTTAAGCACGACCTCGCCAAAATTACCAAAGGTATTTTTGTTAGTGTTTTTAAATGTATCGCGGGTGTACTAAACATAGAATTTTATGTTAATTTTATTGATTTGGAAATAATATTAATCATACCCACACTCTAAGATTAGTTGTGTCATTGGTGGCATGGACAAATACAATTAACACATCACAAACAGCGTCGATACACATAAATGCGTCGCAAATAAACCTTATCTGGAGAACAACGGTGTTAAGTGGTTTGAAATCTGGTGGAAATAATTCCATCCTGGAGTCCAAGCTAGCGGACAAGGTGATGGTGTAAGAGAATGTTGGTGGTTGTACCATCCAACTTAAACCCACCTTAATTGTCATGGCTAGCTCCCGCCTAGAGTCGATTGTAAAATATTACTAATAAAGCTTGAAGTGTTTTATTTTTTTTACTGCAAAGGACTGGAATATGAATAAGTTACCTGCGTCGGTGTTCCCAGTCGATTATAATTTGGGTGTCTTCAAGTCAAAAGTGAATAGGGTCTTTCTAAGTTAGCGCTTCACCATCTAAAGGCTACGTCGCCACTTACCATCAGGTGGGACAGTAGCAAAGCGGTAACTTATATTCAGGAAAAAAAAAACAAAAGTGACGAAAAGACAATTTACAAGCAAATTCGATAATTATCTCTCGGTCAGAAACGCGTCTATGATGCTTTTGATAATGTATTGTTATTCGGAGTTGCATGCGCCGTTGATATAACAGATTTATTATCGAAATATACTTCATTATTGTAATGTTGTAGGAGGGAATGATGAAACAGATGTACTTTGACGACAAGAGCGATAGCAATCAGTTGCCGTCTATCCAGGCGTTAACACAACTTAAGGAGAGCGGGAAATTAGCGCAGGCCGCGGCTATGGCCTATCATGTACGTATTCACATGCAACGAGCTATAAATATCATTCTTCGCTGTTCACATGCGACAAAATTTTTGTCGCATGTGAACAGCGTGTTTATTTTATGTGAATTTCAAATTTGTGATGTTTCGGATTAAAATCTGAAATATTTACAACATTGGAAATATTATCACATTATAAGATTTATATTAGCAGGAGTGAACAGTTCATAAGTTTGCCATGTGTTAATTTAAAATGATTACCTGCATATCCCTAAATTAGGTATACCTTACTAATCTTGATAACATAATATCTGTTTAGTTGGCGAACATAGAAGCGTCGCGGAAGGCCCCTCCAACGCGAATAAAGAAACTATACATCTTGTCGGGCCATCTGTACACGCAATGTTCAGTTGGTAAATATAATTTGCTGAGCTCACACTAAGTATACTTACACACTTATTATTGCATAATATTGAGGGAGAGGTGGACTTCAACAATTTAGCTGGACTTACACAGTGTCTGAAATAAGTAGGTACTACGTTGAGATGATTCAACTTAAAATACCTAATTTAAAGTTTTCACGTTTTCTTTTAGAGTGTACAAATGGTGAACAAATGTATTTCATCACTAAACGGATATAAAAAAAAGAAAAATATTTGATTCAGAGCTCCAACCATTCCCAGTATAAGCAAGTAGGTAGGTACCGGCCGATCCGCCCGTAAATCATCCATCTAGATAGATGGAGATTATGAGCAGATGCTCATAATACCTGAATCAGTTAGTAGGTAAAGTAAAAACTACTAACGCTATAATGTTAAGACCTTTTTTACATGCACTAAGCAATTTGTCTTGATGATTATGGACAGATGGAATACTGAGAAAGGCAATACGTCGCACATACAGGTATTTTAATAATCCACGCGGCCATAAGTCCATTTTACAAAATGCAAGTTACCTAGTTAAGTTAAAGTAATTTTGTTTTAAACCTATTTATACCCCAGAATAAATTTGGACGCGTAGATTTACGACGCGTCTAATTACTAATATGTGCGACGGTTATTTCAATTTGAAACATGCGATGGCGTAGATGGCGCTCGTAGTCGCGAGGCGGCGCGCAGCTACCGCGCGGGCTCGGCGCAGCACTGGCTGCGGCTGGCGGCGGCGCGGGCGCGCGCGCGGGCGGCCCGCGCCGAGCCCGCGCTGCGCGCCGCCGCCCGGCTCGCCGCCGCCGCGCACCTGCTGCACGACGCCCAGCGGTTGCAGGTCTGGCTTTTTTCCCTTGTTTATGCCGGTGTGCGTGGTCACGGCCGTTCCCATGGGCGAACCCAGCCACTGATCCAGGTTCGATTCGGATTTTTTAAAGGGTTTTAAAAAGTGTGGAGCCGGTTACACTTTTGTAGAGGCGACCATGTCCGTCCTAAAAGGAGTAACACATCTGTGACGAAAATTGCGCGGACGGAGGAGTATGAAATTATTTATATAGAGGAGTGTAGAATGCTAATATTTTTTAAAAATAATGCATAAAATAGTACATTACGATACGTGTGCGTGCGTGCGTGTGTGTATGAGTGTATGCATGCGTGTGTGAGCGTGTGTATTGTAGGTGTGTATTAGTTATGGGCCGAGTCGCTATTTTTGTGGATCGATCGAGTCGACTTGATTTCGCGACTCGATTCCAGTACTCGAGTTCTAATGTATGGTACTCAAACGCTGACTCGCTCGAGTTTACCAGTGTAGAGTGTACTACCTTACCCAGAACACTTTTAACTGTGCTCTAACGCAGAGTTCTGCAGATCGGATGCCATTAGGAAATTAGGAATGAAGTCCGCCAATTGTAATTCCTAGTTTTATGTTTACAGCAAATATTGAAATAAATGAATTATGTAACGGCTGCATAACCTTCAAGCCATATTATTAGGTATATTTTGTGAAGGTTGAGTACCTACTTTCCGGGGCGTTCAAGTTTAACGTATTAATTACCTACTTATTGTAAGACAAACAATTGAATTTTAGATGTCAAGTGTGTGTACCTATGCAAATTGTATTGTACAGTCTCAAAAGGTTGTTTATATTTAATTGGATACTTATTTGATATATGACTTAAGAAAATTTTAATTTCTAGGTTTGGTGTACGGTTGCATCTATAGCTATTCAAGCACGAGCATTCGATTTATGTTCCAAGGCATTTATTAAATTAGAATCGCTGGATGTAAGAATTGTTTATATTTACTTACCTACATTAAATAAATACAATTTGTTCGTAAAATATTATATTATTATGTCATTGTAATTTTTACGATATATTTCAGCCGGAGATATTTGAAAAGTTAGCAATAGAAGTATTTGCAACATGTAAGCCGAAGGACGCGAAAGGGAATAAAGTGGACTGCCCGCATTGCCATGTCGCTATGCCCGATTGGTATGTACATAAATATCTAAATAGCTATTCTGTTTTCTACTATAACTTTCAACCAGCAATTTATATACATACCTACAACAATATTGACCCTAGTAACAAGGTTTCGTACGTTGATACGTAGATACATAGGTACTTCTCGGTTGTTAATCAAGAAAATAAATTAAAAGTATAAAATAATAATAAGTAATGTTGCTGTGATCCTATAGCTCGGATAGCGAAATTCTGCCTTAGATTAAATTTTCTGATTAACCTACAATATAAGTAAACAATGCGGGTCGCTAGGGCGGCGAAGTGCACCGCGTGCGGCGGCGAGAGCGCGGCGTGCGCGGTGTCGGCGCGGCCGCTGGCGGCGGCGCAGGCCGCGTGGAGCTGCGCCGCGTGCGACGCGCGCGCGCTGCAGCACGAGCTGGTGCTGCGCCACTCGTGCCCCGTGTGCCACACGCAGCTACATTAGACCGCAGTATATTTAAATGAGTAGTCTACAGTGATAGCCGAGTGGTTTGAACGTGGAACTTACGAAGCCTACACGCACACGTAAGCACATCCGTTTTTCGGGTGCGTACGATTAAGGCGCGCATCCAAACGTGCTCTGTTACTAACGAGTGTGAACAAAGCAATGTTTAAAATAACGTACCGTGTAATAAAACTGATTGCGGTCGTTAGTAAAAACCGTAGTTGGCATCTTACTTATGAATATAGACTTGATGATTAATTTGAAAATCACCCAAAACCCCAATTATATAATCCTTTTCATAGATTCATCATTGGCATGCTTACTTAATTAATTGCCTATTGTTGTCAAAGATTCGCTAATTTAAATTTAATTTTATTAATAACTTACTTTCAATATGATATTGTATATAAATACAATTATTATGATAATATGTAGTATAGTGCAGTTATTATCTTGAGTCTCTGACAATGAATGACAAGATCCCAATGGGGTCATCTGGTCATCTTTTTTTATAGGGTGCAATTTATAACCTCCCGGTATGGCTACCAGCTGCCGCTGCCTTCCCACAGACAACCGTGAAATGCTTGTTGCAGTGCCTTAAAGTCACCTAAGAAACGGGTTAGTAATAATTAATTACCGCTTTCACTGTTGTATTCGTGGTCAGAAAAACTTTTGTAACGCGCCACATAATAATTATTATTGTCGGCTTTTATATAAAAAACTGAAAATAAATAATTGCTTTGCTTTATGAACGTCGTTCTTAAGTTTAAAAATATCTCGTCGTGGGCGCTGTGTGAAAGATGACGCAGATAATTAATTTGAATATCAATCAGCATTGTAATTTGATTCTATTAAGACTATGTACCTGACCTACTAATTTAACACTGTGATAAATCGCAACATCTGATTAAATGTATTTGTACAGTATAAAAGTAATATTCAATAGGTACCTACTTAACTACCTACCAACATTATTAAAGCAAAGGCACATTGTCTGCGCGTGTTAATGAGATTAATTTGAGTTCAAGATGTCGACCCTGCCTTGCCAGGTGATATCGTATAAATGCAACTTAATATCTTTGGTTAACTTAATAGCTTAATATTTATGTATTTAAGGTGTAGATAAATGTTTTAAATGTATTGCTACCGTCCAATAAAAAGTGCTCTTGTATTATTTTGTATCTTTTATTGATAATACCTAATGTCCGGCTTTTTCTTGTAGCTATGTTGGCCAATTTCGCCGTTATTAGTGGGCCCAGTTGGGAAGGTTAGATAAACAAGTTCATTTTTTATTATCGGGTCCGATGCAAAAGAGGGTAAGTAATGTGCGGCCTGTTTTATTCTTTGTGGCGCTCTAGAGACATGCACAATACCCTTGGCAACTGTTAGCCAGTACAGATGCTAAAAATTGAATCCCACATGCCATTATTTAGTTTTCTTTTACATTATTAGGATTTTATAGAATACTTCTATAGTATCGTTGTGATTTGGAATCCGATGAAACGGAAATGACGCACAAATGAAATGAAACGTCAACGTCAGACACATTTTAACGTGGGAGAAAATGAGATAGAAAGAATTGGCAAAATGGCGGCTTACGTAAGAGCAAAACATCAATATTTGGACTGACATTATTCGTTTTTTTGAAGAATTCACTTTTAGCATGTGTGAATTACACACATTTTGTTTTATTGTAAAAAGAGCATACAAAGAAATATAATGCATGAACTATTTATTCAACAAGGTGTCACAATCAAAACTAGATATCATAATCTTTCATATAGATGCACATTGATTTACATTATTAAAATAGGTAATTATTTCAGACTAGTTAATTTAAATTTACATTATATGCTCACTATAAGTATTAGTAATCTATAGGTAAACTTTTTGCAACTCAATGTTAAGTAAATAGACAATAAATTCAGCATATAAGTAAAATACATTAATATTTTTAAAATATGAAAAGTAGTTCCAGATATAGGTATGTTATTTTTTTCATAATAATAATTCACCACATTAGACCATTACTTAAAATAGTACACTGGTACAGAAAGTAATCAAATAAAATATGGTTTAAAACATAATAGTGATACTTATGTATACACAATAAATTGAATTAGGCAGTTGAATTAAACTTTGAATAAATGAAAGTTGATGATGATGATGATTATTATAAGGAAACTAATATCTTTATATTATACATTTATATAATTTTTTGGTATATATTTTGTTTATAAACATCATATTCTGGAATAGAACCCTGGAATTGTTATATAATTGCATTGCAACTGATATTATTTAACATAAGTTTTAAAATATTTAGTAAATAGAATTTGTTTAGGTAAATATAGGCATTCATGGTTAATATTCTTATTTTGGCCACTCAAAGGATGCATTTCTGAAGTCTTATCAGATAGATGGACATGACTAATTATGGGTAATAATACATAATACATAGTCATTTGTAATCAATTTTAATAGTGATTATTGCAAGTACTCAGATAACGCAAATTGGCTTCTTGTTTTCAGTTTGCAAGCAGTTTTATAATTATATTAACGTGAGTACAGCTGACACCAAATAATAATTATTATTAGAAGGAAATATATTTTCTACACAGTGCCTTAAAAACAATAATTCCTTGTACAGGAGTGTGTGCAAAATGTATGTGTGAATTAAAGATTGTTGTTTTCTTATTTATTTACAATTAAAATGAGAGAAAAATTATACAGTATATATATCATTTTAATATTTGATATAATGATATTTTCATTGAGGTTATAATTTTATTTCAAAGGTAAATAAATTTCAGTAAAATTCTTGTTGTTAATCTTCCGCCACTTTAGTGATATTATGAGGTCGCCTGTCAGGAACACATACTTTCAGGTGTAATACATAGTACTGACAATAATTAAATTTTTAAGATTGTAAACTACTGCAGAAAGATAATTATAATTTTACTATAACTAACTATAATTTTACCATATCTACTAAACATTACTGTGGAAACAAGAATATTTAAAGTATTTCCAAAAATATATGTTTAGATTGAGAAACTTAACCACCAATTTTAAATCAATCACCACTCCTAAATCTCTGTATTAAATTCACAGACAGTTCATTTACAATAAATATACCAAAGATAAGTGTACTACGTGAAATAATAATGCATATTTTACATTTACCACAAATTTAATAATTAAATTGCTGTTATTGTCTACTGTCCAAAATTTTTATTATCCATTTTCGAAAATTGTAGTGTGTTATCAATTATTTGGAAAAGTTCTGGGGGCTGAGGAATTCGTCCAGTTTCTAGCTTAGACCACAGTGGAATGTTATTCAGGGATATTTCAAATGCTCCTGATGATATTAGTTGCCCTTCAATCATATTGGACATAAAGAACATGAGCATGCATGCATATAGCTTGTTCTCAAGGCACCAACTCCACCAGGCTGGCTGAGGCTTGTTCAGCCATGCAAATATGTTGACACCACTCAGTATGCACATAATTAATATCATCTTGCCAAAGCCCTGTAACATTAAAATACAAAAAAATAAGTATAATATAATCTCGCTTAAACTCTAACAAAGTATCAAATTAACTTTACTTCAAATAAATAATTATTAGCAGTGTATTATCATCTGTTGCACACAGTACAAGAGCACAGTTTGTTGTTACTGACAGTAGAGTTAGTTATTAAATATTAGCAATAAATGCAACTTACAACTAATCTAGACATATACATGTTGAAGCCAGGAGGATCATAGTTAGCTCCTATGACAGATATCTCTGGATATTTTTGTTGTATAATCCCTGCATAATCTTCAAACACTTTACGATATCCACATGAATAACTGAAAGAAAAATCAATGATATCAAAGTATTAACTTATAAGTAACAACAAATAAAATGACACAAAAGATATTAAACTATGTCAGTAACTATTATGTTAGTACTATTAATGTCTGTAATTGGGTATTGTAAATGATCAGTGCAGGCAACTGTATCTGATAAGATGGCTAAATAAATCACTAAATTTCTTGTTGATCTTTTGTATATAATTATGTTTTTGATTTTCTAAGTACCTACCGGAAGGTAATTAAGATATACTGGCTGTTATCTGTGGCTTTGTACAAAAACTGATAAGAATAAGTGCTTCATTCATTTAGAGCCAATTTCACCAATGTCGTATAAGTCTTATTCCCGGGATAAGTAGTCAATTACTCGCGAGTAAACCCATTTTACGTTTCACGAACATATAAAATCTCTATATTAAAGTATACTAGTCACTGTCTCTGCCACTAGTCACGGTCAACTCTATTGTCAGGTACTTATTATTTGAACAAATAAAAGAATATGCAGCGCTATTGCAGAAGTATACATCAAACTGTCTATGTTACTTGGGTGCATTACTCATTTATTCAATTCATTCATTCAAAGTCGCAGAGTAACTATGCGAGAGTAAGATAATATGGTGAAACGAATTTGAAATTAACCATCGCATAAATTGACAGAGTCAAGTTATACTGGGATAGCTATTTTAGTGTCAATTCAATGTTGGTGAAATTGGGCCATATAAGATATAAAGGTATCAGATGTATATCATTCTTCTATCATTTGTATTTTAGTATTTAAATACACAGTTAAACAATATAAGTCAATTCCTTAAGCAACTGAGATTGCAGTATAAGAGCCGTAACACATAGTCATATGATTAAAATTTATAGGTATGTTTTGATAGACCATCGTTTATTATTTGTGAGTCATGCATACTATTTAAATAATTAGTAACAAAAATAAACTACGAAAATGTTATACTGTCCTTTAATTTTGGGGTCGTAGTTCCATAGACATTCTTAAAACAGACTATACTATATGCGAAATCTTTTGGTGAACTAGTTAAAGGAAATATACCCAATATAGGAAATATACCCAAAATTTTACTTTCAAGTGTTGCAATTTTCAAGGTAGGTGTTAGAACTTATGCATATAAAGATTAGTTAACGTAATTATACAAATACATGAAGTAACTTTGTAGATGTAGATGATAATGAATTACATACATATCGTCATTCACAGCTTAAGAACAACGTATAAGTAACGACATACTCACCAGTAATATATATTCATAATGTGTCCCACTCCTTGCCCAATTTTTGAAATGCTCTCAGGTTCATTCTCATTCGCTTGGACGTAGTTATCAGCAGATAAAATGAAACAAAGGAACAAACTCGTGACAAAAAAAGCCACACAAATATTGGTAGACCAAGGCATATTGATCTTCTATAGTCTAATTATTTATTATGATAAAACCTACAAAGTTTAATATTGTAACTAATTAATTAACCTGAAACCCTCTAATTATTACAAGAGGCTTCACTAATCAGTAAATCAGTAATCACAAATTCAGAAACTCTATCATTTCTATCCTCACATTCGCAAATGAATTTGACACTGTCAAATTTGAAAGAACAGGAATTAAACCTGTCAGATAATTTGTTAAGTTTGACAGTTAAATTTGACATTGACAAACGTGTTTGAGCGTTTAATGGCGGACACGTAAAATTTGACAAATTATTTGAGCGTTTATCGGCCGCTTTAGGCACAGACAGACTAGCAGACGTAGATAACATAACATAATTATGTTAGAAACTTCCACAGACAGCGTCAAAGTCATTTAGCACCACAGAATAAAATATAGAGGTCTTTCCTGAACACAGTGTTGCAATATTTATTCCGCTATTCGGGACACCTTAACGGAATCCTTCCACTAACACTTAAACTTTATATATCGACGGGTTCCGGGCTATTTGTATTAACCGACATTTTTGAAACTTTACACCAGAGCAGTTTAAAGTTACGATTTTTAGAAAAAAAATTATAACTTTAGCAAATCGCATTATTTTTTCAAAAAGAACAATATTAACACGATAATCGGATCGTCACCAAACCCAGCTCAAACGACGCAGAAAAATTGGCTGATTCCAAATATGTATAAAAGTCTATATCGCCCAGAGCGTCGCTTAATACAATTAGCCCGGAACCCGTCGATATGGTATTAAAGTTCAAATTTACTTTTAAGTATTATTACGAATCTTTTGTATGAGAATAAAGAAAAGTGTTGTTTTTAGACTTTTTCAGGCAATTTTTTAAAATTTTCTCTCCGTAAGAACCATCCTCGTACATTATTACATTTAAGCAATATTATGAAAAAAAAATTGCGTATTGGCTCAGCTGTTCTCGAGATTTGCGCTTAGCAACAAAATCAGCTATTCATGCGTGCGTGCATTCCGTGCGTCGATTTGATACAATCGAACTTTCTCGTGCTATCTTACGTTGGTGACGCTCGCTCGCACGCACAGTAAAGTGACATTTCCAGTGATACCTTTTTTAAATCTTAAAAATAGTGAGGAACCTCGACGCAAAAGATTCTACACATATTTCAAGATTCAAGAAATATTATAAAAATCGCATTATTATCGATGTGTATAATAAAACAAATCACTAAGATAAGAGAATATTAAAGGTTCATTATACTTTTATAGTAGCGGCACGAAACGAAGGCCCCTATGACGTTTTTGACGTATAACTGCTCATCAAGTTTCGTATAAATTACTACATACATTTTGTAAGAGCAAATAGCTTTTCTTTATTGTCAATAGTGATGTGCAAAGAGTCATAAAATTTATTGAATGTATAACTTAGGACCCAAAGTAAATTAATTACATGGATATATAAACAAAACATATATTTAAATATTATGGACTAACGCGGAACTATATATACATAGTATCTGGTCCCGAGAACAAATGTCTTCACGTTTTTAATAACAAAATACAGTGCCATCTTTAATAAAGTAAGTCAATTAAATATACTATAAATCATCTCAACCCAACAAGGCCCACTACTGAGCATGGGTCTCCTTTAAAAGCAGTGGAGACCTTAAATATATCTAACCATTCTAATATACAATAGACCTTAAATATAAGGTGATTCGTAAGAATCTTGTGATATTAATAGGGGGTACTCAGTATTCGATTCTCATTCCAAATATGTAATTAAAAAGGGTGCTTAAAATTTTTATTCCAAAAATGTATCGATGCGACTCGCACTTGACCATATTTTTTCGATACTAAATTAACATTTTTCACGTCTCTATTTTAATCTGTCAAAGGGGCCTTAATTTTGTGCCGTTACTATAATTTAAAACATCGTTCACTAAGATTGGAACGGTGCCCGCTGGTAACATTATTTTGCAAAGTGACATTCTGACATTAGCTTGACAGTAATGACATATGAGTATTCACACATTCACTTCACAGTCACACTCACACTCACAGTGTCAGACCGGCTGTCAGTATGTAATATGTATTGTTTTTTTGTATTGTATTGTATTGTATCGCTCTCCTTCGCTTCGTCCTAAATAGTCTTTAACTCTGTATATTTTTTGAGCCTTAAAATTTTTAATGCACACTTTACAAGTTTACATCGTTAATCGTTTTATCACTTTTTCAGTTTGAATATTAGTATACTTACTAAATTTGCAAGTTATAGCCCCTGAATCACTCTTTGCCTGCATCTACCATGTCTCACGGCAACTGTCACGGTCACTGCGATCATGATCATGCAGATTCTGATAATATCGGTTTACAATATAATTTGTTCGAAAAAATTGATAAAGATAATTTACAGTGCCTGAATGAAACTGTCGATGGATCAGGTAAAACAGTTTTTAAATCGTGGGAAAACAGATTGGACAAAGATGACGTTAGTAATATTTTTTATTGAAATATATTTTGATTTGAAAAGGAAGGCAAGGGTTTACGCTTACACAGTTAATAGTATTAAATTTTAATGAAGCACTTGTTTAAAATATAAGTATCAAGTTTTTTTAAAGCTACAAGTATTTTTGTGTATGATATAGAAGTAGTTTTCATGCGCTTTGGTGATCAAACTTTTTGACTGTTTTATAATTGAAAATACGCCAAGAATAGACATATTAATGCTTGTGTAGGATAAGTAGTTGATGGGATTGTTATGTTTTGTGTTTGTTAATAAATCACCATGACTGTTAATAAAGTAGGCACTTAATTTTTGGCTGTCTTAGTCAAAGAAACATTAAACTAAACAAAATTTAAGTCTGAATTCTTAAAATTCATGAAATTTCACATTTTATGGTAATTTCTAAGCTCTGGTCATGTGAGCAAAACATACTTTTCCCACAAGCTAAAGCTAAAAGCTAGTAGGTAATTACAAATATGAATGAAAGAACATGTCTCTCAGCTCATTACAATTTGTTGTTAATCATTTTAGTTTGTGGAAAGTGATGCAGATGAAGAATTGCTTTTCAACATACCATTCACTGGCAATGTAAAACTAAAAGGCATAAGGATTGTCTCAGAGGATACACCATCACATCCTTCAAAGTTAAAATTGTAAGTTTTAAGTTGGTTTCTTAGGAGTGTCAACTTTTTTTACGTGTCTTGGTATATCCATTAGTCCACAGAGCTATAACTGAGTATTTTCAGGTCATGTAGTATTTAGACAGTTTGTATTTGTTAGATTCTTGGTATCTTATGTATACAGGGTGTAATCGTTAAGTGTGCACAGGCGATTATTCCGTAACTATTACAGATATCAAAAAGCTTTAAACTGATATCGAAAGCACTTTACCTAATGAGTAAAATTACAATAATAATTTATTAAAATAAAAACGAGAAATATCCAAAAAAATTACATTAAACTCTCCCATACATTTAGTATGAAATAGTAAAAAGGTTTTACTTTCTTTATTTAAAGTGGAATAGTACCTACTCATTTTACCCTTATCATTTTATAATTATGTATGATATGATATTGATGAATTTCAAGTAGATAATAATAAAATAAAGTAATAATAAACCTTGTTTCAATATCGTATTGATTTGAACTGGCTGAAAAGCAACATACTAAATAAAAACAAAAAGAAAGATACTCTTTGGTGTTCGTTCTAAATTCAAATTCTTTATCGCGGGAGTAGGTACTATTCCACTTTAAATAAAGAAAGTAAAACCTTTCTACTATCTCATACTAAATGTATGGGGGAGTTTAATGTAATTTTTTTGGATATTTCTCGTTTTATTTTTAATAAATTATTATTGTCATTTTACTCATTAGGTAAAGTGCTTTCGATATGAGTTTAAAGTTTTTTGATATCTGTAATAGTTACGGAATAATCGCCTGTGCACACTTAACGATTACACCCTGTATATGATTCTTGGTACATTGAGACTACCAGGAATCATAGTTTAATGATAACTGCAGGCTAAAGACCAGATCATGAAGGTCTGTGGTTTCTAGTTAGCACATCTGCAACACCAGGCTCTTCATTTTTATTTTTTAGTTAATTTATCTTAAAACAAATTCTTTTTTATACTCGCAACAGGTTTAAAAACAAGCCTAATATGACTTTTGATGATGTATCTATGGAAGCAGATCAGGAATTTGACTTGCAAAAAGATAGTGAAGGGGTTCTGGAGTATACACCAAAGTAAGTAAGTAGTAAGTAAGTGATTGTGAGTTTTAAAGAAATTATTCATATTATTCATTTTGTCAGTAGTAATAAACTAATAAATCAAGCTAATTATTTAGTGCAATTAGTTTATGCCCTCCGAAGCACAGAAACGCTCAAGAGATTTTTGCCAATAGCAATCATCTATCCATCTACTGACCATGTCTGCTGTTGCTAAACTCGGTTGATCACTTAGGATCAACGCAAGCCGCTAGGCTGTTAGCTAGTTAGGCTGTTTAGACTGTAAGAAGCTAACACATCAGTTGAATCTTTGTAACATAAGTTTATTAAGTACCTATAGAAATTTAATTTTTTTGTTTCAGAATTGTGACATTTTCTTCTGTAACACATTTAAGTATGCATTTTCCTAGTAACTTTGGTGCCGACAGTACAAAGATATATTATATTGGATTAAAAGGGGAATGGACACCTGGACATAGGCATGGAGTCACTATTTGCACCTATGAATCGAGGCCTAATCTGCATGACCATAAACTAAAACATCTAGATACAGTTAGTAAGCATATTGATTAATAGAAGTGAAGGAGTTGGACTGTAATATTTATGTAACTATTTAATGCTGTAAATATCGAAATAAATAATTCAACCTTTAACAGAACCTCATTATTTGAAGTTTATACTTTTATTTTATTGTCTATGTTAGGTATATTTGATATGCTATGTTTTGCCGTATTGGTATGTTGACAACGAAGTCGATATTAAATTTTCTGCAATACTTATATAAATCCCTAACCTTGACCAGGTGATTCTTAATCTCATAGTGTCGCGTAGATTCAACTGTTGACACGTGCGAGCGAGATACATAGAAGCTGAGATTAACACCCCCTTTTGTTTGTTCATCTGTGCATAGAAGTAATAAAGATGAAATTTCTAGAAAGTTCTCGAAAAGGAAGTACACTAAAGAAAATGTGCGAGCAAGATAAAAGAAATTCATACATAATATTATTATTTCTCGATGTAACGAGGCAATTAATTAAAAAAAAAATTTAAATTTGGAATGTGGTAGTCGAAATTAGGGGTAAGTATATAAGGCGCTCTGAGACACGGCATGGGCAGTTGAGTTTCGGAAGCGAAACCGAGAGGAGGAGCAAACGAAGAAGAAGAAGAAACAAGAGGAGCAAGGCGAAGTGAATTGAACACCGTCGTGTCGAGTCACAGTGTCGCAAGTGTTACCCTGCGGTGTAAATAAAGCGCCATCTATCGAAACCGGGCTTATTCCTTTCCTATCCCTTACCCACTCCTGTGACAATTGGTTGAATTGGTGTCAGAAGTGGGATAGGAAAGATGCCGATCGTACTAAGCAACGAGAGGGGTAACCACCAGTAGTTAGGTAGTAGAGTAGTCGCAGGAATAGGGCCTTCCTGCGACTGTACTCCAAGAAAGTAGGTAGGTAATAATGAAAGATGGTCGAACTCCGAAATTGACATGATATTATGACTATTGATCTCATTGTTTGTGATAATAGTTGACAGTTTTTAAATAAAAGGTTGATTTTCACTAATTGGTGTTTGTTTTTGTTTAGGTGACCGGGAATACCCGCCCTTACCCTAAGACGTAAAATTAAAAAGAAAACCAAGTAAATATTATATATTATTTATTTAAACTTCTAATAAAATACAATTTTACTAGTATTATGACTTTTAAGTAGTAGGTAATATTTACATTATTGTATAATTTCTGGGGATTACCGGTAATAAGTTACATAAATGCCGGAGACAATAAAATAGCCACTAAAGTACTAAGCTAACTAGCGTTCTGTCAATGGCAGTGATTATTAGAATTTGCGTTGTTATCACTAATTTCTTACAATTATTTTGTTTGTAATCAGGTCCTGTGTGTGTTCACAGCAACCTACTCATGTAGTCTGTTCGCTCAATCATGTCAACTCTTCGTCGCACTGATATCGCCTCACTTCATCCTATTTCCAGAACGTGGACCCGTAATAATATAAGTAAGACTAAAAGACCAGCCGGCGTACACAAACCAAATTTTCCCAAATCCATAACACTAACCTGCTCATGGTCGCGTCATTGAGTCGAAACGAAACATCTATTTCATTAAAATGGCTGATTATAACATCTTTCGGATTTATCAGTATTTGAGCGAACAGCTTGATTCTCGAAAATCGCAAATCAAAGCGACAGCTGATTCCACGACGTGACCTTTGTAAGGAAACTAAGGCAATTGTAGCTCTTGTGGCTTAATTACTGAACTCAACTCACCCAACAAAATAAACCATAGGCAATGCATGTAATAGGTTAATGACCTCATAGTGGAATCGTTAGTGCTTTTGATCGGTGAGATTCCAGCCCGCGCAGACTGCAAGCTGATATCACATGTTTTTACTGTCGGCGTCTCCCGCGGTAGATGCGGCCGCGCGGCGGGCGCTCGCCGTAGCGCCGGCCGTAGTTGGGGCGCCACTGCGCGTTGGGCACGGCCTCCACTCTACTCGAAAGGGACGTCCTCGCTCCCGGCCTCTTCCTCATGCATACCGCGCACCTGGCAATAACATTAATAAAAACATATTTACATTAATAAAAACATTTACTTACAGTCAGCGAAAATTAATGCCTTGCTTACAGTACTTTCGCACGTCACCTATCTACTTTTTATAAACCTAATTCACACGAGATTCAGAGTATATACATATACATACTAGTAAACCCGCCCTCGCTTCGCTTCGGGAAATCTTAGTACCTCCAAAATTGTTAAACGCAACCCGCGTACGAATTTTCACACGCGTTATTTTTCATTTTGTGATAACTCCTAAGATATTAATTTAAATAAGTACCTATATGGTGTAACGGCTTATTAAGGTGACTGACATTTAAGTAGTAACTATTTAAGTCGATAAGGATTAAATTAATACTGTATTCCTCTAAATAGCTTTCCAATTACCGCATTGTACCTACGTGACCATTTTTTTAAAACTTAGAATGTGTATAGTAATAGTCCAAGAGCCCAGAGCGATCTGACATAACTTATTTTTGCATGGATGAAACCTTAATTTCTCAGCAGTGTCCATGTTCTTTGAATACCCTGCGTGCTTTTGGAAGCTCACCTCGTGACATCTGGGCAGGTACCAGGTAAGAAAGGCAGGTAAAAATAAGAGCTACTTCAGTTATTTTCACATGGCTGACTTTTATATATGTTTTGTAGAATATTATTCTTAAATAGTACCCCTAAGTGTCAGACACTTTCCATGGGCCAAAACTTTTGTCAGACGCTTTAAAGCTCTTGGTGAGTGGAGCTATAAGGCGTCGTCCTAATTGGCAGCGATCGTACGATGGTGCGATGGGTATTTCAATACAATTACTTGCGAGGTTAAAATAGGACACTGATGAAATCTGTATGTTTGAACCCATCGCACGACGAAAACGCATCGCGCCATCGTACGATCGCTGCCAATTAGGGCGACGCCTAAGGCGTCTGGCTCTTGAACTATAAGGAATTCTTATAGACATACCTATGCCATCGCGGACTTTTTTGTAGACCAATAAAAGAGGATTATTCCACCCATACATTGTTTTGTTATATCTCAAAGGGATTTAGTATTAGGCAGCGTTTTCGCTGCAAGCTCCCAGGCGGCCTGATTTTTTCCGACTTTCTCAACTGTTAGCGTCATATTTCAACCAATTTATAAAAAACTTTAATATATTATACATTATAAACCTTCCTCTTGAGTCACTCTATCTATTTAAAATCGGTATCAAAATACGTTTCGTAGCTTAAAACATCTAAGCATACATAGGGACAGACAGACAGTGGAAGCGACTTTGTTCTATACCTACTATGTTAAGATAAGAAGATAATTATAATCTGAATCTCGGCAATGGCTCCAGTGATTTTCATGAAATTTAGTATGCAGGGGGTCTCGGGGGCGATAAATCAGTCTAGGTAGAAAAAATGGAAAGTAAGTATTTTTTATGTAAAAAGGTTTTATGGAAGAGAAAAATAGAAAATCATACCGGCTGACTCTTGATACTTGATCTGCCTTAAGAGTTTGTTGTTCGGGTTTTTCGAACATCCTGTTGTCATCTATAGTCGATAGCCAGTAGGAAACCGAAGTGGCGAAGTAATTACAGCGACCCAGTCCGTTGCATTCAATGAAAGGCCTTGTTCGGAAGTCACGTAAACAGGATCCGGGGGATATTAGTCTCTGGCCCGATGCGTCTGGTCCAGTAGAGTGCTGTAAATTGCGTAATATTTTGGTACATGCACATATCTACCTACTTATTAAAGTAAATTAGTGTAGTCGGTGATTTTTATTGAGATCTTATTCTTTTAAAGCAGAAAGAAACTTAGTAAGTATTTAAACAATATTAGTAGAATTAGAATCATCTAATAGAATTGTAGGTAAAACTCCCTCCGAATAAATTTGTCGAGTGTCATTTCTGAATCGTTAGGGTGTTAGCAATAGAAGTTTACCTAGTCTTTTTTGAAATTAATTCAAAGAAAAAAGAATATACATGTTACCATTAAAAAGCTGTATCCGATCCACATCTCATCCCAGTCTGGCGGACAACGGGGTGGCGAATCACTTTGACTGTGAATTGCAATCGTTCTTGTTGCCGACTCACAAACTTGACACCTGGAATAATTAATACAATTATAGTACCTGTTGATACAAACGCAGCGTTCGAAAAACTATGTATGTATGTTCCACTTCCTATTTTCTCATATTTAGCTAGCTGAAATTGGCTATATGACTGTATGAAAAATATATTTCGATAAAACGAACGAAGTACTTTGAAATCAACAACTCAAAATAAATAAATAAACAATGAGCTACTTCGTAACTGATATAATAAAAAGCTTTTTATGATAGTTAGGTATAGTAGGTACCTACCTATTATACCAACATTGAATTTACATTAAAGTAGCTATCCCAGTATAAATTGACTCTGTCAATTTATGTGATGGTTAACTTCAAATTCGTTTCACCCAACGATTAAAGAAAAGAGAGGATAGGCCCTAATTTGCATTTAGTAATATCGCCCAAGATCCGCCTTGAAGCACGAGTCGAATAAAAAAATGGCGTTTTTATTCGACTTGACAGCTGTTGGTCTGTCAACTTTCATTTAATTTAAGCGTTCAAAGCTTTGTTGGAACTTTATTTTTAGATAAAAACTTTAGATTTATGCGTTGTGTTGTTATGAGTTATTAAGGTTAATTTAGCAATACCTAACGTGATGAAGTGTTGTATTAAAAGGTGTGTTCACGTTTTTGTGGGCGGAGTCGGCGCCATTTTAGAGTTTATTTTGGCTTCAGATCACGTGACCTTAGGGCATTTCCTCTTATTTCTTAATTCATTGGTTTCACCACGTTATCTTACTCTCGCATAGTTACCTACTCTGCAACTTTGAACGAATGAATTGAATGAATGCGTAATGCACCCAAGTAAAATAGACAGTTCGACGTATACTGTCGCAATAGCGCTGCGTATTCTTTTATTTATTCGAATAATACGTACTTGACAGTTGAGTTGACCGTGACTAGTGGCAGACACAGTGACACTACTTATCTAGGAATAGCAGCTTACTCGACCGAAATCGGCGGTATATGATTTTACTCTAGTATACTTTAATATAGAGATTTTAGATGGTGGTGAAACGTAAAATGGGCTTACTCGCGAGTAATTGGCTACTTATCCCGGGGATAAGACTTATACGAAATTGGTGAAATCGGCGAATGTAATAATGTGACTGAACCCTTAGTATTCGACGTCATGTCAGTTACTAACTTCACCTACCGTAAAGCACTGACATTGATTAATTTACTTTTTAACTCCAACGTTTGGTTAATGTCGGCCCAGCAGTGTAAGAGTATCAGCTCATTTCCAAAATGATGTAAAGATTGATTTTATAAATTATCAACCTAAGTGAATACGAGTAGCTACTTAAATCTCACGACAAGCTTTTATGTAATATACTCGTAAATTGTGTAATGACGTTATAACTTGATAGTAAAAGTTTAAGGAAATATTTATTTTATTCATTTTAGCGCATTTAAATAAAATCTTGATTTTAAAAGTTTTTATTACGATTTATCCGATACATACATAACTCGGTCACAATATCACAATTATTACTCTCTGAAAACATTATGCAAATTTAGTTTTATCTCAAAATCATTGGGTTAATTAATACCTATTAATACCTGACTATGATGTGTTTAAAGTGGGGTTGACTGACACCGGTTACAGATAAAAATACTATTGTTGTGATTCGACGGTCTAACTTAGTTTTGACGGATTTTGCAAGTTAAAGTACTTAGGTACTTTTGAGCGGTTTAATGCAACATTATGTAAATAGTTAACTTACCTGGAGATGTACGGTCCAACGTCTCTAGCTGGTATGGGAGTCATAGCCATCGGCATAGGTTCTGGAGTGGACAACCAGAAACTGTAATCTTCGCGTTGGGCGAAATCACAGACATCATTGATATTACAAAATATAAAGGGCATTGTAGAAAATCTGCGCAGGCAACTTCCTGCAGTTCCTGAAAACAAAAAAAATGTTGGGACCAAATCTCGTAAGTCTTAGCGTTGGGGAATGAAATAATCTTAGACTGATAACATGACGTGACGACATACCTATACAAAATATTCTGATACCGATAGCAAAACGTACGACACTGATCTCCTTAATATTTTGCTTTTTTTTTACTACTAGGTAGGTAAGGTACCTATAATAAGAGTACCCAGGTACTCTTATTAGCAATGGTAACGGAACCCTATTAATTTTCATCTGCTGTCTCTCTGTTGACAGAGACATTGAACCGTGATAGATAGACACGTGAAATGTTCCCAAAATGTTAATTTTACTAAAACAAATACAAAAAAGTAAAGGTCCCCTTACAAGAAACATGTTTTTTAAACTTATAACTATGTATCCCTAGATGTCGCTAGCAGTAACGTAACGCCGCGATTTAGTAATGAATCCATTGAATGAATTGATTCTTACTATTGGGCTATTATAAGCAGGTATGTCAATACTAGTTACAAAAAGTTAAATTAATAGTTAACATTTGTAAAAATTATTAGTTATTATTATTAGTTAGTTAGTTATTTATTATTATCTTCATGTTGCAACATTTAATGAAAAATATTTTTTTAAAAAATATTCTGTCCAGGATATTTTTTTGTCAAGCAATTTTACCAACACTTAGCAAGGTTTTTGAGAAAATTATGCTAAATCAAATGATTACTCATTTCTCTGACAATAATCTGCTTCATACTGAACAGTATGGGTTTATCAAAGGTCGTAGTACAGTTGATGCAGGTGCTAGGCTCTTAAAACATATATATGAAGCCTGGGAAGCATCACAGAACGCTATTGGTGTATTTTGTGATCTTTCGAAAGCGTTTGACTGTGTAGAACATAAAACATTACTTCTTAAATTAGGTCATTATGGCCTTACCGATAAGGCACTTAACCTAGTATCAGCTTACTTAAATCGTAGAGTTCAGAGTGTCTGTATAAATGGAGCAAAGTCGTCAGGATCCCCGGTTTTGATTGGTGTCCCTCAGGGCTCAATTTTAGGGCCTTTTCTTTTCTTAATATATATCAACGATCTTCCATATCATATTAGTAAATATGCTGATATTGTACTGTTTGCAGATGATACGTCACTTGTATTTAAAACTAAAAGAGATAAAAGAAACTTTGACGATGTAAGCAGTACTCTCAACTATATCTCATACTGGTTTTCTATTAATAATTTGGTTCTTAATGCAAATAAAACTAAATGCGTAGAATTTGTTTTGCCAAATGTTAAAAGCGGAAATACGGCTATTAAATTGAATAACGAAATATTAAATATGGAAAGATCCACAGTATTTTTAGGAATAACTTTGGACTATAAGCTCCAGTAGGGATCCCATATAGTGACGCTTGCGGGTAAACTTAGTAAGGCTGTTTATGCTTTAAGGAAAATAAGACAATTTACTGATGTGGAAACAGCAAGGCTCGTTTACTTTGCCTACTTTCATAGTATTATGTCCTATGGTATTTTACTTTGGGGTAAATCGGCAGATATCGATACAATTTTTGTGTTACAGAAGAGAGCTATTAGGGCAGTTTATAAATTAAAATCACGCGATTCACTGCGTGACAAATTTAAAGAAATAGAGGTACTAACAGTAGCTTCGCAATACATTTATAGTAATTTGATGTTTATCCGCAAAAATGTAAGTTTATACAAACAAAAATGCGATGTTACCAATCGGCAAACTAGACATATGCACCAGTTAGTTACCTCCTCATATCGCCTGCGTAAGGTTCAGCGATCTTTTGTGGGGCTCGGTGTACGCTTTTACAATAAATTGCCCAAGTCAATCACTGATCTCCCCATACAAATATTTAAGAAACGTATTAAAACACGGCTTGTAGAGAAAGGTTATTATACTATCGATGAGTATATTAATGACAAGGATGCTTGGTAATAGACATCCGCATCCGGTTCCGCCCAAGTTAGTATTTAGGTATAAAATGGTAGCAAAAAAGATTGTAATTAGTTTCTAAGCACTATATATTTTTTTTTTTAAAAGATGTGCCGAGGAGTTTTCTTTCGCCGTTTCTTTTTCTCCTCGTAAGATTTAAAATTTAAAGGCACCTTAGCGAAACGGTGGTAAATGCAAAAAATGACGTTCATAAGTGTATTCTAAATACCTACATGGAATAAATGATTTGAGTTTGAGTTTGAAACCCATTTTTAATATATGTTCTAATATAGGAAATTTACTATAAAGTAAGTTTGATTCTATTATCAACCCGGTGAATGTCGATGTAGGTTCGGATCTCTTACTATATCGAGAACTCGGAATTAGACAGCGTTTTCCCAGGCGCCCTGACATTTTCCGACATTCTCAACAAATCGTCGTATCTCAAAAAAATTACACAAACTTTAATAAATTATATAGGTACCTTAACCTTCCTCATGATTTCTTTTATCTATTGGTGAAACCCGTTTCTGTATAGTAGTTTTTGAGTTTATCGCTAACAGACGCGGCGGGGAACTTTGTTTTTTTATAATAAGTACCTATGTTAAGATTAAACGAGTATGAACAAACGAATTTCGTTAGTTTAATCAACTTGATCGAGTGGTACCTACTACTTATTTCCTCCACCATTTCACATTGGAGCAAAGTGGTGAAGTGGGTTTGCTCAACGCCTCCTAAGTTTTGGGAAGAGACCCGTGCTCTAGGCCAGTGTTCCGCAAACTTTTTGTCTTCAAGGTACACCTACTTATACATATAATATATATAAAAAATCCTAGGAAAACAAAATTTTTTGAAGTACACCACAAATTAATACGCGAAAACAAAAGGCGAAAAATGCGCCAAATAAACCACAGAATTAGATGAATGAAACAATAAGCCTCGCTCGTGCGATGTAATAGATGTTATGTATAGGCATGTGTAAGTATTTTTCTTACCCTTACTCACTTACTAAAAGTAAGTTTATAAGATAACCTTATTTTTCTGAGGGACACACTAATGACCACGATAGGTACATCAGTGTGCTGCGGTCATTGTAGTATTTATGTCAATGGCTGCGGTACACCCTTTGCGGAACACTGCTCTAGGCTTTATATGCGTCCGGGAACTTCGTGAAGTTATTGAAATAATATTACAAGATTTTAAGTCGATAATATTACATAAGAAAGTGAATTTTGTACATACCTAAATCTTGTCCATGTGCTTTGCCATTAGCGATAATATGAATGAGAGAATATCCGTCCCACAGGGGTGATGTTCCAGGCGGACATTGAGGGATCATTGTTGATTGTGAATGAACCGTAAAGTAATAGCCTCTTGATTTTGGAACAGGTGGAGGCGGTGCAGGTATTCCAGCAAGGCCCCTGGAACCCTGGTAACCGTCAAGACCTATGATACCTTTCTGGCCTTTTATACCCTGATAACCTTGAGGACCTCGTTCACCTATGTTTCCTGGAATTCCGACCTCACCAATATCGCCTTTATTACCAGGAATGCCGTTACGTCCAAACGAACCAGGGATACCATCTCTACCTGGAAAACCTTTGATTCCTTGAGGGCCGGCTTCACCATGTTGCCCAGGTGTGATATTTGCAGGGCTAATAGTTTCACCCATGTCTCCCTTAAAACCCCGAGGCCCCGCCAAACCTGGGAAGCCAATTATACCTTCGTCACCTTGCTCTCCTTTAATTCCAGATGCACCTTGGCCACCTGGATATCCATCTCTACCGAATTCTCCAGAAGAACCTTTTTCTCCTTTTATTCCAAAAAATCCTGGCATACCTTGATCACCGCTAGGGCCTCGGGGACTAATAGCGAAACCTGGATCACCGATATATCCTTTTAGTCCCTTAAATCCAGAAGTTCCTTCCAATCCACGAGGACCAGCAATACCAGTTTGTCCACGCCGGCCATCTGCACCATCCATTCCTGTATCACCTTTAGAACCTTGGAAAGTAAGTCCTGGTTGTCCACGCGCTCCTTCGGGGCCATCAATACCAAATTCTCCAGGGGCACCTTTTTGCCCCATAGGCCCATACCAACCAGCTAAACCATTAATCCCGTTTTTTCCTACCTCTCCCCGTTCTGCATTAATTCCATCTAAACCAGGCAAGCCTCGTGGTCCTGTATTTCCAATCATACCTTTTTGGCCAGGTAATCCAGATTCTCCAAAATCTCCTTGATATCCCTCATCGCCTCTTTCTCCTTTTGCGCCAGTAAACCCAATGGACCCAGGTTCACCTCTTTCTCCAAATGCACCAGGAATGCCCTCAAAGCCTATATCACCCATATCTCCTTTGGTTGCAATTAGGTTACTAGTAACACCAGGTTCACCGGTTTCACCTACAAAACCCATCTCACCCCTCATTCCTTCAGGTCCCATAGGTCCTTCATCTCCAGGCAAACCATGCTTACCCATGCGTCCCGGTTCACCATCCATTCCTCGATCTCCTTCAATACCTGGAATCCCTTGGTTTCCTCTATCGCCAATTTTTCCTTTTAATCCGTCTAATCCTGGTAAGCCAGGAACTCCGTTTCTTCCTTGAAATCCTATGTCTCCTTTATCCCCCTTCACTCCGGGTTCTCCATAATCACCAATTTCTCCTTTAATTCCGGGTAAACCTGTTCTTCCAGGGAGTCCCAAATCACCTCTTTCGCCTTTTATACCACCTCTACCTTGGATCGATAAGCCAATATCTCCTATGTCACCTTTTACACCTTTCGGACCGGGTATGCCAGGAAGACCTATGAGTCCAGGGGAACCTGGTTCCCCAATATCACCTTTACTAGCGCTCAGAGCATCATCTCCTTTGTATCCTTGGGGACCTGGAAAACCCTTATCACCTCGTTCTCCTTGTTTTCCTCGCCAACCATCTACACCAATTATTCCTGGTGGCCCATCATCACCCACAACCCCTTTTGCTCCCTTAGGCCCTTCTAAGCCAATTCTTCCCTGCTGACCAGGATAACCAGGTACACCTGGTTCACCTTTATCACCAGTCTCTCCAGGATTTCCTGGTCTTCCCATCAAACCAGGAAAACCTGGTAATCCTGGAGATCCTGGTTCTCCATAAAGACCTCGTTTTCCGAGAATACCAGCTTCTCCCTTAAGCCCTTTAGGACCTATATCACCCTGGGGTCCATTCGGTCCTTGCAAACCCGGCATGCCTATAGGGCCTGGAAGCCCTGGAAATCCAGGCCGACCTGGCAGACCTGGAGCTCCTTGAATTGTGTTTCCTTCAATCCCTTTTCGACCCTGCAAAATAAATTATGATATTTGTCAAATTTGCATTTTTTACAAAGAAAAATTACAATATACATATTTTTTGTATTATTTACAAAAATATGAATTGCATATTATAACAACTATTTTTAGTTTTATATTTTTAAAGTAATGGAAAATGAACTTGATTTTTTAGAAATAGGTTAATTAAATAACAACACTTGTAACGCGGCACTGAATATAACCGGTTTAAACTACTCACTATTGGGCCCATTGGGCCATCGTCTCCAACGTCTCCAATCGGTCCTGCTAAACCTTTATATCCTAGAACACCAGCACGACCAGAAGCACCAGCGTATCCTGGTAGGCCGTCATCACCGCGCTCGCCTGGGCCTCCAGCAATTCCTTTTTCACCAAATAATGTAGCATAGCCGACGTCACCTCTTGCTCCCTTTTTTCCTTTCAGTGCTGTCAAACCTGCGGGTCCAGGCATTCCCATGGTGCCTGGGTCTCCATAGGGGCCAGTGTCACCCTTTTCTCCAATGTCTCCTTTAAATCCCACAGGGCCCTCTCTCACAATACCAGGTAATCCTGTATCTCCAGTAACGCCAACATAACCAGCATAACCTATGTTCCCTTTGTCTCCCTTCCTTCCTTTGATACCTAAAACACACGACAATGGGTATAATCTTGTAGGTTCGCTGCGCTTAGGTAAAGTAAATTTTCCAATACACAATGACCATTAAAGAACTCAGCGCGACTGAATCTTTCATTATAGTAATTAGTAGTACCTAAGGTAGCGCTTACATTATTTCTTTATAAACTAAGTATTATTAGTACCAGTAGTAGTAGGCCACCGAAGACCGGAAGTCGCTACTTTTTATAATACGAAAAATCAGCGTTCATAATGGCGATGCCGTTCACGGAAATTTTTAATTTCTCAACAATAACACTATACTTAGTACTTGAATTGCAGCTGTGCAACTCGGGGGCAGGTCGCTTTGACAGACGACGTTAAGCATCAACATAATTATAATAGCATCAATATAAGCATAACAAAAGAATCAAGAAAAAGAAAATTTATGAGTACCTATAAGTAGTCGCTAAATATTTTGTTGAAATGTTCTCATTACATGAGCGCTTATGGGCCCTAGTGCAGGGGCCCTAGCAACTAAATAACATTTTCATTTTTCATTACTATGATGTTTGTATCGAGGTTTCTGCTATTAATTTTAACTACCTACCCGCCCCCTCCTTGCACAGGTGCAATTTAGGAGCAATTAGTAATATTATTGTAGACGACTACCTTCGCTAGACATGTTTAACTATAAACAATGAGCTATAAAGTAGGTATAGAGGACGCCCACATACAAACAGTCAACAGTCATTCGAAAATGGTACCAAATCACTCACATGACTTAAACCGCTAATGCCGCCTTACACAAGGCCAGCCGTGATTGGCTAATTTCAGTGTCAGTAAAAAACGAAAAACGGAACGACGAATGGGCTGACGTTGCCTACTAGGCTGCAACCTATTACGCTATTTTTGATCGGTAGTTACACTTCTGGGTACTATTTTTCGCTGACTATAAAACATAAAAGCTAAAATTTAATATTATCTATTTAACTCACCTTTATTGCCAGGTAAGCCTATATCCCCTCTGTCGCCTTTAACGTTGATCCCGTGATCGACAGATTCTCCAGTTTCTCCTGGTGGGCCATTTTCGCCTGGTAAGCCCATCTGACCTCTATAAAGAATTAATTAAGTTATTGAAAAAAGAGGGAGGTGACACGGGATGCCCGATTGGAATAAAGTGCCGTTAGCTATTTATTATGTACATACATATACCTATGTATATTTTTGCAATGTGCAAAAATGATATTGACATTAATATTGGATATAGGTGGAGGCCATAATTTATAGCAGCAAAAAAAGTAAAAGTTTACTGTCTAAAGTGAAGCACTAAACTGAAACTTTCCCGAAAGCGGGGAATTATTCGGCTGCGGATAATTATATGTTTTTAGCAATAATACACAAATAGCTTTTCAGATATTTTGTGACACAATTTAACTGGACAAATCGTCATAATAGGCTAGTTGACTAATTTTGAAAAACTAAATCATAGTTTGCCAAATGGTCTAATTTAACGGAAATATTAATATTTCAGTAAAATACTAACTGTAACATATTTTAATTTATATTTTCATGAACTATTTGACGTTTCCGTCAAAAAACGCGTCAAACTGTCATGGCGACTCGTGTGACGTCATATGTTGGAAAACGAAGAGCTGTTTGGTTGAGCGGAAAGACCAAAATGCTATGTCAAGTTTGTTTAGTTTTGCAACGTGTGACGTCACGCGTCGTATTGGCGTTCGCTGTCACGTGACTAGTGACTGTAATTTCGGGATTTTATTTCTCAAAAATATTAAATAATCATGATTTATTTAATCAATAAGATGGATTTTTCGCATTTGTAAATATTAAGCTACCATAAAAAATAGAAATATTCAAAATATTTTCTTACTGTCAACTATCCTATTCTTTTTTTTGCGAGACACGTTTGGCGTGCGTTGACATGAGCTGCTCGGTGTTTGACTCCAAAAACGGGCGCGCGTACTTCGTTTCTATAGTGTACTCTAATTCTATAGTGTATTCTAAGATCACAGTCTTTGGTGGTGGTGTTACGTACATACCATGTACTGATGTTCATGGACGATGATGACCTAAGGGTGCCTCTTCTTTTCTTTTGTCGATTTTTCATAATTATAAATAGTGTATTTTATATTATAACAACCGTATAATATAATGCTTGTAATCATCGTTAGACGTTAAAAAAAGCTTTTAATATCAAGGAGCAATTAAAATTTGTTAAACCAGACTAATAATTATAATTATGAGTCTTAAGCGTTTTTCTTAGTTTTGTATTTATCTTTTTATATTCTTAAGGAACTTGTTTCTTCAAACTTAATATTCTCAATTGTAATTTTGTCAAAAATAAACACTTACACTTGTACCTAAGTTCTTACTTCCTTTTGAAATTTTCTCGAAATAAGAATTTTGCGACATATACCTACACCTTTCGTACATTTGATCTAAACAAACACGGGATACGCCCTGTGCTTCCAAAAACTGTCCATGTCTTATGTCATGCCTGTGACACGCCTGTGACAAAGTGATATCTCGCTTCCACTACTGTACCTACCTACTTATAGTGGAGTGCCCAAAGGTTTATACTAAGGAATCCAGGGCCAGTCAATGAATATTCATAAAAACTGTTGAACTGCATTATTAAAAGCTCAAATAAAAAAGTTAAAAAAAACTCCCGCTCTTGATTACTACAATTTTTTACAACATTTTACTGTCATGTCTCTATTTATATCAATTACACCAGGGTCGATAATTTTTAAAACCAAAAAAAATAATAGTAGGATGAAACCCAATAGAAAAGGAGGGGAATATTATAAAAATGAAAGGAAAAATAAATTACGGGCGATCTGAGGTCGGGAAGGGGATGGGGGTGAGTTTTTAAGGGTAAAAAACGGTTTTTCTCGATTTGCGGCAAAACTAAAAGTCCTATCGAAAAAAGTCAAATGGCAAAGTTGTAGGTAATAAAAAGATCTAAAACTTTTGTATTTACACTTTTTTCACATAACCTCAAAATTTATGTGAAAAATCCAAAAAACCAAGTTTTTGGTTTTTTATTTTTATCTTTTACAAATATTTCTTTTTTTTAACGAAATTTGGTGAAAACTTACCTTTTTATGTCCCAAATACGCTGTAATTTATTTGATTAAAAATATTTATTTTTTCACCTTATTTTGAATTAATATCGAAAAAACACCCTAATTTTCAATCGAAAATTCACCCGTCAAAATATCAGCTTTTTTCAAAAAGTTGGTATGGTTTCTGTTCGTTGAAATCTCTACTTTCCGATGGCGAAAAAAAAAAATATATGTTACTACAGTAAATCTTCTCAGAAAATGCAAAAAATCAAAAATCAAAAATAATTAGTAGATTAGTAGATGCTTTATTCTGATTACGTTATTCATTACAATATTTTTAAACACATTAATCTTATCATTCATAAATACCTTATCTTCAATTCTAATCACTTATCCATTAGTTTTTGTCTTTTTGATGGCATTTCTTCATCGTTAGATTCGTCAAACATCTCTGATTCTAGTAGATCTTCGAAATCTTCATGACTATCACCTTCTTCCTCTCCAACATTATTTCCAGACTGCGTTGGTTCTTCTTCCACAATTTCTTCCGAATCATTAACTTCCTCGTAGGTTTCTTCTTCAATATTGGAGCAATTTTCAGAACCATGACAGTTTGAACATAAATGTGTGCATTTTAAACCATGTTTTCGGCAACCACATTTTAAACTGTTACATCCAGTTTCACAGCTGCAGAAAATAGTTTTGAGCAATATTTCCGGAATTAATTCTTTTTGTGTAAATTTGGGCATAATTCCACGTTGAAATTGCTTCCAGCCCCAATCTGTTGCTGTTAGTTCGTTACCCAACCAATTTTCGAATTCAAGTTTATTTTGATTTTTTGCATTTTCTGAGAAGATTTACTGTAGTAACATATATTTTTTTTTTCACCATCGGAAAGTAGAGATTTCAACGAACAGAAACCATACCAACTTTTTGAAAAAAGCTGATATTTTGACGGGTGAATTTTCGATTGAAAATTAGGATGTTTTTTCGATATTAATTCAAAATAAGGTGAAAAAATAAATATTTTTAATCAAATAAATTACAGCGTATTTGGGACATAAAAAGGTAAGTTTTCACCAAATTTCGTTAAAAAAAAGAAATATTTGTAAAAGATAAAAATAAAAAACCAAAAACTTGGTTTTTTGGATTTTTCACATAAATTTTGAGGTTATGTGAAAAAAGTGTAAATACAAAAGTTTTAGATCTTTTTATTACCTACAACTTTGCCATTTGACTTTTTTCGATAGGACTTTTAGTTTTGCCGGAAATCGAGAAAAACCGTTTTTTACCCTTAAAAAGTCACCCCCATCCCCTTCCCGACCTCAGATCGCCCGTAATTTATTTTTCCTTTCATTTTTATAATATTCCCCTCCTTTTCTAATGGGTTTCATCCTACTATTATTTTTTTCACTTTTTATTATTTTTCAAGGCTTCTACCCTGGTCTATAGATTCGTATTTTAATCTATATAAGGTCGAATGGCTAGAATCCATAAGATAATAGACTGATAAAATTATGGATTGTTACGACAAGAAAATAAAAATAAATACGAGTAAATTTTGAATAATCATACTTCTTAACCGAACTAATATGATCGGCCAAGTTAAGCAGTAAACAGTCTTTGTGCGTTTTCGTGTTTAGGTGGGTACACAAAACCCGGCGGCATTTCGGGCCCGGTTTTCGTGTTTAAACGATGTTGGAGCAATTTCTTAAGATTAAAATTTACATACTTAATTCCTTTTTCTCCTTTTTGACCCCATAGAACGTAATAAGGGGTATTGGCATTAGCACCTGGAAAGCCAGGTACGCCGTCCCGACCATGAGTGCCATTACGTCCAGGCAGACCCTGCAGGCCATAGTCACCTGCAAGTCCTTTCAAACCCTTCAAGCCCACATCGCCTGGCCTTCCAGGCCAACCAGCATCACCAGGTAGACCTGGGTCTCCTGCAAATGCTGCAACAAAAATATTTTATTTCAGTAAAAATTGCCTAAATTGGCAATTTTTAATATATTATTTATTTTAATACAGATGTGGTGGAGGTGAAAGGTGGGGTGGAGCCGGCGACACCAGTTTTCATACGAACGGCGCATTATATATCTTCACTTAAAATATTGTACTTACATGATGATCAAACGCAGTGTCTTCTTTAATGGAATTGTTCGTCACATGGCAAGAGATATTCACACAAAATGTAAAAAGTCTCCAATAATGAAATTACTTTTTAGATTGAATTTAGGTACTTTTTATTTAATTGATTGAAATTACTTTTTTGATATTTACATCCTTTTATGCTTTAAGCAAATCGTATTACTATTTCTAACCTGGATCTCCGCGAGGTCCACGTTCAGCTTTTGTTAAAGATAATGGAGGAAGTCTAACTATTCCTGGGTGTCCTTTCGGTCCTTGTGTTCCTTCCATACCCGTCTGTCCTTTATTGCCTTTAGGACCGTGGGCTCCTGGAATACCTGGAGTACCCGGTAAACCTTTGTCACCTCGTCGCCCAGCTAATCCTTCATACCCTGGATATCCTTTTTGGCCAGGACGCCCATCGTCTCCTTTTGGACCATCTGGTCCATCCAATCCTAAAAAACAGCCATTAAAATTTTGACAATGTTATTCTCTTGACAATCCTACATGGTACATGGTCTGTCTACGTAGTATGTCTACTACGTTTGACAATTTTGTTGCTACATTAATTTATTAAACAGGTATCGTTCGCGGCTAATCATTATTTCTTAAATATAAATAATAAAGTACCAATAAAAATAAACGAGTATGAGTCGCACTAAACTTATAGCAGCTGTGATCTACATTCAATATGCAGTCAGCAATTTTCTTGTTTACATCCTCATACGCTCGAGTTTAAACCGAAACCTATGCTCCGGTTGAAACTCGGGATTTAGTGAAGTGTCTAGGTATACAATTCAGAGAAGAGCTGCTATAAATTTGGCGTAAGTTAAAAACACTACGTACTTCGATCACTGAGTAATAAATCAGGAAATGGAAAAGCGAAACAATATAAATTGGTTAAAATACCTGATGGACAATAGGGGCAGTCATCACCACGGCCCCCTTTATTTCCAGGAAAGCCCGGAAAACCTGGGCTTCCAGGATCACCTAATTCTCCAGGATATCCCGGTAGTCCATCTTCACCCGGCGGCCCTACTCTAAATACACCATTTCCGGGAAAGCCAGGTGGGCCAACGAGACCAGTCTCTCCTCTTTCACCTCGGAAACCATGTAAACCGTCAGAACCAGGCATGCCCTCTTCGCCATCTGGACCATATACGGTCATGCCTTTAAAACCTTTAACGCCTAAAGATCCAGGTAATCCTGGAAACCCTGAAGGACCACGTAGACCTGGTAATCCTTTAAATCCTTCATCGCCTGGTTCACCTTTAGCTGAAGAACCTGGATTCCCTTGTCTTCCAGGAAGGCCCTTAATACCAGGTAAACCTGATGGACCAACTATGCCCGGTAATCCAGGACTGCCGTCTGCTCCAGGGAAGCCTTGAGGTCCTTGATAGCCTATGGGGCCTTGAGGACCTATAGGTCCAGGTAGTAACGGCTCGTCAAGGGTTTCGTCATACAACCCTGGTTCACCCATAGGACCCTGCTCGCCAGGTGTACCGTGCCTACCAGTTTCTCCAGATTGTCCTTTAGATCCATCTTCACCATCTGTTCCTTGATATCCAGGTGCTCCTTTGTCACCTTTTGGACCTGGAACACCTATAGGTCCCCTCGGACCTAATTTTCCTCGCGGGCCTTCATCACCCTGGTCACCTTTATAACCTTGTGCACCGTTTAAACCATATGGACCCTAAAAATATAAAAATTAAGATCACTTTGATGTTTATTCCACATACGTAATTCCAGTCCGGTGATCGGTGTCGGTGCCTTTAATGGTATAAAATACGATCGATTTTATCGACAAATCACCCCTTATATGTCATTTTACTCCAACCATAATGAAATGGCAGTCTTTTTAATTTTTGTGTACCAAAAAAAGGGCGCGTGTGTTAATTTAGCCATAACTTAACATTTGGTGGTCCTAAAAACACTAAAAAGGTCTAAATTCGTAGCTAAAGACGTAGTCAACTAATTACCGTTTAAAATTTTACCAAAAATTATCAATAAAGGAGAGAAAAAAATCAATTAAATTTTTTTTTAATGTTATTTTTTTAGTTTTCGAGATTAATTGAAAAATCCAAGCCGTTAACCTATTTTTTTTCATTTTTAGTAGATACTAGGGGATATTTTCTAAAAATAGACACCAAAGTAGTAACTCTAAGTTAAATAGTTTAGGAGCTATGACAATTTACCTGTTTAAATTTAATTACCTGTATACACTACTGTGTAATAAACTGCTTTAAATTATCTAAAAAACAAATACCTATCATAACATTCACTGTAAAGCAATAAATAATAGTTAAAAAAAACTAAAAAATGTAAATTAATTTTAATAAATTTGAATTCAGAATAGTGTAAAAAAAATATTAGATATAAATTAAGAATAGTGTAAATAAGAAAAAATGTATTTTATTACCCACGACGGAACGGAGACGGCATAATTATGTGTTTGGGGTGAGACAGATGCTTATCATAAAAATACATAGAATTAAATCAACGATAGTAGGTATATACCTATCACAACATTTTGAAAAGTCTTTATTGAAACAAATGTCACCTTTTTGGGAAGTTTCACTTTGTAAATACGTGGTAGGTAGAAAGATAACAAAAATGTTATTTTGACGTGACAACGTCTTAAATTAGGTTAGCTGGGAGTCACTTATGAAAAATAGTAACGCTCGGTAACGTTACGATGAGTCACCGAACGAGAGAGAGGCCCGCCGAATGCCTTGCGTCTCTCTCCCACTCAACTATGATCGGTCTGTCGCGCGCGCAGCACTAGAGAATTAGGCGCATTGAATCGGCGCGTTAAGTTTAAGTTTACATGTACAATGTTTTAGTAAACAAAATATATTTCTATAGTTAAAATTTGTGCAATTCTTATTTTCATTCAATTCCTTGTTCCTATTGCGCAATTTAATTATATTCATATCAATAAATATTCTACCGAGAAAAAGACGTTGTCACGTAAAATCTTCGCCCGTAAAACCGACTTTACAGGCAACCATTTTTTTACATATTGGTAAGTAATATTTATATCTAAAAATATACATTTTTATTAGGTAAAGTTAAAGGTAGGTTTACTGTAAACAGTATACGTACAGGTGCACCAACTGAGCCGATGTCTCCTTTGATTCCTTTTACACCTTGCATACCTCGTAGTCCCTTTTCTCCGCTGACACCTTTTGCTATGACTGTCACATTTCCTTGTACCTGCCCGACGTGAATAATTTGAGCTGGTCTTCCTGGCTCACCAATTTCACCTTGATTTCCTTTTTCACCAGTATCTCCGATTACGTCTTCGCCTGCATCGCCCCTATAACCTATTTCTCCTCGAAAGCCCATTGGTCCCTGAATGAAATAATTTCATTGGTATTTTTAATGAAAATCTTCTATCTATATATATAAAAGGAGAAGCTGACTGACTGACTGACTTTCTGACTATCAACGCAGGGCCTAAACTATAAGTGTTAGAAACTTGAAATTTTGCATAGGGGTTCCTTTTATAACGAAGGGGAACACTAAGAAGGGATTTTTGAAAATGCACCCTCTAAGGGGGTAAAATGGGGATGCAAAGTTAGATTCGAATGAAATCCAGTATGAAGGTTTTTCATTAAAAGTCATGAAACATATTGTGTAAAATATTTTTAAGAAAATCATCCTTTAAGGGGATTAAAGTTGGGTGCAAAGTTAGTATGAAAATTTTCTTTATCAATCACTAGCTTTCCCCCGCAGCTTCGCCCGCCAAAAGTCCCTAAATATGGAAGTTGATAAAATCAGAGAACATTCATACTAATTTTGCACCCCCCCTTTTACCCCCTCAAGGGATGATTTTCAAAAAAATATTTTATACATGTTTCATGACTTTCAATGAAACTCCTTCATACTGAATTTCATTCGAATAACTACAATAATGGTAATGTTTCATATTAACTTTGCACCCCCGTTTTACCCCCTTAGGGGGTGAATATTCAAAAATCCTTTCTTAGTGCTTCCCTACGTTATAAAAGGAACCCTTGTGCAAAATTTCAAGTTTCTAACCCGTATAGTTTAGGCCCTGCGTTGCTATATCAGTCAGTCAGTCTGTCAGTCAGTCTGTCAGTCAGTCTGTCAGTCAGTCTGTCAGTCAGTCTGTCAGTCAGTCTGTCAGTCAGTCTGTCAGTCAGTCTGTCAGTCAGTCTGTCAGTCAGTCTGTCAGTCAGTCTGTCAGTCAGTCTGTCAGTCAGTCTGTCAGTCAGTCTGTCAGTCAGTCTGTCAGTCAGTCTGTCAGTCAGTCAGTCAGTCAGCTGCTCATTTTATAAATCCGCATATTATTATATCAAGCATTTTATAAAATGTTTCGATTTATTGTACTTATTTATAGATAATTGCTAAGGAAACTAAAGTGTTAAATATGTAAATTATGAGGTATGATCATAATTAAAATATTTTCTTGTAAACACTTACTTAGTGCTCAGATGAGTAGAAATTATACCTACTACAAATACTGTTACTCACAGAATTATAATGCACTCTGTTTTGATCTTAACAGTGAAATCGTTTACCGGTTCGCCCCTGTCGCCTGGAAATCCGCTGTCTCCTCTAAACCCTGTAGGGCCAGGAATACCGATTTTACCAGGTCTTCCTTGAATGCCCTGGTCTCCCTTAGCGCCTCTGGAGTTGACACCACCTTCTCCAGCGAGACCTTGTTCACCTTTTTCACCTTGGTGTCCCGGTGCCCCTCTATCACCAGGGATTCCAGGCTTTCCGATTGGCCCCACCATACCATCCACTCCGCTGCATCCATCTAAACCAAAGAACCCCCTAATGCCTTCCAATCCTTGCGGACCCTAGAAAATTAAGCTTAATTAAAAAGGAACACCGAAAAATAAAATAGCAATACGTACCTACCTATTGTATTTATTTCATGCCGTATTTAATTTAACAGTATCTTTAACCAATCACTATACCTGCGGGCCAGGGAATCCTCTAAGACCGTAGCGACCTTCGTGGCCCTGAAATTAAAAGCATAATAATAAGTAATTTATCACTTTTTTTTATTATCACTTCGTAAATTATCATATCGCGTACCCTTTCTCCTTTGTCACCGGGTTCACCTTGATCCCCCCAATCTCCAATTTCGCCCTGAGGTCCCATTCGACCTTCTGGTCCATCTAAGCCATAATCGCCTTGGATTCCCTGAATTCCAGGTGGCCCGATTTCGCCTCGGTCGCCCTTTATGCCAGCACAATTGCACAGGGTCTGGTTGCAAACGACCTGAAATATGTTTGAATATTTTAAAGTTATTTGCATTTGTTTGAGAGATGAATAAAAACTCAAAGTAAGTATCGATCTTGTTTTCTATAATAGATCTTCTCAATTTGACAATCGTTCTTTTGACTTTGGAGGAACGTTATCGTTAATTATCACTTCTTATCATGTACCCTATGATTGGTGCAATACCTAGCTCGTAGACGGTTCACTATAAGAAGGTATAGCAGAAGTAGAAGTACACGTCTCAAGAAGGATCAGAAACTATTTAACTTTGTTACTAGCATTCACACGAGTGTTAAAAATATTTTACGACCCGATAGCTGGCACTTTATAAAATATTGGCAAAGGCGGCAAAAGCAAAAGTCACGCGCGTTATAAAATACAAGCCTACACCCGCGGCTTCGCCCGCCAAAAATTCCTAAATATATAAAAGTTGATAAAATCAGAGAACTCATACTAAAGTTGCAACCCCGTTTTACCCCCTTAGGGGGTGAATTTTCAAAAATCCTTTCTTAGTGCTCCCCTACGTTATAATATAAGGAACCCCTATGCAAAATTTCAAGTTTCTAATCCTTATAGTATAGGCCCTGCGTTGATGTCACTCAGTCAGTCAGTCAGCTTCTCCTTGTACCTATATAATATAGATTTAACTGGTTATACGAAAATTATTTTGACAAAATATGGAAGCATACCCAATGATATATTATACTATGTCATTGAGCATACCTAAGAAAACCATTAAGGTGGGGTGAGGTGAAGTACGGTGAGACGAAGCGAGGAGAGATGGGTTGAAGAGGGAGTCTTCCAAATGTTTCTGGGCGACGAGCTGACCATTTTTGAAACTAGAGAGATGATTAATAAAACAATGGAAGATGGCTTGATGGAATCGATGTCGTCATTAATTAAAATTGTTTGGAAGACGCTGCCTGCACGATATTACATTTCCCTTCATTATTTTAATATACATATAATTATTATTAATTCTGAGCTACTTTGAAATATTTAGGTACTTACTTATTCAAAATTTATTGACCCGTTTTAGATTGTTAATAGATTTTATTTGGGCATCGTAAGCAATTCAAGGGTTTAGATATTAGGTATATCAAAATAAATAATTTGTAACCGTTCCATCCGATTGGGAACATAAACTGCCACTAATACAATGAACGTGCCTTATCGACGGGACCTCTGACACACATTCCGCTGCCAGAGCGAGTGGGGGCCTGTTTCTACCTTGTATCGGACTTCCTGACTTTTATAACAACAGAATGAATATATAATTCCGTCTTTCTCTTTTAACAAATGATCTTGATTGCTCCATAAAACATAAAATTTTTACTACGTTATGCTTTTTGCATTATCTAATATTTGTCTTTGTCAGTAGGTAGTAAGTACAATTAGGTATATAGTTTGGTAGAAGATAGTTTACACATATCCTTAATACCTAGTAGGTATGCATACCTACTTTTTATGTTATCTATATCTATACTTCTATACTTCTATACTAATATTATAAAGAGGAAAGATTTGATTGTTTGTTTGCATTAGTTAGTCACGCTAAAACTCAAAAACGGCTGTACCGATTCGGTTGAAATTTTTTGTGTGTCTTCAGGTGGATCCAAGAATGGTTTTGATTTACAATTGGACCCGGTAGGTGGCGCTGCTGTCGATATGTCACCATATTATTATTTGTTTATTAATTATAGAGCGGTAAGAAGTTCGCTGGGGCAGCTAGTTATTATATATGTACTAGTTGTCCCAGCGTACTTCGTACCGCATTATGATTAAAAAATGTTTTAGTGATATATCGACAGCAACGCCACCTAACGGGTCCAATTGTGAATCTAAACCATTCTCGGATCCACCTGAAGACACACAAAAAATTTCAACCAAATCGGTCAAGCCGTTTATGAGGAGTTCAGTGACATACACACTCACACTCGAATTATATATATTAAGATGTTGTAATGTGACCGACATAGTTACATATATGAATGGACAGACATTTATATACCAAATTGTACCTAATATTAATGTCAATTGGTAAAGCTATTAACGCATAAATTATGTCACCGAGTTGGACCATAAGAAAATTACTTAAGCAGCTTGTGTTACTAATACAGCTGCAGTGTAACCTATACGTAACATTCAAATGCAAACAAATATTTTTCTAAGGTTTAATTACGCATATCCGTCACAAAATACAAAGTTAGAATAAAACACAAATACAATAACGTAGCACACAACACAAATACGAAACACGATCTAATCCAAGACGTTTGTTAAGTTTACAGAGCAAGATAGTCCCGTGCCATCCTGCGAAATGCAGCAAGTGGTGTACAAAATATGTCAATATTATTGTTTGTTTGTACTTTTGTAGTCACCAATCAACGAGTCACCAATCCGTTGAGTAAGGTCAACGCTCTTACTAAGGGAGGGAGACTCTTTCACAAGGGTAGGTAAGTCTGCAAGTCTGTGATTACGGAGCACTTGCTTACATTGAACATCAACTTGTTCCGTCCTCCCTTTTCCAAGTCTCTATTTATGTATTATTTATATTTCTGCAGTAATTCGCAGTCAGAATATTTTTATTTCCAAGAATAGCTCTACGTCGTCCAAAAACATCAAACACCAAGCCGTCCTGACAACATCTGGCAAGTCGTTAATAAATATTAGGAACTAGAAAGGCCCCAAACTGACTGATTCCAGAGAACGTATGATACAGTTTTAAGATATATCCTTTGTAATGCACGTACTCCTCCGGTTACGAAGGTAGCAGGAGAAGAATTTAAGCAATTGAGGAGTAAATTCAGCAGCCGCAAATTTATGGAGAAGCACATTGTTATCTACCGTATCGAAGGCTTTTCGAAAATCGAAATAAGTAGGCTGTGTCGACCTGATTACCACCATCGACCGCCATAGTAGAATAAGACCAAAAGGATTAGGGGAAGGATTAGGGGTAGTAGAACGGCCCACCCTAAACCCATGCTGAGAATCAGTTAATCGACACTCTATTTGCTCTTTTATGAGTTGATATATCACCGATTCAAACAGCTTTCCAAACACGGGCAGAACGGCTATAGGCCTGTATTCCAGGCCTATACATGAAGTGGAATTGTTGTCAAGGATTAACTTAGCATCGTATAATTAAATCATTTATCTTCGACGCAAAGCTACTCTTGGAACTAGAACTACACGCGATATTTTCCAAGCAGCTGGATAAATGGAATTAAATTAAAGATAAATGTGCCAAAGGTTCCGCTAATACCAAGCGACAATCCCTGACAATATATGGGGGGGATGCCGTTCGGTTCAGCTGAACGCTTTCATTTTTTTTAAGCCAGGTCTACGTCTGCTACGGTTATAGACCGGATGATATTTAATGTATTTTGACATTTTATATCTTTATGTATATAATGTACTTATATAATTTATGTGACTCTTCTGTCTCTGAAGCTGAACTCCTAATTGTTTTATGACGAATGTAGGTATAATGTTGGAAACCTTGATATAAAATGTTGGCTGTGTTTTACCACTGGTTATCAAGCTGATGTAATTTGTTTTTGTCACGTTTTAAGGTAACAGTTACGGCTTTGTTGAATACTTGTTCCCAGCTTCTGCCATTTAAACATCATTGCAATGTCATCAGTAGATAGAGCAAAACGCTTTAAAGCTACATATCACCAGCCTATAAAGGTTGATTAACTGATCGACATAGATTAAAAATAATGTAGGTCCGAGCATTGATCCCTGGGGGCGTAAGAAATATTGGCTTATGTACGCGTTATTAGTAGTCCGTAAGGACTACCTACATAGATAGACCTACATATGTAGGTAGGTAGTCCTTAAAATTGTTGCTAGGGTAATTCTTATTTTAACGGCTTTAAGGTTTATTATAATTAGACCGGGCGCTGGATGGAGTTGAGTGTGCAAAATGTGAGGACCGCATTCGGTGAATGGTTTTGAACTCAGAAAAGCATGCACATAATGATTCTGGATGTTGCCAGGAGGTATATTGGTCCAATTTTTTTTTACACCCCGCCCCCTTAGCCTTCAAGACAGAGACATAATTATCATAAAAAATTGTACTAATCAATTTTTTTTTATTTTGACAATCGTTATTTATGAATTTGCATAACGAAATACAATCAATACCTATGTAACTTTTTACAACAGCCAGCCATTATTTACGATTGGACGTACATTTACAGGGTTGAATCAACAATTCCGGCAGTGGTTGCTCGTTTCGTTCGTCATTTCTCGTGGGTATAATTTACCATCTTTCTTTTCCTAAGCCTAAAAGCCAAAGTTTTGCCTAAGAAGGTGTAATTAAAAGGCTGTAGTAAAACGTTGGTTTTTAGGATAAAAAAACGGATTATCTCGATTTTCGAAAAAACTACAAGTCCGATGGAAAAAAGTTAAATGGCAAAGTTGTAGTTAATATAAAGATCTACAACTTGTGTTTACCTTTTTTTTCACATAACCTCAAAATGTATATGAAAAATTCAAAAAACCAAGTTTTTGGTTTTTTATTTTTAACTTTTTAAAAATTTGTTCTTTTTTCACCAAATTTGGTGAAAACTTACCTTTTTTTGTCTCAAACACACTGTAATTTTTTTGATTTAAAATATTTATTTTTGCACCTTATATTGACTTAATATCGAAAAAGCACCCTGATTTTCAATCGAAAATTCTCGCGTAAAAATATCTTTTTTTTTTTTAAATCGGTAGGCTTTTTGTTCGTTGAAATATCTACTTTCTGATAGTGAAAAAAAAATATACATTACTATGGTAAACTTTTTCAGAAAATGCGCTTATACTGTAACTAAATCAGGTACATTTCTCAAACGAGTTTGGAGATTTCCTGTCAAAAAGGTGCAAGTACCTTTTTGACAGGAAATCTCTTAAATCAGAACTCGTTTATCATTCAAAATTTCGAAAATGCAAATTTTTTTGCATGAAATAAACGTTAATTAGCCTCTAAAAAGGGGGTGGGTGGGGGAAAGGGAAATGGACCAGTACAGCTGCCGGCAACATGTGATTTTCTATTATTTAGGGTCTCAGGTAAAAGAATTTGAGCATAGTTGCCGGTCCTCACATTTTGCATACTCAACTACCTCTGGCGCCTGGTCTAAATTACTTATTCTCCACAAAACTATGCAGAGCCGTATCAAATATTGTCAGTAAATCAATCACAGAAATATTAATTAAGGAGATAAGTCTGGGATGACGTTTTGTGTGTAGATAATGTTTTATAAACATTCAAATCATTCAATCAATTTATTTGTGCATAAGGAGAGTACAAAGTTCGTATTAGTTACTAATGCCAAATTTGAAATGCATTGTATATATTTGAATGAGCAATGGGCTTTGTATATTTAAATTTTTGTGTAACTTGTCTACGTACTAGTATATCCCAACTCCTAATTTGCTATGTCATAATCATAAGACATATAATGCCATTAAGTAGGTATACCTACATACCTAATCATAACAAAGCATGCCGTTAGACGAAGTTTGCCATATATGCTATTCTGTACGTGGAATGGGAGACATAGGACACCATCTTGGTTTGTTATGAAGACATTTCAAATGGTATCAATTTACTGATATCACGTTGGGACGACTAAATTTGCTTCAAGGCGCAATTTAATTTGCACTCGTTGACAACTATGCAATAAATTTTAAACTATTGGATAACTTATTAAAAGTGACTTGCAGTTTACTAAATACGTAATAGATTCAAGGTTCCACACAAGGATTCATATATGATGTAGGCTAAGGATGTAGGACTATTTGCAACGGTTTTGTTGAGATATAATGTGTCACCCTCACGATATGTATTCTCGATATGTATTACATATACATATCGTGAGTACCCGTATCATAATAAAATGAGTACAATCCGCGATGAGTTAAGTTTAAAATCATAAGTATTGTGTTTTGGGAAACACTGTAGCTAGGAGAGGCTGGAAGAATTATGACATATTTCAAAATTTAAGAAAAAAAATATATTATGGAACAAAAAATGCACCAAATATTTTTTTCAATGTAGTACCTATTACTTAGAATCACGGTCCGAAAGCGTGGTTACAAGGTTTCTGTTTGAACTCCAAACACCCTGTATACGATCAACGCTTTAAGGATGAAATAAACACATTTTGTAATAAACTGACAATAATAAGTTCAATACATAAAATATTTTACTGAAATTCACTTAATTTTACTATTATATTTATTTATTTATTGATAAAAAATTATATAATTATTTACTTATTGATAAAAAATTATATAATTATTTATTTATTGATAAAAAATTCAAAAAAGTTCAAAGCTTTTAATTAGTTACTGATTCTATGAGTATGACAATTAAGGATTATAATATAGCAAGGTTCTCTGTACAGTCAAAATTTTGATGTCGTTACGTTGCTCATCTCAAAACCTGTCGATTTAACGCTACATAATGGTGGTCTTAACGGGCTTGTTATTGCTGAATGTAACAAGAACTTGTAACTTTAATTTTTTCAGCATTCTTTTGATTTCGATGTGTTGTAAATGTTGTTATTTTTAAGTTTTACATTTTTTTTCTATTTAACGATGTAGAACTTTGCAAAAAATCGAATAAGAACATTTGCAAACCTGTGAAGTCACAGGATCTTAAGTTATTGTTTTTTTCCAAGTACACAAATAACAAAATGCCCAAGATTTCAGACGGATTCGATCCCGGATCCCGGACACACTACATGAGTATGGCTAGTGTTTGGCGCAATGTTTACCATACCGGATTGTTCAAAGGCTTTGACTTTCAGCAAGGCAGAAATTATTATTATTATTATTTAATAATGTACTTCTAAAAAAGGTGACTATTTTACGTACAGTGCCGTAATTGGAAAGCTATTACGACAGATTCAGTGAATTTAAAATTTATTAAACCGGTGAACAATAAAGAGTAAAGTATTGTATTCAGTATTAATCCTTGTCAACTTGTCAGCTTTTTTATGGAATTAAGGACTAAGGTAGCAAACGAGCTTGCAAAACCATCCTTCCGCTGCCGCCCATAACAACTGTGACTGATCTGGAACAAGACTCAAATGGGGACTACGATCGTTAGTCCGGTTAGGAGACGGTGTTAGAAGATTGGTTGTTGAGATTGTTAGCAAGTATGAGGACACGGGGGCAGGGACTGTTAGTCGTAAAATAGTCCTGTTAGTTGTTGTTAGTAATAGTCAAGTTAGCAATTGTTAGTAAGAGTCTCGTTCTAATTCGGCCACGCATGTGTTGCTACCCTAGCGGACTGAGATGATCGCCTCCAAAAAGTGTAACCGGTTCCACATCTTTCCACCAAAATGATAAATTTACATAATAAATACCATCATATTTTATTAAACTATTTATGTACTATAGTTAAATCCTTAATATCCGCTATTATAATTGTTTCTACGCATAATCTGCAGTGATCTGTCAGTGTGATCTGTGAGATTCAAGAATCAGCATGTTATGGTAAGGCCGACAGTCGCGGCCAATCGCAGACAGTCGCGGATAGTCGCAGGCAGGCGCTGCAGCGCTGTTGGGAAGCGAGTTGCAAGTTTCCGGAGTCGTAGGCGTGGGCGGCGCGGGCGAGAGCTTTGCGTCCGGTACGTGTGCGCCCGCGCCCGCGTGGCTACCACACACCGCACACAGACCAGCACCATATACGTGTAATGCAATATTTACAGTAAATGAAAAAACTCACGCAAGCCTTCCAAATGACCAGGTCCACTTACATCTAGGACCCGTGAAACTTTAAGTTTATAGATAGATACATAATAATAATCATTTATGTATTTCAGGCAACTAAGGCCCATAGAATAAAATACATACAATTATTTCAAAATATCACAGACGAATACATTTTTAAACAATTTTTACATTATTAATTTGATATAAGTAGTGCTAATCACTTTTATAACTTTTTGTTATAGGTACAAAGTGTATTTATCATTAGATACCATTGCCCATAAATTATCCCACTGCTACGGTGTACGAATCTCCTCAAACAAGGAGATTGAGACCGACGAGGCTTGCTAATTATACTTACTTAGTAGGTATAGCTACTATAAAATGTTCAAATTGGTAAAAATTGCATCTTATTCTGCGGCTATACCGCAGACGGAAGTTATAAAAATTTAGTATTTCATTATAGTAAACGATGATGATGACACGGGTAGGTATTACAGCAGCAGGCGATTATAGAACGGGTGAGTCATTAGTTGCAATTCAAGGAACGGGCTGGATAAACAATCATTGCAGTGTCCCAGGCGATAACGGCCATTCGCACATCCCGCGACGCCCCCGCCCCTGCCCTCGGCGCTTCACCGGCACGTGTTATACACATACATACATGTTTGTATACTTTGTGTTATGACTTTTAATAAATTAATTATTAACTGACTATACCATTATTGCCTTGGAATATTGTATTACATTGGAAAATAGTAATCGTCGCTATCTATACAAAGATATAGATAGTCAATGACGTTGTAAGTTAAATAATTATTCTTCGCACGGGAACATTTAGTTTTTATTCAGTGTGTGACTCCAGGTCTCTTAATGGACTATAAAAATTCGCTTCATCTCATTATGCATGTTTATTAAATGTATTTTTAAGATTTTCTAATATTTTTTGTGTTTAATAGGTGATTGCAACTACTTACCTATTAACTAATAATAATTATCAAATGTCAAATAAGTAGGCATAAATAGCCAAATCTAGATTATTAGTGGTATAATCTCAAACAAAATCCTTCCAAAAACAGACTTCTTTCGTTTGGTTTCCAAGCGTACGAGTAACTTTATTAATTAATATGACAACAACATAATTAAAAGTTATTCTTAGACATGAATGTTAACTGTCCGAAGTTTGAAAAATGGAGCAACTGGAATTTTACGAGCCGTTAGCCGGAATCTGGTGACCCCGTGACTTTACGCGTTCCCGATGCCGTATATTAGAAGCGATTCATGCTGCAAAATAATATAACTGCACATAATTTTAGCTTTTGAAATTACAGGATTCATAATTACGAAAACTAATTTTTATTGATGTCGGAGCAGAAGTAACTGAGATGCAGTTAGCCTAGTGTTAGCTATCTTTTACATTGTTATATAATTAAATCAAACTTAAATAATTACAACAAACACGTCTTTAGACTAACGGAGGAGAATACCTTCTTTATGATTAAAATGGCAAATGATCCCCATAGCAGAAAAATTAAGGCTCGTGATGATGATATGGTATAAAGGAAAAGTTTATAAATTTTAATGATATAAATGTTTGAGACATCTGACAATACCTATTATTGTTTTTAATGTCATAAGATTATGTTTTGTTATGCTGTAATCATTTATGTACATGTAACATAGTGTTGTCAGAGAGTTGTGCTATAAATAGATGGTGAATACAGCAGTACGTTCAACTGGCTTTTGTTACTGCACTGAAACTATTGACCTATTTCACTTTACTGGAAGTAAGCAATAACTTTCAGTGCATTGCTGCGGCAATAAAATCTGCCTGTGAGTAACAAAACCGCAAGTGTTCAGCGGTATGTATGTAGGTAATGCGATGAACATTATTTGCAAGGATTTAAGCGTATTTCCGGAATGTTTACAGAGACACGAAATGAAAATGTAACTACGTACCAGTAACCACCATAGACTGCCACCACCACCTATCTGCACGTTTGCCATAAAAAATTCTACCGCATAACGTTTATAAATTACTGAAGAATAGTTACTACTTATTAGGTAGGTATTATAATAGATATGTAATACAGAATAAGCAGTAAATACGGTATAATTATCTTTTTTAATTTCATTACGGGTAATCTTGTACCCATTTGGTGAATGAGATGTTAGGACTACGATTGAAGACCATTGACTTATTATTAGCAATAATAAGTCAATAATGAAGACGTAAATGACTTTTATTTGTAGGCACTCGTAGAGTCGTAGCACCGACAAAACATCACGTACACATCAGTCATGGAATGTGAAGGTTTTTTTCACAGACTTTCTGGACCTGGACTGATGAGAGAAACGAATGTCGAATCTTTGTAACGAGACTAATTATTGCGCTTATAAGTACATATCTACATAATATCCTTCTCTTAAATATAACTTAAATTTGTACTATGATAAAGTTTCAAAAGATGGACCGTTTTTGATTTAAGAGATCCCCAAAAGCTCAGAAACCGCAATGTGCTACCCTTATTCTAAATTAAATTACTTAAGTTTGTAGTTCGGGTTTCATTTGTTCGGAAATAGAATAGCTGCAACCTAAGAATGACCCACCAAACGGGTCTCTCCTCCTCATACCTGAGGAAGCCTAGAACATACTCCATAACGCTGCTCCACTGCTTTTCAAAAGCTAAGGGTGTGGTTTTTTTGGAAAATCATTTACGAACCTTGTAATGGCGCAAAATCATCAAACCTTTGTTCTTACATACTGTGACTGCTCTTAAACACATATACCTAAACCTACATGACATGTTTTTTCTCTTTTCCAAGCGATGGATCTGCATTAATTTTCTAATATTAGCTACCGAGCACCTCATTTATCGTCAGGAACAGTAGTTATCGATGTAAAAGTTGAAGAGTATCGGATCGGATACTTCCTCTTGGGTTCAATGTTCTATGCCGGAGTACGTCACGGCGATAAAACACCGACTCATGAATTGCGCCGTGCATTGACAGGGCGACTCACCCCGGACTGAAGTAGATCAACGGGTCGACAACACAACAAATGTGTTGTTTATACAATAGTTTCAACTCTCACATGCTTTGCCGTGCTGTTGCATTGTGGGCTTTATCCCTTCATCTTCGCACTCTTCTCTCCATGCTCATGACGTCATTGTAAAATTTAATGCAATAAATTTACCTTTTTGTACCATCATTATGCATGTGGTCGTCAATCGAAATGATACTAAATGGTGGCAGTTACATTATATCGTTATTTCGGCAACAATTGCAAAAATTGTGTTATATACCTAACGACAAGTTGATAAAATACTTCCTGTGGCAGTGATAACAGATCCGCTGTATATGTCGCGACCTCGTTACGAAAGCTTTGTTAATGGAAGCTGATTTTGACCTATTTAATATTCTGTGATATAACTAACAGTATAATTATATATAACTAACAGTATATAACAGTATAATTATGTATAAGGAGGGGGTATATCTGGCCGGGTCCTACGGGGTATATACGAGTACAATAAATATAACTTTATATAGGTACCAACCGATGTGCAAATTATGATGTCGACGGAATTAACATTTTTGAAGACACTTTAAAATGTGTTTACCGCCACCCATGACCATTAGTTATGCCATACACATCACCGTGCAGTGGAGGACCCGCTTATTATTGATTCTCTGACATTGTAACTGAAACAAATGTTTTTGGGGTGTACCCACCTTTGCCTTTGGCGTTACTGATGTCGATGGGCGACCATGACCACTTACCATTTGGTGACTATTATAGTTACTTGTCGGTTTTCTTAATAATTATAAGTTAATTCTTGACCACAATCCCACCTTATAGTAAGTGGAGATAAGGTGGTAGAGCGCATTAATTTAGTAGCACTCTTGATTTGAAGACACCCACATTATAATTGTAAAAAAAGAATGGCAGTTGCCCACCGCCGCGCCGGCGAGTAAGCGAGTAGCTATCGGCGATTTTCTCGCTCAAGAAACTTATTATAGATATACATTCCGTGTAAACAAAAGAGATATATAATTATTAGAAGTTCGGTGATTGTTCACACCGTCGGCGAGGACTCGCTCCTGTAGTTTGTCGCTGAGCGACAAGAGCTATGAAACATAATACTTGCTCAGCGACAGTCGCTGAGCGATGCTCGCTTGGCGGTCGGAACACTCGCCGAGTACACATACTCGTAGTATCGCCCCCAGCGAGTAGTGCGAGTAATCGCCCCTCGCAACCTGTCACTCGCTGATAGCCCAGCGACAAAACTATCGGAACTACAAACTCGCTGCTCGCTACTGGCCAACTCGTTTTCAGTTTCTAGCTATACTCGCTACTCGCTAGTCGCAGGTGGTGGGACAACTGCCTAACTTGACGTAACATTTTACGGTCAATTGTAGCAAGCCATCCAGGTAAAACTTCGTCTACCACTACTACTACCACTACCTTAGAAGAGTTCCTTCAAGAGTTCGAGATCAAATTGAGGTCGGTTATCTTCAGTAGTTGAATGAATAACTATTTAGCTAATTACACATAAAGACAAAAAAATAATGTTATATATTTTGTATGAAAATCGAACTGTAATTGTCAAAGCATAATATAGGATGTGGTTATAAAAATATTGTGCGTAATATGTCCGTCAATTTATCTGAGGTTACAACCTCTCATATTCGGAATGAGATTAATATTCGTTTGATAAGACAATAAAATTGTCATTCTGCTATTCGTTATTTTACTTTATATAAGTAGAATACCTACTCATTATTTTTTCGAGGTGACGTAACCAGATAATAGTATTTTTTTATTTGAAATGTATCTCAAAATATTTCTGCTGGACAGTCCATTCTAAAAATGAATGTTGAAGTTTTGCTAAGTAAATATGTAGTAGTAATTAATGTATTGTTTTTTTAGGTCACGAGGCTGTAAAAAGATAACGTTGAGTTGTTGCTAGTCGAGACGTACCGAATAAAAATGTAAATGATAATAGAGCAAAGGTTACGGTAACACCAGATTGTCAATTTAACAAGAACGTTGTGTTATAGTTAAAACAAATCGTACAATGTCATAAAATATTTATTTTTAGATGGACTGACATAGGAGTGGCCATAGAATTATCTCGTGGTCCCGAAGGTTATGTTTAAGATATTCGTAGCGCATGTTACGATGGAAAATAATAGTAAAAAGTAGTGAGCGTATTAGTGTAAACACGTAAGTAGTAAAATTTCTTTACGGCTTTTTGATTTTTTTCATATTTATAAATTTAAAGGTATTTTATTAAATTTTTTAACTTTGACTCCGACCCCAACATCAACTCCTACTCAGCACTACAAATTCCTGTTTAAGAAACGTATTACGCAATTTCCGTTTCAAACCTAAAGCGACGAGTGAGATTATTTGAATTTATATGCCTATCTTTGAAATAAAATAACGATGATATCTGCCATTTGGTTTGACGACAATTCTACACAAACATCGACCCACAAACAGAGAAGAAGCAATACCTGTAATAAAACTGTAAATTACGTCTGCACATAGGAAATACTTATTTAAGAAAAAAAAAATATGAGGACCTTTAAAGGAATAGTCAATAGAAGCCAAAATTATTATTTTTATACCAAAAATATTCTTACTTAAATGGATTGTCTGTATTTGTACCGTATTTTTGAATAGTGAATCAATTTTATTCGGTTTTCACACTTGTAAATTGAAGGTCTAACTTAAAACTGGCGCGTGTTTCGTCTTAATAAGCCGCTTAGAACCTGAGATATTAAATACAAATAAAATCTTTGCAAACGTAAGGAATAACTTTTCCGAAGCGAAGCGACGGCATGTTTTCTAGTTGAAAAATAATGCGATTGAATAACAATCCATGATTTTTTTTATTGTTTCCAATGCACAGTAATTTTGGTAAGAAATTAATAGACTTCAGTTATTTTTTCACGGTAGTTAATTTCATTTTTTTTATCAATACTAAAGTGGGCAAAGTTACTAGCCCATATTACGTTTATTCCTTTGGGGCGCTCTACACACTAAACGCATGGACCGATTTGGATATTTGTTACCTTATTGAATTTTGTGTTAATCTTCCTAGTATCACTAAAGTCATAGCAGTAATCAAAACACAGACGATAAACCCGATGACTGGCGCCGCTCTTATTGCCATACCTACATCAAGCTTATTGTATTCCGGCTACACTCTTTTAGAGCCGACCATCTCAGTCCTCAGGGGTAGCAAACCATCTGTGATCGAATTAGAACAAAACTCTTGCTAGCAATTTCTAACTGGACTATTACTAACAACAACTAACAGAACTAACTATCACTAACAGTCCCTGTCCCAGTATTCATACTTATTAACAAACTAACTAACTAACGTTCGAATACCGTCTCCTAACCGGACTAATTAATCTAACTATCCTAATCCTAGTCCCCATTTGAGTCTTGTCCTGTCTCGGTCACAGTTGTCATGGGCGGCAGCGGAAGGGTGGTGCTGCATGCTCATTTGCTACCTTAATTCAATAAAAAAAATAGATTTAAGAGGATGTTGCGAAGATAACACCAAACACCAAAGGCATCACTGAACTGAAGCGTTTCTGCTTTGATTTGTATCTTTGATTATATAGACGTGTATATAATCAAAGATTTGTATATATAATGAAAGCGTTTCTGGCCAAGTAAGAATCGGAGTAACAGTTTATAAAATTATAGAGAATCGTTTATTTTATTTCGGACCTTTGATATTTTATAATTGGCTAAAATGATGACATTAGTATTAAGATAGCCTCTGTATCGAATTATCTTATCGGCGAAGTTTTTGCTTCACAAGTAGGCGACTGTAATTTGATGATTTTAAACAGCCAATCAGAATGCGAGCTTATCAGAAATGTTAGAATGAGTCTTATCTATCGCATTTTATCAGTTTTAATTGTTACAAAATATAGTAGTCTTTACAATTAGGCATGAATTATAAGTAGGTACTTGTAATAGTTATAATTACCTAGTGACCCTGCCTGTGAACTGAGAGGTTCCGGGTTCGATTCCCCATTGAGGCAGAAATTGATTATGTGACAGACTGTTTGTTCTCGAGTCGCATGTGAGTGATAAAATGTCTTAATAGGCTAGTTGACTAATTTTGAAAAACTAAATCATAGTTTGCCAAATGGTCTAATTTAACTGAAATATTAATATTTCAGTAAAATACTAACTGTAACATATTTTAATTTATATTTTCATGAACTATTTGACGTTTCCGTCAAAAAACGCGTCAAACTGTCATGGCGACTCGTGTGACGTCATATGTTGGAAAACGAAGAGTTGTTTGGTTGTCGGAAAGACCAAAATGCTATGTCAAGTTTGTTTAGTTTTGCAACGTGTGACGTCACGCGTCGTATTGGCGTTCGCTGTCACGTGACTAGTGACTGTAATTTCGGGATTTTATTTCTCAAAAATATTAAATTATCATGATTTATTTAATCAATAAGATCGATTTTTCGCATTTGTAAATATTAAGCTACCATAAAAAATAGAAATCTTCAAAATATTTTCTTACTGTCAACTACCCTATTGTGTTGTCTGCGTTAAGGAGTGCGCACATTACACCAACTCGACGTCAACTCCACTCCGACTCCACTCCGTTTCAACTCCGACGTTCCGTTCCGCGATCAACGCTTCATCGACGTCAACTCGACTCCGTCTCCACTCCGTTTCAACTCCGACGCTATTTACATTACGTCATTGTGTCGGTCGACGCGTGGACTACTCGTCTACGGTGAGTCGTCAACGCAACGTCGACGCGTTGGTCTCGAAACGGAACGGCTATGGGTGTAGGGCGAGCCGTACAGGGCTTTTAAGTATAAGTTCGAAATTCAACCTTACCTTCAAAGATGTAAGGCTCATAATTGAATGTTAGCTTTGTCAAGGTTTTAGTCGCGTTGGCGTCGGTCGGTCGTGGAGTCGTTGTAATGTGCGCACTCCTTTACGCTCCACTTGATCCCCCACACGTTTTTGACGGTTTTTATGGTTCGTGGATCAATGTTAAAATTCGGGTTAACTTTAAAACAAAAATGTTACATTGAAAAATGCAATGCTGTACGATATATGTCTGAAAGTTAAAATATAAAGTCACTCATATATTTTTTGTTTTTCGTTTTTTTTGTTTCGTGTGCCACTGAAGTAAAAATTCTTTAGTATGTACATATCACTACATAGTATAAAACAAAGTCGCTTTCTCTGTCCCTATGTACAGGTATGCTTAGATCTTTAAAACTACGCAACGGATTTTGATGCGGTTTTTTTAATAGATATAATGATTCAAGAGGAAAGTTTGTATGTATAATATATTAAAGTTTTGTGTAAATTGGTTTTCCCGAAGCGAAGCGAGGGCGGATTGACTAGTTATGTATATTTGTTATTATTCACCCAAAAATGTACAAAATATGATTTTGATATTGACAAAATATTATCTAATTTATAAAATTGTTAAACAACCAAATGAAATTATGAAATAATCAAGAAATCACCATTCGCTTAACGCTAGCAAACTCGCAAATATTAGATATTTATTTTTATTTATTTATTTATTTTTCATTTGCTATGAGAGGACGAGAGAAAGATGCTGCGCTCTCTTGCTCCTACAGTGTGATACAGACAATAGGCCTGCAGTGTGTCTTAAAGAAAGAGAGAAAGAAAATGTGTGCTCGCACCTATCTCTCTCTTGCCCACGAAACGTAATTCTCTCTCTTTCTATCTTCACTAGCTTAGGTATATCAACTTCCGTTCGCCTCACCCGATCATACTTTTCATAACGCTCGCTCTCATCACGCATTCACCAGCTTACTCCCCAAGTCTAGCATCCTTAAAGAAGATTTACTTCAAAAGCTTATTTTTATTTAAATGTCCCGCTAGAGAAAAGCGACCCCCTGAACGCTTACAGTCCGAGTTTGTATTATGTAATCAATCTAGTTCAGCAGTATTAGATAACATTAGAGAGAGAGAGAGCTTTAATCCCTTTATGACGCACTATAGGGTCTCTCATAATTGATACGAATGATGAGGCTCAGAAACTAAGAGTGTAGGTACTTTAGCATGCTGATCCTATGAGCATTAGAGGAAGGGCGCGATGGCCTCTAAGTATTGCAAGTTTGTAAGCAGCCGGTTCATTGGAGTTTGAAGGGTGACTGCTAATATGCTGCTAATGTGAAAATTTTAATTTTATCTGTCATAAATATGACAGATAACTAAAATTATTCAATTTACTAAACACTCCGGCGTACTAAGTCGTACTAAACACACTGTATCACCAAACGCATCACCAATATCTAGCTGGCCAAAATAGCAATGTAGGGTCCGCCTTATTTCTAGCTCTCTGACATTGCGACCGAAACACAAGAAGGAGGATAGTAGTAAGCCAGGCGAGTAAAGACCTCCGGCACAACGGGCAGAGTTTTTTACGAGTAGGTATTATCAGGACTAAAATGGGCGGTACAGAGACCGAAGATCTCCAACAAGAAGGATCTAGTGCTATAGCCGGGCTCGTCTTATTGTTCAATAGGGCAGCACCACGGGCAGACATACTTAAGATAGATGGAACCTCTTACACCTGTTGCTACTGGTGTTAAATTTACATATGTATGTATTGCTGATAATTTATTTTATGAAATTAAGAAAGCAAACGAGAATGCAGCACCGCCCTTTCGCTGCCGCCTATGACAATTGTGACCGACCTAGAACAAGATTCAAATGGAGACTAGGATTGGTCTTACCTTACTGTTATCAGACAGTGTTAAAACATTAGTTAAGAGGACTGGGACTCTTAGTGAAAGTTAGTCCTGTTAGTTGTTCTTAGTAATAAAATTGCTAGTAAGAGTCTCGTTCTAAATGTGTTGATGACTGAGATGGTCGCCTCTAAAAGAGTGCCTTGTCTACTAAGTTGTGACCCTTAGCCCCGGATAGACAGCAGTGGGAAGTTGTGTAAATTAAAAGAAAGAACAGTCAAGGAGTAGATAGGAGGACGAAAAGACAGAACGAGGAGGAGGAATAAAGAGGATAAGATGAGTGGAGAGTACTGATGTACTGATGTACTAGGAGTTTGTAATAGCGCATAATAGAGAACTAAGGCAGATTAGGAGCCTTTATTGTATTCGGTGTTTGAATAAGAAAGGTCAATTATTATGCCATACCCAAATTTCACACACTTTCGTACGTAGCTATAGCATAGACATTTTAGACTTCACCATTAAAGCTAGGAATACTTTTTTAATTCTTCTAATATTGTTAGATTATCGAAAATTAATTGTGGAATATTTGAAAACTAGCCTTTATAAAACTTACATAATATTTTATAAATTTTATTATTAGTAGAACTTTAGTAGTAGTACCTAGTCTCTTTTCAGTTTCAGTAGGCAAAGGGTGCTGTAATTATGGCATGTATTGATCTCTTAAAACAGTCTAGGCATTGAGAGCCTACGATTGATTCAAACGGACCTACCTATTCCTGTAGGTAATATTTTCGATACTATCAATTGCTAGTAGTAGTATAATTATGATATCTAAACATTGTTATACACAAAGCTTGTAATAAAAGGAATCGTGAAAATGTTGATATGATCTTATAAATTATGCTTTTCATTCCTCTAGTAAGCTAAATGTACGTGTATAGTAAATTCATACACTGCAGGAGTTTCCCATACTTCCGGTAATATAAAACATCCTATACCTTTACGTACGTACTTTGCAATAAGAATTGCTTAAATAATCGTCCCATTCTTTAAATTCAGTACGTTGCAATGATAGTGGCATGCCAAATACCACCATGCCGGCACGATTAGCCTTCCGCTTGTTGGATGCAGGCACTCCTTGGGATCAATCAGTGCGTTAAGCAAATAACAGGTGGGAATGCACTTACGGCTGAAACAGGTGGTGTGGTCCAGTGCAGCAGCAGGAGGGCGGCAAACACGAGCCTGCTCGCGAAGAGGCGCGCACGCGCCGGGCCCGACATGGCTGCGCCACACTACTGGACGCGCGCCCTCGGCCGCCGGGCCCGCAGGCGCCGCGCCCGCGCCACCGCCGCTCCGCCGCGGGGCGGGGGTGCGCAGGCCGCTGCCTGAGATCTCCTTTTTTCTTAGTATCCCGGCACGAACGGCGCGCGCGCACGGGACTCTGGCGCAGCGCGCACAGGGCCATGGCGGTCCACGAGTTATGGTAAGATTTTCTAACTCAATACATATTTAAAAAAAAATCGCATCTATTACGATTGCGATACTGTGTAAAAAAGTAATAAAAATAAATTTATAAGATTATTTATAGGTGTATTTAAAAAAAAAATCTTTCAAAAGAGTGTGGCATTTATGTTATTGCATTTTTTTTTAATTATAACTGCAAACTTCAGGCTGCATCTGAATATAACGCATGAAATTATTTCTTTAGGTTTGTGGCCGCTTTGGTGCTACTGAGTGGAGTGAATTCGGTAAGTAAAATTTTTCTTATTAGAAACTGATAACAAAATATATTACAAGTTATGGGAATTAGAGAATGTAGCGCAGGAGTCGCGACGCTCGCGAAGCGGGCCGACCCGCTCGCCCGCTCGCAGTTGTCCTTTTGCAATTTGTTAAAAATTCGAGCTTTATCAAGGTTTTGTGCAGTAGCAAGATGTGCTTAGAAAGGAACTTTCATCCGCCAAAGTCCACTATTTTGATCGCGACTAAAAATTTTTACTACAATGAATTATTACAGCAATAAATTATTTTAAGTACAGCGCAAATGTATATATGAGGCCGACAAAGTTTATCATCACTCGGATGTTAAGTGTCGGCATTGCGCAAACCGATGTTTTTCTATAACATCAATGAAGTTATAATACCCAATTTAGTCGTCTATTTTAATAAAGATTAATGCTTTTTTAAATACCTTTTTATAATAAAATTATTGGCATTTAATTTTAAAGTCCAACTTTTAAACACAACTCTGAATGAGGTATTGCATTGGATTTAAGTTTAAATAATTTTGAAATTTTGTTTTATAAAAACTTCAAACATTTGTGAATTTAATATGTACATAATAAGATTAGGTAGGTACCTACAAAAAAATCAAACGCTTCTATGGCAATTTTCGCTCATGAACAGAGAGACTTGAGCCCGGAAGAAGGTAAAATGAACCGAAATCTGAAAATCAAACCCCTAAAAACCCCTTAAAAATCTAAATAGTAATTAATAATACAAGTATTACATTGAGCACAATAAAATTAAAATGCGTATTGTATCTGTAGGTAAAATTAGGTTCTCCAAATTTCTTAAATAATCCTGTAAAAATATTTCAACCACCAAATTAAATTAGGAATGCATATAAAACCAACAGGCATTAAAACTTTATTATATCAACGCCAAGATGAGTGAAAAATACTCAAAAGCAGCTGAACATAGCACATACTGACAAGGGATCATTTTACGATAAACCTGCACCGACTGCAAAATATCACGTATCGCAACGACAACCACTATTTGGTTATAATAAATCCTAGAATGCTTGAAGAGAATGTCTGAATTATATAAACATGTTATGGTAGGTATTTTAAGGAGTAGGTATTAAAATTGTTATAAGCCCAATGGCTACAACCCATTAATGCCCCACACCTGAGCACGGGTCTCTTCTCATCTTTGGAGAGGCCTAAAGCATAGGTATGCCTCCACCACACTACTCTAGTACGGATTGACGGAGGGGTTAGCTAACCCAAGCATTGGAAGTTTTACGCCGCCCAAGGCCTCCAACATGACTTAACGATTGCTATCTAACGACAACAACCGAGACCGACGGCTTTATGTGCCCTCCGACACACGGAAACGCTCAACAAATGTTCCTTCTTAGCTTTCTTAGCTGTGATGGTTTTCCTTTTAACTTCATTGTAGGTATATAAATAGGTAACTACTTACTACTGTCTGAAGTGAATTTAGTGAATTAATAGCAGGGATGGGCGTAACCTTTAGCCAAAATTATCACTTTGAAGCTTTACTTTATTAATTTTGCGTTCTTCTTGAATCTGAAAATAGTCTTCGTAAATACTCCAACATTCCCCAATAAACATTTCTCCAATAAAACCCAGACATTTTTGAAACGTCTATCCAAGTAGACCACACAGGAAGACGAGAAAAAATTCATCTCCAGTTTACGTGTAGGGAGAGTCAGCATTTTTATTCTAATACTTTGTCGGCGGGAAAATTATATGTATGTACATAATATCAATGACAAATTACAGCTTTCTAGTAACCGATCTAGTAAACCGAGGACATGACATGACGTACAAAAGTTTTTGTTCACGCCTATAATTTTTTATTAATTAATTAATTTATTTATTCTACACTTTTATCTAACATTACAGGATCCCTAATGCGTTAGATGTAGGTACGCGATTTTATTTATATAGTAACAAATGTGTTCTAAGTTAAACACTTAAAATAATAATTATATTTATTTATATAAAAAATTAAGATAAACTTGTTCAAAATTGAGTTATTTATTTATTTTAACACTATTGTTTCCACACCACAAAATTAAAATACACAGAAAAGTACACAGAAGGTATACAAAACAATGGGCGCTTTATACCGATTTCTTCCAGGCACACCACCACCAGTACCTATAACATTTAGAGACGGAACGAAAAGTAAATGGTATTATGCATAAAAACAACAAACAACATAAAAAGGTCAAAAAATTCAACAACATACTAAACAATAGAACAGTGAAAGAAGTTACTATTATTAATTATTAAAAAAAAGATTTTTCATTAAATGTTGCAACATGAAGATAATAATAAAATTTTATACTGGCCTTATAGTATAAAACATAATTATAGAATGCGCAGACGTAGGGTTGACTATTATTTACCTGGACGAACTACTGGGTTGACAGGTATAAACATGTATGTTAATACTAGTTACAAAAAGTTAAAGTAATAGTTAAAATTATTATTTATTATTATTACTTAGTTAAAATTTTATTATTATCTTCATGTTGCAACATTTAATGAAAAATCATTTTTTTTAATAATTAAAAATATTCTGTCCAGGATTTTTTTTGTCAACACATTTTTAATATATCTTCTAATATACGAAATTTATTATAAAATAAGTTTGATTCTATTATCAACCCGGTGAATGTCGATGTATGTTCGGATCTTAGACCAAAAAAGAAGCTACTAATTTGTTTCAATATCAGATTTAATGATTTGATTCAATAAGTTAGGTTAGGTTTCATTTCATTTCATCTCATTTCATATCAATACAAAAATTCTACTGAAGACTTGGCTGTATGAGCATAGTCATAGTTCCCTTTGCCTGCCCTAAATGGGTGAAGAAAACAAAAAAAAAATCTCTGCTGATATTATTTTACGGTTGGCGCCATTTTCCAAAAATGAATTTTTGTTTATTTTACTGTTAAAAAATATTGGTTATTTGATTTAAAATGTTTTTATTATGTAACAAATCCAATTTTATAATAAGAGCGTTGGTATTCATTATAAAACTGGCATAATCAGCAATAAAAAAATATATTTTACAGTTCCGATATTGGTATCGGAATTCCGAGACTAGGTTCCAATCTCGGATATATGATTACATTAAATTTAGATTACATGCCCTAGTGCCAAGTAAATACAACAACAATCTTACTACATCAAAAAATTACTAATTACACACAATATTAGTAGTTGGCACCGACTTCAAAATTGTCAAATACTTTTTTAATCATTTCTGATTAACTAAATCAAAATACGAATTACTTTGTGCTAAGTAAATTTATTTTTTACTTTTTAGTTTCCTGTTTGAAGTTGGTTTATTTTTTTGTTATAAAATTATGTTTTACAAATACTTTTACTTAATACAAACATCAACCGACAAACGAGCAGATGATGGTGTTACTTATGTTTATGGGAACGAAGACGTATTACCATCAGGTGGCTCGTCTGCTTGGTTGTGTGAGAGTGCAAAAAAAAACATTAAAGATTTTTGAGGAAATATTTAATTCAAGTATTTTTTTTCTTTTTCCAGCAAGATGATTACGGAAGGGGCGATTTGCTGGAGAACAACATATATTCTGACAATGACTGGTACCCATCAAACCTACCGGAAGCACCTCAACCAGATAATTCATACAGTTACCCTGGTAGACCAGATTTTCCAGTTCCACCGCAGTCAGCAGACACTTACGGTTTGTCTGGAAGACCCGGTTATCCATTACCACAGCCATCTGTGAGTACGTACGGTGAATCTGGAAGATCAGAGTATCCAGTACCACCGTCGTCAGCCAGCACGTACGATCAATCTGGAAGATCAGATTATCCAATACCACCACCGTCAGCGGGCACGTACGGTCAATCTGGAAGATCAGAATATCCAGTGCCGCCATCATCAGCGAATACGTACGGTTTGTCTGGAAGACCGGATTATCCAGTGCCACCTCAATCGGATATCTCGTACGGTCAGTATGGAAGGTCGGATTCTCAAGTGCCACCTCAATCAGTAAACACTTATGGTGAATCTGCGAGACCAGATTATTCAGCGTCGTCATCACGGTCGCAATTAGGCTCCAATTATGCTGTTTACGACCCTGTAACAAGACAGCGTACCACAGCGTTTGATCGCAATTGTACTGCACCGGGTTGCTGTGTACCTAAATGTTTTGCTGAAAAGGGTAACAGAGTAAGTTTTCTAACTTTTTTCAAAACATGACAATTAAAGCAATAAAAAAGGTTTTGTCAAAATGATCTATCATCACATATATATTTCAGGGGATTCCAGGAATGCCCGGGCTACAAGGCCTTCAAGGTCTACCTGGTCACGAAGGAGTTGAAGGGCCTCAAGGGCCGAAAGGTCAAAAAGGACAAATGGGTCCCACAGGCCCACGTGGACCGAGGGGTGATATAGGTAAACCAGGCGTTCAAGGATTTACTGGCATTGCTGGGCCTCCTGGTCTTCAAGGTGAACCAGGGCCAAATGGAATTCCAGGACGAGATGGCTGTAATGGAACTGATGTATGTTTTAAATAAAACGAATTAAATATAATCGATTTATAAAATGAAGTACACATTGAATTATTAATAGGCGCGTACTGACCGAGCATGGAGCCTTTCAAGGGTGCGTCAGCGTTATACATATAGGTATATTTGTTGCGTGCCTCAAAGTAGTTTGTAGCTTTGTAGTTTTCAAAGTCGTAAAGATAGATAAGTTCGCTAGCCCAGCCTCCGTAAACGTGTCGCTAGCGATCGAGGCAATATCCAACCGCCTTGAATGACAAAAATTGTTGAGAAGCCTTTGAACAAGGACAAAAACAGACAACGCAAGGCTTTGACCAAGGTACACATCTGACAACACCGAGGTCGCCTCATTTTATCCGACTTTCAACCAATTTACAATACTTTAATATATTATACATATAAACTTTCCTCTTGAATCACTCTATCTATTTAAAAACCGCTTCAAAACTGTTGCGTAGTGCTAAACATTCATAACAAACACAAGACAGACACAGCGACTTTGTTTTATACTATGTTTAAATTATGAAGATTCAAGAACTTAGTATTTCAAATAATTGCGATAACCGTTATTGAACAGGTATCTCATCATCATCATCACAACCCATAACTGTCCCACTGCTGGGCACGGGTCTCCTCTCACAATGTGAGGGGTATAGGCAATAGTCCACCACGCTGGCCAAGTGCAGATTGGTGGACTTCACACACCTTTGAGAACATTATGGAGAACTCTCGGGTGTGCAGGTTTCCTCACGATGTTTTCCTTCACCGAAGCAAGTGATAATTAAATTTTAATACGCACATAACTTTTGAAAATTAGTGGTGCGTGCGGGGTTTGAACCCGGAACCTCCGGTTCAGCAGTCCAACGTTCAAACCACACCGCTATCACTGCTTTCTTAACAGGTATCTACATCATAAATAATATGTCTCCATGTACAGGGCGAGCCGGGTCCACAAGGTTTACAAGGATTGCAAGGCCCTCGGGGTTATCCAGGTCCAAAAGGAGAAAGAGGTGATAAAGGAGAAGCAGCCCACAGTGGTCGCTATCCTAACAAAGGTCAAAAGGGAGAAGCTGGAATTGACGGAATGCAAGGGCCACCAGGCCAGGTGGGACCTACTGGCTTACCTGGTTTAAAGGGACCCAAAGGAAACACAGGACCAATGGTATAATGTACATTTTTTATAAATTTTTATTTTAACCCTTAAAAAATTTAATATTTTTTTAAAATCAAATAAACTTTACTTAAATCTTCCACAGGGCCTCCAAGGACTAAAAGGTGATAAAGGTTCAAGAGGTCCTAAAGGTGCGAACATAAAAGGTGATAAAGGTGATAGAGGAGATCGTGGAGACAGGGGTCCTGGTTGCCCCCCCGTCGTTTTACCTGGGGCATGGGAAAATAAAGGTGCAATTGAAGGGGCGAAAGGAGATATGGGGCCGAAAGGAGATAAAGGAGAACCTGGAAGAGAAGGTGAAAAGGGTGATGTAGGACATACCGGTGAACCCGGTTTATCTGGTCAAATGGGCATTAAAGGAGAAAAAGGTATCAGGGGAAATCCGGGCATAAGAGTAAGTATATTTTAATATATTTAAATAAAAAAGTAAACGGTAATTAATATCAATTTAACAAAATAAAATTATTTATAGGGCAGAGAAGGAATGATTGGACCTGCTGGGCCGATGGGACAAAAAGGAGACAGAGGAAATGATGGCTTATCAGGACTTCCCGGTAGACCAGGAAGCAAAGGAGAACCTGGAAGGGATGGAACTCCTGGTTTAAGAGGACTTAGAGGGCTACAGGGGCCGCCTGGAGGTCGAGCAGGGGCTCGAGGGCCACCAGGACCTATTGGTCCTCGGGGTTACACTGGACCCCCAGGAGTACCAGGTACTGATGGGAAACCGGGTGAGAGAGGGCCTTCAGGTCCAATGGGAATGCAAGGTGGTCAAGGTGAACCGGGTACTCCTGGTAGAGAAGGACCACCGGGTATTAAGGGAGAAAAAGGCGAGGCTGGGTTAGAGGGTCTCAAAGGTGAAATAGGTCCCAGAGGTTACGATGGACCAGTTGGCCCTCAAGGGCCTAGAGGATTTAAGGGCGATGATGGAATCTCGATACCGGTAAGTTTGATTCTCTGAATAAAGAAATTTAAAGATACATCACGAGAAACATTCTTATCTAATACGTATCCTATCTAACACGGCAGACATTGTCCTGCAACATTAATTATTTAATATCGCAGGTTCTAATCAGCGTATTAAGATGAAAAATGCACGAGTTTTTAAGTTAGACCTCTAGTAAAACAACTGCGAAAACCACATCAAATTTCATTCAGTAGTTTTAGCGTGATGTTCGGACGAACATACAGACCGAAAGACTTAATCAATCAATCAATCAGAAATCTTTATTGTGGAAAACGGGTAATACAAAAATATCAGTAAAAATGTTAACCTCCGCATTCCCGCCACACTTGGGCATACAATAGTCTTAATTTATATCTAAATTTTAATTCATTATAATAAAATATCATGTCAGTAGTAGTGATAAATAATAGTAATAGTACTTATAAAATAATGATTAATACTTATTATTATTATTTATTAAATTGTGTCATCCATGAGGTAACCATTTATTGCGTAACATTTTTCAATTAAAAAATTTTAAAGACTAAATGCTAAAATAATATTTTTGGCTTCTATTGGCCCCATGAAGACCCTTCATACATTTTTTCTTAAATATCTCCTAAATACAGACATTATGTATGCATACTTATGTACCTATATTTATAACATCCTTAAATTCATTAATTAAACACCGTTAAAAGAACTAGTTATAATGTTTTAGGGTAATAAAGGTATTCCTGGTCTATCTGGTCGCCCAGGTGATAAAGGTCAAAAAGGAGAAAGAGGATACACAGGTTTACGAGGAGAACCTGGTAATTCCACACGCGGTACTCCAGGCATGCCAGGTGAAATGGGACCTCGAGGTGAAAAGGGTGACAAAGGTAGTCCAGGTAATGACGGTGTACCAGGCACTCCAGGGGCAAAAGGTGACATTGGTGGCCAATGCAATGAATGCAGGCCTGGTGGTCCAGGGCGGAAAGGAGAGACAGGTTCCGATGGTATGCCTGGTGAACGAGGGGAGCGAGGACCGTCGGGTCCAACTGGAGCTCCAGGCGAACGAGGTGCTGATGGACTAAACGGAATACCTGGATCACCCGGTGCCCCCGTAAGTACTTACAGATTTTAAAAACAAAATAATATGACATATGCCATCACCAATAAAAGACGAATATTCCACCCATACATTGTTATATCTCAAAATGATTAGACAGCGTTTTCGCTGAAAGCTCCCGGCAACCTGAATTTTTCCGACTTTCTCAAATATTTCAACCATTTTACACAAAACTTTAATAATTTATACATTAAACCTTCCTCTAGAATCGTGCTATCTATTAAAAAAACCGTATCAAAATCCGTTGCCTAGTTTTAGTCTAAGCATCCATAACACAAGACTGACAGCGACTTTGTTTTATACTATGTTAAGATAAGATTAAGATTTGTACGATGTGTAAATATAGTGTAAGGAAACAATGGGATTGACATAATTATTTATGTTAACATATATCAAAACCTCTTAACAAATTAAGATTAAAAATAAACTTAAAAACGTACGTAAGAATGGAATGCTTCGTTTGTTTTATAAATGTTTTTCATAATAAATAACGATATTATAATGCGAGTATGATGTGTTCCTTGGTACTCGTTAAATACCCCGGAGTGGAGGAGAGTCCGGGAGAGTTAAACAGTAGGCACACTATTTATCTCAAATGGTGCGTATTATAATAGGCAATATAAAAGAACCAACCTTTTGTTTTTAGGAATATAACTATGCACCCCACAGCATAAACGTAGAATTCATAAGTAGTTAGTTACCTTTGGATTTTAATAGTAGATTAGTAGCCAAGGGCTCTAAGGCATCAATTGCAGGCCGAGATATTTAGGCGCACGAGCGCAGCGAGGGCACAGGCGAGGGCGCCTATAGTTCGAGGGTGCAATTGATGCTTACACCCGAGCTAACTATTCTGCTTTACATCTCGATTGTGAGGTAAGTAGAAAAAAACCGGCATTGCAAAAATAAAACATTTTAAAGTTAAAGTTTTCTATTCCCGCCTTTATTCATTAAAAAGAATCAAGTAAAGAACGTTTTACTTTTTTTTTCAAGATCGAAATTGAGATTCGCCGTTCGATATTTAAAATTGATGACTATTAAACTCACACGAAGACAAGGCTGAATAGCAAAGCAACCTCTTTGTTCATTGGCTGAATGCATGATGTCTATTGCCAGTATGATGGTTAGATGTACGCGAACTTTTTGAAAGAGAGAGCTACATTATTACCCTAGAGCGCTAATTAGTCCCTTACAAGCCCCATTTGGAGGTAATAAGAACCTACTTACCGAACATGAGAGATGTAAATAATATTAAGTACCTAGTTACTAGTTGAAAATAGAATTGTTGATCAGTTAAGAAAATAATATTTGTACGTAATGCAAACATTAATGTATAATACACTCAAAGTATTGAGTGAATTCTTACTTCAAGTCTTTTCGCAGGGCGATCGTGGTGATGATGGGCCCATGGGTCCACGAGGAGAACGCGGAAAGGATGCTATGATTCCTTCTAATTTAACACGAGGACCTCCTGGGGAAAAAGGATCAAGTGGAGAAAAGGGTTCAATGGGTCCCAAGGGTGAAAAGGGCCGAGAAGGGCCTAAAGGTGACCGAGGTCTAAACGGAATGCCCGGACAAAAAGGAGACCAAGGTAGAATGGGGCCTCCAGGTATCGACGGAATTCCCGGTAGCGACGGAATACCCGGTGTACCAGGCCAGAAAGGAATTTCCTTAAAAGGAGAAAAGGGCGTGCCAGGTGATCAGGGGCAATCAGGTGACAAGGGATTCCCTGGAAGAGAAGGTGTTAAGGGAGAGCCTGGTCTATGTCCGGCCAATCTTCAGGAACTAACAAAAGGTGATAAGGGCTCTACTGGTCCACCAGGACCTCCAGGTCTACAAGGTAAAGCATTTTTTTTTATAAGTAGGTGTATATGAGCATGTACAATAACGTGATTGAACGTTCTCGTAATTATTAAAAAAAATTACAGGTAACCCGGGTGATAAAGGAGATATTGGCTTACCAGGTCCAAGAGGGGATAAAGGTGAATTGGGATTGCCGGGTTCACCAGGAAAAGTAGGACCACGTGGACTAATGGGTCAAAAGGGAGATAAAGGTGATTTAGGTGCTATGGGTTTCCCAGGAACTCCCGGCCGGGTTGGATTAAGGGGCGTTCCCGGATTACCAGGGCGTAAAGGAGACAAAGGAGAACTTGGTCCGTCTATGCCAGGACCACCAGGACAACCAGGATCAACAGGTCCTAAAGGAGAACCAGGTTTGAGAGGTATACCAGGTACGCCAGGTAACGACGGTCCTCCGGGACCTATTGGATTGCAAGGAGAAAAAGGTGATAAGGGATTTATGGGACGACCGGGATCTCCTGGTTCACAAGGGCCAAAAGGTGATGCTGGACCCGTTGGACCCCCGGGAGTACCTGGCACTCCTGGTTCCCCGGGACGACCAGGACCAAAAGGGCAACAGGGATATCAAGGCTTAGTTGGAACACCAGGTCTTATAGGATTACCTGGAAATAAAGGTGAACCTGGAGTACAAGGACTTGATGGACCGAGAGGATTCCCTGGACCACGAGGCCGCTCTGGTCCTATTGGTCCTATGGGTATAGACGGTACCCCAGGCTTAAAAGGAGATAAAGGACAAATTGGTTACCCAGGGCAACCTGGCCAAACTGGATTGATGGGTCCACCTGGACCAGTAGGGTCGTCTGGTATTAAAGGTGACCAAGGATTCCAAGGACCTCAGGGACCTCCTGGGAGGATGGGCTTGCAAGGTGTAAAAGGAGAGCGTGGTTTTCCGGGTGAACTTGGAATGAAAGGCGAAGCGGGGCAGTCGTCAGACAAAGGTCAAAAGGGTGAAAAAGGAGTACCTGGATTAAGAGGATTTAATGGTGCCCCAGGAAGGGAGGGTCCAAAAGGTGACAAAGGAGATATAGGTGCACCTGGCTATGGTATTCCCGGACCACAAGGTGACAAAGGTGACACCGGATTTCCTGGTCTAATTGGTAAACAAGGTGAACGTGGATATAAAGGTGACATGGGTTATCAAGGTGTATCAGGAGTAAAAGGTGATCGGGGAATGCCTGGCTTCCCAGGTCAACCAGGGACTCCTGGGAAAGATGGTACTCCGGGAATGCCGGGTGATATTGGATTACCAGGTTTACAGGGACCCAAGGGCAATAAAGGAGAAACTGGTTTCCCAGGCCGAGGAGGTATTGATGGAGCTAAAGGAGAACTTGGACCAATTGGGCCAATGGGACCCCCTGGTCCACAAGGATATCCTGGTAGGAAAGGAGATGCAGGACTCCCTGGAATAGCAATAAACATAAAGGGACAAAAGGGAGAACTTGGATTACCAGGTATACCCGGAATTCCTGGTGCTAAGGGGGAACCCGGTATAATGGGTTTACGAGGCGAACAAGGAGAGAAAGGCGATCTCGGCTTTAAGGGCATCAAAGGAGAGATGGGTCTAGTTGGTACTACAGGAAACAAAGGTAAATTAATAAATAACGGTAATTAATTTATAATAACTTAAGGGTATAAAACTTTTGTTTTCTTAATGAATTAATGTATTTTTTAGGAGACACTGGACCTGCTGGGCCCCCTGGATTACCTGGACTTACAATCAAAGGAGAAAAAGGCCTCCCTGGTCTACCTGGAAAACATGGAGCTCGAGGTTTGCAAGGGTTACCTGGAGAAAAAGGTGATATAGGATTACCAGGAATTCCCGGAATAACAGGACTACCTGGTACTCCTGGAGCTCCAGGAAGAAAGGGTGAAAAGGGTGATACAGGACGTGAAGGTCTCGCGGGTCCTCCTGGTTTCCAAGGGCCACAAGGGTTACCGGGTCTACCTGGACTTAATGGCCTCCAAGGTGAAAAGGGTGACAAAGGTGCCACTGGTTATGGTGCACCTGGTGAGAAAGGAAATCAAGGACCACAAGGAATTCCTGGACAAATGGGTGCAAAGGGGGATAAAGGCGACAGAGGATTCGATGGCCTTAATGGTCAAACTGGTCCAATGGGTATTAAAGGCGAAAAGGGAAATATGGGATTCCAAGGGAGACCAGGTATAATTGGTGGCAGAGGAGAAAAGGGAGATAAAGGTGAACAAGCTCCAATTGTCTACGGTGCTAAAGGGGAACCAGGTCCACCAGGGCCTCCTGGCTTTGATGGAACGCCAGGAAGAAATGGTCTGCCAGGCGCGCCAGGTTTAGATGGAGCTAAGGGAGAAAAGGGAGACCGTGGTTTGCCTGGATTACCCGGACCTGCTGGTCCAAGAGGTGATCAAGGTATACAAGGTATACAGGGCGATAGAGGTGAAATTGGACGAACTGGATCACCTGGTGTTCCAGGTCCCCCTGGTGCACCTTGTGCTCCGACAGATTATTTGACCGGAAATCTCTTAGTTAGACACAGTCAATCAGAAATTATTCCCCAATGTGAACCAGGTCACGTAAAACTATGGGACGGATATTCTTTACTCTATATCGATGGAAATGAAAGAGCTCATAGCCAGGACTTAGGCTACGCAGGTTCATGTATAAGAAAATTCAGCACCATGCCATTCCTTTTCTGCGACCTTAACGATGTATGTAACTATGCAAGCCGAAATGACAGAAGTTATTGGTTATCCACTAACGAACCTATACCTATGATGCCAGTTGTAGGTAAAGAAATTTCTAGATATATATCAAGGTGCGTGGTTTGCGAAATTCCTGTCAATGTTATAGCTGTGCACAGTCAAACACTAGAAATACCAAGTTGTCCTCCAAATTGGACTTCTTTATGGATTGGTTACAGTTTCGTAATGGTGAGTCAGACATTATATTACTTAGTCGATTTTATAATAAGACCTATTATTAATAGGTACGTACTCGATTTACTTAAGCGTTAGCGTTTACCGGTAATTTGAACTACAAATTGGAGTGTAGTTCAAAGGGAATAACTCATTATACCACTTGCAAAAAATTTATCATTATCTAAAGGTCAGATATGAAACCTTCTATGTCACACAACGTTGATCACATTATCAAGCTTTACGTTACAAAATAACAGTTTTAAATTACTACAAAAACAATACCACATATTATCTTCCTACAAAAGCAACTTATTTCAGACTAGTAACTAACTGCGCTCGCTGCGCTGACGCTGAGGGAAAACCTATGCCGTAGTATTCACACTCGAAAAAACATTTAGATGAGATTCTTTATATCAACATAATATACCTATCTCTTTGTTTGTGAACCGATTGAAATAACACATAATTACTTACCCCCAGCTTACTGAAATACATCACTGAAAACCTCATTTAAATTGGTTACGTCGTTTCTGGTTAGCGGGAACAAAGACACAGACAAACAAACTGACTGACAAACAGACAAATAGGCAAACCGATAAAAAAACCGAAATGTAAAAATCATTTAAAATACATAAAAAATGTACCTGAGTAAAATTATTATTACGTGTTTCGGTCTAAGAACCGTAACTCGTAGGCATATGGATGCCGGGTCCGCACTAAAAAAATGTTGGAGCCTAATGAGCAACAAAACGCAAAAAGAGCTACAATTAACTGCAATCGAAATTAAACCGTGATGTAATGATTTTAGTGTTTAAAGTACAATGTTAACATTACTATTCTTACGATGGCTGGCGTTCACGACTGCAATCGAAATTAAACCGTGACGTTATGACTTTAGTGTTTAAATTACCTTGTTAAATTTCAATCCTTGCGATGGCTGTGACATTTTTTTCGCGCTTTAAGTATGAGACCTGATTTCAATCGAGAAATAATGCCGCATATTTTCCGGCCGACAACGCAGCGAGAAGGGGATGGATGCTTTACTGATTTCCGGGGGCGACTACTTAAGTACCGTCAGATGGCCCGTCTGTTTGTTTGTCGTCTATATTTACATATAAAAGGTCTCTACCCCTAGGTACATTAAGGTTAACATAATGTTTTCAGCACCATGTACATCTATCTATGGCATAGTCCATAGGTGTACGACTACTACTACATTCTACCAATCATGAGATTATAAAATTATCATTTTTTAGCACACGGGCGCTGGTGGTCAAGGAGGTGGTCAAGCTTTAGAAAGTCCTGGCTCTTGTCTTGAGGGATTCCGGTCAAGCCCATTCATAGAATGCAACGGAGAAGGCGGCACGTGTCATCACTTTGCCAATAAACTTAGTTTTTGGCTGACAACCATAGACAACAACAAACAGTTCGAGAAACCTCAAGGAGAAACTTTAAAAGCAGGCTCGCTGTTACAGCGCGTATCTAGGTGCCAAGTTTGCATAAAAAATACTACATAGTCTAATAACAACTTAATTGCACTCGTTCAACTCTTTATTTAGTACATAATATGCTTGTGATTTTGTTTCTACATAGTATCCTAATCGCGTCGGAATTTCAATATCAGTCATAATGTACCTATTTATAGGTACCCAGCTACCTACCCAAACAATAATTACGAGTATATATCCACTTGCAAAAGTGTTCATTCGAGTGTTTTGATTCTAAACCAAAGTTACTTGGAAATAAGTTTTATAATTAAGTATATACATAATATATTAGAAAGATTTATTTAAAACTTACCTGCATTTCATCTGCAGTATTTACAGTAACTAGGTACCTACCTATCATGTGATTTTTATGTTTTTGGAATAGTACGATGTAAGTTCAGTTATTAGTTTCTCTACTTTTAGTTGTTTATAGTATATCTCATGAACATTATAATATAAGTCATCGTGTATTGTCACCTAGTCACATTGAGAACGATAATAAAAATATTAAAAATGTGACTTCAAAAAATAAGAATTAAATTCGTTTAGTATAATATTTATATTTAAGTACCTACCTAATTATTATTGTAAATATTATAACTTTTGCAACTTTATTTTTACAAATGTATCTATACCTATAACAAACTCATGTGCCTACTTTTATTTCTGCTTACATCAATATGCATTTATTAAAACTAAATTATACCTATGTTGTACGGATAAAATGATCTTATATCTAAAATTTTACATTATATTATATTGGAATGAACAATAACTAGGTATACACACTGCCAAGTAGATAAAATAATCTTAATTATATAGATCTTTAATGAGAATTCATTAAACATAAAAATCTTTAAATAATGTAGGCTGTTTCATTGGTATTCCTTTCCTTGCCTAAATAATCACAGGTGTAGATCCGAATGAACAATTTTTGTCTGTCCAATCCATATAAAAATAATGGCTAAGTAATTAGCTAATTACTCCGAACAGTACAGTCAGGAGCAATAATATTTGTACATTGTCACGTTTTCTAGAATATCTTAACTTGAACAACAACAACAATTCGTTCTAAATTGTATATTATACCTTATTTTGACATCGTTTAATGGTTAGTTAATTTAGAACGAATTGTTGTTCACTTCTTTCTAGATTGGTACAAGATAAGATATTTTAGAAAACGTGACAATGTATATATATATGTTATTGCTCGTACTGTACCTATCTTATCTACTAGTTATTTTTTACGCACACAATCTCAGTGCTTAAAGTTAAAATCATTTTTCGGATCAGGAATCCGTTTGCGAAATGTACTAATTTCCGTAGAGTCAAGTGTCTAAACTGTCTCCGTGGATCGTTGGTTTTTTATATAGGTAATAGTGAACAGTAGTAGGTACACAATGTAACTCTTCTTAAATTCACAAAAATTTTGTGGTAAACTCGACTGATTAAAAACACAAAACTACCACCCTTTCGTCGTGAACATTCCGCCGATACGAACGAAACGGTTCGCGTCGTCGTTCATTATCCGCACTTCGAAGGACTGGAATAGCTTGCCTGCGTCGGTGTTCCCATCTGCGTATAATGTGGGAGTCTTTAAGAGGAGAGTGAATAGGCTTTTAATAAGTTAGTGCATCCAACATGCTTGACTTCTTCGCCACTTACCATCAGGTGGGATTGTTGTCAAGCATTAACTTATCTAATGTAAAAAAAGGCGTCAGCGTACGCCTTAACAGGTTCCAAGTCCAACCACATCCAGTCCACAAGTCATCCAGCTGACGAAAGAACAACTTTAACCTTATTTACGAAGTTCTGTGTAATTCTGGTCTTAGGTTAAAGTTGTCGAGAGCATCTTATGTCATTTATATCCTTTTCTTTTACTTACTGTGAAAACCGAACAACTCTGTGGATAATGGTCAAGCGTCGAGCATAATCCTTACGATGGGAGAACTCTTCATACTGCAATCAATATAAGAGCTCGTTGACGGGAGGGGCTAGACGAGTAGCGCTACCTACTTTTTCTTTGGGTTTTGTCGAGTTTTCATACCCTCATAGCCATCAGCCTAGGTAATTAAAGACCTAGGTAATCATTGACTTATTTAGTAATAATAAGTCAATGCCATAAATGCAGGCCCTATTTAATAATGCCATAATATTTAAATTTGGTAAAATCAGTTTAGCCTTATTCCTAGTATTAATATTATTTATGAACATCACTTTTCTTAAGAAAACTATCAGAGTATTTTTTAACGTAGAAAATTTTATCTAAGCTGTGCCCGCGACTTCATCCGCGAGAAATTTATTTTATAATTTTTTTAATTAAAAAAAATTAAATAAAAGTAGCCTAAGTTACTCCTTATTACATCAGCTATCTGCCAGTAAAAGACCCGTTAAAATCTGTCCAGCCGTTCCAGCCAGAGATTAGCCAAAACAAACAGATAGACAGACAAAAAATGTAAAATAAATATGTGTAATTCACACGTGCTGGAAGTAAAAATTAAAAAGAATAATTATGTCAATGTGTTAAAGGCAGAATATTAGATATAGTAGATACAAAAGCTATTAGACGCACGTCCAGAAACTAGTTTGCTCAGTATCGTTAACTGAATCAATATCACGCATTTTTAATGTAGGTAATTTTTTCCCAAAAATAATTTAGATTAATTAAACGATGTCACTAAATTCTTTAAACTGTCGAAACAAACAAAAATGAACTTTATGTCAACTTTATAAATAACATCGAGCGATCGCAATAAACGCACTCACACGGAGTACTATTACTTGTGCCCACACTAACAGAATATTATACACACATTTCGCACCCTCCTTCCGATTTCGTCCCTCCGCCCTCCGCATAATTATTCAAAAACAATCGGAGAGGGCGAGTCGTAACGAGAATGTTTTTCTGGCCTTGTCGCTCGATTCCCACGCACCGGTCGGCTTTTATGATCTATGCAAAATTGTACGAAACATAATTTATCTCAGTACGATTACTTACTATTTTATGCATAAATTCATTTTAAAAGAATAACTCATTTTCAAAAATGTGCGCGCTAACTGCTCTCCCTTGCTCCTGCAGCTGCAGTGTGATACAGACATTAAGCATCATAAGCATGTACTGTTTATTAGATATAAATATTATGCGAAACGTAAGTAACGTAACTGTGATATGTGAAGTTGGCGCTGTAACGAAAAAATAACAGGTTGATGTTGCTGACAGTGAAGTTTTGTCAATGTCTTATGTTATGTCAACGTCAAATTTTTATTTGTTATACCTACGTTGTACGGATATAGGTACGTATTAAAGCTATTGCATAGCTTTTGTCGCGGGCCTTGAGCGTGGGGACTGAATCCAGAAATACCGTAACGGAAAAAACCTAACACCCCCTGAATAAATTACCGCCCACTCGGCGGTCCCAAGAGTAGTTTCGTTGAACGAGTAGGCAAGCACAATAAAGATTAAAGAAACACTTCTTCAGTACAAGTCAAGTCATTTATTGAATGTTAATGCTGGATACTTATAGATATTACAAAAAACCTCACCAGCGTGATTCAGAATTACAGCGTTTTACTACTCAGCGCCATCTAGTATACTGCGAGTGAACTACCAGCTCAGCCAGCCTTCCTCCATCGATAAATGGACCCATCTAACCTAATGAATAATTGTTCACTGCACAGTACGTAGATGGCGCTGGTAGGGGATAATAATGCACCACCCACAATCAGCGCCATTTAGTATCTTAATACTAAGGTATTGTACGTATGTTTTCTACAAACTAGATGGCGCTGTTCTGATATAACTATATAACTTCTAATAATTATAATTGCATAAGTTGATAAAAAATGCTATGCAATAGCTTTACCGTGGCAGTCTCCGAGTGCCACATTTATTTTTTTATTTATTTGTCATGTCTATTGTCAATGCCATTTTCATCTTATTGTTATAGTTGTTTTCACAGATACAATAGTTTACAGATTCAGTTATTCACAGATATAATATGGTCCATAGAGTAGTAATTCAACAAAGCCCATTGTTTTTTGTTTTTGCACAGGGTATATTTAATATTGGAACAAAATATTTTTAAAATAAACACAAAATCGAATCTAAGATGGCGGCTGTAATAGATTATAATATTATTATCAACTATATCGTCATGGTTGTCGTTTTCTTGGTTTTCGAAAGTGTTGAAGTCGATAGTGCTGTCAAATCAGAAATCGAAGATGGCGGCTGCGCGAAATTATCAACTTTTTCGTCTTATCCATGTTATATCACTTGAAAAAATGTTTAATTTAGCCATAGAAATGATAAATTGGCAACACTGTTGGTCGTGTCGTACTGTCGAATTGTCGATGTCGTGTGAATCATGTGATCGTGTCGTTGGCCGTATAGTACAAAGTACTCTGTGGCCGATAGCGAGTGTGGTGTACTGGTGTGTGGCAAGGTGGCAACATCGTGAAACCTATTGTCACATCGCGGGAAATCAACAAAATCTCAATTTAATTAATGAAAATCGAAAGACCAATATTAGTTTTGTGTAAATTGTTAATTTGAATTGTGTTATATACGCCAATTATTATTAATATGTTTGAATGGGCCTACAGTGGTGCAAATAAAGCCGTCCCTCGCAATGTGGGCCCCGAATGTGCATTTTTTTTATCTCCTCAAAGGCAATTTATTGAAACAGTTGTAGTAACAACGGTGTGCGGCTTTGTATTAGTAAGTACTTAATATTAAGAAAGTTTGGTCATACCCATTAACATTAAATTCACTTGCGAAGTTATTAAATTATCATGCAGAAGTCAGTTCGGTAAAATGCTCATCTGTTTAATAACGTAATTATTAATAAAAGTTTTATTGTTCCACAGGTAAAAACATACCCAAAATTACAACTATCGCAAGATGTAGACTTTGTGAAGAGTGATAGAGGTGGGAAGAGATTACTTGTAATCCTCTTGGCATTACTATGGGGGATGGAAATTGGATTTAAGTTCGCATCACGTACTGTTATATATTTGCTGAATCCTTGTCACGTTACTACTTTAATACAGGTCAGTGTTCATAGTTAATATAAGATACACCCACAACACTATTTTGCAAGAAGCTTTTAAGCTTTTATGATATTGTTTTACTATTATGTGAATTCTAATTATTAGGTACCAATTATTACAAAAGCCAATAAGAACGAATTTATTTATAACATCTATTGTAACCATATTTGAAGCAATAAATAAATATTTGATTTGATTTGAAGACACAAATTGTATATTTGGTAATATAACGGCATAATACAAAAAGTAGTTTTTGGGAGTTCATGTTTTAAAGATTTTGGACGAGACATTAAATGTTTAATATTTAACTTATAAGGTATAAGATGACATTTTTATGACCATTAGTTATTAGTGTTTACTAGTAAATTTATAGGGTATAAGATGACCTGTTGATGAAATTTTAGTCATTTTATACAATAAATAAACTGAAATGTCTTGTCCAGAGTCTTTAGAACATGAATTCAAAAAATAAAATTTTATTGTGCCATTATATTTCTATGGGTGCAAAATAGGTGCAAATAATGTTAACAAATATATTTTTTTGCAAAAATTCGTTTATTCCATTTCTTTTTTCGGTGTTGCTTTTAGTGGTGGTGATGTCCACTCACCAAAAAGTAGCTTATCTACTTATCTGTTGTCTATTTGACAAAAAAAATTATGTGAAGAGTTTATGTCTATATTAAGTAACCTTGATTATAAAAATATATGTGGCAAAATAATTATTCACATAAATAATCAAACATAGAGGCTCATTAATAAAATGCACAGAATCTTTGGCTGTCATCAGAAAAATGTAAAAAATACATTATATTGTTAATATTTCATTACCATAGCACATAATAATATATACAATGTATTATTAAGTGTACAAACTGCAACATCATCATCATATATCATGTCATAACATAAAACAGACACAGCAACTTTGTTTTATACTATGTTAAGACTATGATATATATGTATATACATTTTAGGATTACAGTGCCCCATCAAATTTAAGCAATTATTAGATCGAAAGTCTCTTCTTTCGTTAGCAATTTTTAGAAACAAACATTCAACAACAATGCAAATCTGGCTGGCAATTTTAATCATTTTTTTCTTTTCAGATATATTTATTATCAGCACCTCCAAGCAAAGCTGTCACTGCATTGTTTAGAATACATTTAAATTTATTAAATGGACCTCTTTTAGCATTTCTTTTTCCTGAAACTGCATCTAGAACAGTAAGATATCAGAATTAATAGTTATTATTTTTTTCACCTTTTTAAGTATTTAATAATTTATTTGTCAGATTTTAGCAGAAGCTGCTTTATACTGGATACAACATGGAATGATGTTCGTAATACCTTATTACTTATTAAGAATTGGAGGTATGTAATCCCATGGATACTTGATTTCATGAACAATAAATGTAAAATTCTGTAATTCTGTTTAAATAAATGTAATGTAATATTGTTCACAGGTGTTTATAATGTAGAACCCTTCTGGGATTTCAATTGGTCTATTTTCAGCTACTGTTTAAATTTGCTGTATCACTTCATAATCCTACAGCCAATTGCAATAGTAAGTAATATTTTTATATATTTAAATTTTATATTTTACCACTAAACCCTCAGGTTATACTCGTTACTGGGCAATAATGGACAATGTAACTCTTCTATTAAATATCTTTTTTTTTATGTTTTCTTTGTACTTCCTATTTAAAGTAAAGTACCCTATCTGTACTTAAATATTTCTGATGTAATTAATTTATTGCTACTGATCTTTCTTGTTTAACAATATAAATTAAGTGAAACTATTTTTGAAGTCAAATTTAATAGGGGGTTGCAAAATCAAATTTAGTAGGGGGGCAAAATATGCAACGTATTATTGAAACGTGTTGCGACGGAAGTTATATTACAGCTTGCAACATTTTACCATCATGAGTATACACAATACCAACTAAGTAGATTGGAGTGAATATGAGTATGATGTTAACAACTTTTTTTTACATAAGTATTTATTGTAATTATGTATAGCGTTGATATATTTTCTTGTTTCAGCCAGCCCAAGTTAATTTGAACCACATGCTCTGTCCAGCTATTTTGGACCCCTTCGATGGTCCTTGGTACCGCATAGCGGCCGTAATACACCAAGCAATTCTTTGTCCGTTACTGTGTAAACTGTTTTGCCTCATCGCAGACTTTTGCCTTACGAAGTTTCCACCGACTAAAGTCAAACCGCAAATGAAGGATCACTTATTAGATGCTAAACTTCTTAAAGAATATAAACTTCATCACACTGAGTAGTGATTGTTGAACGTAAAAATTGTATAGTGTTCAATTTTATTGCATGTTACCTAACGAAGAGCGATTCCGTTAGTGTCATGAACGCGATTATTTAATAATGCTTTCGCTAGTATTTTTAAAGGCAGTTACGCTAGTGTCCTTTTGTTAGAAACAAAATGTGGTTTTGTTATGGTTCGTGCTAGGCGGAGATATTTTCTCCGATAGTAAAATTAATTAAGGGTTGCCCTCCGATATTAACATAGTCATCTCCTACACAGGGGGGTTATGCATTCTTCGATGAAATAATTGGGTATGGCTGTGTCTAGTCCATAAGAGCGGTGAGAGTTTAAATTAAGAGTAAATTGGTTTAGTAATTATATAAACGTAATTATAGGTATATGTAATGCCTAACTCATACTCAAAAATTTTATAGGCAGTATTTACTAAGTAGAGTGTGTGTTATGTATTTAGATTGAAGAATTTATAACGTAAAGCCTGTAAACTGTTATACGTTAATTGGACGGAACATCGTTGTAGACTTGTAGTAAACTATGTTTACTTCATCATTATTAATGTATTCTTTTGTGACCTCTATTGTATCCCAAATCCAGAAAACTTGACTTTAATATTGACCACAAAGTTAGTAATGTCTGCTACGATGATTTAAAAACTACGAATTTGTATTATCGTATCGATTTTTTACTCATATTGTGATATTTTAATTTCTATTTTTTTAAACGAAGTTAATTTCATGTCTTTTAAAAATCGCTTTTGAACGAAAATCATAATAATTATGCCTAAAATGGTTTTTTCAATTTAAAATGTTACATACTTTGGACTATTTCTATTAAAGAAACATTTTAGAAGTATTGTGGAGCTACAGTTTAAAAAAAAACAATTTGCTTAGAACATAAAACAAAATGTTTAAGTTCTAGAAAAATATGCCGTATCATTTGCCATCTTTGCCAGACTTTGAAATGAAGTTCGAGATCAAAAATGTGTCGCCAATTCAAAATAATAATATTGTTTTTTTGTCAAAAATAACAAAAATTTAAACAGGACGTTTAAATTTTATGCATAACTAAAACACGTAGTAAAATAAAATATTGCACATTATTTTCAGCTATAAAGTGACGTAAAATTTGAATAAAAAATAAAATATAACCGTTAACAGATTCTTCAGGGATAACCTCGCCCGAGCCTCAATGACAGTAGATTATTTTTGTTAAAATTTCCTGAAAGAATCCATATTTTACATTCGGTAGGTAAGAAATAATATTAAGGATACAATAAATACACATAAACAATTAAAAAATAATTTTTTAAAACAAATTTTCGATTAATATACCATCTAGGAAAATGTTCACTAGCACTACCAATAAAGGTCAAATCGACACTAACATTTCTTAGTTTATATTTTTGGTCTTAAATTCATTTCAAAGCGCGGTTAAAAAAAAGAGAATAGACATAGTTACGTGTTTTACTAAAAAACAATGAAGCAGATCTATCTATAAAAACCCCAACTTGACTTACGTCCAAATTTATATAATTATAGCCATTCTGTAGAAATATTTATTAATACTTTATACAATATAATCACATGTTGGTCCTTTTAGATGTACGTTTGACCTTGTAAGTGTTGATAATGAAAGCAAATGAAATTTGCCGTTTGCATATATTTATTTGTTGCTTTATTGCTAGACGTAAAGGAATTACCTACACGAATGACGTAGTGACTATACACATTTATATGAAATAAAAAATAATTGGATACAAATGGCTAATTTTTTTTAATGTAAATAGCCGACAAAGGAGCAAAGCCACCTGATGGTAAGTGATTGGTCATCGTCGCCCTACATCAGTAACAATAAAAGTTAATAAAACCATGGCAAGGCACTAATGCGTTGCTATCCAAAAATAGAAGCGAAGGACAATTTGTGGCGCTCCGACTGCGACCAAAACACGCAAAAAACATTTTACGATAGATTTGAGAAGGAAGGTGGTAGTGGTATTGAACGCTTCCACCGTGAGTAATTAAAGGTGGCGGTGCAGAGCATAGCTATTCCCAACAGGAGAGGCAGTTCGTAATAGCCTTGTCCCTTTGTTCAGCGGCAGGGCGGCTTTACCTATAGTACAGGGGGTGCGGTGCACCCGGGCGTCGGTTGTTGGGGGCGCCGAGAGCGTCTTGTAAGATTTTGTAATAGCCATCCATCGTGTTCCACATCTGGTACCTCTACGTTATCCATGCCTTTAAATTTTTATGTGCAGTAGGTACCCAGAAAAAATGAATAACGCACGACGAAGTAAATTAAAAGTAGGTAGGTACTTATTATGACATTTTGTAATAATGATGCTTCGTAAAAAAAATATTAATAGATCAAAAAACACCAAAAATGTACAACACAGGCTAAATACCGTCTTTCTTGGCAATGATTTTTGAAATTTACTATCATTATTAATTATGGTGTTAATCTAATACACATATTAATACACATCATAAGTATACAAAGGCATTAATAGTCGTAAACAAAAACTTTTATTAATAACTAATAACTTTTATTCGAGTGCGTATTGGTCGGAAAATGGCTCTTATCAACCCACCACCATTTGAAAATACACAAACAAAATACTTTTTAAATTTTGAAAAAAAAAATTACCTACTTAAATTTAATGGACGTTAACATCTTTATTTTGTCATTATTAGTGCCTAAATAGTATATACTATCGAAGACAAGGTTAACTTTAAGAGCGGAGTTTGAACTTTATTTGGGTTAGGTGACGACTTGCTTTGACTACAATAGAGTTTGTGTAGGTATGTACCTAACCTACGTAAGTAGGCAATTCCAATTTAAATTCCAATTTACGTGCCAGTCAAACTTATACGAGGATAAACGAAGAAATGAGCTGCAAATACGGAATTATTTATAATTTAAGAATTTTAAATTACTATGATACGAGTAGGTACCTATTTATGATATAATAATAGTTAAGTATGTTGTTTCTCTACTAATATTTCGATCCAGTTGTATCGGCTGACAAAATAGTGAGAATACAGTGAGAATGATTATATATGATTATATGCATATACTTAATTTTACTCAATATAATTTTACTCAGTGGAGCTATGTACCTACCTACCTATAGAAAATAAGTAAACTTTGGGAGTTCTTAGAAACTATTGGAAACACGTGACGTTTAAGCAGGCAGGACTTCATTTTCACTTACACACAGATAATTTTAAATTATTGTGCATTATATTCGTGTAATGCAAAGATATAACTATAAATGCGTTATGTTCATATTATAACGTGAATTGTTCTTTTGATCTTTTGTAAATTTGTACCCGCTCCGATGACATTATTGTCACGGAGGATGCGAAAGATATGTACTTACCTACTTAATTACGGAAAATATGAGGCAGAAAGAAGAAAAGTACGAAAATCTTTTTTACTTATAATATAGGTATTGGTCTAATGAACATTATTTTATCCTATCTAAGTAGGTATTTCGATTTACAGAAAGTGATCCATTATACAATCGTCTTGTATACCTACTGTATCTAGGCCACAGTGCCCACAGTCATGTTTATAAGGTTTTAACAAAAAACAATTCTATTAAACATATACCCGCTGTATACATACCTATGTAATAATGTTTAGTTAAGTACCTACCTGTTATAGGTACATAGCATATTTTCACACCTACACGACGTCAGCGAGCGTTATTGAAATGAGCGTCATTTCAATGACGCTCGCTGACGAATAATTTAGTAAAGTTTAAATTAGGTATGTCTATGGTAAGTAATAATAATAATAATATTTCAAAAGAAACCCTTATTATAAGTATACTTACTACTTACATAGTTTATACCTTTAACTATTGCAATTAATGGTTTACGGAAACAGTCTTACGATTATACATAGGTACATATTTAGAATTTTATTGTTGTATTGTATTAAGATAAGCATTATGCAAATAATTGTGTTGGTAGGTAGGTACATGAAACTGGTCTTTTATTAATCCTGTAAATAGTAGGGTAATTAGGCATTTGGTGGGTATGAATTGTTTGCCATTTTTAAATAGTGATTACCACAACCGAAAATAAGTACCTAATTCCCTAATTCTGAATTTGAGACTTTTGAAATACTTAACTACTGAATTAAAAATAATAAAAGCAAATTATTTAATAAAATATAATTCATCAGTATTCTGTATCGCTACTAAAACATTGCCATTTTAAGATTCCGCCTTTTTTATTGATTTGGAAGGGTTTCTAATAATTATTTTGATTAATTGAATTCTTACGATTCATATCACCGAAATTTTCGACAAACCTGCCAAAAATAACAAGTTACTTACAGTTTTCATTTGTTATTAGTACCTAACTCTACAAGATTAAAAACAGATTTACAACAATTTCCTAAAACATTGTTTTGATCTTAATTATTGGGTGAACTTGGACTGGTATTAATTGCCAATTGTATTACATTATATAATTGAATGTTACGTCTTTTGCTAATAGTTCAGTTTAAGTCCGTACGACAAAACATTGTCTCACTGTTTTGTGTCATTACCACAAATTACATTGGATCATGGGCTGTCTAGCAGTCAGCATTTAGGTTCATGATACCTGAGCATGATACAAATTGAGCACAAGCCTTTTAGTCCATTGAAAAAATACATTTGAGATTGCGTTTGTCACAGGACGCGATTTTTAGATATCAAGAGTGTTCAATACATTTTGTCGGGATTTTCTTGATATTTTTTTGCAGTAAATTTTATTGCTTGGCAGGCCCTTGCATGCGAATCTATTATTTTTATTGTCTGTATTGTAGTATTTATCCATTACTTTTGTCTTTCGATCGTATAATTTCGGTAACAATTTACTTAGGTACAAGTTCTTTTAATTGTTACGAGGGAGAGTTGTCGGCCTAAATGCAAAGGGTTTTATAATATGTAGGTATTATAATTTTATTCGGAAATTACCTACTGGCTTCTGTGCGAACTCAATGCAATATTTAAATAAATAAATAATAATCTGAATGAAAATAAATATAAATATTAGGTATACAAGCTTAACTCAAGATTACTCACCGCCTCTGATTTTTTGTCAATGTACTTAGGTAGGTATACCTACTTTGTTACCTAGTAGTTTTAACGATACAGGCAACAGTCTTGAAGAGTTACGTAAACGTAGGGTTTTGTCAAGTAACGATTTTATTTTTTTCGGTATTTAAGAATGTAAAACGAAATGAAGGAATATTGCATGTTTTTTGGGTCAAACTTTTTTCAAGTAGGTACCTTAGAGTATTTACCTACTCTAAGGTACTTACCAAGAACCAACTTAGGTATAATACTTGCTATTAAACACCAAAAGGGAGTCGTGTCGTCTTCTGATAATTCCTAAGTAGCTGTTCTTTATACTACACCTTTACATTATTATAATAAATTATATTACCATTTATGGTGCAGTCATGCAGTGCATTAACAAAAAAAGGTACCTATGTTTATGTTTATAATGGAGTCACAGATTAACCAAAATTTGCCATGTTCTGTAGTCGTAGCGTTTGTCAAGTTACGTCTACAGCACATGGCAAATTTTGCTTCCATATTATTATATAATATAAAAATTCCTTACTATTATAATTTTAATTACCCACCAAATAGTTTTCTAATTATGTGACATTTTTAAGTTATATATGCGAAAACAATAAAAATATAGCATGTAAACCTAATTAGTTTTTGGCTTATTATCAGAATACAATACCTACTAATACTATATATCTATCGATCCTTCGAATCCACAAGTAGGTATCAGATAAAAATGTAACCTATAACTTAGTAGGTAATACTAATCGCTACCTACCTAATACATGTAAGTAAATAACTAGCTATTCCCTAAATCTAAGCACTGAGCAACCACGAATAAAGTTTTATAAATAAACGTGGCTGTGTATTATATTATTATTATTTTATTGATTTAAGGCAGCAAACCTGCAAAAAGCATGCAGCACCATCTTCCGCTGCCGTCCATGACAACTGCGACCGATTTCGAACAACTCATATGGGGACTGGGATAGTTAGTCCGGTTAGGTGACGGTGTTAGAACATTACTTGGTTAGTTTGTAAGTATGAGGACTGGGACAGGGACTGTTGGTCCTGTTAGTTATTGTTAGTAATAGTCCAGTTAGTAAATGTTAGTAAGAGTTTAGTTATAATTCGGTCACAGATGTGTTGCTACCCTTGAGGACTGAGATGGTCGCCTCTAAAAAGTGTAACTCCTTTTATAATAGGTACCCATTGTTTGACAGGGACACTACCGCACTACCAGTACAAAGTCCGTCTAGGTATTACTTTTTTCATGGTCTTATTTTTGCATGCTATAACTGCTTAATGCAGCAGTAGCGAACTGTGTTGGTGAATTTTGGCCTCACGGCCATTACCAATATTTTGTTCTATCCGTTATCTCTAGATAAGTTAGTAAAGTACTACAAATGAACACTACAGTAAAGGTGACTTTTTGAATTGCCTACTGAGGATTATGGATAGGTAGAATTTTGTTATGATAGGAATTATGACTACTTATATATTTTACGCATTAAGGATAGCTACCTATTTTTTATCCATATTTTTTATTACTAACAAATTTTTTTTCTCAATATCAGCCAGTTCCGTATATTATTTCAATCGTCAAATTAATTGTCTTTATAATTCAGGCACTATAAATACATAGCAAGTTACACTGCAAGTTACAATGCTCCTAAACTACTGAACTGATTTTCATCATAATGTAGGTATCTGTAATTTGGTCTATCTTAAAAGATAGCATAGTTTTTATATATTTTGATTGCAAATTAAATGTTTATTTTACATGATAGTGTTCATTTATTGTTTAGTTTTAGTTTAGGGGGTACTCAGTAGGTATTCGATTCTCATCCATACTAATATTATAAATGCGAAAATTTGTTTGTTTGTTTGTCCTTCTTTCACGTCACAACGGAACGATGTTATGGTATGATTTTTGACTGTGGAGATACTTATTTTTGAGGTAGGTATTTAATTCAATGTCATGAGTTCATTATGGTTTCATAAAATATCAGCGTAATTATGCAATCTATTTATTTTATAATATATAATAACACTTAGGTATACGATTTTTTTTAACAAACTATTCGCCTAAACCTTGTTCAGATAAGGCGAATTACGCGCGAATGCATACGCTCGTAAACGTACGCGCGTAGACGCGCTCCACATAATACAACGATTACGTTCACACAATACGCGCGAGAGTTTTCACTCGCGCGTAACACGCGTGTAATCGACGGAATCTCCACGCGCTCGCTGTACGCGCGTAGTGCGCGCGAGTCGAGATGCTCTGAGCTCGTTGTTGCGTTCAGTATACGCGCGTTACTTAGCGCGAGTGGACGAATTTATCAGTGAAATTGACTGAAACCGGCCCATAATCTTAAGGACTGCGCACAGTACGACGACGCCACGACCGACAGACGCCAACGCGACTAAAACCTTGACAAAGCTAACATTCAATTATGAGCCTTATATCTTTGAAGGTAAGGTTGAATTTCGAACTTATACTTAAAAGCCCTGTACGGCCCCTCCCCGCCCTACACCCATAGCCGTTCCGTTTCGAGACCAACGCGTCGACGTTGCGTAGACGAGTAGTCCACGCGTCGACCGACACAATGACGTAATGTACCTAGAACGGAACGTCGGAGTTGAAACGGAGTGGAGACGGAGTCGAGTTGACGTCGATGAAGCGTTGATCGCGGAACAGAACGTCGGAGTTGAAACGGAGTGGAGTCGGAGTGGAGTTGACGTCGAGTTGGTGTAATGTGCGCACTCCTTTACGCGCGTAGTTCGCGTTATGAGAACGCAACCAAGAACTGTTTCGCGCGTATGCACACGCGCGTAATTCGCTCTATCTGAACGAAGCCTTAATCACTCACATGTTAACGGAGGGCTTACCCTCTATACTCGGCGTTTCTTTAGGTATATCTGATAATTACCTTTAATAAATTTTTAAAAATCATCATCTTCATTTATCTTTAATGAAACTACTTACTACCTTATGGCTCGCCAGTTCGCCGAACGAAATGCCAAGGTATATCTTAACCATTTGTCTTTGCTGGCGGGATGACAGCGTTAATGTTTACGAGGCGGCTGGATCCTTAATTCCTTACAAAAAATATTCGCCGATGTCAAAGTCTGGTGAACGTCATGGTTGTAATTATATGCTTCAATCTCTGCTGTGGTACCATAGCATAGCAACTCAGTACACGTGTCCAGAAGTAAAATAAAGTTGCCTTCAGGTATAGGAGCCCAGGAATTCCCCGAGGCTATTACAATCTGCTAATTTATAGTGCAAGACTTGAAGCGTTCAAGTGAGTCAATACTTTTCCGAGCACCACGTGTTCGGCTGTTCTTACCATACAATGGTCGGAGGTAGGCAACGATAGACTGATGAGTGAACAGAAGATCTAACAATAAAGTTGTATGAATCGCAACTTGATTCTGATGAAGCCAGTCACATCCTTTGTGAGCTCAATGCCAACAGAGGAAAAGCGCTTCTTTTGGCAAAGTTAACAATCGTATTACGTGCGCTGGTCTTTTCGAGCTCTTAACACATTTGTGTCGATTTCTGAACTCGCTCAAAATCGATAAAATATCTCTGAATGTCTTAAACTCTTAACACTGGCTTCTATATATGTAATTATTATCTAAATAAGGAAGATGTGTTGACCAGTGCCTATAACTTATAACCTAATGCCAGCTTCATTATTTTGGATTTGCTAGTATGACAATAGAAATGATTTTCTCTGATCTTTCACATGTCGACATTAAATATGTGTACCTAAGTAGGTACATTATTATTAATTTCGGATATTTTTTGTAATCATGCAATATAGGTACATGAACTATACCTTAATACATCTATAAACATTATATTTAATTTACATGGTAACTTTATGCTTATTCATTCACAGGAGATTACAATCTGATGAATTAATAACATAAAACAAATTGTATTTTACATTATAAGTTTACCTACTTCAATCGATAATTTTGTATTAATAAGACACATCCTTGTATAAATATTTAGGTTACTTATTTATGAACAATCTTAATCAATCAATCCAAAAAGAATTAAACAATAAATTAAAAGGAATCCTTACCGCACAACAACGCCGTTCGAAAGTGAAGCACCATTGGTATGTAGGTATCCAATTCGTTTCCGTACTTATGTTATTATTGCTCAAATATGTATAAAAACCTACTACCGATAAATGAAACTTGTTAAATATAATTCATTGACTTCATTTTAGATTCAGAGTTATTTTTATACCATCTCACAAGATGCCATATAACACATTTTATTCATGACGTAAATACTGTGGGTATATAATAGACAGTATTACCCAGATTACCCCGTATATACGGTCGGACGATATACTTCGGGTGTATCACTTTCGATATAGGGGAAGCTGATTCACAATACAACAAATATACCTTTGAAATTATCACCAGGAATCAAAATAATCTGTTGTCTTAAAACAACAAGATCGAGATCTGAAACAGCTAACAAACAAAATGGGTCAAACATATTGTCAAAAATAAATGTTCATAAACAAGTATTGTTTATGTATTGTATGTACATTTTCGTCATTAAATTATGTTGGAAGCATATAAGCCTGTTATATAGCTGTTAGTTAGTTCTATAACTGTATTACTTATTACCTAATTAAGTTAAAAATTTAAAGTGCAAATTTAATGTGCTAAACCTACAGTGTATTTGATAGTAAATAAAGTTTTACAAATATGAACACATTAAAAAGTAAAGCATAATCGAATGGCAAAATAAATATCACACAATTTATGACTAGAAAGGATTTTAAATGCTTTAACAACCAACATCAACCATCTAGTGGTGTTCCAGTGTACACCATAGACACTTCTGTATTTCCATACACAGCTGATATTGCTGGATAAATTTTCTTATTTGGAAGGCCTGAAATGAGAAATTAGGATTATTGCTTTTAACTTAAAAATTAAATTTAAAGTAATAAAAAAATTAGCACTTATACAAAACAATTACATTTAAAATCATATTGTTGTTTAATTTTAGCATTGTTCAAAAATGCCTTTTTGTTTATAATGTTATGTAATTCATTAGTAAGTAAAAGCTCTTTATAATTTTATTATTGAAGTGTAGACTATGGTTTTATATGGCGTTTTTATGAACCAATTCCATTGTTGAAATTTACTTTAACTTTATCAGACTTTAACTTTACTTAATCAGATAATTTTGCCTTACTTTCAAGTGGGTTACAGCTTATCTTTTTTTGGACATAAGTTACTACTACTGTCCATGGTTGTCTTTAAATGTGTAATAACTAAACCCTTAAAAGCCATAATTATATAAAAATAAAAAATCATCTTTCATAATTGTTTGACTCTGGTCTATTCCAACATTAAGATTATTTAAAGGGGTCAATTACGCTTATGGACATCAGAAACTGGAGAAAATGGACATCACCTGGCCAAGACCAACCTGGCTCTCAAACCTCATCTGGAAGACCAAGGAATTTGGGGGCTAATTCAAACAAGATCATCATCATCAGTCTTATCTTACAATACCTTGGTATATCAGCATCGGACTGGGATCAGTATTCTAGGCTGCCCCAATGAAGACAAAATCTTTTCAACTTCAAGAGCATGATGGATGAATCTTAGATAATCCCAAGTTCCTCTAAACTTTTTTTGTTTCTATCGTAACATGTGATTCTAAAATTATAGTACTAATACGAGTATTTTTCGAGGTTGCATTATACTACATCCAGTTTGATTACATAATTATCTCACATCTAAGGTCCTTATACATTATATAATAGGTAATGATAGGTCAATAATCCTTACCCCTAAATGCAACACCCAGAAACTCATAACCCCTTTCAAAAGCTAAAACGTGTTTTTCACAATCTAATATCACCCTTATGCGTTCACCTACCTGGAATATAAAAATATTTGTCATCTATTACATTAAACAGTATTTCATTAATGTCTCTAGGATCTTGACACCCAAGGCAAAAACAAAGGTTCCCAGGAGCTATTAAAACAAGAAAGATAAGATAAAGTAATGTACAAGAAGCGCTCATAGCCTAGCAGCTTGTGTTTATCCGAAATGATTGACTGAGTTAAGCATCAGCAGGTGTGGTCAGTAGTGATCAGTAGTGAGGGATGAGTGACCGCTAGTAGCAAATATTTCTTGACAGCTTCCGAGAGTGCTTTAAACAGGCGACCCTGGTTGATATTGTATCATCATTAAGCTATGTTGGAGCCTTTTGGGTGGCATAATACTTCCGACACATGAGTTTGCCACTAACCGGTCCACTGAAGCAGTCTTGTGGAGTATGCTCTAGGCCTACTCAGCTATGAGGAGAGATCTATGCTCATCTGGGCCTTTAATGAGTTTAAGTCAATCTACAAGAAAAGGTTTCAACATTATTTACAGTGATTATACTTACTTGATATCTAGGACAATTGTTTAAAAGAGGATAGTGCCCTCTTGTTTCTCCATTGTGTAGTAATTGATTGTCAACTAAATTCCAACCCCAACTGTGTTGGTCAGATCCCAGTAGACCTACATATCCCTGACATTGCAATGGAGCATCTTTGGTAGAAATACCAATAACTGCCACCGTCCCTAGAGGCCCGTCCCAAATAATATCCCATGCATGTCTTCCTCTCTGGAATCCAATTTTACCTCTACATGCATCTGTACTCTGTGCCACTGGATTTCTATTGGAAACAAACATCTATACAAATATAAAATAGAAATTACATCAAAGAAAGTTTTGAAAAATAAGTATATAAAAATTGAGATCAAATAAATATTGTCTTAAAATATGTACCTGTGTAATGTAAAACCATTAGGTTTGATATATATATTTCTGGAACAATCATAGGGACTCCATGCATGATAGAATGCTCTTAACTTTGCTTTGTATGTTGGTAAAGGCATTAACAAGTCGGATTTGATTACTTCTTCCGATAACTTCTTCATGCAGTGGAATCGCCATACATCACTGTTTACATCTTGCAATATTCTATACCATTTTCTACACACTAATGAACAATGCCGAAGATCTAATACACTCAAATATGAAAAAATCATCTCTAAAATGTGTTCCGGAAGATCACTAGCACGACCATGAACTGCAAATCTAACTCTACTCATTATTAGATTTCAGTGTTATATATATTACAATTTATTATTAGTAATGATTTATTAAATTTACATTTAATAATTTAACATTATCTAAACTAAATATCAATAACGTTTTGACAATTTTGTTTTGACACTGACAATACTGACATTGACAGACAGACCCAAAGAGACAAGACATAGACAATTCGTGAGGGATGTAGGTCACGGACAAGGAATAAAGATTAAATATACAGAGATCACAGACTAGACAGAGATACTAGTAGATATTATTTGTATTTGTTACTCATTTTTTATTCAGTGTGTCTCCCTGTTCCGACACTTGGCGAGAAGCAACGAGAGATAGTCACAAAATCACGAATATGTCAACGGGTGCATTCGTGTACATTAAACACGTACGACGAGAAAATAAAATGAGGAGGTAGGTGTTTGGCGAGTATTAAGATCTTAGAGTTTATATTACGGTAGTATAGAGCACGCGCAACGAGGTGGGAACTCCTACGTCGGTTGAGAACAACACGACGTTCCCGCCGCGAGCGCTTGTAGTCGTGGTTGAGTGAACTTGAGTGCTAGCGCTGTGCGTTCCTACAGAGAGTTTTCGAATATTTACGTATCAAAATGGTCAAATGTGCAGTTCAATCTTGCAAACACGATACTAGGAAACACACAAAACTGAAATCCAGTATCACATTTCATCGGTAAGTCGATTTATATACTTATTTTTATGAAAACAAATCACGCATCGCGGGGGTGAAAGAGACGTGCGGGGCGGGCACGCTCGGCACGCGTAGGACTCCCCGCGCGCCCCGTTCCCCGCGCTTAGTGAAGCGTGGAGAGCGGTGATGTGACGCGCGCGACCAACGCTGTAGTCGATATTTAAAATATTTTTTTAAATGTTAGCTATGAACCTATATAATTATTAGTAACCTATAATATAGGTGGACTTTGAATATTAAAGTTACATTAATATATTATATTATAATTATATCATAATACAACTCTAATTCTTATTTTAGATTACTGAAGAAGATTACATATGTGATCCCTGTAAACAATTGGCAATGCAGCAGGTCAACGCCGGATTGGCTAATGAACCTGGTGCCTCATCTTCCCGTGGCCACATGCATGTTTGCGTACTTTGTGGAAGTTCTCTGCGAAAGCGTAAACGTGATCTTATTGTGAGAGAGAATCCATCTCAGTTACAACCAGCGATACATATTGAAGTTGAAAATAGAATTGCCCCATGGCAGGTAATTATGATTTATATATTATGCACTTTTTCTTTGTATTGTTATCAGTGTTATAGTGAATTCATCACTGCAACCTAATATTATTTTATATCAATGTCTTTATTTGCTTGGGTTCAATAATAATGAGCTGTAACATGTTAAGACAAGGCTGTATGTTGTTTCAGGCAACTCCATCAGACCATGTTTGTCATCCCTGTTGGCTGAGACTCAAGAGAGTTGCAATGCTTAATATGCAGCAAAATATTGAGCAGCAGGTCGAACCAGAGCCTGAGCCAGAGCGGGAACCGGAGCCAGAGCCAGAGCTTCAACCCCAAGAACCTACAAGCTCTACAAACACCAACGAGCATTCTGAAGAAAAATCCGATTTGATTACTTTATCGCAGTATAGACGAGCAGCTAATACTGCAGCACATTGTGTTTTTTCTGGTTGCCGGAACAGAGATTTACATAGGATTTCTGACCCATTAAGAGCAACAACTCTAAGCAGATACAAATATTACTTGCCTATAAATGCTCATATTTGTTTAGAATGCTTATAATACATTTCTGGATTTCTCAAGTATGGAAAGTGTTGGAAAAATTGATGAACATTTGTTTCATTATTGGCTTGGTATCCCGTGAACATTTGTTGCAACACAATTTAATAATTCCAAATGCTATTTATAATGAAAATAATAAAAATACGATAATTATATGTGATGGTACTTATATTTATATAAACAAAAGTTCCAATTATATGTTCCAAAAGGACACATATTCCCTTCATAAATATAAAAACTTGTTAAAACCATTTTTGCTGGTGACACCTGATGGCTACATTGTTGACTGCTTTGGCCCATACAAAGCTACCACATCTGATGCAGATATAATGAAGTCTCTTTTTACTGAACTCTCACTGAAAACTCTCCTCTCAGACAATACTTTCAAAATAATGATATTTTTATTCTAGACAGGGGATTTAGAGATTCAATTAGTTTGTTAGAGGCTTGCAGCTACAAAACATATATGCCAGAATCCCTGCTTGAGGGTCAACATCAGCTCACCACCGAGCAAGCTAACAGGAGTTGTTGCGTTACAATATGCCGTTGGGTGGTGGAAGTCGTTAATGGGTACTTCAAACGAGACTTTAAAATATTCAGGCAATTTTTTTTTAATAAAACCGTTCCACATATAATGCAAATGTTTACCATAGCTGCAAGCCTTTTAAATCAATTCCGTGTTCGGTTAAAAAATAGAAATGATGCTGAGCAAATCATAAATGTGATTAGGGAACGATTTCCATTAAATAATAATTTATCTCATTTTGTAAACGCAATGAATATGAATAGACGCACATCTAATTTTACTAGTATAACAGCTCATTCCAATACTAATATAATATTCCCCCATTTAGAATATACTGAAGTTATATTATTTGCCCTAGGAACATATCAGATTCGACAGGCTAGGTCCTGTTATAGTGAACATGTCAGGTTACACGGAGGGTATCGCATTGAAATAAGCAGAGAAAACATTAATGTAAATGAGTATTGTTTGAGAGGAAGTGGAAATAATTCGCTAATAAGAGGCAAAATTAAATCCAGACACATTTCGAGAAAAGTATATTATGTTTATATATTAATTGAAAATAATGTGTCTGGAAGGGAAGCTATAGTAGAATATTGTTGTAATTGCCTTGTTGGTAGAAGAACTGTTGGGTGCTGTGCACACGTTATGACACTTGTGTGGTACCTTGGGTGGGCCAGGCATCAGCCCACAATATCAGAACCAGCAGCATTCCTCGATGCTGTAGTTGTAAGAGAGGATGATGAATAAAAAGTATTTTTGTCAAGCCTATTTCTTTCATTTTAAGTACTCTTAAATCCTACCTTTACTACCTACCGATCTACCTACATTTATTCCTGTAAGCTACTACATTACTCGATTTGTCAATGTAAGTCCAACTTGAGCATTGAATACCGAAAGACAGTATGTATCTAGCGACTAACTCTCCTCAGGCAGAATTGATGGTGTCAAACCACAATAAAGCCTTGAAGTCTTTCAAGATAGGCTTCATGTGTGATGTTATGCCATCCTTATTTTCTAAACTACATGTTGTGCAAGTTAAAGCAATCTATAATTTCATTGAATTTATTGAGTCATATAGACAGACACGGGGTTAGTGTTCTTTGACAGATGTTCTATTTTTTTGGTAATTCTCGGAGAAATCGAAACAAATAGAAACAAGATCAATAATTACCCTTCTCGCTTATCGCTAACTACACTTTTAGGCTACGCCACAGTCGGATAAAAGATACTTGTGGATTCTAACCTCAAAATTATTGTTGACTTTCAGACGTTATTATAAAAAATCGTGGCTATTTAGGAATAATTTTCAAACAGGATGGTGTTTAGAACATAAAAACAAACCGATCTAACTATAGCTTATTTTGGGACATCAAAAATAAAAGTCGAGTCCAGCTCCTATAGAAATTTGGCCATTGTTCTTTGCGTTGCCATAATTATATACAGATTTTTTCGTATTTAATATTTATACAGATTTTCGATGTGCGCTACAGATTAGCACTGGATACAGGTTTTTATACAGAATTCTTACTCTATTGATAAAATTACCATATTCAACTAAAACAAAACTTTGAAGAAGAACGATTTTTTAAATAAATATTACCTAGTTCCTTTGTTGCAAATATGTAAATTTTGATTGTTGTTGCGTATAATTATGTTTTTAATTTTACTATTTACACTGGTATTCTATTTTTCTTTAATAAATATTAGTTCCTTTGTTGCAAATATTTGAATTTTGATTGATGTTTCTTATAATTATGTTTTTAATTTTACTATTTACACTAGCATTCTATTTTACTTCAATAAATATTAGTTACTTTGTTGCAAATATTTGAATTTTGATTGTTGTTTGCAAAGTTTCATACTAACTTTGCACCCCCGTTTTACCCCTTTAGGGGATGAATTTTCAAAAATCCTTACTTAGTGCTCACCTACGTTATAAAACGAACCCCTGTGCAAAATTTCAAGTTTTTAACCCTTATAGTTTAGGCCCTGCGTTGATATGTCAGTCAGTCAGTCAGTCAGTTAGTCATTCAACTTCTCCTTTTATATATAGATTTTGTAATAAAAAAAATTACACTAAACCCGATATTTTATTTCATAAACTTTAATATAACAAGCCACACGATTTGATTACATTTCTATTACTCATAATTTTCGACAGTCGATAGTGACGTAATGTAATCGGTACATCCCTATTTGCCTTACACTTCTCAATATAAATATCTATAGCACACCTGCCTACGCTGCGAGCTGAACATTTTGTGCAATACGCGTGCTCTATACTACCGTAATATATACTCTAAGATTAAGATGAGACGTGATAGTGACAAGACAAGTCAAACAAGCATACACAGAGTACATTTTACATACATAGACAAGTGAGCATACAGTAAAATATCTATAAACAAATATGTATAGTTATTTGTATATCGATATTTTATATTATAAATTAATTTATATTATTAATATTACAAATGCGATAGTTTGTATGGATATATGACTGTTTGTTACTCTTTCACGCAAAAACTACTGAATGGATTTTGCTGAAACTTTACAATAATATAGCTTACACATCAGAATAACACATAGGCTATAAAATATGAAGATATAGTGTGAATTATCCAAAATATATAACTAAATCTTTGCAAACCGAAGGACTAAGTTTCCCGAAGCGAAGCGAGGGCGGGTCGCTAGTTGAAGATAAATTAATAGTATCCATACATGTATGATAAAAAATATCGACATTTTAAAAACCCACCAAAACGACGCTAGATCAGCTAAGGTGTATGATATGAAATTAGCAGTTAGAATTAGAGAATCTGAATTTAAAAATATAATAATATTGATGACCGGGTTAGTTATCGAAACTGCTATAATATGTAAAACCTCTATTATTCAAGAAACAGCTGAATGCAAAACCTCTACTATTCACATAGTCTAATTAATATAACCATAAAAAAAACGAAAGGTGTGCTGGGACACGTAGTTGAAGTGAAACTTCAACAGACAAGTGGTAAAACGAACAGAAAACAGACAAGTGGTAAAACGAATGGAACAGACAAGTGGCAAAACGAATCGCAACAAAATTTTGACTTGAAGTTTTACGGACAGATTGTTAATGTACTTGTCCAATTTGGAAACCTGCCCCAAAAAAACTTCAAGTTAAAATTTTGTTGCGATTCGTTTATTATGCTTTGTACTTCTATATTCCATGCACGTAATAATACTATAATAACTATACTTACATCACTAATTAATTAGGATGATACTGTTGGCAGCACCGGTTGACAGTGACAGACTCAACTTCAACAAAGAACAAACAAACTGTTCTGTGACTGTCACTGTCACCAGATGGTCACCAGTCACCACCCTTCTCCTAATTTATTTTTACCCATATATTAATATTACTTAATACTATTTACTATTACTAGATTACTACTCGACTTTTACGACATCGGCGAAAAGAAGGATTATGATACCTATATATTCTCGATACTGACAATCGACGAATCGGCATCTACATCCCGTAGTGTTTAGTTTATTTGTGCTACTAGATGAATCAAGCAACATTTATGTTAGACAAAGTCATTATAAAATAAATAAAGTTTTAAAATAATAATCAAAATAGGATGCCAGCTCTAGAAATTAAAATGACCGATGATGATGAAGATTACATTATATCGCGAGCGAAGGAAGCACAAAAATTTAATATACACTCCGCTAAAGCGTGGATGCTTACTGCAAAAACCCTATTTCCAACAAATTTTAAAATACAATTTGAAGCGTATTTGATGGAAAAACAGTCAGGTAATGTTCAAGAAGCAGCAGAATGTTTTAGTTCCTTGATGATGTCAAGGCAAAACTTACCAAATTTACTACCGGAGATATCAGCAATTGCAAATGCATTGAAATCCAGTGATACCAGTTTTTTAAGTCAAATGTTTGACCACATATGTCCTGATATACAGTTAACAATACTTAAGACAAGTGTTGAGAACAGTGATGACACTATGGAACATTGCCGATTGTTAGTTTTGCTACTGAAGAAATTCCCGCAATTAGGAGTAGACAGTCTGGTTAAAACTTTAATAAATACAGAAAAAGTATTCTACGACAATAGATATGCTCGTTTACTAGTAGTTGAAACTTTGCCCCTGCTCAGTTCATTGGAATCACCACGGCTGCTACAGAGGCTGTTGGTAAAAGCCATTGATTTTTACAATTCCTATGTCTATAATGAAGCAGAAAATGACATTACAGACCCGTGGCAGAGACTCTATGGAGTATTAGACCTATTGGGCAGGCAGTTAGGCTGGGATACATACCTTACCAACTACAGTAACAGCTTAAACAAAGAGTCATATTTCCAAAAGTTGATGTCATTGAGGAACAATCAAGATTGTAGACAACTGTTATATTGTGGAGTAGTATTTTTCTTAAGATCACTCTTTGATCAGAAGTCATTAAAAGGAAACCACATACTTATTGAAGCTCTATCAGATCCTGAAATGCCCCCTTCAAAAAGAAAGAAAGGTGAAATTGAAGTATCAGGTATTTCGGCACATCAGTTTCAATCTGCTGCAAATTGTTGGGAGCTATTACACAGTAGTGATGTAGTATCCCGTGAGTTTATGAAGCTCACATCACAGTTACAAATAAAACCTTGGTGTGAAGGCTTTACAGAAGAGTTAGCCCTTTACCGTGGTAGATATGAAGAAGCAATGCCACCTATTACAGTAAATTCTCTTGCAAGTAGTATAGTAAGGGTTTCAATATGTTTCTTTCAAAAAAACTATACAGCCTGTATAGAAAACATTTTGGCATCATTACCTCAGCTCCCTACAGTAGAAGGAGTGTTGGAGTCTGACCTTATTGTTGGCGGTAAACATAGACATCTTCACTTCCTGCCTATGACCAAAGTTGCTATCATGCATTACTTTTGCACCATGCTAATAAGAATCTTGATCAACACAGGAAATACTTCAGATTTAACATACGGCCATATACTAGTACTGATGCAACTTGGTTGGCCACAAGAAGAAGCAATATTCATACATATTCTGGAAGTTATAAAGCAAAAAGGTGTATTTCATTATCATCTTTTTTCAGCTTATATAATACATATAGACATTTTAGAGGAACTTACATATATTTGGAATGAAGGCAAAAATATTGCATTGGACATATTGCCATCCTCACAGCAACACTTAGGACAGAGACGGATTGGCACTCGGGGTGCAGATAAAGGAGTAAAAGAGGACTTTAAACAAGCCATGAAAGCTCAAGTAGCAAGAAGCAATGAATCCATTTTAAATTTAATGGTCCAATTCATTACCAGTGAACGGTCTTATCTGCTTCAAATATTATAAGTTCCAAAATATAATAATAGACATTTGAAATAAAAATGTGTCATTTATTTAATAAAGAACAAAATTATGCTTTTCTTAAGAACTTCCTTCGTAGGTTCCAACAGCCAATAACAAATTTCTTCGCGTAAAGTGTAAACTCTTTATAGGAGAATTTTTTGTTGCGAAAGATCTTAATAAGAATTTATCTTCCTTTTGAGCAGATGAATTTGGTCCAGGTTCTTCAACAGTAGCTTCATCTGTGATTGCTGTGAAATCCCATAGTTTTATATTGCAGTCTAATGAACCTGTAACAAGATAACAAATGAATTTTGTAAAATATTCAGTTAAATTTTGGTAGATATTGAGTGGCTAACGAAATGAGATAAATAATGTAAAAAAGCTTTGAGGTTTAAAACATTTTTTAACAAAGTTATCTATAAACAAAATGAGTCCTTATCATCTGTACTAGATAAACGAAAACTATCTAATCTTTTTTGAGTTTAAGTATACAATAGTACATACTATTACATTCGTCGTCGTCCTGTGTTGCTACACATGTTAGTCCTATCACGTCTCATCTACCCCAACGCTTTTTAAACAGATACACACCCAGACCGAAAACAGAAGCTTAAACTCAACATTTAAACTTCCGCCTCACTGGGAATAGAAACCAGGATCCCTTGAACAGCAGTCCGGCAATTCGGTGCGTTGTAATGTTTCTTTGATCCTTACCGGAAGACAAGATGGTGCCATCCCGGCTGAAGGCGAGCGCGTGCACGGGAGCGGCGTGCGAGGGGGGCAGGGCCGCGGCCGGCGCCCCCGTGGACAGGTCGAACACCATCATATCGCCCGCGCCGCCCCCGGACGCCAGCCAGCGGCCGCACACAGAGAACGCCAGGGTAAATATTGTCGACTGTAACAGAAACACACTTATATCAAATAAAACTAAAAAACAAATCATTTATTTCATGTAGCCGTTTATCAATACACTTATGAATGTCAAGTTTTTCAACTACCACCATTCCGCAAAGATGCCATATTGTATATTGCATTTTCAAATATAAATATATACTAAAAGTAAATGCGTGGTCATATTTGCCATTATGGTGGTAAGTGGTCATTGTCCCCCGTAGTCATCAGTAACATTTAAGGGAAATACCATGCTTTGCCAACCAAAATGGCAGTGGGTCTGCATTGTTAATCCCAATAACCCAGGAGATCTTAATAAAGCATCGCAGAGTGGTTCAGCATGTTGTGTTGTGCATGTGTGTTGGCCTCCTCAGTTCTAAGCGAGTTTTGTGGTTGAAACCTGTTAATTCCACAATATTAATTCCACTATTCCCCGTAATTATCACAGTTCTTGTAAATACGAGTAAATCATATTTACTATATAATTTTATTACCTTAGTCATGAAATATCAAAGTTATAGGATTTTACTCTGAATAGATTCAAAGTGCAATGTTCGCTTACCTTATGTCCAGTCATAATGCGAACTTGGACACCAGTCAAGCAGTCCCAAAGGCGAACGGTTCTGTCGCTCGACCCAGTTGCTACGTAATTGGAATTTGGATGAAACTGGACACACTGGAACAGATAAAGAACTGGTTGTAATTTAAATTATTACTAGTATTTATAAAAGCATTATAAAAAAAGTATACTGACATCCACGTCGGAGACGTGTCCGGCGAACACTCGCAACGGCTGATGGTGGTCGGTGGCCCAGAGGCGCGCGGTGCGGTCGTGGCTGCTCGACGCGAAGTAGTACCCGTGCGGCGACCAGCGCACGTCCCACACCGGCCACACGTGCCCGCGGTACACCACGAGGCACGTCCAGCATTGCAGCGACCACAACCGTACTGGAACAACACTATTTTTAATGGCTTCAATTCGGTAATGGCCCACGTGCATGAGTCTCGCCTGGTTACTAAGGTTACATATTCCACAACGATGCTCTAGTGCGGCTTTGTGGACGATTTAGCGGCCAATCGAAGTGTTAGAAGTTTTTATGCCGCCTAAAGGCTTCCGACATGGCTTAACGACTGCTATTTATAGATAACAACCAGGACATTCAGTCTTACTTGCTCAGCACCAAAGCGCTTAATACATTTTACCTGGTTATTCCCGCTAATGGGGTCACTGGGTATTGTACCAGTTTACTCCCAATGTCAACCATGCACGATGGTATTTATACCCGACCAGTTTACGTCTAGAATTAGTTTTTTAAACTGTTCTGGTTTGCAGTGTCGAGCGCAATTTTTTTTATAACTTACCATCAGACTGCTTCCTCGGCTCGTTTGTCGGACTATTCACCATGCACCATCGCTTCAACAAATATCTACCGTGAGTGGTCTTGGAGGAAGCGGCAAGAAACTCCCAAGGAGCATAGGAATTGTTGTTGTCAGGTGTTTATAGTATTATTTTGTATATTTAAATGCAAGATTTGTATCTAGACTTACTTGTGTTATCTTCTGAACACGACAGTAACATATTTTTGAAGGGTTCAAATCCCACTTTATACACGGGGCCGGAGTGCCCAAACAGCGTGCGGCAAGTCTCCCGATCCTTTTCTTCCATCATTCGCACGAGCACATCGCCTGCAAACAACCCGATAAATTCCATAATGTCTTAAATAAACCTTCAGACGAACGTTTTAAGACACCTATTATACTTACCAGCATCTCGGTCAATCTCTTGCAATTTATCTGCAGATTTCATTCCTCTAAGCCTTACAGTGGTTAGTGTCCATACCTAGAACAGTAGCATATTATTTTCTTAGAAGGAAGTGCATTGTAAAAAAAACTAGAGAAATTGAGGAGTTGTTTTGTTTGTATCTATGGGGCTGACTGAATGACTGGGTATAAAGTGAATGAACCACCAGGTCATAACGCAATACATTGTTAATTTCTTTTGTCCAATTTCACAATCTAAGTAATTGTAAAATTTGGCTTTTTAAACAAGTAATCAAAGAATTATAGCATTGTACACAGGCTCATTATTAATTTATTATTATTAAGATATCTTGTGTTTAGATAACATCTTAAGATACAAGTGAAATGTCTTTATACAAGTGTTTGTTACCTTAATGTTAGAATTGTTGAAACCAACAGCCAGTAATGTTGAATCTTCACAGATATCAGCACACAGCGCCATATTTCCACTGTTCAGAAGAGTGTAGAAACAAATAGATGGCAGTGTTTCTGGCCCGAGTTGCACACGTTTAGCCGCTTCTCTGATTGCTTTGCCTTTTTCAATTTTATCGGTTTCTTTCCTGTCATAATAAGAATAAATTTATATAAAACAATTTTATAAACACAAACTGAAAATATATAAGGATCTAATTTCAAAAAATATTAATTTCTTTATATACTCAATTCCATTAGTAAATTTCTTTAAAATTTATTTTCGTCTATTTTCGTTTTCATAATAATGATCATATTCTGATTATTAAAAACTTTCATAACATGTCCTTACTCCTGAAGTAATAAAATTAGAAAGACTTACAATTCCGGCAATGGTATTCTATCATTTGGGGGTGCATTTGGATCTGACTTAGGTTTTTTCATAAAAATATTATCTTTTTTAGCCTTTTTTTTCTTTGGTTTATCTGGAGTTTCTTCAATTTCTTCTTCATCTTCAACTGGTGCAGTGAGTACTTGGATATCAGGCTCCTTCAGCAGACCATAGAACACCTTTGCACGATTTTCTGTAAAATATTAAACAAGTACATGAGTACAGCTGATGCTAAGTAGACATAGTCCCACATGGACATTACGAACACTTAAGGTTCACCGATGCGTTGCTGGCCAGAAACAAGTGGAGGTTCCATATTGATATATATAAAAGTCTTCCATTACTGAGTGACTGACAGACAACTCATAGCCAATACTACTGAACACAACAAGCTGAAATTTGGCATGTATGTATGTTCCTTGGGGAGTGTAGGGGCGCACTAAGAGAGGATTTTTGGAAATTCCGCCCCCAAGGAGATAATTCAGATATAATTTGGTTACTTGAGTGTAGTATATGAATTATTAAGGTAATTATTTAATGTTACCATTCCTGGTAGCTTCCCCAAGGAGCCCTCCAGCAACGGCTCTCACTTGGGCTTGAGTGCGCCCAGGACCGTCATGCACATCAATCTGGATGTGATTGTTGATGATATTTATAACGACTGTAGAGTTTTTCTGCTCATGCAGAAACCGTTTCAATTGTGAAGATGCATCTCTTGATAGTTGAACTTCAAATTTGTTGGTGCTGGCAAGGAAAAAGTTATTAAAATTATCATATTTTTTTTAATAATTAGAAAAATAAATTTGTAATTCATTGATGTTTTTAATAGTTACTTTATACATTATAAGTGATATATAGTGAATTATTATGAAATAAATATAATATGTGATAAATAAAAATTCAGTTAAACAATGATAATCCATTGAGGCAAATGATTACTTTTATAGTAGGAAGCAATTGATACCATACATTAATCACATTACTGTGCCTATTTACTATACTATGATCTTTTCAAAGCAAAAAGAAATAAGCGTTTTGACTACAATAAGGAAAAGACATTTATTGGACTAAGAACCCTAGAACAGTACAAAAGAAAAATCAAAATGACTAAAATACAGAAGCTCACCTGTATATCTCGGCTAGTTCATTTCCTTTTATCTGATCTTTATTTTTCACTATAGATAGTCTTTTTATGTCCTCCTGATAGTAGTCCTCTTGCTCAGCAGCAAATTTGTCAAAAAACTTATATGCATGTTCATTGTGATCATACAGAATTAGAATCAAATACATGTGCACAAATACTGGATATAAAAGTGTAGACAACTCGTACTAAAACAATAATTTAATATTATTATATACTTCACAAATTCAATAGACTGTAAACCATGTTAGCAGTGACCCTGCCTACAAAACACGGGGTCCTGAGTTTGATTCCCGGCTGGGCAGATATTTATGTGACTGATAAATGTTGTTTTCTAGTCATAGGTGTAAGTGACGTGGTATTTGTGTTGTTCATGCCACCCATGTCACAAGGGATCCTAGTGCAGGGGTATGAGTGTGTTCTTTTGCCATCTCCAATGTAAAATCAAGTGTGAAGTAACATTATTTACTCTGATTGTTTCATTTACGAAATATAATAATATCATGATGATGTGCATTCTTAAAAATACAACAAATAAATGATACCTTATAGACATCCAAAGAATTTTCAACAAACTTCTTAAGGCTGTCATATGCAAACTCATAACTGTACGGATCACTCTCAGTGTGGTGAGCTGTTAGGATGCTGGCCAATTCCACATCTGGCAGGTCCAATGTATCTAGCTCAACTTCTCCTAAGCTGGCTTCTTTTCTTAGAATCTCCTCGGTGCCCTTTTAAATCAATAACATACAAACATTTCAAACTTTATGTATCAACCGTATGAAATAAGAAATGATATAATAATTACATTATTATCATTATATGGTGAATAGTGTATTATTGGCACAATTTAAATGAGTTTTTAAGTCACTGAGACGATATTTTTAACGATATTTTTAACGATACTTAATGATTTATTGAATGTCATCAAAGAATCTTGTATTTATATTAAATGCTTACTATATTTACTTATTTTACGGAAGTTTTGAGTTTGTACCTTTAGATTGTATTTTCGAAGTAACTGTAAAACAGCTAATAAAGGTGTTGATTTCTCCCCCATTGTTGGTAACTGTTATTATCTAAGCCTCTAAATATATTTTAGTTGGCCTTATATTTTGATTCATTAAAAGTATTAAAACTTTCAGGTGAGAATTCTTCCAAACAAAACAATCACCAGCAATTCCAGTCCAGCAAAGCAAAGTGCAAATTGAAATTTGACTTGACAAGTTGACAGTAGTTGACTGTTTGACCAGTGTTGCCAACCCAAATTTTAGAAAAGTGGTAGATAGACAGCAAAAAATCGGCAGAATTAGGTAGATCTACCTATTTTCTACCGATTTTTACCTAAGTAGGTACTCAGGGCCGCCTTTACCCGTATTATTAGCACCCGCGTGCAATAACTTTTTGCTGAATGTTGAAATGTACGTTGTCATTTTGTATTGAAATGATATTATAAAAACATCGATGTTGGAATCGATCGGCAAACTATTCTTTACATCAATTTTTATTGCATTAGAATTAAAACACTAATTCAGCTTAATAATTATACTTACATCAAACTGGCAGAAAATGGCTAAAAATAATGCATTGAATTATGTACGAGTACGAGTAATAATCTTTGTGAATATAATATCTAAGATCTGGCCATTTAATATTCCAATAGTACCTATACCTACTTCCCAGAAAACAATTTCCGACACGCATCATAGCGACTAGCCACCTTATAAAGTAGGAAGTTATCACTGAACTAAATTTAAAATATGTAAGTCTATTCTATAATAATCAGGCTGGTATTTACTGTTGGTTGGTTTCTTCTTTGTCACTTGCATAGGCGCCGTCGTGTTCAAGTTCAAGAAGTTTTTTGTACTTGGTCTGCTCTGTCTGCCGGCGTACTGCAAGGTGGCGCATAATCTCCTTTTTTCTTTTCATCAACTCGATATGTTGTTATGTTCTATACTTACCTGGTCCTTCCACAGACTTACCTATAATTATGCAGACGACTTACCAATTTATACGCAAACTTCAATAATCAATTTGTCAAAGGCGGTCAAAGACTTGACTTCCGATTTATGTAAAATTTCTTTGTGGACCCAATCATTCGGAATAAAATAAAATTAGCAAGATTTATTTATTTAAACCCAAACTTATCATAGGTAGTTCGAGACTAAGTAATTGCAAAAAAATATTGGTTGGCATTGTCAAAGATAATTATTTTTAAGTGGAGTTCAAATTCCGTACCTACTCTAATGTTGTCAAAACCCTAGGGATTTATTGGACTCTAATCTATATTGGGCTCTGAATCAAATTGCTGATGTCAGTAAAAAGTTATTTGCTGCGATTGGCAGTCTGCGTAGACTAAGGAATTTTCTTCATATGCCCACTAGAATTACCTACCTACCCTCGCTACTTGCTTGCTCCTACAGCTTCTTGACTACGCCGATGTCAGATCTTGACCTCTGAGAAGCAACTACACAGTTACACACACTTCTATATCATATACATATAGCTCCTTCTATAGGTTTCTATATCCATTAACTATATAGGCTATCTATAGTATTATAGGTTTGATACTCAAAATTCTGATAAGGAATTATTCACTCAAAATTTTAATGGAAACTTCATTATTTTTGTCCATAAAATAAACGTAGACCTACTTCAGTCAAACACATCATAGAGGTGAAAATATTAAGACTTCGTGTTAAAATATTTTCGATTCGATTACATCTGACATCGAGATCGGTTTAAATACCTACCTACGTTTAGTGATTTGATCAAAAAATCTTATTTAAAATTATAAGTAGGTACTAAGTATTTACCCTGCAACACGTACACGACAAGTAGGTATATTCAATAAAAGGTATTTTAATCATGTAATAAATTATACACTTTGGAAACGTACGTATGAATGTTTATTATAAATTGCATTTTTGGATTGTTACAAAATTACAGGAGCGTTGCACTAAAACACGGTACGCGCTTAAAACAAAAACAACATTATTTTCAAAAGGCATCAGGAATGCAAATGCTTAATTTAATTTAACAATGTCTACTCGTAGACAGTATTGTATAAAATACACTAATAGGTAGTATCTATTTTAAGTTTTAAACAAATTGAATGAAAACGGCTTGTATTTAAAATCTAATTTCACCAAGCATTTATACCTACTAATGGACTATGGTAATTTATTTGGCTAATAATAATATAAATAACCGTCGTTAATTAGATAAACATAATTGGGAGGCAATGATTCCCTTGTTGAATCAAACAAGCACACGTGCTAAATGGTCTAAAATTTAACAGTTATTAATATTCGTAGCATGATAGGGAAAATTATTGGTCCACTGGGAATGATAGAATGCAATTTTCTTCCTTAGGGATATATGTATATTGGTAAGTGAATATGTCTGTCTGTACTTACTAAAATGAAGGTGGTTCAGAGGTAAAAGCACCTAATTAAATTTAATAGGTACCTACTTAGTGTGTGATATGATGATCTATTGGTCTTAAAATTAATTGAATACCTACAATACCCTTCCCATTTTACTGAAATGCCAAAGAAAAAATATCTAATTCTCTATAAAAAAATTATCGTACATAAAGCTTCTAGTATATAGATACTTTTATTAATTAATTTTAAAGTATTTTTTGTTTTGTCTACATTTTTGAAAAAAAAAGAACACCAGACGGTAGTTTATAAAAATAAATCAAAGATAAAACAAAACCTATGTTTATCTAAAGTACATATATCTAATTACATAATATTATGTATTATCATCTACTATCAGCATAAAAGTCGACGTTTGAAAAGTATATAGCAACAATTAAATTATCTTTAATAGATATGTTTAGATACAGATCTTAATCGTTTTCTTACAAATAAATAACATAAACAAGTCTCCTTGTTCATGAAGAAAGGTAGAAAATTCTAAGTAAGGTATAATAAACACATCTTAAGATACCAATTAGGCAAGTAAAATACTTAATTTGTTAGTTACTGTTTAATCAGTCTTAAGATCCGTCTATTATTACCTATGTAACGACTTAGTAAAGTAGTAAGAATTATATCACTAGTATTTTATCAAGAGGATTCGTAAAGGGTCGCAGTTATATTACGTTTTTTTAATAACAAATTCAGTTCTTACTTATAAACTTTTAAGTTTCTAGTACTATTCATTCACTCTATGTTGGTCGACAATAAGTAAAGCTATAGAATAAGGTAGAAGAATCGTTTACTATTATTTAATCAAAATAACATGTACTTAGTTTGAAATTTGCGTAATAGTCTCTACAGATAGAATAAACATCCATTTTTATATTGCATATTCAGGCCATCAGCGTGAAGTGGCTTAAAATATAAATGTCATAATTCCACTGGTTAATGTTATTCAACTCTAGTCCGTGAGCGAGAGCCAGTGTAATTACATAAAATGAATGTTCATTTAAATAACATTTGTGCATTTCTTTTGTTTCGGCATCGGCTTACCTGCTCGTTTGTAAATCAGTCACAGCTAAAAATCTCGTATTAAGTACCTTTTTGTTTAAACCAACGAGAAATACGAAAAATATTTTTTCTATAAAATGGGGTCAGTGTGGCAATTAACGCTCGCTATCAAATATAATCTAACGATCGTTCTGAATATCCTATCTATCCATAATCTCCGGTAAAGGTACTAGGTAATATAATATCATTTAACATTATAATATAATGTCTATTTTCCTCGAATTCAACAGCTAAAACACGATATTCTAGGATGTTGACAAAATTAAATGCATGTGTTAATTTTGTAAATATTAATTTAATATACAAAAAGCCGCCCACGCTTCGGCATTTAGTTCGGTTAGATAAAGTAACAGTAAAAGTAACTGTGCCAAATTATAATATTATACCTTATACGCGATTTATAAAAGGTTATAGAATTTATCCTTGTATATTTTATATGTACGTCAATCCGAACGCTGGAAAAAAGTACTTAGGTATGTAATAAAACACTGTACAATTAAAATAATTTCTTTGAATTTAGCGGAATTGGATTAGATACATATATTATAATAATTATATGCATGGATTTCGCTACGTTTGATAAGTAAGTATTTCAATGATTTAGTCAATATCTTGTGTTTATTTCTTTATTTAGTACACATCGTATATGACTTCCCTACATATAAAGTGCTGATGTGGGTTATAATGCTTGGGCGTTATCGACCTTTTTTAGGAAATGAAATTGAAGGCTGCGACGGACGCTGAAAATGATTGTTATATTTATTCGAAAAATTCTAGCTGGTTATCAGTGTAATGATCTATAAATATTGGCTGAAATTCTGTAACGACTATTTCTGATTTAGTTGTTCATAAATCTGTACTATAGATGTAGGTTTATATTAAGTCGTTGTCTCGTTGTATAATATAATATAACACGTTCAATTTGGTGGTAATTATTTAATAACGACGTAGATATACATCTACTTAAGTATACTAAAGTCTTATCTAAATATTTTTAAATAAGGTACTATTCATTTATATAAAATTCGTGAAGAAAACATAATTTTTAATAAATTTGCTTACACGCGGAAAGTACATTTAACTACGTATATTGAAGTATGTAATCTAAAAGCATTTGTTACTATTAATAAATTAAAGAATGTCACACCAAAAAAAAATTTACCGACAAAGGACAAAATGTTTGAACAAATACCTACCTAAGATAAATTATATAATTTTCTTTGAATGGCTAATGAAATATGAATCCACTTGTAAGATGAGGAGGCGTTAATTGCCCGACTGACCACCCCTTTTACTACCCTACTAAAGTTCAACATAAAAAGTTTTCACGCTGAAGCCGCTGAAGGTCTAATACTTATAATTATATTATACTTAAAGGTACATAAATAAAGATTGTTTTTGATATATAAAGCTTTAGATCTATTATCTATTATAACCATTTGAATAACAGAATTCCTTCTTTTATGAGTATATATTACGTAACATCAAATGTATAACTATAGGCATTTTAAAATACACTCTCATTTTTTTAAATTGTATAAGTAAGTGTATTTATTATCCAGGTACGGAAATTGTCTGGTACGTACTGTGATTCGTGCACGTACCTTCTTTATAAATCTGTTTTCTCTTTACTAAATATAATATTAAAAGGAAAGTTTTATTCAGGTGACACAGGGTAACATGTAGATTAATGCAAGTATATGTTAAGTGTATATAATTTAGAACAGTGATTAATTACCTAAATTACAACAATACTTTTTGGCAATCATTAAGTACTTAAATAATGGGACTGCAGGGTACCTATACTAAGAATTTGCAGAGAGAACTTCCATATTATGTCTATCCCTACAAGTTTGTTTGGCATTATATAATATTACAAACCTACAATCTATCTTGTATAATATACATAATACATTCATTTTAAACGCTATGACATTTAGGTAAACAGTTTTTATTTAAGAAAAAGAGCAAAACTTCATTAATGTATGGTAAAATATTAAAGCTTGGATCATTATATTACGTGTAATAAAACAGCCGCAATTATCAGCGACGTAAACATGATACATGTCGATGTCTATGTATTTATCCAAAAGACGGTTTTAACTTAATACAACCGTAATAGAAAATTTTATATATCAAGGCCAAGGATTTATAAATCTGCTTTAGACTTACGGTATTCGATCATTGATAGTGACCAATGAAAGTGTTATAGGTCTAACGAGTGTCACAATCACAATAGCTTTCTAGGCTATAAGTTGATAACCGTCATAATATTTTTGAATAAACCTAGCATTGTGCATAGGAGTATATTTTAAAGAAATCCAACAAAGTGGGACGAACAAGATTAAAGATCCAGACTTGAACAGTTATGTGCATCAACGATACGGGGTGCGACGTCTTCGTAGGGCGTTACGTTCGCTGAAGCTAATTCTTGGGCCACCTCCTTGGCTGCACTCAGGACTCTCAGCAAGTTTAGCCCAGCCAGTTTCTGTAGGTCTTCTATACTCCAACCATCTTCCATGAGCTCGGCAAATAACAGCGGATACGAGGATACATCTTCCAATCCCTGAGGAGTACTGAATATAATGGAAGAATATTATTTTAGTTAAATGATTGTTAAAATTGTCATTTTAAAGAGCTATAACAGAATAAATATGTATCTAGATATAAATTTTATTTTATGAAGGACCGAATATTATCCAGTAGAAATGAAAACGACAGGGAAGGATTAGAGAGCTCTCGCGAATCCAATTGGTATTTATTACAAAGTTCCAAGAGATACAGGGGCGAGATGAGATCACTAAAATATAATAATCAACATAACGCGAAGTCTTTAAAGATTTTCTAATTTTTAACAAATGGTATACAGTAATAGATCGCATAAGATCAGCTATCATTCCATCTGCGTTTATTTAATAAATGCAAGAAGATTGATGATAAACTTACTAATTAATTCCATCGTAACCAGCGCCCAGGCCTACGCTGTCAACGCCGGCAATGTTCCGGATATGATTTATATGAGCTGAAAATAAGAGCCGTATTTTAAACTGCGATCGACTATACATTGCTCTTCGTATTACATTTTTTGATTGTAATACGAATGACAAATTTGGTTAAAACGTAGCTACGTTTATTAAGTTGCCAGTCAATTATCTCTCCTAAATTAAATAAGAGCCAGGTTAATGTATTTATAATAGAATGTTCCATTCCTCGATTAATCAAATTGGTCTTGATGTAAGCTACTAAGTGCCTGTGGGTTACTTGAATGAATATAAAGCATTTCCTTTGGGTGAAGCGTGGCGTAGTAGTAACGTAGAGAAGGCGTAGATGTGGCGTAGATGTAGCGTAGAGGCAGCGTAGAGGAGGCGTCACGAAGCAAATACAAAGAGGAGTCGGCCTAAGCAACTGTGCACTGTGATTATCAACTAGGTCCTAACGTCATCACAGGGGGCGTGGCTTTAGTCAGTACCCTGTCAGCGTTCGTACTTCGTGCACGTGGGGTGCACTGTATTGTCATTCCAAAATAAATCATATTTCCGTGTTATCAAGAAAAAAACGATGAAGTGTTGTGTTTTATCGTGCAAAAAGTACTCGGATAGACGTTCTGATGCAATGAATAGCATCACATTTCATGTGTAAGTAATTTTATACGTAATTTAATTAAAATATTTCTAGAAAACTCGCTTATCGTCGGCTATCATATACATTTAAATCTATTAGACACTAGGTGGCACTAGAGTGCATCAGACAGAGCCGCATTTAGAGATCAATTAATGGTAATATAATATAAATTATAATATTATATACAAATTTAAATACGTGGTAATACATACCTACACGGCTATGTATTATTAATATTAGATTATTTACTTATGAAATTGCCGTTTTGTACGAAATAAGTTAGTGTTTCTTTGTAAAAACAATTTTATTTCTGTTAATCAAAGTCAACATCCATGCTATCGATGCATCTTTGCTTACGTAGTCGCTGTTTAATTTAATATTTAATTAGGTATATAGATGACCTTCTTTTTGTTGTTACAGGTTATCTCCAATGCTAAGTATGTGTTGCCGCTGGTAAAGAGTTCTTGAGGATGGAGCACATAAAGACGCCGCAACGAGTAGAGTTTTAGGGCAATTACGTATAATTATAGTAGAGTTTTACCGCGATGACGTACCGAATAGAGATTACGGGAATGACGTATCGAGTAAGAGTTAAAAGAATCCGCAAATCATTGATTGGTAATTTTGTTCAAACAAGTGTTGTAATGTTATGGAGTATGTTCCGTTGCTTCTGTCTAAACCTATCTTTTAAATAACACCTATTATATTTTGTAAATAAATTATGTTATAATAGTGTCTGTTATTTGATCACCCTATATACCCCATGCTCCTATGCATGAACATATCGGTCGCAAACAAAATCGCTTCTTTTTTCCATAGTGGCATAATTATAAATGTTTATACAGAGTCACTGGTGAGTCACTAACGATATTGAAAGAGAGCACTTGGTACTCAATTCTCGTCTTAATTATGAAATAAATGAAAAAAATCTAATAAACAACAAATGCACACATAACATAATAAATAAATATGAAAAAAAAATGCTGTAAAAAAGCAATTTAATATCCTTGTTACGAAAATTCTGAGTACGTCCCTGTTAAATCCGACGTTTAGCGACATGACATCTAGTGTGAGGTAGTTGAACAACGTAGTTTTGCGTAACGTAAAGAAGAAAGTAGTTTTGCTTTTGGCCGGTAGGTGAAAAATAGAAATGTGGGAGGAGCTTAACTCCCCTCGCACCCTGCAAAATGTCACGCACTGTTTCTTAAGGAAATCTAAGTACAACACCTCCTCTTTGTATTTCCTCCGTGGGAGGCGTAGAGTTGTTGCAATGGGTTTTGTATGCTAGTTGGTAGGTTTATTGTATAATATCTTACCAATAGCATCTTGAACGGTCGCAGTGTCGCCGCACGTGAGAAAGGATGTGTAGAAGTTGACCATGATGAGTCCCTTGTTGACGGCTAGCAGGCGTAGCACACTGTCCGGGACATTCCTGGTGACGTTGCAGAGGGCGCGCGCCGAGGAGTGCGAGAAGATTACCGGCGATCGTGACACGGCAAGCGCGTCCCGCATTGTGCGCTCCGAGACGTGGGACAGGTCGACCAACATGCCCAATCGATTCATCTCCTTAATTACAACCTACGGAGCGTGCAAAATGTTTCAGTTCTATGCGGTGTACTGTTTCAACCGTATACAGAGATAGTTTTACCAAAGCAATATACCCATTACTTCCCGCCCGAATTTAAAGAACTTATTCGTCGATTTTTATAAAGTATTCATCAATTGAAATTTTATTTATGTTGTGAAATTATTAATTTAGTTATCGAATCGACTAAATAACTAAATATGTTCACCTACTCATACAAATTACAATTTTTTAGTACCTACTAAAGGTATCTAAGTTAAACTGTGAGCGGACAGACGGACGAATACGAAACTAACGAAACTTTAAATTCCGTTTGACTACAGATCCCCAAAAAGTAACTATGTACTTGTCACCAGTTCTGCATTTAAATCGTAAATAAATCTTTTATTGTGTTTTAAATACTTATTCTTTTTCTAGTACATGGAATTCTTTCCTTTGTCAGTCTTCGTACTTTCTATTTGTTTTTATACACGTTGTCATAAACATAATTCATATTTCTTCTGAAATTTATTAAATAAAAACCGTATAAATTCTGAATGTGCTACACGAAATTCAGCATGGCATACCTATGAATATATTATAGCAGAGATCAGCGTTTCTCAAATAATGGGTCGGATGAACTCGGAACCGGGCTGACTACAATATCGGCCAACGCTGTCACACGGTGTTTTAAATTTATATCGAAATAGGAAACGGACTATCGTCTTGCGGCGGCTTGACAAAGTTAGGCAACAGCGGGCGCGGTCGGTAGTTGGATGGCTGGGATGGGATGGGCCGCTAGTGGCAAAAATTGAGAGCCTCCGTGCTTCGGAGGGCACGTAAAGCCGTCGGTCCCGGTTGTTATCATTTGGTAGCAGGCGTTAAGCCATGTCGGATACCTTCAGGCGGCTTAAGAATTTCCGACTCTTGGGTTGGCCACTAACCCCTCCACCAATCCGCACTGGAACAGCGTGATGGAGTATGCTCTAGGCCTCCTCAGGTATGAGAGAGACCCGTGCTCAGTAATGGGTCATTAATGGTTTGAAGCCAATGTGTTTTATTCATATAAATAAACTTATTATTTCCTAAACCTATATATATTAACAAAAGTTACAAATACATAAGAAAAGTATAAAAAATTACTATATTTTTTATTATTATTCTAAATATTATTTTATTATAATTTTTATGAATGATATTGCATCAATATTGCATACAATAATATGATATGTGGCAACTATCATATAAAACAGCGCGACACGAGGTAATTTGTAATTATAATTTAGGTATTCAACGAAGCAGTAACCCCTCCACCAATCCGCACTGGAACAGCGTGATGGAGTATGCTCTAGGCCTCCTCAGGTATGAGAGAGACCCGTGCTCAATAATGGGCCATTAATGGGTTGAAGCCAATGTGTTTTATTCATATAAATAAACTTATTATTTCCTAAACCTATATATATTAACAAAAGTTACAAATACATAAGAAAAGTATAAAAAATTACTATATTTTTTATTATTATTCTAAATATTATTTTATTATAATTTTTATGAATGATATTGCATCAATATTGCATACAATAATATGATATCTGGCAACTATCATATAAAACAGCGCGACACCAGGTAATTTGTAATTATAATTTAGGTATTCAACGAAGCAGTGGTTTAATAGACAATTAAACACCTAGACACGTATTAATTAAAATAGAGTATATTATAGAGTTTTAAGTTTGTAATGCTACTGTATGATGAAAATAATAAAATATATTATGGCTCTTGAATTCGTGAAGTAACATTCTTCAGAGCAAAATTATGATGGTGGTACTGGTTGAGACAAATCGTAAAAAGGCTACACAACTTATAATATAATCAGTAAGTATATTTTAACAATGTTAAAAGTTAATGCTTATTTTTAAACTTCTTAGACCGTTCGTTCAAATATGATTTAAATACCTACGTTAAAAATACCAGGAAGTTTATAACAAAAAATGTTTAGGAATCGCTGGAGTTGATTATGATAATGAATAGGTACTTTTTATTCCTAAATCTGAAGAAATGTATTGTTCTTGGGGGACAAATTTACGTTCTGACGGCCTTTTTATGTAGAAAATGTAAATTAAATATGTGTCTTTTTAACCAGGTTATTGCAGCCAATCCACAGTATGGGTAGTTTTCGTGACGAAATATACCGGGACATTTTTTTTACTTTATACCATTGTAAATCATAAACATTTTTAAATAATTCTAAGTCATATGTTAATAATCAGTCACTAATGGTTATGTTCCTAAGCCTTATTGACCGTTTGATAACAAACACGAGCCTTTATGAAGCCATTTGATTCACGGCATAATTATTATTCAGCCTACAATACGAAGTGGACAAAGTGAGCAAATTTTTGTATGCAATCGACAACACTCAATTATTCATTTATGTGTTTCTACGAATTCTGTAACTTAAAATCCTTGTTTATAAAAGTATCGTTCAAGAGCAATTTTATACCAGCGTTATTCAACAATTGACTTCGTTTCTTGTGAAATGTACTCGCACAGTCGTCACAATACAAATACATCAGCAGAAATACTTCTATTGAGAAATGTAGAGCAGTGCAGTTTCTCCACGATATAAAATGTTGTTTACTATGCACGTAATTGGTGCTCATGCACCGCTGCGTCGCACGCAGTGAGTGGTTTCAACAAAAGAAAATATTACGGGAAGTATCGCAGCATCAAAAACAAAGAAAATGTTTCGCAAGCAGCCGGAGTTCGTACAAAGCGAAATATTGCCGAAGCACAGGATGTTTATGATTATGGCACACTCACTCTGCTCGACGACGTCTCAATGTTTACGGCATTGTTTCGCCTACGTACCTCCTGGTATTACCTACTTGGAATGACTGCCAAGAAACCTAAATCTACATTTTACTTTTTAATTGGTCCCCGAAAAGTAAACACTGGGTGACTAGTTGTTACCAAAAAGTTGAAAAGTGTGTTTGGGGACCAGTTTTCAAGCATGTCAGTCAACATTTCGCATATGAAGACAATATTAACTTTAATGCTTACCTTCCTATTCTGTCGTTAATGTGTAGGTGGTACCTTACAAGTTAGGGGTGTAGGTATGATAATACCGAGCTTGATTTTTTATGTAAATAGCCGAGCAACAAGCAGCCGAGCTACTCGATAGGAAATGGTCACCGTAGCCCATGCGCAATATAGGCATCTGACGAGCCAAAAAGAAGCGGATGTTTTGTTTGGCTGTCCGACATTGCGATCGAAACACGTAAAATTTACAATACAAATAAGTATATTCATTATTCTGTGATAAGTATTATAATCAATATATTAATTGTGCTCGACGGATATTAAATATACCTACATTACCTACATAGTATGATAAAAACCTATGTAACAAGTTAGTTGTGCCCGCAACTTCGTTCGCGTCGCGTCGAGAAGTCCCTTTGTTTGTGTTTTAGCAACTATCGTGTGTACACACATACATACAGTTGTTTGAAATCACAGACATACATTTTAAAATTCATTTATATTATTTATCTAATTACATATTTATCTATCCAATTCCAAACACGAATGCATTGATAAATCGACCGCAGTGTTATGTTATATTTATGTAGATCAAATTGGCACACCGCATTTCAATAAACTTCGGTTAATATGTAAGGTTAATATGACCACATAAACTACCACAGCAACCACACTTACTTTCATTTTGCAAATAACAGACGTGCCATAAATATAAATAACTCCTTTTTTGTACCATAATAAAAGTAACTCTTGTTTTTAATACTCACTCTGCCAAATGGCGTTAGTCCGCCTCGTTGTGTGGGGTCCAGACGGTCTGTTGAGGCACACTCGGCCCACGGAGTGTCGCAGGTGGAAGTAAGTGTTAGGTACCGGACGCCAACTTGATATAGCGTTCGTAGCACGCCCAGTGATCCGCCGATGGCATGCCCACCCTCAACACCTATCAGCGAGCACAGCCGATGGTTGGCGTGGGCTGTCAGTATATCTGGAAAAAATTATCCGTGACATCACATTGTTTACGACCGACGGCACACGAAGAGATACAGATATTATTTTGATGATGGATGGATTGTGCCCCGCCTCTCCACTTTTAACAAAATTACCTATATAATATGTTAGTTTATCAGTGAGACCTTTGAATCGAATGGTGATTGTTTTTTACTTCAAGTTGAGTGGTATTAATCTGTAATCGGTATGATATGAGTTTAACATTATTTTACTGTTTTACTTACATAAAAATCAATAATGCCATATTAGCCGGACATATAAAATTATAACAATTAACAGCAGTTAAGATTCTGTTCAAGGTTTACCATTAATTAAAAAAATGGCTTTTCAAAATATACACTGAGTAGATTATTATACAAAGATTATGCTAATTTGAGATTTAACGCTGATTTATTCTGTTTTAAAACCATTTATTAGCTAAAGAATGAATAACGGGCTCAGAAAATTCGTACAATACAAAGTGTTATAATACTTAGTAAGTAATATTTCTTTGTTGAAAATGTTATTTGTTACATTTTTATGATTGAGCGTGAAGAGCGTTAACGCACACGGTAGGTTATCTAGAAGATATATTCCTGCCGAAAATCGTCGACTCCTCTATCGGCTATTTGAACTTAGAAAGTCCCATTTTGCAGATATATTTAATGGAAAGTTAGCCTCTGAGCCGAAGTGTCTTCCGTTCAAAAGAGGATGGAAAGTACCTACCTAATCAATATTCCCCGTAAGTATAAGAAGAAAATATTTTTAAAGGAAGGTTGGGCGAGCCAATTTATCAACTTTGACTTCTACTACTTTTTAAGAAATCGGCCATACAAATAGTCACGAATGTTTTGGTGCAAGACAAAAGAGTAAAGAATAATATTTTATATTCATAATATTGTCTCAGGAGTGGGTAAGGAAGGGATAGGAAAGGAATAAGGCCGGATTCAATAGATGGAGTTTTATTCACACCACAGGGTAACACTCGCGACACTGATATGGCAACTCGACACTGTTCACTGCAGTTCACTTTACTTCTCTTCCATATTTCTTCTTCCTCTTCCTCTTCTTCATCTTGACCTCCTTCCGGTTTTTTTAAACGGAAGTCTCATTGCCGATACGATGTTTTCTATTTTTTAGACAATAGCGGAAATCATGTTGTTACATTTGCTGTAGTGCAACAAAGAAGTGAAAACTTCAAGGTACATTATATCAGCAGCCATAAAGTTTAGTATTCAATATTATAACTAAACAGAATCCAACATAACACACCGCTACATTATATTCTAATGTTATCTACGAGATAACAATGAATACATAACTTATTACCGCCATCTACATTACCTATCACATGTTAAAACTAATAATGTCAATTTTGAATTAGACTTTTAAAGCCTCCTTGCTTTAATTGTATGGAAATTGGTATTTGGCTTTTTGTTTAGAGATAAGGAAACATATTTTTAACGTTGGATGTTGGATGTTGATCGGTCTTAAATCTCCTTAGTTATAAAGGACACACTTACACCATTATTATACTTTTATAAAATGAAATAAAAATTATGTTATATTGATTCACTTCGTACGTGCGAACTAACACGCACTCACAATTTTAAGAAAGGAACAAGTTTACCTGATACTCGTACATTTAATCAAAGCTTTTCACAAACTTGTTATGACCGCGAAAATATTTGTTGTTTCAAATTAATTTCGCTTTGTTTATTCATTTTGTGTGATTTCGAGAAATACTAGCGTATTGTGTAGTCTTCAGTCAGTCATAACGTAAAGCCGTCGGTTCTATAGTAGATATTGTTATGTAGCTATTAAAGCTATGTCGGAGGTCTTCAGGCGGCATACAAACTTCCTGTCAATAATCACTAATCCGCATTGGAGCAGCGTAGTGGAGTGTGTTCTAGGCTTTCACGGGTACGTGGAGAGACCTGTGGCCTGTAGTGAACTCTTAATGGATTGAAGCCATCAGAAAAAGTAAAAAAGTTAGATCCCAAAGGGCGTCTCTATACATACAAAAAACCTTAAAAAATTGAGTTTTCAACAATCTATTTTGGTTTTGACCAATTAATAAAAATAGAAAAATAATATCGCGCGATGGTTCGGAACCCTAAATATGCGCGTACAACTCGCACTTGACCATTTTTTTTACTAAACAAACTTACCTTCAGCTGAAGTGCATAGTGTGAGTTGAGGATGATACTTGTCGGTGAGTCTCTGTATCAGATCTATTTGCTCGAAAGTTAGTTGCACGGCGTCCCGGTGTTGCGCGTCGCACGGCACGTATGCGGCCCAGAACTGATTTCAGAACATCACTTTGACACACAGTTGATTAAATGTCATGCACGACTTGCAAGCTGCGCTTTCAGAGCACGTCATTCGTATTCAATGTACGCACTGACATGTAATAGGAAACGTGAGGTAACTCCAGCGGTTAAACAAAATATATTGTGCTCTATATTCTGTTTAATCGTGTTCACGAGTCAAAGGTACAGATAATTTCGGTTTATTTATGTGCAATTCCAGTTCAGTGAATTGTTCCGTGAAGTTGAAAGTAATTATCAATTCTGTTAACTTAACAAGCTTGTCTTCATAGTTTACGCTCAAATGATACTCATTGTGTTGAAATATAAAGATAAGACCGGAGCTTGAAAAGCGGGTTTCATGCTACATACTATGTACAGGTACAGATATTAACATAATAGTGTATTTATTTAACCCAGCAGGCGTTCCGCAATGTTCTGAAGAAATTTAAATATAAGTTGTATCTGCTTTTAATTAAAGAATTGATAGATAACTTATCAGCACTACCAATTGGATCATTTTTAGCCATGTGAAGAAATGCAAATACATAATTATGTAGGTTTCTCGAGATGCTATAATAAACTTATATGGAAAAAATCGTCACGAATCATGTTGGGTATACTCGTAAAATTAAACTGATAAAGTGGGGTATTTTTAATCTTTGTAGTAAGTTTGTTTTCATGCTTTATGTATTACACTACATGTGTAAGGACGACTATTTATTTTAGTAGTGACACGAATGTGGCGAATTTAATTAATCAGGGTCCTATCAACGGAACTGATGTAGACGAAATAAACTCATTTATAATAAGACTGACAACAAAGTGTGTTTTGTGTTGTCAAGTTTCATTATTTAGCTCCGGGGGCGTAGGTCAAAAGCTGTCCTCTAAGTACTTAGAATTATTATTTATTTATTCACAAGGCTTCGGAAAGATCCAGTTACGAACTATTTTCATGAATTATTGAGTGTCGAGAAGAAGGTTTTATGTACAAGCAGGAACATATTTATAAATGTCATGTCCTATTACAAGGTTCAGGTTTGTACCTACTAGATGCTAATACTCTTGACCGAGTATGAGAAGTATTATTATTTATTACACCCCTTATATGTAGTATTTAACAACATTAAATGGAATGGCAGCAAGCAAATTTGTGTAATATGGGGTAATGTGAGTATTTCTAAAAGGTTTTATTTCAATGCTAGTTTATAGAGCTAAATAAATTAATTTATGTTTTCGTGGTTTTAGAGCAAATAGGTTTATTTAAGCTTCAACCAGAAGGAATTAAATGAAAAAAAGTTTTTTAATTATTTTACATATTGATAGAGGTTAAGAAGTCATATTTTACGAAAAACTAAGTAAGTTTCAGATTTATATGAATTCGTTTTCGTAGACATTCTCACCTGTGCCGCTACTCTGCCTTGTTTCAACCGCGGTAGATCAGTGTGACTCCACGAGCTGGTGGCCCATGGTGAAATAGTCCTTAAGTCTTCGTCAAACCTGTTATACAATAAAAACTTGAGATTTTTTTATGGAATTAAGGTAGCACGAGCATGCAGCACCACCCTTCCGCCGCCCACGACAACTGTGACCGACCTAGAACAAGATTCAAATAGGGAGTAGTATAGTTAGTCCGGTTAGGAGACGATATTAAAACATTAGTTTGTTAGTCAGTATGAGGATTTGGACTAGTCTCGTTCTAACTCGGTCACATATGTGTTGCTTTGCTACCCTTGAGGACTGAGATGGTCGCCTCTAAAAAAGTGTAAACTGTTACTGGAACATTTGCAAAAACAATAGAAAGAAAAATATATTTCACAATTTCGTTATACTACTGTGGTAGAAAATAGCTTTTATTTTTAATTTTGCGGACTGTTACTGCCATTGAGCCATTGACACCAAATTCGCTTGAAGTTTTATTTTTATTTCTCATAAGTACGTACCCCAACAACTTCTTAACAATTTGTGACGAAGCTGTGGCCAATCTCAGGCGGACGCCAGAACCAATTACTTTAGTTATATCTTTACAAAGGAGTAGGTTCATGAAATACGTGGTATTACGTGGCTTCCGCCGCCTAAGAAATCAGTTAATCATCCCACATAACTACTACTCTTGCTACTTATATTATAAAACTATTATTGATGAGTTTCCTATTGTAATATCATACAAAGTTTTACTCATCTGAGCTGTCCAATTCCCAATATCCGTTTTGTAGACCGCCACGTCACAAAACTGTTTTGGGGTTTCAATTATTCATTTTCTCGATATTTACCGATAAAAATATTTCCAGCGCTTTCAATTCCAGTGAAAAATAAATACAAATATTATACTAGTAAAAGTTACCTGAAAAAACAATTAACCTACTTTTAAATCTGAGCTTCCCATGTTTTATTTGCGGAAAACGAGTTCTTATAATTATAAGAAACTTGTCGATGCAGTGCAGAACAATGGAGTTTATTGTGGTAACTACAGTTTGTAACTACTTCCTATTAAAGTGATTGCTTCGGTGTAGCCCGCGAAATAAATACTCGTAGTACTACTTTTTAGTTTTTTTTATGGAATTTCTTTAGAAGTGGTTTTGTAGACTTTATAAAAACAAATGATATTCTGCAGCAATCATAAAAATATTGCTCAAGACTAGCTGACTTGCAGACGTTGTCCTGCAACATTTTATATCTCAGGTTATAAGCGGCCTATTAAGATAAACAATGCACCAGATTTTAAATTAGACCTCTAGCAATATAACTGCGAAAACCGCATCAAATTTCAGTCAGTATTTTTTTCGTGATGTGCGGACAAAGACACAAACAGATATTATTATTATTAAAAATGATGTGATACAATACCTAAAGTCTTTAATTCTGTTGTGCAAGAACTTTCTAATATTCCAGGGCAGGTCGTTGTGTCCGTCGACGAGGGGAGTGTCATGTAGTAGCCGTTCCGCTAGGCGTAGTCTCTCGTGTAGTGGCGCTCCGGGCGGGGCGCGCAGGGCCAGGGGTCCCGCCACGCAAGCCGTGCCCGCCACCAAAACGAGGATGGCCACGCAGCACCAGCGCCGGTGCCATGCTGACAAACCTTCAATATTGTAAAACTTTAGCATCTAATTACTTCTTTGTTTTACGGCAAACTTTGGTTTTCATTATTTATTGTAGCTTTTGTATTGATGTGTGTAGGACATATAGATTACGGAGATAGCACGGAGTATTATAAGCTTGCAATAGAATGGAAACCGGTAATCGTCCTTTTTATGTGATGAGACGAAATACGAGCAGACGAGCTACCTTAGTAGTCATTGTCGCCCATGAACATCATATACACCAAAGGCATTGAAGTGTGCCGTGCAGTGAAGCCGGCCGAAAAGGAAGCGAGGTCCCACATTATTACCTCTCTAATAAAGCCTTTAATAATAATACAATATTTGTTAGCAGTGGATGTAATGATCCTAAGGATTGAAATGAAAAGCCTGAGGGTAGCTGAACCTGATTTTCAAAACGTGATATAATTCGGTTTCAAACCAAACTTTGACATAAGGTATAGGTACGTGTCGAATAAATGATCTTATTTCTTTGAAGTCGATTAAAAACTGCAAAAGAAAACAAACCGCAGAAATCGCAGGTGTGGTGTCTTTGTCGCAGGCCTCCAAGGGAATAGACAGACCTCAATACTTCTCATCATCCATCATTTATTATTGCTAACGTTATGTTAGTCTAACATGTGTACATAGAAAAGTATGAAGTAAAAATTTACGTTAGTCTAACATAGAAAAGTATAAAGTAAAAACTGTAAAGTAAGCTCCAGTTCAACTTTAAAGTGAGGCATGAAGCTTGTCGAAACCACACATCGGATAGCAATATTATACTTCGATATCGAAATCAATTTGGGTCATAGCAATCGCGCGTTACGACACGTCCGATAATCTTGCTGTCAAGCACACGGCTGGTCCGGCTTTGCAATACCAAATTATTGATGAATATGTGACCGACCAAGATGCAATAAATTTAGATAAATAAAATGTGTTAGAATACAATATCTGAATTTTAACTCTTATTCATTTTTTATCAATGCCGGGACCTTGATAATAATTAATAACACAATCTATCAGAAATTAGTACTATATAATTATGTAGTTACTGTTATAGAAATACTTCCATACAATTTATTTTATCTTATTCGTTCAGGTTGTATTAGTGTGTCATATCTCTTCTATGGGTTCAACTCAGTACTTATTTTTCCGTGATATATTGATTAATTCATTAATTTAAAATATTCCCAAATATAAAACACAAATACTATGTAGTTACGTGAACAAAATCTATGACTTAATAAAAACGTTTTAGATTTATTTGGTACAACATTAAAGAGATCCAAAATAAGGCTAGATCTGAAACTAATTTATTTACAACAAATTTAATACATCCTAGATTCTTCTATTTGGACCCGGTTCAAAACTAAACCCCTCAGGCTATAAGATGAGTTGTTCACCAGAAATTGTTTCCATTCCAACTATCAAGGTGAATTGTATTGTATTATAAATGTAGTATTTACATTACGGAGAATAATAATAATAATACAGCGACAACATTGGAATGCCCTTTTTGTACACTTATGATTATATAAATGGGTGTTTGCGTGTTATGAATCGTTTAAAAAAAAATTAGACATAGTATTCGAACAGTGGTTTCATTTTTTTAGTACTCTGTCAAGATGTGTTACGCGGGTCCGAAATCATTTTTTATTTGTTTAAAAAGATACTGCGCTTGATGAGCATTTTAAATTAAATTTTAATAGGTTCAATTTACACAAAGATAACTTAACATTTTTAGAGATAGTTACTTTTTAGAGTAAAGTATCCATTCTACATGAAAAATTAATCAAAGTGTTTAGTGTATTAGTATTGTGGAGTAGGTACCTATCAACGTAATTAATTTTTAATCCTTTAGTTTTGGTTACAAAAATATTTTAATTAAAATAGCTTACGTGAAGAGTTTCCAGTAGCGGTGGAGCTGTGGCTGGTGGTGGAGGTAGCGGCGGTGGGCAGCCACTGCGGGGATTTGCAAGCGGAACACGCCACCATGCGCCCTTGTGCTCGGTCGGTCACATCAGGGGCAGGAGTGGCACGCTTCTTTCCCTGCAAAAACTTTACTCTGTAGTCTATACGATCCCCGTGGGCCTACGTAAAGTATGTACGTATTTTGTGAGCGATGATGATATTTGAAACTTGTTTGACTTCTATTAAAACAATGACTTTCTTAAGTGCTTGTAATGTAATAAATTGTTATGTAGCCATTGTGTCTTGTAATTCATTAATATGGTAATTACACGATCAGAACATTACGTGTAATTGCATCGTAGGTATCTATACAAATAAATAAAGTTGGAGTGTCTGTTTGTAATATTAAAATAATCGCTTTTTACTAAATGCATATGGATGTATACATGATGCATGTACCAAAATAACATTTTTTAAAAATTTTGTCTGTCTGTCTATCTTTCTTTCTGTCTGTCTGTCTGTCTGTCCGTCTGTTTGTTTTCGCTAATCTCTGGAACGGCTGGACCGATTTTGACGGGACTTTCACTGGTAGATTGGTGTCATGAGGAGTAACTTACGCTACTTCTTTTAGTTTTTTTTTATTAAATTCCGGACGAAGTAACAGCTCGTCGTAAATATAAGAATATGAGAAGAAAGTAAGATAATTAAGTTTTCCATATTTGAATTTATTGAAAAACATTTTTGCAATCTGAACATCGTTTTCTCCTTTATCCAAGTTTCTACGACTCTTAGAATAAAATATTAACGTAGTGAATAAACTTACGCGCGTGTCGTAGAATATAGAGGGAATTCGGTCCGTGCGTGCCGAGTCGCAGGTGCAGTGTGCTTGAGTAGTTCTCGGGTTCGAGTGTATTATTCCATCAGCATCAATGAATGTATGTGAATCCTCGTCAACTATGTCAGTTCGAGTGCTCCTCGAATCATAGATGCCTTCTTCTTGAGACCACGACTGCGCTATTCGATCTCTGTATCGGTCGCTTGGGAAATCATTGTATGACATCTGTCTTCGTATACCTCTGCACCGGCTACGATTATCCAGCGTCGAAAATTTCATCATTTGTCTCGGTGGGGAGGATCTAGAGATAATCTCATCGCTATTTTCAAAAATCCTCATTTTCTGCGACGTATTTCTACTTGTATCAGCGCTCATGTTACAGTTTCCAATTCTATCGAAACATTGATCAACGTTTGATGAAAAGTTTGCATAAGTTGTAACATTGTCTTTTAGGTCGTCTTTACTTTGGACAGTTGAAGAAGAGAAAATACAACTTTGACTATCGACTTTCCGTTGCGACTTATCCACTAGCGACAGCATCGACAGTTTCTTGAGAGAACTTGTAGAACCTGCCGTTATCTCTGCAAGTTGGACTGCATTGTGATGTTTCTTGGAAATCGCTTCGCCCCCGATCTTCTTTAAATTGCACAACTTCTTTTTAATTTTTTGTACTAGCGTATTAGTGTGGTCGTACGCTATAAGCTGCTTCGAAATGTAACTAGATACCCCGATTGTTTTACTTTTATTATGCCTTCTGTCTAGACTACGATGCGATCCGATAGCGAGGTTGCTTCGTATCGTGTCTCGTTTCATTCTTTCTAAATCATAAATGTTTAGTGTATGTCCTCTGGGCTTTAAGACGTTTCGCTGGCAGTTAAGGTAATTGTTTTGTTGAACGTTGCAGTTACACACTAAGTCGAAGTCATTATCTGATATGTGTTTGGTCAGGCATTGTCTCTGAGCAGCCAATGCGAGGCAAGCTTCGCAGTCGACTCCGAGAAGAAGCTCGAGACTTGTGTTTCTGATAAATCCATCACTGAATGTTCGCGATCGGAAATGCGCTGAGTGCTGTCCGAGTTGCGACTCAAAGTCAGATACCATGTCAGCATCAGCTGTTCCAGCCACGTGACCAATGGCATCGTTTGTTTCGTCGTCCATCATAGTGGCTGCATCGCGGTTCACTTGAATGACGCGTGGCTGTCGAAACACTCGACTGTCGCTGCGAATTGAACAGCGGGATGGTGATGGAGATGGCCGCTTGAAATTATCCAATTGAATCATTTTCGAGATATCCAGTTGAGTAGATTGTTTGTGCTTTTATGTATTCTGAAAGGTAAATTTTATTTTATCCACTAAAATTAATTTTCCTTTTTATTGAAAACATAATTTATCAAGGTGTGAAAGCCTAATAATTTGAAAATAACTCTCTCGCTCCGGTGGTATTGTATCTAATTGAATCGAAGGATTAAATTTAAAATCCTACATTGTGAAATAATTTACATACTGCTTTACGTGTACATATTGTTCTACAACATTTGACAAATCTGCAAACTAGCACTTGATTAGCATGAACCGCATGCCTTCGAGGCGTATTAATTATTCCGATACTTGGTGTAGGGGTTAGTGGCCACACTAACCCCTACACCAATCCGCAATGGAGCAGCGTAGTGTTTTATGCCTTAGGCCTCTCAGCTATGAGGAAAGACTTGTACCCTGTAGTGGACCATTAAAGTGTTGAACCCATAGTTATATTTGTAATACTTAATTCCTTTAATTTGAAGACGTTTATTATTTTTTATTCATTTCATATCTCCGTAAAAGCAAATAAGTTTAGTGTAGGTACATTCGAACTATGCAATCTAAATCTCTATAAAGGTTAATTGACATTCGTTTAATTATTTATTAACGTAAACAATATAAATCATTCTTCACCCTCAAAATCTCAGTTAAGCTCGGTCAACCAAGTATTAAACATTAAAATTCCATGAATAGCATTAATTCTAAACCGCGGATAAGAGAATGTGTGAGGTTCAACAATTTGTCGCTATTTTGTTGTAAGAGCATACGTTCTTTGTTTGCAGAGGGTACAAATGACACATCAAAAGCTGTGAAGATCTTAAAAGAGATGGGTTAATTGGATTCGAAAACAAGGTCATATTTTAACTATCATATTTAATAAATTATTAAATTTGATATAAAATATAATGCTTAAATAGGTCATTTTTCTCAGTCCTCAAGGGTAGCAACACATCTGTGACCGAATTATAACGAGAAAGAGTCTCGTTATAATTCGGTAACTAACATTTACTAACTGGACTATTACTAAGAATAACTAACAGGACTAACATTCACTAACAGTCCCTGTCCCAGTCCTCATACTTACAAACTAACCAACTAATGTTCTAACACCGTCACCTAACCGGGCTAACTATCCCAGTCCCCATATTATGAGTCTTGTGTCATGTATTATGAGTCATTGTTCTAAGTCGGTCGCAGTTGTCATGGGCGGCAGCGGAAGGTGGTGCATGCAGCACGTTTGCTACTTTAATTCAATAAAAAAAAATGTACATACATGTTTAAGTACATTTCATATAATGAAATTTATCATGTATACGATGACGGATTGGAATAAATTGGCAGTGTCGCTGGTAAAAAAAATATACGGTATTTTGGTCCTAGGTAAGGGTATTAGGTGGTTTGGTAAGGTTGCATGCATTTATAATCCAAGACTACACCGCTACCTACCATCGAGTAACATTGTAATTAAGTTTAAAATTAAAATACTCTTAATAAGTCATCTGGAGCTGCCATGAAATACTTAAGGCATTAAACTTTGTATTTACTCCGCAATTTTTCAACAGAATTGGTAATTCTATATGAAGAAACCTAAAATATCTATGGTCCATGAGAAACATACCCGGTCACTATTCTCATTTAGTAAGAAATATTCCAGTGTTATTAAATTAAATAATAATGTATTAATACACAAACAAGACGCGACGTAGCAGAATTTACAGCTGACAGACATTTCTCGCAGACAGAAGGTAAACTCTTCGGAGAAGTAATTATCACCTACTTTCACTGAGTTTGCGAGAAAGCACAGATGTGGAGTTTATTTAAAAATTCATGAAAAGCTCAGACAGACAAGTACCTGTGACAGAGTGTACAACGTCGAGCAACCAAATGGACGCCAGAGAGACAGTAAATGTTATTAACGAGTTGTTTTCGTTGGAAGCTTTGCATTTACCTACTGGTTGTTAAGCGCTAATCTGTTGTTCAGTTAGAACCCCAGTTTAAGCACATGAAACTATGATGTAACATAATTACCTAATTAGGGTTCCACACGACAATTAAAAATGGAACCTTTCAAAATCACTTGTACATACATATCTAGTCTGCCCGGCTGACACGTCCACTTTTCTTCATATCAACTGAAGTGGAAGAAGTTATTACAAATAGAGGTTATAAATAGTAGACGTGAACGTACCATGAACGAATTTAAAATTTAGGAGAATTAAAGTTAGTTTTATAAGACAATAAGGAAATGCTGGAATATTTACTATCTTCCGTCATATACACTAGGTATGATATCATATCTTTGGAAATACTAAACCTATGATTTTAATTAATGTAATTGTTTCAAGCTCTTGATATCTGCAGGTAAGTAAGAATAGAATTCAGGTAAATTACTGGTATGGAATTCCAACATACGCATGTCCAAAATTAATTCGCCTTTATCAGAATTTTGTTACTCTTCATGCGAGTTATTTTATACTAGAGAGAGATACGAAGACTCAGTTCGCTGGGCTCCCACTGATATTAATAAAATGTCTTATTTATGGTTATTACGAAGTGTCATTCAGTAGGTACTAAGCACCTACCTCGTTGTTTATAGTGGATACGATGTGAGTGGTAAATTGTGTAAGATTAATAAAAATTTTAGAGTGCTTTATTATATCTCTTTATGTTTCAAAGCTTTCAGACGTTTTTATTTGCCTTTAAGTGAAAATCGTGATATCACATGGTAAATGTATTCGACCGCGATGATAAAATAATGGTGTTATTTATGGGACTATTATTACAGAAATAATACAAGTAACCGTTAATTTCAATTTATCTATCCGAAATGTCAGCCCTTGGTAACAAAGGTCCGGACGGAAACTCCCGAGCATTGAACTTGCCGATTAAGTTATACGAGGTAGTAGGCAAATAAAATAATGTTACGGAAATTACATAAAAAAAAGGTTAATATTGACTGAACTGTTAAGTTATTATTTTTACAAGTAACAGTGACGAATACCCTAAATGTAATATTTTCATATAGATACATAAGTAAGTAGTTATTGTTTCTAATATGAGTTTAGAACTATTGATAAAAATGTTCATTAAACATTCTTCATAATCAAAATAATAAACATTGTTCATAATATGGTACGTAAAATATTAACACCATTCCTAATTATCAAAATTTTTACATTTTATATTGTTTAAACTTAAATTAAATCGAGTACCTACCTAAATAATGTTTTTTTATGCGTAGTTAATTTTTTTATGTGTCATATTATTTTTAACAAGTTATACATTTTTGTGTACATATCTAATGCGTATTATAACTTTTTGGGGTGCATCTTGAGTCCAAACTAACATCTCTTGTTCTTGGTGCATACTGCTGAAATGTGGACCAGGCTATGGCGCCAGGTTTCCTATTGAAGGTCGCAGTGCTCTGTCGGCAATGTAAGCTATAGAAGTCTGTAGGCTACAGTCGAGAACAAACCTCCTCAGTATGTGGAGCACTGTGATGAACAATGCCCAAGGAAACGGAGGCAGGTTCCTCTAGTTAGAGACCGCTACTTTTTGTACTACTCCGCGTAACTGTTATTGGTACAGTTTTTACCTACCTGGCTAAGCAACCTGGCTAATCAATCGTGAAATATTTTCATCGTATAAATCTCTATTGCAGTGGAGAGCCAACTTAAAAACAGTTTCCCCGTTTCTTTGCCAGATAAAAAATATAATTTAAGCTAAAGGACGTAGCCCTAGCAATAAATATTCCACTTAAGGCGCTTACCACAACCAATTAATTTCAAGATTTGACGTGCCTAACTCGGCCCCACTTTCTGATATCGAATCATCGCAAGAGGTCAATGCTCAGAACCGTGAGCTGTGTGTACAGTGTACGAGTGTACAGTGCGTACACTAGGAAAAAGTTTCACAGATTAACAAAGACAATTTATCTACTATCTCGTACTTGTATACATTTTGATTTATGAATATCACGATTACTTTGCGGCAAGGTGTTCAAAACTTTACATTTTAGTTTTCGTAGACTAGTGATTTTTAAGTTACGCATTGTTTGCAATAATTATTATAATCTAGTGAAGATATATTTCAGTGAGGATTATAAAGAGATTTTTATTAAAATAGATGATGGTTGCTTACACAGCATGTTAATAAAATAGTAAAATTTCGTTTATTTTTCCTACCTATAATATCTTTTAAATATGTAAGCCCGTTCGTTCGATAAAATTATAATAATTTATAGATACTAGAAACTGTTATTAAATCTTTCTTCATTAACACACATAAATGTATCATACCTATGTAGGTAGCGTAGAGATTTAGGGCAATAGTAGAAAAACGACCACCTAATAGTCCTTGGTTGCTGTAGCCCATGGACATCAGTTACACAATTAGGTACCGATGCGTTGTCAGCCAAGAAAGAAGGAAGGGGACAGAAAGAAAATACTTTCTCTTAAGAACACAACCGGCGGTTGACGAGGCTGGCGGTTGGTGGTTGTCGAGGTGGTGTGGTAGCTAGCTAGTAGGGCTATCATCATGGAATTGGGGTTTGTATTCTATGCCGCCCTAATACGGTCTAACTTCGACTATCTGTTCACTGAATGACTATGTGGTGAATTTCTATGTGAATATTTGAAAATAGTTTCGTGGTGCTCATTTTTGTCAGTCTGCTTTCAGTTTTTGTTGGAAGAGGTCGCAATCTCAAAGGTCGATTACATTCTGAACGTGTGTGAGATATTCCAGAGACACGGTGGTGTTAACGGACGGCAGTAACTTATTTTGATTTACATTTTAGTACTAAGAAAAGTGCAATGTGAATTTTATGTACCGTATTCAATGTTGCATTCACCGTATTTCACATAATATTACAGGCGCTGCGAATAACAATACGTATCTGTTGTTATTAAAGCAACGAATGGCCTTGGTATGTCTTGTAAGATGGCAAGATAAAAATGTTCTTCGTTTCACATTTCATTTTTCATTGTATGAATAGGTATGAGACGTAAGTTAAATCTTACACGCCGGAAAACTAACGAAGCTTCACGAAAGAAAATTCATTGTTTTACAAATATAATGCGCCCGGTAGCGAAACTCTGTTATGAGTTTTTTAATGTTAATCAAGCTTTCGCTCTTTTCTCATTTCGCTTATTTAAACAATGATTTTCTGTGCAAGTTTGTGAGATATGTGAAATATAACGAAACCGACTTTATGAAACTCAGTACCGTGAAATGAATGATTCATCATCATCGCAACCCATAACGGTCCCACTGCTGGGCACGGGTCTCCGCTCACAAGTGAGGGGCACAGGCCATGGTCCACCACGCTGGCCAAGTGCGGATTGGCGGACATCACACACCTTTGAGAACATTATGGGGAACTCTCAGGTGTGCAGGTTTCCTTACTATGTTTTCCATCACCGAACCAAGTGATAATTAAATTTTAATACGCACATAAGTAATTTTTGAAAATTAGTGGTGCGTGCGGGGTTTAAACCCGGTCCCCCCAGTTCGGGAGTCCAACGTTCAACCACACGGCTATCACTAAATGAATGATTAGTTTTATATTATTGTAGTAAACACAATGTTGTTGGCGGTTTTTAAATGTGTTTGAATCAAATGCTTTTGGTGTATCATCATAAATGCCAATTGCATAAATTATTTGTTTGTTAATTGCATAACTATATAAAATTAAGTAATTCAAATTGCATAAAATGATGAATTATCTTCTTATAATAATATTATGTGGTATATTTATGATTATGTGTCATTGTATAGGGGAGAGGGGGAATTTTTGACCAGGGACAGATTTGCATAACTTTATTTTTTAAACGTATTTTTTTATTCTACATCACCTTTAAAGGCTTTTTATTACTGGCAAAACAGAACTTCGTATCTATCAATCACTTACGAACATTATTGCCAATATCAGTCCGAAAAACTGATAGCGGTAAAATTTTTGCTCCGAAACCAAATATTTTTGTTTTCGTCAGTAAGCAATTTATTTTCTACATTAGTATTATTGTTGAATACTATACTATACTATCCAATTCAAGTCAATTGGATACGAATATATTTTTTATAAAAAAAAACTATACCTAATAGAAGGCTGATGGTGTTCGGGCAGATTTCATCATTCGCCTCCGAACAATGATCCAATGTTTCTCCTTGAATGATCCTACTTGTTTGTAGTGCGCTGTCAATGGGTTGAAGCCAAGTAGTAAATTAGTCTGAATAACTAATTAGTAAATGGATGTATATTGTATAATTATAAATAAGGTCTAACTGAATGAGCTTTAATTTTAATTATCTTGCTCAAAACTGCTCCACATTTCCCTCCTCTACTGATATGGGCATACTGCATAGACAGATATACCTACATATAAAGACCATTATCTATTGATAAAACAATATAAATTTAATAAAAACGAGCACATTCACATTTTAGAGTCAAGTAACTGAAAAGACAACAATGCACACAAATGCCGTTGGGTTATATTTTCAAGTTTAATATTTACATTGGTACAGAGGTGCAATCTTAAAAACCGCAATGCCGTCTTTGCCTAAGAAATTTATTTTTGTTTCAGTTCACTCTACACTCCTGGGAACAAGCGACAGCAGACTTATTGTGTTATCACTTCCGTTATTTTCAATTGCTGATCTGCCAAATTTTCTTTACAATTTTCTTTTTTTACTAATACTATCCTTTAGGCTAGGATATACGAACGAACATACGTAACGATCTTAGGCTTTCATTGTTTGGGCATCTCAACACCGTTCCATTAACAAAATAATGGATGTATCTACAGGAGGGAAAATAAAATGTAGGAGAGAGATTTCTTTACTAAGCGGTCATTTGTAAGCGGTCGAGAAAAATTCTCACTCGTCCAGAAAAAATAATCGAGAGCGGTAAGCGCCTGGTGGCTTCGGAACACACATCCTTCAACCTCGCTAAGAGTACATTGTAAGCTCTAACCTAATTAGGGTTTCCAAGCGATTGCACCATACAAACGGCAGTAATTGTATGTTACTTTTGACCTGCTTTTTGCCTCACTGTTAGATCCAACGATTAATACCTCTGCTTTTTTGGTTACTTCGTGTCACCTTCGTAGCTAGCTTACAAAGTTATTTGTTAGGTCCGCCAATAATTTACTTGTAATAATGAATCTTATCAACAGAGACTTTTCAATAAATGAGATAACTCTATACGAGAGTCTGTATTTAATAATAAAGGGTTATAGTCAATTATGATTTATACAGAGAAACAAGAGTGCTAGGTACGATTGAGAAAGTTTTTTCATAATTTATAGTATCATAATATTTTTACTTAGGCATAATTTTACCTACATACTCGTAATATCTTGGCGTGCGAAATTTAGTTTTAATGTTAGTAGTCAGTACAACTCAAAACTAATTTAAATTACAAACTCACACAGAATTGCGCCGTGTTATGTATAATTGGTACTAGTGCTTCTACTAAGATTTGTTTGGAAAGGCTTATGTGATAGTATACGAACTATTTTCGATTTAGGCAACTGAAAAATTATTTCACGGAAAAATAAACTGAAAAGAGTTGATATGAGAACAAGATGTTTGTTTAAATGTAAAAATAAAACCCGACTACGTAATAAGTAGGTACACATTCTGAGTATAGTAGTTAACCAACTTTAATGCGTTATATAATGTATAGATCCTAAATGTTCATTTGAAATGCAAGATGACATATTTATAGAAATATCTAAAGATGATTTTCAAATCCCTATTCAATAATCTAGTTCAACTTTCATTTTCTATTATGCAACGACGTCTGAATGATGCCATATTGGTTTTTACTGTCATGTCTTTAGAGACAATTAAGAATAGTCCATTGACATATTAATGAAAATTGGCCCACGGATTTTGGTATGTTGAGTGCAACTCAGATATACATATATACGAGTATATCTCAGTTGCACACATGACCTGATAAACTCACTGTAAGGTTTAACAATATGAGTAGTACTTTACTGCGAACAGCATTTCACAGTATAGTATAGTAGTAGGCAAACATTAGTACACACTACTGTTTGTACTAAATACCAACATACCCAAGAATATCTCACTGGTTAGTTCAAAATTGGAATAGTATCCGAGTTATATGAGTAACTCCAGGAGTAACTGGATGAAAACAACCAATTTAAAATTTAGTTTCGAATACAGTTAAAGTACAATCTGTCATGTGGTCTCGAGCCCTGGAATTGAGTTACCCAGCATTTTTTAGAATGATGCACTGAAACAAAAATAAAGTTTGGAACAATACTCACAAAATAGAATATTATTTAATACGCCATCAATAAAACCGTATGAAAAGATCCTCAATTTCCCTAGAATTTTTATGTGTTAATAAAATTTGATCAATAAAAGCAAGTTGGCTTGATGAGTGTTGTAAGTGTGTATATAGTATGTCTATATATTTTTTAATTTGCTTATTTCACGTGCATTGTGATGCATATTAATAATATTAAACTCAAAACTAGACCAAGATGAGATAATATAAACGTTATAAAACAATAATATTGTATTCAGAATATGACTGGAGATTGCAAAACTGTATAAAAAAAAGTCCCCGCATTAAAAGAGGCGGTAGTTGCTTGTTATAAAAACCGGAAAAGCTCGAAGATTGAAACGGAAAATCTGTATCATGGCCGTGGTAATATTGTTTCCATAATAATACCTAATAAATAACCAATATTTTAAATTAAAGTCAAATTGTAGCACACAGTAAAACGTAATGATTAAACTGAAAACCCGTAGAACGTTAAAGGGTATTATTTTTCATGGTCAATACTTCTTATAAGCTGTAAGTCGTCAATACTGAATTGATTTTGACATAGTTTATGAACATTATTGAGTACAATTAATCACTTTTCAGGTATCATTTGTAGTACGTTCCATTGTTCGGTTTTAATGATGACGTGGTGTTTAGTGCCTGATAAAGAAGTATTTGCTGTGTTTCTTAAACAGGATTAAGATCACAAGCCTCTTAACTTATTAGTTAGGTCCTCCTAGTTGTCGCAAATCCACGTAAACATATTATTGTAATGATGTAGTAACCCAAGAGTCGACGTCGCAACACAGTAGGTAAACTTTCTTTCTTAGGAATCATTGAAAGCGACAAGTTACAGCTCTTTGATGTTACCTAAGTAATCTATTGTTATAACTCGGAAAGTGTCGACATTATTAATGACAATGTTTGAAATATTCTAATATAAACAATAACAAAAAATATTTGGGTAGGATCCGCTAGTAGCGAAATTTATTGAGGGCTTCCAAGCATTCTAGGGCTCGTAAAGCCATCGTTAAACACTTCCGACAGTTGGGTTGGCTACTAACCCCTCCACCAATCTCCACTATAATAGCTTGGTGGAATTAGCATGTCTGTCATGACCAGAGACCCGTGCCATGTAGTGGGCCAATATTGAGTTGAAAGTAAAATAAATAAAACACAATCAGAACACCACTTTAAGGCAATGAGTTTAAGTTGAACACAACTTTAGAAGGTTCAACACTCGATGTTTATACGGATTAGCGGTATTGGGTTGACCTGTGTGCCGATACCTTGGCCGACAGCATGCGGTTATACAACGTTAAACAATAAGTTAAAAACTTAATCGAACTACCTAATAGGTATATTGAATTATTTAATAGATGATAAGTAGCTTTAACATAATAAATCAGATGAGAATATATTCTTGTTTTGTACTGTTCATAAGTATAATATTTAAATTATCCGCGAGCAACAGCTAACATATACTTATGAAATGTGATAACATGTCATACCGAAGACAGCATCATTAAAAAATTTTTTTTAAATCGATGTCTGTTTATCCTTTAAAGGATTGTGGCAATAATTCTCGTTCTATTGTAGAGAATCAGTTTGATATTTTTTGTTTTTTGATAGGTCTTAAGAGAGTATTGTATACTTTCAATGATATTATAAAACTTCATTTACATCAAAATGTAAATATTGAGGGGTGAGTGTTAGCGAATTTGTTCCTTATATTTAGAATGGGCAAATCTAGTATAATTAAGTATGTAGTATTTTTAGGTTCGGAAGTAATAATAATCCATTAAATTTTTTCCATATTTAATCCCGAATCGTAGAAAAAAATTAATGTTGCGTACTTTAGAGTCGTTTTCCTTTGTAAGTGCTTTTTAACGTGCTCTACTATGTTTGAAGTTCGCTGAAATTGAAGTAACAGTGAAAACATTTAAATGTTCACGAAACGTTCTAAAGTTTCTTGTTTAATTTTTTCATCATATCCTATGCAGTCTTAATCAAGACTATGTAAAGTACTTGATATTTAACTGTAACGGATACCGTCACACGAATTTTATATTTTATTTCGACATTCTATTCTTAATTTATCTGTGATACCAATATTTTGATTGTCCTGTGACTGTTGAAGAAAACCTCTATTCATAGGTTCTTGCGTTAAATTATCACCATCATACCTACTATATCATTGGGTCGTTTATTCAATATCAGTGTAATATACATAAATAGTGTTTAGTATCGGCAACAACAAAAGATTTATATAAAACATGAATTATTCCGGCAGTTGACTCTATTTTATTGAAATCTGAAAAGTCAATAAATGTTACTCGTATCTAAGTTAATAACAGTTCAATGCTAAAATAAATTAAAAAGTTATTTTAAATAATTGTGTGAAATTTAATATTTTCAAAAATCTTTTATTCAATACTTGTAACGTTATTTGCTAAAACATTTTTGTAGCTTTCATTACCGTTTTTTCAGTTTCAGTTACTTCGATCTTGGTCGGTCGGTTCGATATGTGTCGGTGTAGGGACGCCTTCGACATCCTGACGTCTGGTGACAACGAACATTTTATAGCCGGCCCTTTTGCTCCACGGTTGGTACCTAATTAACGCAAAAACTCTCACATCTTTTTGTAGCTGACAAAGACCAGAAGATATAATGATAAGAAGTGACCGTCGCACATGGATAGCAGTAACACCAAATCCATCACCGTTTCGTTACTGACCAAAACGTAAACGAAGGACTCTATACTATACTATTTGCATCTCTTCGACATTGCTACCAAAATACGTAAAACGTTTCACGGTGGAACTTTAGGAGGGTGGTAGCCAGCCAAGCGGATAGAAAATCGTACCACCATGCAAAAGTATAGTCGGGATTAAACTGATGGAACAGAGCTCAACGGCCTTCAACAGTAGAGACCTAGCTTAAAGTTGAAATGGATAGATCCCCTCACACCCCGAAATGTAAGACAGATCCTTACAGTATAACAAATACATAATATACTTACAAAATCAAATGTAAAATAAAAGACGAGAAAGTTAAAATAACTGCGAATGACAGCTTTAGCCATTAATTGCCCTCATACATATACCTGTATGTATACATGCTTTTTTCGTTCCCAGATCTAAACAAATTTCGCGTAAGCGGCTTGTATTGAGGTTAATGGAGGGATCAAATGTGTTCTATGATATTTTCCAATATCACATCAAACATTTCACTTTGAAATGTAACCTAGTTCCTAAACAGGTATGTATGTATATGACGAGTAGTTGTATTATTGTTATGAAAGATATTAAAACCAATATGTTATCGTTTGTTATTTTATTAGTTGACTTTGCACTTTTAATTAATTAGTCAAATAATAATGAAATCAAGTTAGGTGGGCGTTGATCAAATTCAATTTATTTGTTAAAGTACAGGTATAAATCAGATCGTATAAATTTTTGTTCCCATATACTTTGCCAGGAATTGGCGTACAATTGTCAAACATTAAGATACAAACAAATATGTCAAGTTCTTTATCAATAAATCTGTCTCTACATTCGTTAAACTATGATTAAAATATGTCAGCAAATATCTTAAATGCTAAGTAGGTAATTAAATAGTAATCTTACACGTAAATAAACTACTTAAATATAGCAAAATGTTTACTTCTCTTTCGTCAGCAACGTATCGGTGATGTTTTTAGTGTTCCTGATATGCATGAAAGACGGTGACTTCTTGGACCACTCGTCTGCTCGTTTGTTGGCACACAAAAAAGGTAAAACATAAATTAATCATAAGTAAATAACCAGACGCAAACCCGTTTAAGGAGTGCGCACAGTACAACGACTCCACGACCGACCGACGCGAACGCGACTAAAACCTTGACAAAGCTAACATTCAATTATGAGCCTTATATCTTTGAAGGTAAGGTTGAATTTCGAACTTATACTTAAAAGCCCTGTACGGCTCGCCCTACACCCATAGCCGTTCCGTTTCGAGACCAACGCGTCGACGTTGCGTTGACGACTCACCGTAGACGAGTAGTCCACGCGTCGACCGACACAATGACGTAATGTAAATAGCGTCGGAGTTGAAACGGAGTGGAGACGGAGTCGAGTTGACGTCGATGAAGCGTTGATCGCGAAACGGAACGTCGGAGTTGAAACGGAGTGGAGTCGGAGTGGAGTTGACGTCGAGTTGGTGTAATGTGCGCACTCCTTTAAACGTACATCTCGTCAATATTATTTCAGACAGCGAAGTCGCGCGGAAGTACTCTCTCTCGTTACTGATAACACACGCTGTAAGTTCATACACACTTACATAATAATAACATAAGTATTTCCAACTACTTATATAATTTTACGTAGTAGCGTTATCAATTTATTAACGGGCTTATGAGAGCTACGCTCTAGACTCCCTATTTTGAAGCGTTAATTTGTCTTTTAAGTTGACTGGCGTCGAACGATTCGTTAATACAACTGTATTTGTTTGCCTCCATGAATCTTTACTGCCAATCTCTATCTATCTATATAATAGTAGGGAAGCACTAAGAAAGGATTTTTGAAAATTCACCGCCTAACGGGGTAAAACGGGGATGCAAAGTAAGGAATAAACTTTACCGTTTTTGAAGTTATTCTATAGAAATTTAGTTTGAAGGTTTTTCATTCAAAGTCAGGAAACATATATAAAATGTTTTTTCGAAAATCACCCCTCAAGGGGGTAAAAGGGGGTGCAAAGTTAGTATGAAAGTTCTCTGATTTTATCAACTTTTGTATATTCCTAAATTTCCTATTTTTAAAATCCCTATTTTTGGCTGGCGAAGCCGCGGAAGAAAGCAAGTCATTTATAGTCTGCAAGGAAAACAAATATTGTATGCGTATTACACTTATTTGTTTGGTTAACTTGTCCCTAACACAAAGAATAAAGGAACACATTTATGACGTATATTTAACTGATTTTATAACAGGCGTTGTCGAGTGCTTACACAACAAGAAATTATTATAAGCAGGGAATAATAGGAAGGAAGTTGACATTCCTTAATTCATGTTTAATTATTACGACAATTTCCTTTGTTTTTTGGAAAGCGAGGGGAACAGAACAATGTATTTACGAAATATCTTAATTTATTTTGTTCATTTATTAACGAAAAGTACGTGGGAAAGAAAGAAAGGTGTTTAACATTGGTTCTAGGTACTTTATAATAATACATATATTATGTATCGATACAAAAGCGTGCCTGTGTTTTCAGACTAAATAGTTGTTTATTAATATAATTATAATTAATAACGTAATTTATTAATACATTATATAATTAGGATATGCAAATAATATATTATTCTCACTTCCTGGCAGTGTTCATGCACAAGCAAGTATAATGAAGCATGACGTGATAAAGATATTGATAACATACTCGTAAGTTTCTAATGATCTAAATGATAACAGCCTGTCTGTTTGAGTGCCATAGACAATACACAAGGATCTTGTCCTTGCGTGTTGGGTTGTGTGCGTGCGAGAACAGAAATTTAAACTCATTATTCAAATTTCTGCCTTGGTAGGAATCGAATTTAGGACTCTTCGCTCGGCAATCTAGTAAGGTAATCATTGTGCCATACGTAGTTACCTAAGTACTATAATGTTGTGTGTGGAATTGTGGATAATAAATCCACTAATCAAGCATTGAGGAATTAAGACTAATTTATTATGCTTCAATTACAATTGTATTCGTTAAATGTTATTTGATACAATATTTGTATTTGATCATATAATATGAATTACGAATCTGTGTGTCTCTTCTATATTGTTACGAATTCAGGGACCTATTTGCTGAACCAAATGAAATTTTGACGAACCATTAAACAGCATTGTATCGCCACAATCAGACTTGGAGTGAAATATTATTGAATTCAATTCTTTATACAAGGTAAAATAAACAAGTACATTTAGATTAGAGGAGAGGTAAAAGAAAAGTAATTAAGACGGATTTCGACGAGACGTTCAGTAAAAAATGAAAAGCTATTAAGTAGAAAATCCTCATAATGGTTAAACGTTCGTCAAAATTGTCACAGTTTAACTGTAGCTACGAGTATTTACCTATTTAGTTAAAAATAATAAAATACTAGCGGCCCACCCCGGCTTCGCACGGGTGGATATTTATTTTTTGACATTTGGTGTCATATCGACAGCAGCGCCACCTACCGGGTCCAATTGTAAATCTAAACCTTTTTCGGATCCACCTAAAGACACACAAAAAATTGAATTTCGTACCGCTCTATGATTAATAAACAAATTTGGTGACATATCGACAGCAGCGCCATCTACCGGGTCCAATTGTAAATCTAAACCATTCTCGGATCCACCTGAAGACACACAAAAAATTTCAGCCAAATCGGTACAGCCGTTTAGGAGTTCAGACCATTTGAGACCAATATCCTGCTTGGCATTGCGATCGAGTACAGACGTGTTGTTAAAGTACGCGTATAGCACTCGCGCGGCATTAGCCGCTGCCCGCAAATATGGCTATGAGCTCTCAACAACTTATAGCCAACGAGTTCTTGGCATTCGTACAACATGCCATCGACACCATGGACGAAGTAAGCATCATGCAGATCTGCAAGTCGAACTTCAATGAAGACGAGATAAGCAGTGGCAAGAGGCTACTCTTCCAAGTGCTTGGGAAGATGGACGAGATGCCCTCACGCAGGAGGGATGGAACTGAAAAAAGTGTCCAGGACGTTATCGCTCTGTTGAAGGCGACAGACCCAGATGACGTGCCAGCATTTGTGGCGAAGGAGTTGCATAAGCTGCCCCCCGTCACATTCGATCACGTTGATGTCACCAGGTTGCTGAAGGAAATCATATCCCTGAAGACGAGCCTGGCGGAGATGCAGACCAAATTGGAGGCATCGGACAAGACCGTAAGTGATTTACGTGCCGAAGTAGTATTGTTACGCAATGCTGTTTCGATAAGTAGGTCACCCGATGCAAACACACTTCACAATGTGAATGTACGTCGCGGGGCGCAAAACGCATCCGTCAGCAGTTTTGAGTCGGCGAAGTCAGCGTCCCCGATCGTAAAAAACGCGGACGGTGCATCGCGCCCAGTAGCTGAAAAGGTTATGACATCTGAGAGTACGTCGACCCCTACACGTGCCTACGCTGCCATAGCCGCCACCATCAAACCCTCTGCATCGCAGTCCAAGCAGCTAAAAGGGGAAAAGCAGAACCATCGTGGAGCATCTCACAGGGATCTGCCACAGCAGGGTCCAGTAAAAGACCAAGGTGACGAGGAGGGCTTCATCAAGGTTGAAAAGAAGAAGAAGAGGAAGCCCACCAGTCGGAACCAGTGCGGTACCGCACCGACAGGACCGAACCATCTGCTGCGTCCGGCTATACCGACAACGCTGTTGTACGTGTCCCGACTGCGTTACACCACTCAGGCTGAGGATGTGGTGGAGTACATCCGAATGAAGACCAACTTTCGACTGAGGGTCGTGCGGTTGGAGTCTCGTCACAATGTTAACTTCGGTTCCTTTGTGGTGAGATTGCCCACCGAACAGCTGTCGACCTATATGAAGGAAGAGTTCTGGCCGAAGGGTGTTGTATTCCGGCGATTCCGAGGCCGGCTACCAAACACCGCGCAACACACGACGCCGTCCGTTCGTGATTAATAGTTTTATTTATTTTATGTATAGTATCTAATCTTAGTTTTAAGTTTATTATTGTATCATTTTATGTTGTTTTAAATTTTTTTATGTATTAGTTTGTTATATTATAAATTAATTGTATGTATTTTATTGTATGGGCCATAGATGCCTGAAATAAATGATTATTATTATTATTATTATTAATATCTAATAGTATCTCATTTTTCAAGTTAATACTATCGACTTGCAACCACCATAGTGCACGATGGGAGACTTGTACCTATTGCCATATACAAACACTATTCGTCAGTGATGCGTAGTTTTTGCTACAAACTGAAAAATATAGGGACACACACTTCCAATTTTATGTATATAAATAGATAATTGATTTGTCGGCCATATTTGTTATAAAATAAAACGCCAACAAAATATCTCGTTCATCCGCAAAAAATAGCGCAATATCGGAAAAATAAATCTTGAATAAAGCTTTCATAACTCAACGTCACTTAGTGTTTAGAAAACTATTCATCAATCGATCGCGGTCAGTTATTGGCTTTACTGGCATTCCGTCACGAACCGATACGTGACGAGAAATGCATGCTTAAAAGTCGTAAATAATAGTAGCTTATACGGGTCATAGCATAATTATGCATATTAAAGGTACAGAGCATAATAATTAAGGGTTACGGAGCGATTTTACCTATAGGTACTAATAATCTTTGCTTAAATGTATCGAAGCCAAATCTGTATACCTTGATGTTTTTGGTAACTTCTGTGTGGGTAGGCTTGACTTGTCTTTGTCTATTTTTTTATTGATTTAAGGCAGCAAACGAGCATGCAGCACCACCTTCCGCTGCCGCCCATGACAATTGTGACCGACTTAGAACAAGACTCATATATGGGGACTGGGATAGTTAGTCCGGTTAGGTGACGGTGTTACAACATTAATTGGTTAGTTTGTAAGTATGAGGACTGGGACAGGGACTGTTAGTGAATGTTAGCCCTGTTAGTTATTGTTAGTAATAGTCCAGTTAGTGAATGTTAGTAAGAGCCTCGTTATAATTCGGTCACAGATGTGTTGCTACCCTTGAGGACTGAGATGGTCGCCTCCAAAAAGTGTAGCCGGCTCCACACCTTTCTATCCGGAACACAATTGCTGTTAATATGTATTTTCATATTTGTAATTTATATCACGGGTAACGACCTAGAATACTTTTCATGACGGGAAAGGAATCTTATCGACACCCGACGACATTTACCGATTTCATCCCGTAACATGTACAAAGATAAGGTTTAACTACCATTTAATGTAGCTATAGGTTTCCTATATATTTAAAGGTACTCATTAAGTAGGTAGATACATAACCGTTATTTTCTTTCAGGTTTGAAGTATTCTAAGATGTCTTTATTTATTTATGAATTTGTGGCGCTTACTATTGAAATTATGAGTTCGTAGTTGACTGACATGAAGTCTTTCATGAAAGGCATGTGGAAGAGTTTGGCCCTCACTTCAGGAGACAATGGAGGCTGACAGTTATTTACTCAAAGAATTAGTTTAGGTATACAGCGAGGCAATGCTGCAAGCGTTTGGTTATTATGTTTGGTCCACATATTAATATTTTTTGTAAATAAATTAAATTAAATTAAATTTAAGTTTAGTTTTACTTCATTTATTTTAGGTTTATTTAAGTGGTTTGTTTTTTGTTAACTATCATTAATAAACAAACAAAACTCACACGATAATCTCAAAGTCGCTTGGTCGTTGGTCGCTATTTTATATAGTCGAACCTCAGCAACGAACCGCTAGAATGATCCTTCGTTAACAACAAGGACGTGCCGCCAAAACTAAGGCAAAGTGTTTCGCGGCACATATGAAACGCAAGTAAGATTTATGCTATATTCAAAGCAGACTCATTCACTGTTCCGTTGTTAGAGAGACATCAGAGGGATTTACGGCGCACGGAGAATGAATGCGGACGCGTGATTGCACTACACAGACAGGTTTTTGTGTCAGCTACTGAAGTGACAATATTACCCTATATTGTTACTTTGTAAACATTTCTGTAGCTTATTATGACATCTGCATAGGCTCGATAGAAATAACACCAGAAATTCTTAGCACCATCTTCGTTTTTCAGTAAGTTTGTAAGTGGTTCAGAAAAGTTAATAGGTGTCTCAATATCATATGGTATTTGGCAAAGAGAGAAAGATCAGAGGGATGTTCCTTGCATGTAAAATGAATGCGGACGTGTGGTCGCGATGAATATGTGCAGTATTTTATACTTGATTAAAGCTGCACAAAGGATAATCTAAGTTAATTAAATTCAATCAAGTTCTCGTAAGTACCCTCACAACTGTACGCTGCTTGTAATACGCATTGTTTGTATTAAATATTTTATTAAAGTTTTAAGATTTTAATGTATTCACATAAAAATCTGCATGTATGGTGTTAGGAAAAAAGCTTTAAAATAAGCGCGGCTTAGTGAATTTAATTGCCAACATTTACGTTAAATTTCAACCCTCTCAACATTCGTTTTGCATGCTTACCTTAGTAAAATTTCACGAAAATATGTTAAAAGCGTGAAGTAGCAATCTCAGTAGACGTATATTAATATGGATGTATATTAGTAGAAAGTTTGACGGCTCTACGCGGTTAATTATAAATTAATGATTGATTAAAATAATACCGCTCTCAATATTGATTAGCAAGAAAATATTGGTTATAGCCAAGGTTAATTAAAAGTAAACCGCATTTTATACTTATACACTATATATAGCTACAATGAAAATCTGTAACAATTCAAAATGAGTAAATCAATTTAATGAAAAAAAATCATAATAATATTTCATATATTTCATTGTTCAAAAGTTATTAAAGTTTTTGATAAATTTTTCATTAGTAAAATTTAACGTAAGAGTGTTGTGACTAGGTGATATTTAATATACTCAATATTGTATACTTACGAAGACCCAAGATTAAACAAACACTGGTTTAATTACAATACACAAACATTAATCTTTCCACAGTGCCTTTTAAAAAAAAATTGTGTTAGTCTCGTCATTTGAACACAATGAAGTACATAGTAATCGCATGCTTTTGAATAGCTTCGTCGAAGAGAGGCTCAATGTAACGGGCAAAAGGTTACATAGCGAAGCGACGACACGCTACGCTACGAGATACGCGGTTCGACGAGCTACGAGCTACGAGCTACGCGTCGCTACGTGGAATGGCAGCGAGCGGCAGCGGGCGGGCGACCGCGGGGAGCGCGTGGGTCGCACTGGCTGGTTCGGGTTCCGCTTGCCGCTTGCTGCGAATAATCCATACCCGAGAGGCGAGGCGGCTTTATTTACCGGACCGGAGGGCGATCGAGCAACCAGCTTCGACGGCTTCGCTGCTCGGTGCTCTCCTGGGCGACGTCGCGCGTCGCTGAAGCTTATTACTTCTCCGATTTATAGTCATTAATTTCAACCAGATTGTTTAGTAAAATCATTTTGTGTCTGTGGAACACATAGCAGATTTAATATACCAGCAAAATATTACTTTAATTTGGCAACTCTTGACAAGCGAGAACGATCTATCCTTAACTATGTAAAAAGTTTTCGCTAATACAACTACCATTAATCACCTTGGAGAGAATGGACTGGACAACTGCTGACAGGTCTGCCTATGCTTTTCTAACAACTGAACCATAAAAAGAGGGTTCGCTCATATTAAATTATCCGTACTATTTCGAATTCCGAGAGTTTAGGGCTAGGTTGGTTATTGTATTTTAGTTACGTGCCAACACATTTAAATATGAAAAAGATAATAATTCGGCCATTTATTGGTGACCATACTAGCATTTCATATTGATATTTACTATTATGTATTACACGGTAGAAATGGTACTAAGTACCGTGACGGGCGGTAGTACTACCCCGGGCGACCTCTATATTCTACTACCTATTATGGTTATTACGTTTGACATAATATTAATGTACAATCTCGCTTAAAAACAAAAACACCGGTTTTATTTAATTTACTTTAACACATCTAAACATATTTTTTTCTATCACATGTTTTTATGAAGGCGGTAAGAGATTAATATTTTTCTATATGTGTAGAATTTGACAAATCGTTTTGGTTGTATGTATTTATTATTTACGACTAGTGGAGACGCTCTCGCTTCGCTTCGGTAAACATATCGTTCGGTAAACATGTGTTCGGTAAAATTGTTCGGCGTGATTCTTTAAACCGACATTGAAATCAAAACAAACACTATGTATAATATGTTAAGTGAAGCTTACCACAATATATTAGTGAAAACTGCTCCCGAATCGGTTAAGCCGTTTCGGAGATTAGCGCGTACAAAACCATAGAAAAACAGACAAAATTAAAAAAAAAACATTGTTTTGGGTTCTATTGCGTTAATAAAGACTCGAAGTATAAGTTTTTCTCATATATTTTCTATAATATATACGTCTGTATATCAGCGATCACTTACATTAGATTTATTATTAGTACCTATAGAAGCAGTGAATATTTAAGGTATAGATTAACTTTTATGGTATTTATTTTTATGTTTTGTTTAATTGGAATTTGGAATTCTCTCAATAATAAACACGAAAAATATCTTACAATGTTACCTTATAAGTCACAACTCGGCCAAAACACTTGAGACATCAAAACAGATTGGAAGGCAAGGATTTTCTCTGTGTTGTTGCGATAACAATAAATAACGTCAACGTGACCGGCTTATTAGTCGGTGCATTAGGTAGGTGTGGTCGACAGCGGAAATAAGATTTCAGATTTTGGACGAGCTTTTGTAGATAAAGGGTCTTGAATGGAGCAGCCACGAAGTACTCCACAACAATAGTAGGCAATATAAATTTGGCAGACATCATTTATTTCGTACCAAACGCGAATATATGCGCTCAGTATATTGTTTATTGACCATCCTTTGTATCTTAATGGTTTTACACAGTGATTTACAGCTTTTGTATATGGAACTTGATTATTATGTCTTGTTCCTTGTAAAATATTTTCATATCTCCTTACAAAGGGCAAATACACGTAATAAAAATTGGACAAGGTTGTAAATTCTTTTATGGATCAAAAGTTGAAAGAACAGCACAATAAATGCTCGAACCCAACCCTGATACTGGCATAAAATGTTACTTGTAAAGTGCCTTTAACGGACTTCTGCTCAGAAAAAAGCTATATGTAAGTTGGTTGACACGTAAAGCGGTTGGGCCTCTTGAGATTACGGTAAAAGATTTTAGCTGTATCAACTAATGTGAACATTTATAAGGGTTTTTGCCCTCTTTAGAATGTTGAAAATATAAATGCGACATTTGGGTCATTCATCTCTGAAATATTGAACTTTAAAATCTAATTTAATTATGTTTTCCAAAAGCATCTTATTACAGGCATATAACAGACATAGAATTATGAAAGACGGAAATTTTAAGGGCGACGAAAATTATGTACGAGTAGTATCAATGAGTACCTACTACTACTAGTAAGCAGTGATAGCCGAGTGGTAGAACGTAGGACTCCCGATCCAGGGTTCAAACCCCTGCACCCACCTCTAATTTTCAAAAATTATGTGCGTATTAGAATTTAATTATCCCTTGCTTTGGTGTAGGAAAACATCGTGAGGAAACCTGCACACTTGAGGGTTCTCCATTATGTTCTCGAAGGTGTGTGAAATCCGCCAATCTGAACATGGCTAGCGTGGTGGACTATGGCGTGTACCTCTAACATTTTGTTATTGACCAAATAATATAATTACAGTTAATATCACTCGGTAGTAGACAACACTTGACCGGTTTTCCTAGTAAAACATATTAACATACAAACATATAAAGTACAATTATTATGTTAACACCAAAAACACAAACATATTAATCATATTGCCTATAACATATATGTTAAAAACAATTGGTAATAGTGATTTGTATCTTTGTTTTCCAGCCTTAGGTTAGAATCCTACACGTAACACTAATTTTTCACTGTAACGTACCTATTAGAAATGAATTATTACTGGCTTTAGTGGGAAACTATAGTGAGGAAAAATGTATACTTACCTGACATTTCTCCATAACGTTCTTAAGGATGTATAAAGTCTACTGATCTGCGTTGTTAGGCGTAGATTATGACCTTAATCCATTATAATGTGACTGGAAGCCTGAGCCCAGCTGTGAGACAGTTATAGTCTAGTTGTCAATTAATACTAAATAATTTCGGAATTAATGACAAAAAACGAAATGCCTGTTTTTATAACTTTTTTTTTAATAACTTTTGCATTTTTTGCGTGCTGAATTATCCTTCGAATGCGTTTTTCTAGGCATCATTCCGAATCCAATGAGGTATCATATTTTTAGAAGCTTTATCTCTATTTAACACTTTTTTGTGTTTCTGAACTAAACAATTACGGATTTTGAAGATTACTAGGTATACTATAGTCAATAGATATATAGGTACATACTATTATATTTGTTATAACTATTATGAGAATATAGAACGCTATTGTATAACTACAGAATTGTAAGCGAACCTGGCTAGAACACCCTGATCAACTAACTTCGTGGAATTTCGGTACTCGTGACGATAATTATGTGTTACTCGTACCTACGCGTAGGCGGCCAAGAATATATCAGTAGGCCTATTTACTTCAGTACTTAAATCTGAACATTTAGAAAAAAAAGATTGATTTACAGATTAGTGGGAGCTTTTCAAGCAAGTAAAAAACCTATTACCAAGCATGAGTTTGAAGCAGATGGTAGATATAGAGCTTACCGAAATCCAAGCTAAGGGACCTAACACCTTTGCCTGGTCGGCGGTCGGCCTCTGAGTATATAACGGTCTACGTAAGACAATTAATATGTTACGCTCGGTTCAATATTATTATTTGTTATCCATGGGTTATCCTTCCCTCATCATTTAGCCTTATCGTTTAATACGTACGTGTTAGGAATGTGTCGGCGGAAGTACGATCCTCAACAATGTGGACTCCTTTTGGCAGAATAATATTTGCAAACAATATAACAACGAATCCTATTAATATTATAAATGCGAAAGTTTGTATGGATGTATGAATGTTTGTTACCGAATGGATTTCGATGAAACTTTACAATAATATAGCTTACACATCAGAGTAACACATACGTTATAATTTATAAAGGTATAGTGTGAATTATCCAAAATTTATAACTAAATCTTTGCAAACCGAAGGAATAAGTTTCCCGAAGCGAAGCGAGGGCGGGTCGCTAGTAATAAATATTATAATATTGTTATAAAAAGGTAAGTTTGTGAGTTTGATGAGTAGAGTACCGATGGTTTTGGAATCTAGATTTCGATAATAAATTAGTCGAAAGTAAAATCCCGTTTCTTAAAACTTTGAATTTTGGTAAGATATAATAATGTATGAAATGTATCTTTAAATATAAAGTTGTACTGTTTATTAAGACGCGTAATAAAGTCCATGACGCATATTTACATACATATTATGTTAAGGTTATTACAAGTTAACAACATAATATGATCAAAAAATCCCCAACGAATCGTTCAAATTCAACGAACCGTTCTCAGTATGGGTGTGTGTTCTTCTCTTTGTGTGTTGTTCATGGCAACCACGATACAGGGAATCCTACTGTGAGGTTGAGTTTGTAGCGTTATATATTTAATAAAATAATAAAAAAACCTTATTTTCAAAATTACTCCGAATCTGTCGAAAATTATTTTAAGTCAAGGAAATGTTTAGTTCAAAAAAATTGCCTTTTATACAACGTTGTCGTTGATGATTCTATTCGGGCAAGAAAATACAATAAGAGTGCCTCAACATTTGTATTTTTCGTTAAAATATTATAATAAATTAAATCCTATGTAAAAAAATCGAGAATATTTATTTCAAACAACAGATACCTATAACCTATACTTTTCTGGAAAATTGTCCGTTTCCGCGAGATCACCCTGTCTTTATACATATATTAACATTGTAATTTTAATTATTAACACGAAAAGTTAACTATACAATTGAAGAGAAAACAGCAGCAGAATTATAAGTTTTTCCTTACCAATAATATTTTAATTTTTAAGCACGGCACAACTATAAATCTTCTATGTTAAGGTAAAGAATCCGGTTGATTTATTAGATCTGCCAGCCGGAAATCTGATTGAAACCTATCTGTTACAAGCTTTTCGACTGGTGTTCAAAGTCAAACACTTAAAGTTTTTTATTCAATTAGAGTTTCAAGAGTAGGTACTTGAGTACTTTTAGATGGTAAAACTTTGCATAGACGTAAAACTTGAACGTTGGATTTGAATAGTGGAATTTTGGCACATTTGATATTTGTTTCGAGCTGAAAATAGATGGAAGGTGGACGCGAAGTACGAAAAGTTATATTCGAAATTTTGCGAGTAGTTTCATGAAGCGGACGTGCTGGCCTCAATTATTATTTTCATCGTCATTAAAAGTTGCTCAGCGGATACAGGTATGGAATAAAAAATGCAAAAAAACATTAAACAAATTATATTTTGCTTTTAACTGGAATAATTTGATTTTAAAATCCGTGGAACATTTTAATCCTGTGCATCATAATTTTTTCCTTTCCTTCCTTGTTAGAGGAGCATTAATCGTCAATATACTTGCAATCTATCCTGTCTATCTCTTCCAATCACCAACTACTTAGAAATTGACTTAAAGCCAATAATAGCCCACTGCATGCATGCACGAGCATGGATTTTTTCTCATCATCGAGGAGGCAACTCCAACACGTTGCTCCAGTGCTGATTGGTGGATGGTTAGTGGCCAATTCAAGTATCGAAGGCCTCCAACAATGCTTAATGGTAACAACCGAGACCGACGGCTTTACATGCACTCCGAAGCAAGGAAAAGCTCAAGATTTTTAGCCACTAGTGGTCACCAATCCAAATACCGACCACACCCAAATCGATCACTCAGAAACGATGCAAGCCGCGAGGCTTAGACCGCTTCAGTTACTTATAATGAAAAGGACAAGACCGGGAAACAGCAGTAACTTTCTTTCCCACTATTATTGTTTTGAAGCAATATAGAGACTAAGAGAGTCTAATGGACATCGGTAAAGTTCCGCAGATGAGCAGAAAGCAATTAAGGAGTTTTTGGAAAAGTTATGAGAGTGATAAGGTGTAGGAAGAGGAAGGCTATGAGAGCGGTTTCTGCTGGGGTGGATGGTACCTACTTAAATAGTTCTTCAAGGTTATTCCGGAGGTTAAAATACTTTGTGCTAGTACGTAGGTAGTTATATACCGACTAGTAAGGCGCAAAAAGTTTAAAACTGTTCTGATGAAGTCTGATTGGCAACTTTGGCTGAGAGTGATATTTTAAAACTTATATTTACTTATATTTTAGCTATTTCTTAGTGAAACGGCGGTGATATTTACATGATAAAATAGAAAAAGACACAGTTGCAATGTTTATTATAACATAATTATCATGTTCGGGAGTATCACTATCAATTAACCCGCCCTTGTTTCCCTTTGGGGAACAAGATCCTTGAGTTGGGGAATACAGTTCCTAAGAAAATAGATGACATTTTGTTATCAGGTACTTCAGGTTTTCTCATGTATGGATGTGAAAAATAAATACCTAATGTCTAAAACAAAGTGTGTTTGTTTGTTCTCAACATTCACACAATCATTGCTTTCTTTACCCTTGAAGCTCTTCATTTTCTTGTGATATTGTTGTACTGTTTCTGTAACAAACCTAACATTGCAACAGCACTTAAATACCTTTAATTAATTCTCAGCTTCATTAATCAGTGTTGAATACTACGTGTATGTCAAGATATGTACAGCTATGTAAATTACACGAGTGTTTCTGGAACAATGATACCTTGCTAGGTAGAGCCGCAGAGCGTATCGTCAGATAATGAAACCAGCATTAATTCCGCCCCGCGGTTTGACGAGACATTAGCGTATAAAAACAAAGATATCATCGGCTTTGATTAATCCTTCTGGTGGTATTTATTTTCTACTTCTATTAGCTTAGTGAATAATATTATGCAATAAAAATGTTAAAGTAAATAACGACGACTGAATCCAATACACAATTTAAATAATTTAATGAATAAACGCTCATAATGTTAGAAGAAAAATCGATAAATAATAACACAGTGATAGAGAATTCAGCCTTCTATTCCCATAATGCCTCAGGAAACGAAATAATTTATGGGTGTATTAGAAGTGAATTATGACTTGATACCTTGTTTGCCGAATGTACAGCGTGGGGAAACTTTCACACCTCTCCGTATCATTTTCAAGGATGTGCGAAGTCAGTCCACTCTCTTCCTATGAGTGAACCGTTTGTACTATCGCTGTGTGAGTACCGATATTTTTATGTCTGTAACCGAATACGCTAACGGGCCATCTGACGGTAAATGGTTATCGCTACCAATGGGCCCCCATAACACATAAGGTACCAGGTAGGTAGGTAGGTAAGGATGCTGTACCAGGCAATGATGTAAGTAATGAAACTAAGCGAGAAGGCTTGTTGATGCTTGTTACTCTTGGGGTATTGAGATTTTCGCGGGTTATTCCAGAAGGAGGATGGTAAATATCCAGGTTGATAAAGGACCTGACTGACAGAGCTAAATTACAGTTTGAAACCCGATACTTGCTTTGTCATAATCTGCAGAAAGGTACAAGGCTCAGCCATGTTTAAAAATAGAGTTTGAATTGCTTTGTTCCACTCAACAGGGTGCACCGCCGTGCATCACGAGAAGCGGAAGTTACTAGGATTTAAAAACTGGCCGTTATCTTTAGGACTAGTTTTTGTGCACAAAATTTAGCAGTTGAATACGATCAAAAAAATTAACGAGGGTGCTTAATAATTTCATTAAGTTTAGTCTGTGCATACGAACCATAATTTCCGTATATTTTACTATAAGTATAAAATTTTATGACTGACGTACTTTTAATTTTCTCATAAATCTTTTAAGTAAGTAATTAAATTAAATACTATGCATAGATATTGCTTTAATTGCGTAGAGTTCATATAACGTAATTACTATAGCACTCGTGTTGGGGAGCATGTGGCAATTCTCCTAAGATGAAGCATTATTTTATCGGGTAGATATCTGTAACAGTTACCTTAATCCTGCGTAAGCTTACCAGTAAATCTACTGAGAATATTGCATCTATGTTGTGTTTAACGATTATCTATCTGACAGCCGCTCTTCAATGTTGCTTAATATCACGCGTACGTTTGTGATGTATTGTGCCACCGTTAATCCTATTGAGGTTAGTATCTACGAGTTTGGTAATGAATATGTTATTGTTTGCGCAATATGAAAAATGATAAAAGAAAATTTTACAATGCATGTGTATAGAGAAGCATGAATATTAAAATTTAGAATGATACCTATTGGTTTTGTATTCGATATAGAAAATTAATTATTAAAGACACACAAATCATTTATTTCATGGTATTTTTAAATACACTTATGAACGTCATTTTTTCGAATTTTATCACCGTTTCGCTAACTTAGTACTTGCTTGATAACATAAAGTAAAAATTAAAAGTTTTATTGGGACATTAATTTCGATTCAAGAACTATCCCATACCGTCATAATATATGTATTTTTTGAACATTTATCGATCACGCAAATGTCTGCCCTGGACAGAAATGGAACAAGTCACACCTCGCACGGCAAGCAGCGCATCTACGCCACCAATTAAGCTATAGAGTCGCCCGTTGTTTAAATCCATACATATCCCCCGAAGGATTTATTTGGATTATTCTGCCAAATACGAATCCCGTGGGAAATAATAATATGAATTGTTTAAAATTAACCGTAAATTTATTATAATGTACCTGTACTACGTAGTATTACTAATAGTAATCGTAAAGTATATAAATGTTGGAGTTCGTTCTCTAGTTCTACATCTACAAACTCAAATATGGAATAAAATTGCATAACTACATAATATAGTTACTTATAACTTATTTTTCTAACGAATATTTACATATGAGAAATTGTTTGTCTAATGCCATCGGCCTTAAACAAAGCCCTCGCATTTCCGATCGAAAAGCATTTTAATTACTCTTTTTTATTAAATGGTGCTAATAAAAATTGGCTCCGTTTGTTTTTATAGCCTTTTCAAACATTGAAGCTAAGCGATTTGTTTTTGGAGGGATCAGAAAGCATTCATTTAACAAAGATCTTTTTTACTGCCGCGTCGGACAGGAAAGTACGTTTACTAATAGGAATTCTTTTCCGAATACTGTAAATGGAAAGACGTGCGGGGGACAATATTATCTGATTCGTATTATTTTTACGCCGAACTTGGACTCAGTGGCTTTAGCAGAAAACCTTTTAGATGAAGACATCGAGGTGGGTGAAAGGTTATCAACTAGCATTCGGAACGAGCTTATTACGTCTAAAATATTGTAACAGTCGAATGTAGGACCTGGAACAACAACAAAACTGTAGGAAATAAACATAATGGAATAATTCAATATATCATTGTATGTGTTTATTCTCCACAATGTTTTCAAAGATGATGACGCTATCCCAGATAAATCGTGAAAAGATTCTACTATTTTACATATTGAACCGTGCAATTGGTGTTACTTTTTTAGCCTGTCATCCCATTGTGTAAATTTTAATTAAAACATACATAACTCGGCATGTGATCAATACAGCAAACGCGATAAAAAGATCACGTAAAAAACTTTACAACTAAAGCCGCAACAAAGAAAAAATGGAATGCTGCGTAATTTTTTAGTGAGAAAATATTTGTTTTCATTTTACAAAAGGGCTGCCCAGGTCAATGGTACAGCTGGAAGAACAAAAGTTTTGACAACATAATGCTCTACGGGTCTACGGGCTTGTCTTTTAATGTATTTTATAATAAAAAGCAGCCGGCCGTCAGGTATTGTTCTTAAAAATGGTTAAGTACGAATAATTTAGACATTTAAACTCACCTATAGTGCCACCTGTCGAATCTTATGTAATATAATCCAACTTCGCAGATAAATAAACATATCTACAATCTGAATATACATAAACTCGATCAGTCAAGTTTGTTTCGAAGTTATAATTAAGAAACTGATCAGATTATATTTTGGCCGCGTTAGACTTTGACTTTATCTTTCCGTGAACCAGCTAGGCAGGTAGCTAGTTACCACCCTCTTCCTTGAAACAGGTCAGCCGCCAAATACCTCATCTTTTTCTAAGCTATTGAGGTAGCAAACGAGCATGTAGCACCACCCGTTCGCTGTCCCCCATGACAACTGTGACGATCTAGAATATGACTCGAATGGGGACTACGATAGTTATTCCGGTTAGGAGACGGTGTTAGAACAATTAGTTGGTTAGGTTTTGAGTAAATTGTCCCCGTAGAGCGCAAATTCACTTAAGTGACAATTTCCGCTCTACGGGGACGAAATATGAGGACTGGAACAGGGACTGTGAGTGATAGTTAGTCCTGTTAGTTGTTGTTATTAATAGTCCAGTAAGTAATTGTTATTAAGAGTCTTTGCACTGCGTTTCTACCCTTGAGGATTGAGATGGTAACCTCTAAAAAATTTAGTATAACCGGCTGAACCAGCTCCTATTCTAAGTAACTAACTGGAACACAATACCTATTACGTCTGGGTGGGGGTTTGAAAGCTCTCTCCTCTCTGATCCTTTTTGACCGACTACGAAATAGATATGGCATTGGTGTTAGTGACTATTTATAATCCTGGTGGCTCGTCTGCTCATTTGCCGACTATTTAAACATTTATAAAACCTTTTAAACATTTTGCGTAGTCGTGTAACATTCTCAGTTCTTTGCCTGCTTAGTTGGTAGCATACTTCATCTATAACTATACATATGTATGTATAATAACTGTATTAAATAATAGTTTACTAAAAAAAAACACGCCTAGCTCTATCTCTCTTACTCGCATGCAAAGGATGCGGAAAGAAATTAATTAATCCTGGCGAATCTAATTAGGATAATTGGATATTTTAATCAAATTATTGCATTGTCTTTGACAGGTGTGCAAAGTTTGAATTAAATCTGAGCGTTCAAAGTAGGACAAAATCGAGCTCACAGGAGTCGGTTACAAACATACAGTTGAAGCTAATAAAAGCGTGTTAAAATGATTTAAATTGTGTCGACTGCAGTGTAAAAACGATTTCCCACTTCCTCGGCCAACAAAGCGTAAGCAATCTATGACGCCTGACTTGAGATAAGTTGGGCGTCGTAGACGTGCGAGCGGTGAAATACCCTGGATGACGCACTATCTCAATCTTTCATGCCATAGGTACGAGTAGATTGAAAATGCCAAAGCTTAAAATTACATCCGCATTCCACTGTTATGGTGCTATATTACTATTACACATCATTTATAGACTATTCCCATCGGCAATGTCTATGTATGTAACTATTACTCTGTATGTTACATAACATTAGTCTGTATCAGCGACAAAATGTTTTTATTTAGAGAAGTACTTTTGATTTTCAAACTAGACCGCTCGTTTACAGATATTTACTACAATAAGAACTAAATAATAATAATTAAGAACCAATATCAGCCGCCAAACGCGCAGACGAGCCACCTATTTTCCATGGACAGAAAAATTAAAGGCATCACCGACGCGTTGCTGGCCAGAAGAGAAAGAGATTAATGCCTCTGACGCTCTCAGCCGGAACACGACATGTCGTGGGGCGGCTGGCTTAACCAAGAGAGAGAGGAGAGAGAGAGAGAGAACCAAGAAGAGAGGCTTAACAAGGAGCACCTGACAACCAAGCAGCGGCCACGGCCGGCCTCTGTCGCCCTGGTTTGGCGGCGTAGGATTGGGGAATCATATTCTAGGCCGCCCCAATACAGCCAAAATATTCTTATAATTTTGATACTTCCCTTCCACTCACAAATTTACGTGAAAACTTTAAAAAATGTTTAACGTTTTTAGTGTTATGTAGCCAAATGGCAGAAACGAAATCCTTGTAATTTCGTCACTTCGTTGTGTCATAGGCAGTGTGAACATTTATTGGCACTATACATAGCAGCACATAAACTAAATATAAAAGTAAAGTATTTCATGAATTGGTAAAAAACAAAGTACTTTTACAAATAAAATAAGAAAATTGAGTGTGGTACTCACTCATACAATATATTTATTTTTCTATATAGATACATTAATTAGAACCTATTTTATCTACGTATTATATGTTAAGTTAAAGGGAATATTATAAAACAATAGAGTACCTAGAAGCTCTGTTGACTAGAGTTTTATACCATCTGCAAAAGAATGAATAAAATCCCTCTATTGAAAAATAACGTTATTTGTTGACGTCTAGTGTGCTGCGGAGGAAAATAAATTTGTTCTTGTGGATATGGAAAGCCTCAAGGTACCAGCCAACAATATCTTATTGAATGTAGATCTTGGCAGTAATATACGTGGATAGGTTAGGTGGCTATCTAGCTACGTCACTTTAGCAGCCAGTGGGCGGGGGCGGAATTTGAAATGAGTCCGAACCAAACTTTAATCACAATAGGCTATCAGATGCAGCTCGTGAAAACTTTTTAATTATTAACGCTCATTGTAGTTAGCCTAGCTTTGTTCGAAAACTTCTTGCGATCATGGTATGGCTGTAGGGCTATAAATTATAAAAATAGTTATGCGCGTTTAACTCAGAATAACTAACTTTATAAAGACATTATAAACCATAATATTTTATTAAAATATAAGCATGTAGTATTACTTTTTAGTTTAGCAAGCAGGCAAACGAGCAGACGGGTCACCTGATGGTAAGTGATCACCGTCGCTCATGGACATTGTTAGGAGTGATTTTTTAAACTGACATAACTTTTTTATTTCTCAACCGATGAAATAAAACAAACACTCAATGTTAAGTGAAGCTTACCAAAATATGTTAGTGAAAACCGTTTCGGAGATCAGCGCGTAAAAAGTCAAAGACAAACAGACAAAAATCATTGTTTTAGGTTCGTAAAACAATGATTTTTCGAATTTTTCCCCAGTAACCTTTTCTCATATATCTTCAATGTACAGTTACAGAGTTATTAATAGTATCTATAAATGAGTTATTACCCCTTCCAACAAAGATATTTTTAATTTGTGAGTAGACTCTTGTAACGATACATTTTGTCAAAGTATGTTTACTTGAGATTCTAAGTTCTAAGTTCTACGTCAATACTTATAAAATATACTCGTAAATACATGCTAATATCATAAATCGATCGACCTTTTAGCTTTGGTTTCGTTTTCGATAAAAGCAGCATTTTTAAAATTAATATTAAAACGCTTTCAGTTTTAGTAGTTCTTACCGAGTCATAATTATTTTTTTAGGTCATCAGGTCAAACTAATTTTAAAATCCTACAATAAACTACTAAGTACATATAGTACCTACCTACATCATACTTTTACGAAACTATGGCTTCACTATTTAACAAGCTATATGTTTTGACGTGACAACGTCTTAAATTAGGTTAGCTGGGAGTCACTTATGAAAAATAGTAACGCTCGGTAACGTTACGATGAGTCACCGAACGAGAGAGAGGCCCGCCGAATGCCTTGCGTCTCTCTCCCACTCAACTATGATCGGTCTGTCGCGCGCGCAGCACTAGAGAATTAGGCGCATTGAATCGGCGCGTTAAGTTTAAGTTTACATGTACAATGTTTTAGTAAACAAAATATATTTCTATAGTTAAAATTTGTGCAATTCTTATTTTCATTCAATTCCTTGTTCCTATTGCGCAATTTAATTATATTCATATCAATAAATATTCTACCGAGAAAAAGACGTTGTCACGTAAAATCTTCGCCCGTAAAACCGACTTTACAGGCAACCATTTTTTATTTACTGTAAATGTATCCTAGCCGATAGATATATTGCACCACATTTCTATATCTAAACAGGCCTTTAGATAACAAAACAAATTAGGTAGGTACATCTTTTCACTGTCAAAGTAATCACCAATATATAACGCAACTAACATACATAATAATATGCATATAGCACATAATAATATGTATGCATGAATGTATGAGAATTTCATATACGCAGTGGATAGCAGATTTATTGTGATATGGGGACTACACGTTACTTCGTTTTGTACATTACTCACTAAAACATCACGACACCGCAAAGGGAGCGTTGGCGAGGCTTGTGAAATATGGGTTACTTTTTCTACACTCACACAAGATTGAATTCATTCTACTTTAGGTCGACTTATAGACACTAACGTATTTGAATTGTATATACAAATGTACAAATGTATGTACATAACAGTAAATAAGTACTAAATCTTGTCAGATTCTTTTAGTTGATTAATTGCATTACAATAATGTAAATTAACATCATGTGACCCTTTAGATTATCGTAGATTATCAGTGAGTCCATGATTGAAATTGTATCGAATATTTTTTTTCATTATTAAAAAGCAATTAAGAATTTTAGTAGCCCAACATAAATTTCGTATCTATTAACCCTCCTAAGTAACAGTGTCTGAGATTTTGCGAGCATCCTGATACGTTGGTTAATCTGCATACGGTTTAAGCGGATGTTCGAAACTACGCTCCATATGTAAGCAGTATTAAGGCTTAAGTTTAGTAGCACTTAGTCTAGCAGTTCTAAAGTTCGTTGTCTGTTTGCTTTTTGCTGAGATAAAAGTAGGAACGACCGTCTGGACCTTTTAAACCTAATGTAGCGGCGGCGGTTTCGCACTCTTGCTCGGTTTTGGGCATTTCTTCCAGTCTCGCTAAAGCGAATGCCGTCAGATCCTCACAGCACATCATGCCCATATATCTTCCTTTGGTCTTCAGTCTTATGTCCGCAAATTTAATCAACGGCTCAGGATTAGGTCTCACTGGAAAAATGTAAGTATGCAAATTAAAATAACCGTAAATAATTAAAGATTTTAAAATTACTTATTTAAGTCATTTTCATGGCCTTGTATCTCTGTCGATGTCCGTGCTTATAGTCAGTTAACTGAAAAAACATTCTGAGATTTTTTTTAATTTTTGTCTGTCTGTCTGTTTGTTCAGGGTAATCTCTGGAATTGCTGCGCCGTTTTTGACGGGACTTTCACTGGCAGTTAGTTGATGTAATAAGGAGTAACTTAAGCTTTATTTTTATTTTAGAAATTATAAAATACCACGCGGGCAAAGTCGCGGGCACGGCTAGTAATTAACAAAACAAAAAAAAATGTACCTGTTACATAAAAAGCGGAATCGAATATGGTCCCGGTTTTTTTACCAATAGGGACAGCTTCAGCTGACCTACAGGGTTATTATTGAACTCGAAACTAGATTGCGTGATAAATGAAATGAATTAAAATAATATGAAATAATAAAATAACATAAAATGTCCTGAAGAACAGAGCATTTATTCTCTTAAATAGGATAGGTAAGAACATTCAAGCACGCATGCCATCTGATAGGTTTCTGTTATGCAATCGATGCTGTTATGATTGTGCTGTGAGAGCTAAAATGGGATGCAACATTAGTTATAAACGTTACAATCTAATACTCTCTGGTATACCTAAGCATCTGTATGCGACACCTATAACAGAAGTACAAAGTTGCTTTATGGCAGAATTTGTAGGTGTTAGTTACTGAATAGTTTTGTTAATGGTTATTGTAAATTACAAATTTTATGTTTTCGGACGAACAAGCTACTTACCTGTTTAAGGATCAAATTGAACAAAATAACATTCATTTGTTACTGAGGCTTATGAATATAGACAATCTCAAATATTACTGCAGTGTTATCAGAAGTCAGGTTTGGACTCTAAAGACTGAGTTTGGTTGCATTGTTTGGTAGAGAGCTAGCCATTCTGGCACTAGCTATTATTCTAGTTTGACTGGGATAATCATATCTTTGTTCGTAGTCAAACCAAACATCGATGGCATAAAATGTTCTTGTTAAATAACTTAAAAACACAAAAATATCGTTTGTTATTGTATCTGCCCACGTAAAAGAACATTAACATAAAGTTGAACGGTACCTCCAGCAAAAGCACTTGTAGCTTTTTACGGAACAAAACATAAATTGTTTATGTACAAGTAATATTCTTGTAACGAGTGAACCCGCTACCTTCATTAGCGGGCGATCGTGAAGAGAAAAAACGTTTAAAGCGAGCTGTTTATTATCATTATGACTGGAGTCGGGAAAGTTAGGAGCGGAAATGGCGGGCGAGAGGGTAAGTATCCGGAGGGTAATATGGGGCGGTTGTCGCTGTGTGTCGCACCTTTATTGCGCTGTTCTTGCTTGACGAGTGCGCGGAAGGCTCCTGGGGTGCCTTTCTGCATGAGGACCACCGTCACCCCAGGCCGAGGCTCCATCAACAACGTCACTCTGTGCCACTCCACGCCCAGTCTGCTGTCTATGGCGTCCACTACCTCCTTAATCCTTTCCATTCTCTGTTAGTAGATTGTAAAAAAAATTACACTTACTAATTTCTTCGATATAAACAACCTGCACAGATTTTACGCTGTCAATTAAATTTTATTAAAAATACGTTAGTCTAATTATTTAGCTATGTCCAATGATATATTTTACTTATAATGTCATTGGCTATGTCACACTCACAATCTCTATGGTTCTCAGCGGCACGCTTTGATGGCTTTTTGAACAATTACAATAGTGACGTGTTTTAAATTGTTTTCATTTATATAAAATTATCGAAATGTTAATAAGTAATGAATTTCTATAAACTTTTTTTTTCCGAGAAACGCTAAAATTACCATCATAGTATCGCCGCATGGCGATTCGCGCCAAAAAGATAATTGTTATCACGACAGTTCACCCACCATATTATTTTATTAAGCTCGATTAGATCAATGGGTTCTACAATTAGGACCTACTGCTATAAAAGCTCCACGCTTAAAACTTTAATGAACAGAATTTGCAATACATTTCTGAAAACCCATTAAACGGGTGAACATAAAACTAAATTGCTATTATGTTTATAATATTGGAACGTGTTTTGATTTTATATGTAGATACGTCTAGTCATCAGCAGGATACGATATAAATGAAGTAATTACAGAGCACGCCGGCGTTATAACCGGCGCATAAATGAATAATGTTAGCCTTATTAAATTGGGATTTTGTAGCAAAACACTATTAAAAGTGACACTATTATGCTGTATTAAGTAAATTTTTATATTATAAAATTTATGGACAAATCATTACACAACATATTTGCATAATTACGTGCTTGTTACTTGTTACACTTAATGAAATAAATATAACTCAGTCCCAGAATTTACTAAAACGGAGAAACCTTTAAGTTTTATTGTTTTTATGATCGAATTAACTGGACTATGTAAAAACAGTTAAGTAGTCAGTTTTACTACTGGCAGTTTTTTGCCCACGTCGTGTTTTAATTTTCTTCGAAATTTCATTTAAAGAAAATTCTAAAGACAAAGCTTAACTTGGTTAATAGTTAATTTTCTTATTGTTATTCACCATAATGCTAATTAAGCATTAGAAAATTTTGTAACGTGCAACGTTATTGAAATATTCCGAATTCTATAAAAATATGTCGTGGTCACAAGTTTAATGCATATAAAATTCGTCATCGTCGTCGTTACCACATTATTTTCATGATCAGTATATTTATCTATTCCCTTATTATATTTTTTAGCCGTGATATCATTCCATTTAATTTATCTTGTTAAGTCTAGGTGGATCTTTTTTCAAACACCATTCCAAACTGTTATGTTCTTTTAAATTACACAAGAAAGTTTTAATATTTCACAAAGTTTAAAATAACATATTACATTTACGAGTCAAAGAGAAACACCACATGGGAAGAAGGCAAAAGTTTTGCGATTCAATTTAAATTTTTCAGCAGATGGATATTTTAACTTACCTTTTTGGACGGTAACGTGAAAAAAATCGGATTAATTTCTGTCGTGTTTGACCAAAAGTAGAATATCCTCCACATGGAGTCCACGACATCGTGGGGATCGAATTGGGCGCCAGTTTCAAACTCTTCACACGTCGTGATGTTATGTGTCCAGGCAGCTCCTTTTAAGCAAAAAACATCTAGCATAACAATAATTACAATCCAAATAAACATTCTCCTCTTGTTGCACGAATAGCAATTCCCCCTTTTCATGTTTACAGTGTTTTATATAATCCGGCGTAGTACAAAGATTCATGTTCATGTCAGACAATCCAAAGGTTTTTATGCCTACTTTAAGATGAGTCTCGCCTTTATGAAAGTGGAAATTTAGTGTGACGACGAGTTTATTCTTTTGTCTTTTTCATTAGATTTTTTTGTCCAATGACACTATAAGAGCTGAGAATATTAAAAAAATAATTTAAGTCAAGAAGGTAATTAGACACGGGGTTCGTTTACAGGGAATTCTTTAGGCGAGGAAGGAAAGGTAACGCAATTTTGTTTAATACATTTTATGGTATATTCATTCATATATTTTTTTGTATATCTTTAGTGTATTGGTGTTCTCATATGAAAACGGTATTTTATTTTAGTTTTCCCTTTAAGTGCAGGACCCAACAACGCAAACAAAGACTTAAAAGACCGTTAAGAGCTTCATGACTTTAAAGAGCTCACTGCCGAAAATTTAACGAATGTAAATGTAAGCGATTTTATCGTTTGTGCAGTAATTTGTACGAATTGCACTGTCGACAGTATCCAAGCCTTTGGTTGCAGCACCGACTCGAGTATGCTACGTGGATTTCTGGTCGACCTAATGTGTGATCTATAGTACCTACCCACTATCGAGTACTTATCCACTTGAATGGAACATGAAGAACAATTATTTTCAATGGAACTGGAGAAGTTCTACAATATAATAACATTGCAATTAATTTTAATTTTATTATTGCTCTGCCTTTATTTCTTCTATGACTTGTATTTGTTTTCAAATCCACAAAATGTTCAAATGTTTTGTTGATCTTACGAATTCCGTTATGAAAAACAATGAACATGTTATGATTTAAATTTCATACACTGTTGTCATTTTCAGCGTGAAATATTCAAGCAACAGTTACATTGCATTTATACTAGGGATGAAATATTGAAAACGTAGTAAACAAAACTATAGGTAGTATTAAAAAAGTCCCGCATTTTCGGCCTTTGAACTTCGGTCACGAAGCTAAACTTTACATATGAGTGATGAAAAAGGTTTCTGATTTGCACGACAATGGTTGTGTTGCATCGACAACTCGGAACAACATTTTAATGGGCTCTTTGAGTCACCGAGACGAAAGACTGCTTACGAGCTACTCAATCGCACAATGGATCGTTTGCCCGCAAGTCACGGCCTGTTAGACCTTGGAACACTTTTCAAAATTTCACATTCTAGCTACGAGTAGATATCATGTAAGGAGTTCTAGTTTCTTGTGTGTCAGTTCGTTACTTAACTTTATTTTTCTTTATTTTTGGCTGTTCTATACCAATTAAAGGTTTTAAAATCGTGACTTAGAAAAAAATAAGATTGCATACATTGAATTTCTGATATGATTAACTGTAAAACTCTATATCGTTTTAAGGTAGGAAAGCCATACAAAAACCTTTTAAGTATTATACAATTCTTAAGTCCTAAGACTTATTTTGCATCTTAACTATTTCAGATTCTTAAGTACCAACCACACAATATATTATTACGAAAGAAAAAAAATCATAATGCATTTTAAGGACGTCCGTTATTTATGCTGCATGCATAGCGCATACCGAATACTTATATAGTATGCGAACGCATAATATGCATTATATATAATAGCTCTTAAAACTTTTTTTTTATTGCTTTTAGGTAGCAAACGAGCATGCAGCACCACCTTGCGCTGCCGCCCATGACAATGACATGAAATGACTTAGAACAAGACTCATATGGGGACTGGGATAGTTAGTCCGGTTAGGTGACAGTGTTAGAACATTAGTTGGTTAGCTTGTAAGTATGAGGACTAGGACAGGGACTGTTAGTGAAGGTTAGTCCTGTTAGTTGTTGTTAGTAATAGTCCAGTTAGTAAATGTTAATAAGAGTCTCGTTATAATTCAGTCACAGATGAATACTTTCAAGCATCTTTCTTTCAATTCATAAGCAGGGTTTTTTTAGTATCTCATTGTCGAGAGAGCCAGAAATATTGCAGATCATCACTTCTTTTTTAGGATGCCTTTGATGATATGGCCATTTACCATCAGCACTTACCTAAATTTGAGTGACCGCTAGTGTTAAAATTTCTAAGGCGCTCCCGTGCTTCGGAGGGCACGTAAAGCCGTCGGTCCCGGTTGCTACCATTGGGTTGCAGTCGTTAAACAATGTCGGATGCTTTTGGGCGGCATAAAAACTTCCGATTAGGGTTGGCCATTAACCACTCCACCAATCCACTGGAGCAGCGTGGTGGAGTATGCTTTAGGCCTCCTCTGGTATGAGGAGACCCGCGCTCAGTAGCGGGCAATTAATAGGTCGAAGCAAGATTTACCTCAAAAAGGCGGTTGTTATCTTGACGGAGTAAATGCTAAACTAACTCCTCAACATAATTATAGGAGTACAGTGAGTCCGCAAATTAATTTTATTAAGTATAATAAAAAGTATTTCTCTTATTTTGATAATAATATGAATAAAATACTTAAACCAAAATTATTTTTCGCTGTGTCCTGCTAAGTTATATTTGCAAACATGACTTTATGTATCCACAATAATTCACTGGAAACTTTATGGGCAATTTGCATACTAAGTATTACAGGTTGGGTATATTTAAATAGGCACGATTTCGCTGAACTTAACATTTTTATATATTCTAATTCAATATCATAAGGTCCAATTTTAGATTTTGCTAAATGTATGGACGGCCATTTAAAACCACTGCATTTGGTGGCTGTTTTTGACAGAAGCAATTTGTTGTAAGCTCAGTCCAACGGTACCATGAAACTGCAAGCCATCGATTGAATTACGAACGATTTGTAAAGAATCGTAAAACGTGAATAACGTTATTTAAATCGAGTTGTAAATTTTGGAATTTTAAAGCCGCTATTCGATTTGTATTTTTATTACCGAGCGCCGTAGGGCATGAAATGATAGTAGGCACTCGTACGTAGACGTGACCGTAACCGGGATTGGAGGTACGGACTAGTTTTTTTTATTGTTAGCATTCCGTATCGATTCTGATCGGAAACGGAATATTTACAGTCAATCGCGTCACTCGCGGCTATGTCCACTAGATACAAAGTTCGGTGATAACAACTTAAAGAAGTGTATGTGTATGTGTAGGTACCTACCGTAAGTGCGTATACAAATTGAAGCTGACATCAGGGGCAAATTAGTATTAAAACTTATATACTTTTACCTTTTAAAGGCATGATAATGTAATAAACCTAAGAAAAATAGAGACTAAATAATTCTCACATTTTTTGTATATTTTTTGAAAAAAATTGTTTGTGAAAATTTGTTATTTGTTGAAAAAATTAAAACATAATCTTTTAATCACTTTGAGGATTTCCCAACTTACTCGTATGTTGATGATTAATGTATAATGCCCATATCCACATGTCCACTTTACTTTTCAAAAGCTGAAAACACAAAGAGGCCGAGTAACTATTTCGGTTTAGTTCCAATTACACAGCTATTCAACTATTTGTAAGTTATTAACAATGAAACAGGTAGGTACGTTGTGGTGTATTCGTGGTCGTAGGTTGAAATGTTAGCTTGCATATGCATGGTTCAGTGTGGTATTTACGCCTAGTATATGTAACGAAATATTGTCTGCAGTGCGCAGCGCGCTGGGATTACATAACTTCCAATCATCATCGTAAATACTATATATTATTCAATATTCACTCTGGAAATCTTTAGACTCCTCATGTTCAGAATGGACTTTTTCAACGCTTTCCCAATATTCGATTCTATCGTTTAAACAAAGAAATTGAATCGTTTCAACCCTAATTCAATATCTATGCGATATTGCCGAGAATTTCCAATTTTAAAGAATCGAACTACAACTCGTTAAGAGATTACAATCTGTTATTATAAAAAGTACTAAGTTCTTCTAAAAGAGAAAAGGCTAGATTTACTGACCCAATATACCTATTACCCTAGCAAACACAGTACAGATAATATGTTAGGATGTAAATCCTTAAATAAACGCTCACACAAACATTCCTGAACTATGATTGACAATGTCACAGGAGGCATGGATACCATACGACTAGCAGATACACACGACTCGAGAAGATACAAGGTGATTTTTTACGCTACGCCTAAATCTCAAAAGATTATGGTCCAATTATTATGAACGAATTAGTTAAGAATGAAATTCAGGGTACGATTTGAGAAATTCAAGTAAACCAAAAATATTCTATTTGCATGTTTAAAATACCATTGCCCTGGATTATAATAAAAAATGTATTGGGTGTGCAAGATTCAATCCCGTCACGTTATCTATAATTAGTACCAAGTTTATAGACATTGGCTCACAAAGTCATTAGGCTGGAGGAAGGAAAAGAAAAATAAAAAAGGAAAGTACAACAGAATTCATTTGCATAATTTTGAAGTCTAAAAAGTTTTGGTGTATTCCCAAAGGTATTCCGTTCTCGTCGTCACTGGTGGAACCAACGAGAAGTGATTTAATAAAAAAACTTCCTTGGCTTCCTGTGTAACGATTACTGATTTGATTTCTCTTTAAACTTCAACATCTTAGATAAGATGCGATATGTTAATAGTAAATTTAAAATTGTTCAATAAAATTTATATCCCACTACAAATAAGATAAATAATAAATAGCAGTACTTACACTACATTCACTAATAAATACGCAATATATTGTACAATCCAAATTACGAATATCTTTCTTATAGATATCTTATGTAGCATGTGTGTATGTTACAAATGGGGGGGGGGGGGCGCATTTGTAATCATCCGAGACATTTATTTTAGTATTTAGAATTAATGCCTTCAAGCATCTAACTCAATACTTGTTATCGATATTTAAATAATAGGACATGCAGTTTGAGTGGGTAGTTAGTACAGCTTAATTGTCAATATCAACGAGCTATATTATTTTTTGCTGGTCAATATAACAACCGCTCTGCTAAAAACGCTTGTTATAATGGTGATTTTTAATTCACTAACTCTTTACTCGAGGACATGAAAGAACATGGTCATAGGAAATGATTAAAAATATAAAGTCAAAATTCTACATGATATTTATTTCAAAAATATCAATCAAAATTATCTAAAAATACTCGGAATGTATGTTCAACAGCAGTGTAGATACAACGACCGACCCGCCGCGCCGCCGCCGGCAGCCGAGTGGCCGGGTTAATGTCCTTTAGTGGAGTAGTTTATGCCGCGCGCTCAGTATGTCTACATTATGGGTTTGTAATGGATACATAAGTTATATTTTAAGCACCCTTTTTAATTTCAATTTTGTAATCAGAATCAAATACTGAGTACTTACCCACTGTTAATATCGCAAATGTCTTACGAATCACCTTGTATAGCCATGATTAAATGAAACGATGTCCACCAACCAATTTAGCTAATTTAAATTAGGCATTTTGTAACGTGCGTAAGCCAAAACACAGAGTTGCGTAATCATGCCATAATTGTATATACATCCCGTAACCCTACAAGACAAAACAACACCCTTTATCGTGGAAAGTTTACACTGTAAAACGTTTTATCAGTAGTATCATGTAGCTAAACAGGACCTGTTTGACAGGCGTTTGTATCGCTACAGTTGCGAAAATTACATCCAGGCAATCTGTGAGCAGAGGACTAATGGAAACAATAAGGAAATTGATTTAGGACTCAGTTACCTTTGGGTGTTTTTATGTGGTTCTATGTACAACTGTGTGTGTTCTAATGTAGGTAGGTAGGTAGGCCTAATGAAAAGTTCCGGCTCCAGTTCAAGCCGTGATTGTGTTTTAAAATTTTGATACCTTCGTCGTAAATTGTTTATATTCATGCCTCCCGCCTGACACCGAATCATAGGGGTGTGTGTATGTGTAAAATTTGTAAAGAGCAGGTACACATTACACACAAACTTGTGTAGACATAAATATTTATCCATAATCGAATTTCGGGCTTAGCCCATTTAGAGGTTACAGGAAATTATACGGCTGTATAACATTAATACAATACTTACTGCAGTAGCAGTAGGTGTGTTGCGTACTTTGATTATAAGGTTGCGTAATTAGATTTTTTGCAGACGGGTTAATTAGTTTAAATATATTTTAATTTACGAGAAAATTAAAACCAATTTTTAATATAGGTAATAAGAATGGAATATGAGAATTTTGTACGACAGGATATACTCGTATAGGTAGGTCCAGTCAACGATTTTTAAATGGTAATGGAAATCATCCCTTACCAGAAAATTTACAGTACGTAGGTACCTACCTAGAATGTTATTATTTTTAGATTTATCGACTTTTATCTTTAGAATTACATAATAGTATTGTAGTGAAGGCCGTGCCCAGGGAAGAGGCCAGGTCCAGAGGTAAGTACTGATAGGCAGTATTTAATGTTTCAAGTGAAGTATTAATTTTGAATAATCGGTAGGTACTATGCACGGTGATGTTTATCATCACAATCACTGTATGTACTTTGCACATAACGTATAATCTAGTGAATAGATGTGATGATGTTTTCTGTTATTTTAAATTTTGTGATTATCATAGTCATACTTTTAAAACAGATAGGTACTCCCTTTGTTCTTTAGTACCTACAGACCTACAGACCTCAAAAATATGCGCCACCCACATGATCCCGCTTTTGTATCATAGTAGGCACGTTTAAAGAGTAAAATTATACATAATGTATTAGAATATTCTGTTCATTCTATTCATTTACGTATTTGTTTGGTAAACTATTTAAATAAACTATCAGTATTGTCATGCCATTTAGTAAACATTTACTCTCTAATGTGTCTACAAACTACATCTACATCTACTGTATATACATCCCGTAACCCTACAAGACAAAACAACACCCTTTATCGTGGAAAGTTTACACTGTAAAACGTTTTATCAGTAGTATCATGTAGCTAAACAGGACCTGTTTGACAGGCGTTTGTATCGCTACAGTTGCGAAAATTACATCCAGGCAATCTGTGAGCAGAGGACTAATGGAAACAATAAGGAAATTGATTTAGGACTCAGTTACCTTTGGGTGTTTTTATGTGGTTCTATGTACAACTGTGTGTGTTCTAATGTAGGTAGGTAGGTAGGCCTAATGAAAAGTTCCGGCTCCAGTTCAAGCCGTGATTGTGTTTTAAAATTTTGATACCTTCGTCGTAAATTGTTTATATTCATGCCTCCCGCCTGACACCGAATCATAGGGGTGTGTGTATGTGTAAAATCTGTAAAGAGCAGGTACACATTACACACAAACTTGTGTAGACATAAATATTTATCCATAATCGAATTTCGGGCTTAGCCCATTTAGAGGTTACAGGAAATTATACGGCTGTATAACATTAATACAATACTTACTGCAGTAGCAGTAGGTGTGTTGCGTACTTTGATTATAAGGTTGCGTAATTAGATTTTTTGCAGACGGGTTAATTAGTTTAAATATATTTTAATTTACGAGAAAATTAAAACCAATTTTTAATATAGGTAATAAGAATGGAATATGAGAATTTTGTACGACAGGATATACTCGTATAGGTAGGTCCAGTCAACGATTTTTAAATGGTAATGGAAATCATCCCTTACCAGAAAATTTACAGTACGTAGGTACCTACCTAGAATGTTATTATTTTTAGATTTATCGACTTTTATCTTTAGAATTACATAATAGTATTGTAGTGAAGGCCGTGCCCAGGGAAGAGGCCAGGTCCAGAGGTAAGTACTGATAGGCAGTATTTAATGTTTCAAGTGAAGTATTAATTTTGAATAATCGGTAGGTACTATGCACGGTGATGTTTATCATCACAATCACTGTATGTACTTTGCACATAACGTATAATCTAGTGAATAGATGTGATGATGTTTTCTGTTATTTTAAATTTTGTGATTATCATAGTCATACTTTTAAAACAGATAGGTACTCCCTTTGTTCTTTAGTACCTACAGACCTACAGACCTCAAAAATATGCGCCACCCACATGATCCCGCTTTTGTATCATAGTAGGTACGTTTAAAGAGTAAAATTATACATAATGTATTAGAATATTCTGTTCATTCTATTCATTTACGTATTTGTTTGGTAAACTATTTAAATAAACTATCAGTATTGTCATGCCATTTAGTAAACATTTACTCTCTAATGTGTCTACAAACTGTGCTATTACAAATTTTTACTACTAAGTATTAGCTGTTTAGGTACATTAAAAGTTAAATTATTACCATTACGTTACAAGTTATTCCATATCATGAGCATCTCCTAAAATTATACAAAAATTTAAGGTCTCGCTTATAATATTTATAAAATATGTAGCAGAACAATGTCTGTCAGGTAACTAGTAATTTAATGAATTTATAAAATTCCAATCTCATTATAGTACTGCCGACGGCTTTCGGATATAGTGCGCAGGTATTATCTACATTACCTATGTAATAAAAATATAGAGTTGCATCATCTTCATGTGAACGTATTTGATCTTCATCAATTTTATTACTACATCTGAGCTTCATACGTACAACATCTGGTTGCATTTTTTTTGTTAATAGCCAACAAACGAGCGGAAGGTCCAGTATGGTAAACGATTATCGCTGCCGATGGATATCCGGAACATCAAAGGAATGACGATGCGTTGGCGGTATAATAGGAAACGGGGTCCTTGATTACTGGCCATTGAAACACGTTAAGATATCTAAAGGTTATTGTCCTGGCGGAATCGTTTTATACAAATTAATAATGCAAAATGCTGTTTACCGTCTTTCGCTGTCGCGTAAAAAGTACAAATTGATGATGTAATTACTTTAACATATTCATCAATATATATTGGCATAGGCATTTCCACGTTAATATTTAAGTCAATGCTACGTTAATATTTGTAAACGTAAAGAATAAGTTTCCCGAAGCAAAAGCGAGGGCGGGTACACTAGTAAAGTAATAGTAGACACAAGAAGAAATAGGCACCTAATATTAACACACGACTGGCTTCGTTCGAGGATCTTACTTTTTGTAAACTTACGATATTTCACGAAAAATTATTTAGTGCAAGCAATAGGTACGCAAACATTTAATTCGAATCTAGCCTCACTCGTAGATTTCAATCATTACCTACTTACTCCACCGCAAAACTGTTTCTATTTGTTGCTCTCATAATGTTTATTATGTAAATAGCTGACAACGGTCGAGTCACTTGATAGTAAAGGTCACCGCCGCGAATTAAACATTAATAAAACAAAGTCCATCACCGATACGTTACAGGTGAAAAAAGAAGCGGGTTAACAACATTGTTTCTAGCCCTTCCATACTGCGTCCAAAACACACACATAGATAATAAACACCATCGGGTTTAAAGAGGGTAGAGAGCCAGGTGGGTAAAATATCAACCACCAAGCATGGGTACTGCTGGATTTAAACAGGGAGGTATAGAGCCCGGAGACCTCCAACAGAAGGGGCGTGTGGGCAGTTGTCGGGCGGGCGCCGGGAGCCGCTCGCGACTCCTAGACCAAATCTAGGCTTTTAATAAGTTAATGCGTCCAACATCTTCGAGTTCATCGCCACTTACCATCAGGTGGGATTGTTGTCAAGCATTAACTTAACTCATGTAAAAAAAAATCTATTTCGACCACGTATTTTGATACAAAAGGGCGCCAGAGCACTGATTGTACCCGGGCGCTATATGTGCTAGAGCCGCTCCAGCATGTTGGCTGATGTTGGCATAACCTTGTCCGTTGTTCGTAAGTAAGTTTGTAAGGTGTAACGCTTGGCTCCGTCTTAAAGTGGATGCAGTTCCTTACATTCCAAAACTTTCATGATCATCCAGTAAGTGAAATGTAATCGTTATTTGTAAATGATAAACGCCTAAAATCAAACCTTAAGAAGTGCCAAAATGCTACTTGCAGAAGCCTGATGCTACACTATTGAGTGTAGGGACATTTTATTGTTGGTCCGAGGTTATTTTTTAAAGAAAAACCGCCTACTGTGACCTGTCTTCTGCCTCCGTAGCAATAAAAATTACGTGTAATAAGACACATATTATATACATACATAACAAAGTTCTTTTAGAGACAGTTAAGTCAGTAGCAATCATTTTCATAATAATCATGTCGCCTTATCTTAATTCAACTATAACATACGTAAACGATAATATTTTACAATGTAGGTAAGTGAACGATACGTTCCTTCTTGCATTGCATTAATTTTGTATCGCTGTATAAATAGAAGGAATAGACCAAATTGCTACTAATAATAATAATATACAATATTTACTTACAAGGCTTTACAAATGTAGTATATGAATACAAATAGTAAAATTGCAATTACTATAGGTAGGTCCAAATACATAAATAATCACGTCAAACTTATCTAAAGATTAAAGTGCAAATAATGTCACCCTATAAATTCTTACGATATTATTACTTAATGCACCAGATAAATAGAATTAGAGATAGTGATGTCTGGTGTAACAATACTTATACCAATTAGCTAATAGATATTGTGTCTAGAGTTGCATGCTCTGCTGGAAACAAAGTAACTGAGTTTAAACACAATTTCACTGCAGAATACGTATAATCATCTTAAATAGTTTTGGCCCAAACTGTAACTTACTTGTGCTATATTCATATTGTATCAGACAGATCTGATAGGTAACCTGGCGGCGAATAGACGTAATTGACTTGCATGAGGCGTTGTGATTTCCAGTTAAGAAATACTGTAATGGCTACGAGCTTTTGAAATCACCTTATAACTCTACGTGGAGTCATGGATAGATACAAATTTGGTAATATAATAGGTATATATAATATTTCTCAGCGTTCAAAACGGTGTGGTGTGTCATAGCCCCTATGATAGTGTTAACATCAGTGTTTATATTATTGACGTGACAACGTCTTAAATTAGGTTAGCTGGGAGTCACTTATGAAAAATAGTAACGCTCGGTAACGTTACGATGAGTCACCGAACGAGAGAGAGGCCCGCCGAATGCCTTGCGTCTCTCTCCCACTCAACTATGATCGGTCTGTCGCGCGCGCAGCACTAGAGAATTAGGCGCATTGAATCGGCGCGTTAAGTTTAAGTTTACATGTACAATGTTTTAGTAAACAAAATATATTTCTATAGTTAAAATTTGTGCAATTCTTATTTTCATTCAATTCCTTGTTCCTATTGCGCAATTTAATTATATTCATATCAATAAATATTCTACCGAGAAAAAGACGTTGTCACGTAAAATCTTCGCCCGTAAAACCGACTTTACAGGCAACCATTTTTATAAAACTAGCGATAAGTACTGTATAATTAAGTAAAATAATAAGATTACTTGTTGTACCTAGTATAGCAACAGCAATAATATAAAATTTACTGCGGAATATAAAGTTAGGTACCTATAGCTATAATTTATTAGATATAATTAGGTAAATATAAAAATTTGGTAGGCATACAAAGCTAGTAAACCCGCGCTCGCTTCACTTAGGGAAACTTATTTTTTACGTTTACGAGTATTATGTATTAATTAATGTTATTAATATCTCAGGTTCTAAGTGTTAATACATAGACTTAATACTTAATAGACTCTGTCTTTCATCTTAGGTAATTCTAAGCAATAGATAGACAGTCATTCTTTCAATTCGAAGATGCGATCTCTTTTCCATTGCGAATGGGGTCTGCGGGTCTAAAGGATCTCCTTTCTACCCGGGCATGTACTCGTGAGGACTAGTGCCAGAGTGCCTCCCGGTGTTTGATGGACCCCGCTGCGAGCGGGGGATCCCTATCGTCTGCGTATATTACTGGCCAGTGTCGCAGTTAGTCGCCCCCTAATGGTCGGGGGACACACCTGACTCCAGGAGCTCCCGCTGAAGCGGGTAGCCCTTAGGAGGACGAGCGTGTAGGGGTGCAATTCCTCTGAGTGACTCATGTGGCCCTGTGGTTTGCGTCATGTACGAACAAACATAAAGGTAGACATACAAAAATTCTACATACATCACATCACACAAACATACATATATCTCATACATTTTCATTAAATATCTCCTATTTAAAGATGTGGACAATTACAGTTTTATTATAGGTAGGTATAGATAGATATATACTTAACAAAAGTCACAAACATGAACCCACAACGAAAAAACTACTCACTAACGTTTTTATTTTCCATTCAGGCAGCTTTATAAAAAATCAGATACACATTAGTTAAATAAATGAAAGTCAAGCAGATTGTGGTGTAATTGGCTGTGTTGTAATCAAAACATGTAAATCTCGCTTTTATGTGACACACATAAATAATACAACAACGCCGAGTATTGACTTGGTTGTTCAAACAACGCGGATAATACTTTAAAAAGTTATGTTTGAAAACACAGCAATTTGTCGCGTGATTGATGCCGAAAATCAGTAAAAGCGTGAATTGCGTGACAATTTCAATTCAGGTAGTACACTAGTTAAACCTACCTACACTAGGAATCCTAGTGTGGGGCTTTGAGTGTGTAGCGTTATTTATTATTTATCTATCTATGTATGTATGGCAAAAAATAAAGTCCATGTTGCTATGTACTTCTATTATAACAGTAGAATTACAATACAAGCAACCTTTTTTCTAAATTTGTACCCTCTGAGCAGGTACTGAGTTGATCAAAATAGAGTAGCCTCATTTTAGTAGTTCTGAGTGGAGATAGGGAGTAAGTAACGTGTTACTATTAAGAATAATAAGTAATATAGTTAAGTATATATTAGTACATTTAAATTTGAAAGTGATTCATTTTGTCAAAAGTTATTGCACATTGACTGTGTGAACATTTTCTGTCATACTTGTATATTATAATATAAAATATAGTTTACTGCACTTCTTCAAATCTCAAGTGTTCAGTGGCTAGTGGGTAAAGTCAAATAGAAAGATAATCACACAAAGATCCCAAAGAAATATGATTTGGATTCTGTATCATTAACAAAAGCTACCTAACTTATATCTTTTTATTAACACAAATATTGATTTAATATTAGAAGGTCTGAGATTATAAATTACACACAAATATAGTTTTTAAATGCTTCGCCTGTTTTTTGTTCACTGTTGGCGTAGGTGCAGTAACAAGAAATATTCCGTACAATAACAATTTTAAAACAGGTACATACTTGTACAATAAATGGGGTAAATTTTCTGATTTTCTCGTCGAATAAATACAACGTAGTATTGAACTGTAAAGAGCTAGCTGTCTGTAAATGTGTGTTGTGTTGAAAACGTGCCAAGTAGTGAAATGTTATTACGTGTAGGTATAACGTACGTGTGTATTTTGTTTTGTTCGTGATTTTTGGATCTAGTGAATTCCTGTGATATGCGTGTAGTGCTTGCTAGGCAGTGAATGACCGATAGTGTATTGTATCCAATATAGATCCAATATAGATGTCTGTTAGCAACTGCCAACTCTGTTAATAGATTAGGAATGATTATTTCGTCATATTTATTTTATTCCGCCCAGCAACTGTAAACATATATTCAATTATGCATTTATTAACAATGATTCGAATATTAAGTTTTGACAATTATATTTTGACGTGACAACGTCTTAAATTAGGTTAGCTGGGAGTCACTTATGAAAAATAGTAACGCTCGGTAACGTTACGATGAGTCACCGAACGAGAGAGAGGCCCGCCGAATGCCTTGCGTCTCTCTCCCACTCAACTATGATCGGTCTGTCGCGCGCGCAGCACTAGAGAATTAGGCGCATTGAATCGGCGCGTTAAGTTTAAGTTTACATGTACAATGTTTTAGTAAACAAAATATATTTCTATAGTTAAAATTTGTGCAATTCTTATTTTCATTCAATTCCTTGTTCCTATTGCGCAATTTAATTATATTCATATCAATAAATATTCTACCGAGAAAAAGACGTTGTCACGTAAAATCTTCGCCCGTAAAACCGACTTTACAGGCAACCATTTTTTCTTTTTGTGCACAATGTTACCATGGCCGATTTTAATCTCCTATCTGAGAAATCATAATTATTTCCCTTGAAAATTATCATAAAGTAACAGTATCAAGGTGAAGACGCTTGAATTTAAGTATCACAACATTCACAACATACTCTAGCTGAGATCGTATGAGCCATTTATAAATATTAAGATAAACTAAACTGCGGGTTTAAGTCACACAGTGTTAGAAAGTGACGGTACTAAAAAATTCGTCCTTCTCTTGTTCAATAATATCATTTGTGCACAGTGTGAAGTTAGCATCATAACCCGTGCAAAAATCGGGTACTTTAGCAACGGAAAGGCGTGGCATAAATGCGGGTTTAGGTCACAGAGTGCTATATTTATTAAGAGGCTTCCGTTGATAGCTGTAGCTGGTCACTAAATATAACCTAACCTTGGCGAACTTGAACCACAATATTTTAACTATAATTTCTTTAACAATCGTGAACGAAAAGATATTCATGCAAACAAGGATACAAATCATTAACCAGTTCCAATTAATTTGATATAAATATTATTTGAAATTTTTAAACAAACGCCAGGTAAATATTTAAATTCGGTTTGGAGAGTCCGTGCTGAAAAACAACAGTTTCATAAGTAAGCATCGTACAGTTGATTAAATAATGTGTAAACCTGCTCTCGAAGCAAATTATGTGATCAACAAACTGTTGCAAAATGGGTTACAGGTCTATTATTTGTTAATAATGTGAAACAACACGTTTCGAGCGACCAATATTCATTATCAAAATCCGTTAACATGTTAAACGAATTCTCTATATTTTAACACTTTAAAAAATTATGTCAACGTAGTCCATGGTCATCGATTCAATATCATATCATAAAAGTACTAAGTATATTACAGTAAAATTATTACCTATATTAAAATTTAAATGTATATATTATTCAGTTACCTAAGATTTTAGTAAAACATGATTGTGTTTTTCCGTCACTGAAGCATAGGAGATTTAATTCTAATCTAATTAAGAGTACCTATTTGTATTCGGTGTTATTCTTATTTTACCTTTTCCCTATATACTTATTTTAAATAATAACCGGAAAATTATTAACCGGTATATATAGTGAACACTTAAACTTTTAAAATGCAAACATTTTATTGTTTTTATACTTTCCGTAGCACACACAGAGTCGTTCTGAAATAAAACTAAGATTACCAAGAGGCTCTTAGGTCGGGACAGTAGGTAGGTCGTCTTTCTTATGATATTTCTTTTTTAGCTGTTTCCCCTTTGAAATGACAATATCTAAAGATTTTCAGCTAGTACACAAGAATAAATTGTTAGTTTATATTTATTTTGCACAATAACGCCTACTTCAACAACTGATACGCCTTTTCTAAGTGGAGAGTCATCGCAAGCCTCAGCCAATTTGAGTTAGGATTACGTATTAGGTATTATTTTTTTAGAGCGTATCTCCTAACTTAGTAGACCGTATTCTACTCTTATGTTTTGTTAGGTATATACCTACATTCTTTAGGTACCTATCTCTATATTCTCTAACCGACTTCAAATAAGGAGGAGCTCTTAATTCGACTGAATTTTTTTATGTTTGTTACCTCAGAACTTTCGACTGGGTGAACCGATTTTGATGGTGATGGTGGTGGTGGATAAGTGGAGGTGGTGAAAGCTGGTGCTTCCCGTGTGGTCCCAATTTGCAGAGTCTAATTCTGATAATGGCATCCATGAGAAAACCATATAAGTCTTTAAATTTGCATTATTTTGAAGTCGGTTTTTTTACTTATAAGATTATAGTATACGGGCCCAGTACCTTTCCTGTTCATCATTATTTATCTTAGTCAAGCTCTAATTATGAATAAATTTTTAATTAAGACGCTGTTATTAGGTATGTATGAAATTTTAGTGAGTGTTTTAGAGTACATTGCTCCAAGCTGATAACTATTAATATCTATCTCGTCTCGTGAACCTTGTGCCACGAGCCAATAACCAACCGTTAACATACAGATCCCAGTGGATCGATTGTTACACGAATTGGACAAAAAGACATTCTAAATAATTTATTGTTCTAAATAATTAATTATTTCATAAATAAAAATCCATAATTATGTTTAAAATAAAGTACCTAAATACTTAAACAAATATTAATTATAATGATTGTTTGAACTAGATAAGAAATAGAGCTAATATTTGTCTATAAGCAATGGCGATTACTGCAATAATTAGCTGATATTTAATATTTTACTTTTCCCTAATGATTTGTATTCATAACTAGTGAACCCGCCCTCGTTTCGCTTCGGGAAACTTTTTTATTTCTCAACCGATTGAGATAAAATAATAAGTGTTAAGTGAAGCTTACCACAATGTATTAGTGGAAACCGCACCCAAATCGGATAAGCCATTTCGGAGATTATCTCGTACAAAACCACAGAAAAACAGACAAAAATTCTAAAAATCATTGTTTTGGATTTTATTGCGTTAATAAAGACCCCCAGTAAAAAAAAATCCCATATATCTTCTTTGTACAGACAGCGACCAGTTACAGATTTATTATAAGTATAGATAAGTTCATGTAATTTGATGTAATCTCAACTTCCTATTTAGTGTCTTGCTCGTCTTTACAAGCAACAGTCGACATTCGTCACAGACTATGTTAATTATCTTTCGTTGTTTCCGCGATCCGTAATAAGAAATAAAATAATTAATATCCGATCATTTATTCCAAATATATATATTTGGAGCACAGTGTTTGGTGCCGAGCTGTAGGTACAACGTACGATACGAGTTGTAGTTCTAGTTTGCGCGTCTCTTAATAAAGATGACTCTCTAAACACTCGTCGAATTTTATTTTTCCACGAGTGTTTGTGTAAACAACCTTGAAATAAACGCCGTTAAATATTTGTAAGTATTTCAAAAATATTTGTTTCTCCACCATATTAATATGATGCTAAATGTATATTTTATGATAAGTTCAAAAGTTTTGTTAAAATAGTGTCAAACAGAGACGGTTTAACCTTCAAACCCACGCGACTCTAAATGCGTATTATGAGCACTTGTTAACAGCGTGATAGTATCATGGGAATAACGAGGTGAGCCGCTTTTATTTATCGCTGGTATCTTGCGACCAACTTCTCTCATTTTATGATAGCGGTGGTGTAGAAAATTTGAATAGTGTTATGTACACTACTCATCCGACTTGTAACTCGCCCTCATTTCTCTTCGTAATACCTGTAAATTTTAACCTGTAAGTGGTTATAATTTTACTATACGGTATTATAGTATTATAACCTACCCGCAAAGTTTTTCTTCTCATTTTTATTAGGCATTTATACTAATTTCATATAGGTAACACAGATGTGTTCCGTGTTTTATCCATTATTTAGGGATCAGTTATCTTGTTCTTAATGCTAGAATTACCTACTTTCCTCTAACAGAACCTCCACATTACCTTTACCTTTATTCCCACAACAGATCCATTTTCCGGGATATAAAGTGTCCGAGAAAGGCCCGTAATATAAGTTACAAAAACGCCAACTAACATCGAAATCAATTTAGTGATTTCTGCGTGATACACAGACACACACGGGACAGCACAGGACAGACACAGATAAAAAATATTTTTAGCCTGTAGGTATATCGATAACAAAGCTTCTCAGAAAAATACTTAATGAACCCAACAGTTTAATCAATAATGATTAAACCTATTCCTTCTCGTAAATAATAATTAGAATTACCTCGTCTTTTTTCTAACCATTATAAATATTGTTATTTAAGTGTATGTTATTGATTAAAATTAAATATAGAACCAATCGGAACGCTGTATGCTAGCGCGATTTACCGAACTATGCAGCAAATTAAGACGAACTGAAAACCAGCAGTTGGGTCTTGTACCGCCATAACTAAAGCTCACTTCATCAACCTAATTCTAAGTTAGTTAATGTAATTTTAGTTTAAGTAGATATTTTGGTAACGAGATTTGTTACGAGTAGGTACTTAGATATTTTCTATTCCACTCTAATTTCGTATGTCGGTTCTATAGTTTCGTACTCTTAGACAAAGATTTATTGACGTAAAAGACATGCTAATTGCAATGCCAATGTGTATAGTGAAGCCAGCAAGCATCATATTTCATTTCGGCGCCCTCCGAGCTCAGGTGGATGTCGGGCCTTGTAAAATATTGTTGTCACTGAAAACGATATTTCTTTCGCTGTAAAAATGTCCTCATTGCCTTACTGCTCTTCAAGTTTTCATGTTATGATTTATGTCTAATTAGTGTCCCAGTTGTTTCAAGTTTTTGACATGTTAGTTTTTCTTAATATTCTTCCTAAAGTAGGAAGAAACAAATGATATCAGATATTCTACATTGTCAGAGTTAACTGCCAAAAAATTTTAGATTATTGGGTTATCATTTATTATGTTATCATAATTTATTCGTGTATCGCAGTTATATTTCGTGTGTTAGTTTCCTCTATGTCCATTTCTTCTCGAATTTTTTCTCCACCCGCGAAGCAAAGTCAACTTCTCCAGTCAAAAAGTAATGTGCTGACCAAATCCAGATGAGCGATGACATTAAGTTAGATAGATAGATAAGATATATATATATATAGATAAGATAGATAGTGTGCAAAGAGTAACTTATGTAGTGTGTGGAATGTATTATTTATTAATTAAATGTATTTGTAATGCATTATAGCTCTCTACACTCCTTCTCCATATAAACTTTAACACATTCGCGGCGGCGATCGTTATTTTTTCTATGTAAAAAACACGACGTATGTATTGTGTTCCGCAGCGAACGTGTTAACCGCGCCAAATTTTATACTCCTCGTTCATATTTCTTAAAAAGGGGACAACGTTCTTTCTTGTCGAAGTACCTAACATTATAGATTGAGACCTTAGAGTAGGTAGTAAGCTAACTATTGAGACGGTTGATTCTGTAACGAGATACATTTCCTTTGCATACTAACTTCAAAGTTGGTAAGTCGAACAAGCCTTCCGGCAACAGATAGCAAACTTAGTAATACGAATACGAGTAATGTATTGGTTTGCTATAATGTGGAACGATTCTATTTTAAATTAAGACGATCAATTCTCGGAATATAATTACATCCTTTATAATTATAAAAGGATGTTTATAGAAATCCGTACACAATAATATGCGTATAAAATAATTAATTTATAATTACAAAAGTGAATACCTATCTGCCATTCCTCAATGTAAACAAAAAATCCTGAGGTGAGCTTTAGCAAAAGCGTTGTGAGTCATGCACTAATTTCCTTTGACGTCAACAAGCCAAGTGGGCCTGACAACATCTTTACCGTTGTCTGTTGTCTTAAAACCGTGCGCTACGGAGTTGAAAACGGTTCTGGCACACCTATTCCGATTCTCCTACTCTGCCGGCAGTGTGCCGTACTCGTTTATGGTAGCCATATACTTCAACCCTAATAATAAATAGAGAAATCGGTCTAATCCAGCGAACCGATTGCCAGAACCTCCCTGATCTAAACCATAAACAATACGATTTTGTACACAGAAGATCTTCTGGCGATCTTCTAGTATACTCCACCCACCGTTGGATAGAAGTTAGTGAGCAAGGGAGAAGTGTACAGTGCTGTGACTTGGTTGGAATCCTGATTGCATAGGGATAAGAAGGGTGAAATTAGAAAGGTATGAACTGAGTTGCAGATAAACAAGCCGCTCGAGAACTTTGAAAAGAAAGGGGAGTATTGAGAAGGGGTCTACTCGTATAGTCAGAGAAGCAAGAAGGATATGGTTTTTTTGTATTGGTATGATTTGCGCATTTTTCCAAGAATAAGGGAAACAATTTTCTGCAATAAATGCAATGGTTAAAAATGTGAGTCAAGGATGGGGGAGGTATATCCGTGTATAATAATTAATATTAGTATAATACACAAGTTTTACAAAACCTTTTTTGCAGTAGGTACCTACTCGTATTTTGCAAACAATCTAGACGTTTCTTTTATAATTTCCGTGAGACATTCAAAACATTTTTCATTACACCTTGTTCATTTATTTGAAATAGTTAAACATGCAAATACCCTATCATTCTAGAACATGCATATTTGTGATCTAACATAAACCTCCAGTAACGATGTCGTAAAACCTCTGGAACGAACTGGTTCCTCAGATGCATACAGTCATGTCTAATCTTTAATTTATGGTAAAACTCCCTTACGTAATTCACCTACATATACTTTTCAATTACAGTATTGTCTAGTATTATTTGTCCCTTTGTTGTCTGTTGAAGTAAGACGATGTTTTGAGTTAGTTACAAAATTGACTCGTATGCTTTTGGCCATATTACCTTTAACATAGCTGGTATAACAATCTACGCATATATAAATCTGTAAATGATCGCTGTCTGTACATGAGAAAAACTTTTATTTTGGGTCTTTATTATGGCAATAGAACCAAAAACAACGATTTTTCGATTTTTCGTCTGTTTTTCTGTGGATAAACTTAACATTTAGTGTTTATTTTATTTTAATCGGTTAATAAATATAAAAGTAATGTCAGTTTAAAGAATCACGCCTGTCTGAATGTGCATACTAAAGCTGGCGGTTCACGGCCGAGACCGAGACATACATAATTAAAGTTTATAGTACATAATATAAGATTATTATGGTACTTTTTCTTGATAAGGTTCCAATATATTGATTAAACCCCGCATTTAGCAATGGTAGATAAGCACGTACAGACAGACAGGCACAGATAGGTTAACCATGCGAGTACTTACCAAAATACGCATTTTATGGTAGTAATTAGGTACCTACCTACTACACAAGTAGGTATACTTAAATAATAATAAATTAGAAATAAAACGATCGCTATCCATCAACAGTGAATGTAAAATTATTTGAATGTCCCTCATTATTTTTACCAAACATGAAATGAGATACATTCTCAGAGTCATATTGTAGATAAGGCATTGTAATGAATGGAATTTTCCGAGTCACTGGGGAGCCGAGTTGGATGTTATAATACGGGGCGTTTATTTGCATTCTCGTAAATTAAAAACCACAATTACATTATTTTTCATTTCTTTTATTTTGAATAGTTCTTACTGTTAAGATGCTCTATAAATAGACCCTGTATGAAATTGAGTACCTAGTAGTATCACAATGTTCCAGTGTGGAACAATGGGTGAATCTTGGATTTAGTGGCCAACCCAAGAATCGGCAGTTCTTATCTCACGCAAGAGCCTCCGACTTGGCTTAACGACTGTTGTCTAACTATAATAACCGGGAGGAGATAACGTGCCCTCAGAAACACGAATGTGTTCAAGATTAGGCATAACCACACCACACCAGCCAGTTAAATAAGAAAGTCAAAGGTAACAAATATGGAAGTCATTACCTGGAAGTACTTTACCTTACCTTTTTAATGAATATTATGAAAACTTCGTCTTTCAATTTCTACAGACAGGTAATTATTATTACTTCGTACATCAGCAATAACAATATTCGTTTTGTTCTAGACCGATTTTAAGTTTTTAATTGTCTATCATTTTTAAAATCATATTTATGAACGGAACGCAGTGCACAACCGATATTTGAATGCCCTTGTTACGGAGAAACGAAATATTATAATTACTCGTTGTATTTCTACATACAAAGCGCTCTTATCGTTAAACTGGCTTCACAGTATGTTCGACCCGATGATATTTATATACGATATTATTTGGGGTCAACTTGTTGAGTTGGGTAGTAACGCTAGGTCACGTAGCATTTCGTTATGTCAATTCCGTATAATATTATCGAACACGTCCTACGCGACACTACAAAAATTGAAGACATTTCCATGGGAAATCGAGTGGAAACGACTGAGGGTTCAATGTTTAATCTACAACGACAACGATTTTTGAAGTGAAAACTTCTTTAGCGGCGTTTTGCACTTTTAATATTAATAGCGGGCAAAAGATGGTAAATGTTCACCGTCGCCCGTGGATATCACTTATTATCAAATCATGATAGATAATCGGTATCAAACATCGGTATCAAAGATGCGATCATGGCCAAGAGAAAAGATATAAAATATCTGCTAGTTCTCAAGCCCCAGCCGGAAAACGAAGTGATTTGGCGGCTGACTCAAGCAGGAAGGTAGTAGCTAGTGTCGCAAACATTGCCTACTTAGGTACCTACTGTTGGAATTCCGGGTGAAGGCAGCGAGAAACTCGCTTAATAACTAGCTGTCTGCTGAAAATTGTCGTAACTAATAATAATATCATACTAATATTACTGATGTTATTTTTTGTCACTATTTTATATTCGTCATTATTAAAGATTCATTTTCGCTAGTTAGGTTGACGTAGAAGATATCGAGGTTTATATTTTTAGATTTTATAATTGAATACCTACTTACTCACACAGAATAAAGAATTGTACACTACGAAGAGAAATTAAATTAGCACATCTGTACTCGTATTTAATAGTGCAAACATGAAAATAAACTAAAGATTTCTTGAGCCATTAATAAAAGAAATACAAGGTAAAACTACGTACGTGGTTATAGCTAACATTTACAAAAATTGTGCGATTGTAATGTACTTTTGTACCATTGTTTTCGTTAAAAGGTTAATAAACCATACCAAGAAGTTTTTCCACCTTTTCCGGAGTGCACGTATGATATCGACCACGCAGAGGGAGGCAAACTTAACCCACTTCGCCCATAATTAGCAAACAGAGTCGTGTATAGGAAATGGTATTTGAAAAGAAAAATCTATTGTTAAAGCATTCAGTATCGTTACATAATCGTTATTAAAAATATATTTGTTCATGTAAACAAGAAAGTAGTAACTTTTTGTCGCGTCTAAAATTGTAAGCAGAACATTCGTCACACAATAGTAGGAACCCAATGAATTACAGAAATATTTTTGTAACCCAAAATATACTTATTACAAATTTTCCACGATGAAACTCCTACAAGCCAAGTATATTTTTAGTGGACCGGAGTTCTTCATTATCGTCATTATTCAAACTACTACTGTTCTCTCCGCATTCTTTTGTCACTGGCATACGACTGAAAAGCTATTCTCAGTTAATTTAAGATTTGTATCTATTCTTATTCTCGATCACAAATATACTCATTAGTATTTAATCCCACCCAACTAGTTTCTCACTTCTTAATGTGGCGTATTTTAAGCAACGAGCTTTAATATAAATTGTTAGAGATATTTTGGCAGTATAGTACAAAATAGTTTTGCATGTGTTACATTTTAGGATACATCCTAAAATGTAACATGCAATTACTACAAAATACTTCTTTATATCAGGGATAATTACGATATGAATTGTTTGCGAAATATCATCAAGCAATTATTAGAACATAATTATTTTAATTCTGAATCTAAATTAGGTATACCTACGACTCTCACCTTCCAAGAAACTCAAATGGCATTCATTGGTTACACACACAGCTACATACATAAAAAACATTGACATATAATAACAAGATCATTGTAAAAACTGTTTTTAAGCAGACAGTCGAAGGCCCTGCGGCGGTATGATACTCAGGGCCTGCCCGAGGGTAGGGGGAGAGGAGTGGCTCAGTGGCAGGCTAGGGCTAGGGCGATGCTGATAATAACATCCAAAACATGAGTTTGCCAATCCACCGCCCATTCGCAATGGAGCAACGTGGTAAATAAGCACCAACCCTATTCAAAAACAAGATGATACTCGTATCTTCCAGTGGGACGATAATAGCTTTGAGTTATAAAATCGATTTTTTAATATAGGTCAGATATCTACTTTTATAAATATTGGTATTCTTTCCGAGGCGTCCTCCATTAAGTTCATGTTCGAAACATTTACCGTCAGTTGCAACTTGCTATCAAAAGCTCCAAACTATACCTAACTATTGTACAACGACAATACGTCTATGCCAAAAAACGATTTCGGAAGAATTTATTTCGTAACTACAAAACAGCGATTAAGCTGAGTAACTATGAATAGAAATAAAATGTAAGCTTCAATAGAACCGGATTCAAATATTTCGCTTGTTTTTTTCAAAATATTCTATGCTCCACAAAACTCGTTTCTTTCTACGATTTTACAATTTGAGCAACATTTAGTGCAACGTTTTTTTTATCCGCCGGAAATTGAACATACGAACCAAGGGACGGTATAGATATTATTATGGCCATAGAACATAAACGTTTTGCTAGCTAAGATAGAAACAGGCCCACTTTTTAAACGGCTTAAAAATCACATTGATTTTAGAAAAGTCGCTAACCCCTCAAATAAAAATCACTGGGAACTATCCATACAGAAGGCACAATAATACTCATATAGGTTCATCCAGGGGCTAGCATTACGAAAAACAGAAGGTTGTCATGAAGTAAAAGATAGAGCATACATCCTAAAATTTACATAATTCTAAATAATGTAATGTAAAATATTAATCGATTTTAGATACATTATAGGTCGGTCAAAGGTTAGGCATTCTCGAAAGCAATAGCAGTTCCAATAAGCTAGAAATAACCAACAGTATCCCAAAAATTACAAGATAATACAAGATTAATGGACGATGAATTCCCCAAAAATCAAATGATTATAAGCGTTCTATAACCTACAAAGCATACCGGTATCGTACACTCTTACAGGTCTCAAGTTGGGTATTCGTATAACACGAGAATTTAATCCCGGGCCCGACAGCTTAAGTCTTCTGTTCCACATTGTTCGTTCTAATAAACGTTGCTTGTATGAACTTTGTAGATTAATTTAACGAGAGAATGACGCCTCCAAGCGGAGGGTCGGAGCCCCCGCATATAGTGGTGTTGGACGGCGGGTTTTCTACGCAGCTTTCCTATCATGTGGGCCATGTCATTGACGGCGATCCTCTTTGGAGTGCACGCTTTCTACACACTCATCCAAACGAAGTCGTCAATACTCATTTGGATTTTTTGAGAGGTAAGTAAATAGAGTAGAAATTACATATAAGTATTATGGTACAGTATCCAATGTAAACTATCCAGTGAGTAAAGGGTGCCCAGCATATTTTATAGATAGGTACCTAACAAAAATGTAAATTAAAGTCAATAGTTTAATTCCAGAAACAGTGTCAAAATCTTTGTAAACATTGCTTATTTGAAGATATTTTAGTGTTAGTAGTAATTTGTATTTGCTCCGTGCATCTTACTATCAAGACGACTGTACAAAATTTAAGAATAATAAATGACAAGTATTTGTCAAAATTATCTTGCTTGAATAATTAAATCTAATAAATCCATTGAAAGATAGAAGTAGAGCAGGCGTAAAAGCATGGCGGCTATGCAACTACTCGTGTAGTCCTCGGCTTACACCTCGCTCACTACTTATGCACGTAACGAAACCCACCCTTGCATGTCCTCTTTCCACGGAGTCTATGTTTAAGGCTTAAATTATCTAATTGTGGCATAACATTTAATTGACCGTGTTACGGTTACTTAACACAGCAATAATGGAGTCACGAAATCTTATTCTAAGTGTTATAATAGATTCGCAAAAATATTAAAAATAATTATTACTATTATTCTTAATCTTCTACATGATGTGAGTGTGTTAACGTTTATTTATTTAAACAACTACTGCTTATATAATAAATAATAGATACCAACTACTTTGAATACCGAAGGAGTAGGTACATATGTACATACGTGTTAGATGTGCAAAGTAATTAAATAACTAATGCTACTGTTTTTGTTTCTTTGCTTGTATGCTGTACAATCGTAGGTACTATTGGCACATAAATAAACTTTTGAAGGTATTCTTAACCTAAATTAATTTGCCCGATTTACTTTTTGTACAAACTCTTTTTCTACGTTTTATAGAATAAAAAATAAATAAATAACCGCTGAATTTGTATTAAATTACTTTCATTTAAGATTTGCAAATTTTTTCTCAAACTCAGTATGAAAATCCCCACAGTTCACCCAGGAGCAAATCTTAAAAAATAATAATATCCACTTACCATAGAATTTTCTCTACAAAATACTGAGAAATACAAATCGCATTAATTCTATATAGGAATATTTGTTTGAAATTTGAAGCAAATTAGTTAAAATTTTAAAAGACTACAAAATCTTTTATTCTGTATCCTAAGGAAAAGTCTTTGTTATTCGGCCGGATCGGCGAAAATCTTTAACTGCCTAAGTGCTAATCATAAATCCGGAGTGTAAGGAATTACATACATTGCCAAGTCGAAATCCGTAGATACAAGGGTTTCCACGTAATGTCTGGACGGATAGGGACTGACAGAGAGACAGTCAATAATTAAAAAATACCACGGGTTGCACTCCGGGAGTGCCAGCAGCAGTGAAATCTTGAACATTTGTTTATTTTTGTAAACAGAAGTAAATCAGTTGTCCTACTACCTACTTTAGATGTGTAGCAACTCTACATTTATAAAAAGTTTTCACTTCAAAAAACATGTTTTGATCTCTGCCACGAAATTTTAAAACAAAAAATTAAATTGAAATTTTAAAGCCTCCATTGTTATTATAGGAATATGAATACGAGTAGATTCAAAATCAGTTAACGTTTTACTATTTGCAATCTGTTTGAAAACACCGTTCAGCGCTGCGAAAACTAACGTCGAAGATGGATTCCCAATTTGATTACGTATAGTTGGCACAGTTTATGCCGTCTAAAGCACAAAGTAATTACGTTGTTCCCGCGTCGAAGATCCCGAGTGAACTATACCTAGTCTTGTTTAGACAATCGACGACGTATATCGCCGCATCGTCAAGTGTTATGTAGACGCGAGTTACGGGACATGGGTGTTTTGACGAATTACACGTTAGGTCGCTTTTGGCTCGTCATTTCCTTGCATCTGACGGCGAGAGTGCGACCTCGTCTCGTGTCATCGTCCTCTGAAAGCGCTTTTCTTCACCACAAAACGGACCGTTTCTTTTCATAAGAAAAAGCTGAAAAGTGTCTGCAAGCAAATAACTCCCTGGAGGCGAAAAGCTTACTGCCTTGCTTTGCCGCTTCCTATATAGAAGGAATGATATGAATAAACATAAAAAATGGCTTCGAGCATTGTAGGAATATTATTATTCTCCTGACACATATTTTGTAACCTTAACTGGAAAATAGACCACTAAATATGGAAACGACGCGCAATGTAGATGAATAAGCTAATATAACTGTGAATTAATATGGTTAGTAAGAAATATAAGCGCCAGAATATCTTGCTATAGTAAAGACTCGCTTAGTAGGTTGCCAAGAAACGCAATTATTGTTTCCCGTGTATCCTAACTACCTCAGATTTGCATAGTAAAGACCGGAGGCGCGAAAATCGAGTGGAACAACGGCGTAGCTCGAGCTGGATACATGACGCTGTTGTCATTAATCACTTCGTCTGTCTAATACGTTTCCATTCGTAGGCTGTGCGAAGTCTTCTATTACATAATTAATTTCTTCGACCTAACAAATATCCCCTCGCTGAACAGGTTCTTATTGAACTTGTCGAGTTCGTTGCATTAGTAAGTTTTAATAACATTAAATGTTTACGTCTCTTAGCCGCACCCTGCTCACTTAATAATAGTAACGCCGCACAAGTTTAACAATATTTATGGAGTTAGTTTCCTAATATAAGCTTTGTAGAGTAAAATTATTGTGTATAGGAAAGCGGCGTAGACATTGTTAAAACGGCTCAGAGCATTAATCTTGGGATCCATTTGTTTTCGTTACTGCTTTGTATTTAAATGATGAGTGTTGTAAGAAGTTGCGGGATTGATTTTGTAACAAAATGTTGCAGCTGGTGCCAATTTGATAATAACGAACACATATCAAGCGTCAGTAGAAGGGTTTGTGGAGCATCTCGGAGTAACTCCGGAACAAGGCTACGAGCTCATCATGAATGCTGTTGACCTGGCGAAGCGTGCGCGCACCATGTACCTCGACGAGTATCAAGACTACATTCAGAGTGGTGAGCGTTAATAACCGAGTGTTTCTGCAACTAAACGTATGAGTTACTATTGTTTTGTAATCTAAATGACGAAATGTTAAGCCTACTGAAAACCAAGTAAGTATTTAGAAGTTGGTGTACAGTGATTGTTGTAATTTATATATAGATAGGTCATCTATTGCCATGATCATAATGGGTTCGGCTCTCACAATGTGAAGAGTACGGACCATAGGTATATAATTAGTATGTAGTTGACGATAAGCAGTTAGTAGGTTTCGCGAGCTGGCCAAGAGTGGATTGGCAGACTTCGCCAAAGAAATGGTAATTAATTTGTAACTTAGGTAATACAACCAAAAAGGGCGTCCGTGGATGACTTGAACGTTAAAGCTATCACTTAAACGTTAAAGCTATCACTTAAATATTTAGGTATACCAATGTCTGAAATTAAATCTGACATTGGAAGTCGATAACAGATTTATTTCTATTTATAAAGTTCAAAACGGAATGGTTCATTTCATATGTTGCTTATATTTTAATATGTACCTATTAGGTCTGAACTCTATGCCATAATTAAATTGTATGAGGGATCATTCTTTTTTACATTAAATCAACACACGAATTATGGTAATAGTTCCTACCTAGTATCTACTATGTGTCATACTTATTAATTTTAGTTGTCGTTTAATGCTAAACACGAACCTAATAATAGCTCATGAATTTCTAAAACCTTAAAGAAACCTAGGACTGAATAGACTCTGAGGCAAATGTGTTGCATGGCATTGAGGATTGAGATAGTAGATAAGTCAATCAATTATATTTTCGACCATACCTTTTTATTCCATTACCAAAGTAGCGTCCCGACATAAAACACAGGTGTGCGAGAAAGCTCTCCTAGATGACAATGACATATTTCGATTACAAAAAATGATGAGATATTTTAACCTATTTTTTTTCATTGAAGATCACATACCACTAGTGGTCGGATCAGTTGGACCTTATGGGGCTCACCTCCACGACGGCTCGGAGTACGATGGAAGTTATGCGGACACCACTTCTGTTCAGGTAAAAGTATTGCATATATTCAATAAATGACTGTAACTGTCGAACGAGCGGACATGTCAACTGATGGCAAAGGCCAGGTCTACTTATAGAACTCCGTAATACTAACGACATCTCTGTCAAACAGGAAGCCGGGGACCTGCTATTTACTTGACTCCCATACGGCAAGCACTAATTAAACGCATTTAACGGTTGATTTTCGAAGAGTCGGACTATCACCCTCTGGATAGTGATCCATGATGTAAAACTAACCTACCTCGTTTAATGCGGGATACTGAGTTCAGCAATGCCCAAAAGAAGGAACCTGACGCCATAGATAACCTCGTCCTCGTCGTCGTTCGTAGATGAGTAAAGCCCGTTATTAAACCCAAAATTAGACATATATAATCTATGACGCAAATAAAGACATTATACTAAACCGAAATTCAGGTTAGGTACTTAAAATTAGGTTTGATAATAAACTTACCTCAACCGGACCGAGCCAATCGCTATTTCTATTTGTAAACCACCGGGTGCTTTTAAGCGCTCGGTTTGCCGTCACTGTGATCGATTTTAAATTAAATTTTCACTCGAATTAAACCTCTAAATTCTGAATGAGAACTTTTATTGTTGTTCATTATATTGTGAAATTTCTGTTGGGGTTCCACGAAATTTTCCCATCTCAAAACTATTATGAAATAATTTTAACTACCTACCATCTACCACGAACCTACTTACGTACATAATATGTATTGTATGGTAGGTACTAACCATTGGTCATCGGAAATTTATTGGCAAACGTCAATAATAAAGCTTAGAAAGCGTAGAAAATTAAACATTTCATGAAATTGAGCGCTGAATTTCGACGCTCTGAATAACTTTATGTTATTCGTTCTTTGGGGAGATTTGGCTATTGATTTGAAATGCCCGATAGAATGATTTTTCGCCTCAATCCATTAGCGGCCCAATGAAGGCACGAGTAATTGAGAATTTAGGAAGGTAGGTACACTTGTAATTAGATATTAGTAAGCCCTCCAGCATACTTCACCAGGCTGTTCCAGTATGGATTGGTGAACGTTGTTTTGAGTGTAAACAATGTACCTATAGGTAATTTTTTTATGCATTAAACTAATATCTCGTACCTACCTACTACGGTTTTCTTTTTATACTAACTTATGTCGAGGTATTATTACGTATCTTTTATGAACGACGGACGCTCAGAGCTGAAAATAAATTTTATCTACTTATCTTTGTTCATTGAAATATGTAGATAGGCTATAAGCTAGCCGTAAATAGCTGATTCCGCTTCATTAAGTATAGGGGACGGGGTCTAAAGTAAATCCTTCGATATTTACATTAATACAAAATTGACATTTACTTTTTTTGTTTAGGCTTAATATTGCGATAAAAACGTGAATCGCATTTAGTTATTTAATTATGTTACCGTTCCCGAAATGTAATAATAATACGCATAAATGATCATGAATATATAATTCCAAATGATTATTACGGGAAATCAGTAGGTAGTTGAACTTCCGGGACCTAAACGTAAGTATTATTACTAGGTACAGTCACGAATCTTATTTTAATTAGTCTATGACGAAAAACATGGCTGTAATTTTCAAAGAAAATTTGAATTCCGCAAAAATAAAGAAGGACTAAACATACAAGCGGGTTTCTTATTCTTGAGCTGGAGCGCCATACATCGCGGCTTATATTATTTAATTTGGCAGCTTTAAAAAAATCGGTAGGCAATATCTGTTTTGATAAATATAATCCCTAAGTGCATTTAAAATGTCATGAAGTTATCTATAGGTTAATAAATGTTTATACAATATAAATTTGTTTAAAAGAAGTGATAAAACTTGGCCATAAATATTGCATTAATTTTTGTCAGTAAATAGGTATAGCGCTCGGTGTACGATCTAAGTACATATTTGACAATTATTGCGCTTAATAAATTAATATGGGTGCATGAACGCTACTTTTATAAACAAATTATTATCTAAAGCGTCGTGAATTATGTTTATTTACTCTACATTTATTGTGAGACAATAAAATCAAACTGAACAGACAACAATACTGTTAACGTTTAACGATTCTCACAATTATATATTTATTTATTCTACTTAATCGCCTTCGCTTTCGGCAAATTTATATATACACAAAAATTAACCGCATCCTAAACAAATGCAATACAATTTTATCAGACGTTGCATTATTCTTAATGTATTAGTATTAATAAGTCAATGTATAGATAACCCGTACACCTAAACCTTTCCAGTAAAACGCTCTATCCTTTTTTAACCGTATGCAAATGCATAAACATTGATGTATTAGGTAGTTACATTAATAAATAGCCCAAAGTAGAAATGTTATGGGACTGATGGATATGAAAGAGTTTGTTCGACTCTGCTGTAATCCTGAATAATTATCCACCTTTATATATATATCCACCTTTATATACATATATCCAATCCGCACTGGAGCAGCGTGGTGGAATATGCTTTAGGCCTCTTCAAGTATCAGGAGAAATCTATGCTCAGAAGTGGGCCATATAGGAACAGATTGTAGCCATATAGGAACAATTTTTACGATTAAATAAACTTTTAAAAAGATTGTTTACATATCCGGAACCCTGAAACATATATACCTAGTCTAGTAAATGCTGAAAGCCCGCTGCTAAATCGTAAAGAGGATCGTAAAGTTGCCGGCAAATTAAAATTTACATCGGCAATATGAAAACTCCCTTTCCATTTATCCTCTTTTTTCTGTTCCGACAATATTTGACTTGGGTGGACAACTTAATTAATGAAACCTAGAACAAAATGAATAGCAGAAACACGAAAATATGTTTTATTCAAAATACGACGCCAAATTAAAATTAATTGACGGCCTTTTTTGAGATGAAGTAGACAGCTTATTAATGCAAGTATGCCCGTTGTCTTGAAGTGACAGCACTCTTATATTTATTAGAATTAGAAGGGGAACAAAGTCTTCCTTTTTGTTGTAACATCAGGAAAATTAGCAAACATGGAATACCAGGGGCATGCGATGTGTTCACATTTGAAACCGAAGCCACCAACCAATCTAGAAAGAATTGAATAACAATTCGTTCTAAATTAACTAACCATTAAACTATGTCAAAATAAGGTATACCTAATATACAATTTAGAACGAATTGCTGTTGTTGATGTTCAAGTTAAGATATTTTAGAAAACGTGACAATGTATAGGTATATATTATTGCTCGTGACTGTACTAGTGATAAATAAGCGAGTTGAACTGTCACTTCATAACTAATGAGTCATCTATATGACATGCATTAAAAATGATCACAGAAAATCATCCGACACGAAAAACTGCATTAATGAAAAAGTTTACGGCTCGGTCGCTATCTGCCGGCTACAAAATTTGTAGACGGCAATAAAATATTATTGGAAACGTTTTCCAACGTGCCAAACGTATGTTTGTAGAGTGACTGTATTGGATATTGAATCTGGTTTGTTTAGTTAGGGCTACCATTTTAGGTATTTCGAGTTATTATTTCCATCTATACCTAAATTAGAAATCGTCGAAAATCTGTTTTTGTAAAACACCATATTATGATCATCCTAGTAGCTAATAACATACAAACAACATACAAACCAAAGTGAATTAGTTGGTGGGTAACCTCGAAATTGAAATCGTCAAACGGACGAACGACGAACGTCAAATCTTTGAGGACATTATATAATCTCTTAGGAATCCAACCGAAGTAACTACCAATAGTTACTACTCGCTCAATGGTTTTCTTTCAAAAGAAAGTGATTATTTTAAATACCTACCTGTAATTGAATAAAGTTATAATTAAGTTGGTATTAAATTGTAATACGCACATCATTTTTGAAAATTAGAGGTGCGTGCAGGGTTTGACCCTGGGCCCCCTGTTTCGGGAGTCCAACGTTCAACCACACGGCTATCACTGCTCTAAAAAAAAGTGAGGAAACTTGCACACCTGAGAATTCTCCATAATGTTCTCGAAGGTGTGTGAATCCGCAGTTGGCCAGCGTAGTGGACCATGGCCTGTACACTTCGCATTGTGAGAGGAGAAACGTGCCCAGTAGTTGGAGAGTTATGGGTAGCGGTGATGATGATAAGTTTGTAAGTAATCCAAATAACAATCTATTCATTGTTTTAGACGATGCGTGAGTGGCATCGGCCTAGAATACAGGCTTTGGTAAAAGCTGGAGTGGACTTACTAGCCCTGGAAACGATTCCTTGTCAAGAAGAGGCTGAAATGCTCTGTGATTTACTCAGAGAATTCCCCCACGTGAAAGCCTGGCTGTCTTTCAGCTGTAAGGTAAGAGAAAATTAAGAAAAGGCTTTGTATTAATAAATTGCTCGAACGTGTTTTCTGCTTTTAGCCGGGTTTCGCTTGACTAATTAATAACATCGACTTAATTTCTAAAGTCGCCTTAAACTCCGCTGTAATTAGTTAATATTTTATTTTGAACAAGCATTAGGTGGGTGGTTTTAATATTACGAATGCCAAATTTACCTACAATGTCTAACAGTACCTAAGCCTTGATATTTTCTGCGGTAGGTAGGTTTTCCATGAAAATACAATTAAAAACATTATTGTTATTCGTGTTATTGTTCCCGGTAGGATGACCAGAGCATCGCGCACGGTGAAAGCTTTCAAAAGGTCGCGAAAAAATGTTGGGAAGCCAATCCCGAACAACTCGTTGCCGTCGGAGTGAATTGCTGCGCCCCATCCTGCATATCGAATTTATTAAAAGGATTCAATGATGATCGACCACATGATCCAATCCCACTAATAGTCTATCCCAACTCTGGAGAAAAATATAACCCACAAATAGGGTAAGTGCACTATTAAGATTTAGATACTTACGAATTACTTTAGGATTTTTTAACATCTGTGTCCTCTACCCTAAGGTTGTCTGGAAGAAATCGCTCCTACAGCGATAAAATACCACATTGTGTTCGTTGCACTGCTCTTTGTACAATTTTGTGTTCACAATAAGGTAGGTACGTTGTATTGTATTGTATAAGTAACTACTTACTAAAAAATGTGGTCCACGCTTTTTTTAGGTCGGCAATGCCTTTGGTGTTAGATACTAATGTCCATGGGAATCAGTGACCACTTACTATCTGGTGGTTCGTTTATATAGGTACCTACGTCCATTATAATATCTTCTGATTTCTAGCACCGGCTTTGATTGATGTTTAATAGGTAGTATAACAGATACCTAAATCAATATCACAGTGTAAAAGTATTTGCATTCAATTTTCAATTTATCATTTGCTCTGTGTTCACGATATTTAATTTACCTTGCTGATAGTTTGTTTACCGTGTGGTGGACAAAATGTATTTAGGGTTATTCGTCAGAGTCATTATATCAGTCCTAATTATTTTCAATGCATTAAAAGTAAGTGGCGATGTGTAGCCCTTAGATATAAAGAAAGAAAGAAAGAAAGAAAGAAAGAAAGAAAGAAAGAAAGAAAGAAAGAAAGAAAGAAAGAAAGAAAGAAAGAAAGAAGGGGGAACCTTATAGAAAAATCTATTCACTCTTGACTTAAAGACACCTACATTATAATCGACCGGAAAAACTGTCACAGGCAAGTTATTCCAGTCGTTTGCGTTACGTATCATAAAAGACGAAGCAAAGCGCATTGTTCGTACCGGGGAGATGAAAATGAAGAGCTTATGACTTCTACTAGGTACATAACATAATTTCTTGAGCGCTTCCGTGTTTAGGAATGCACGACAAGGCGTCGTACCCAGTTGTTATCTTCAGTGGTTTAGTTATGCCGGAGGCTTTCAGTGCAATGGAATCTGCATTTGGTAGAAGTACCAACGTTTTAGGCCTCTTTAATTAAATAGGAGAGACCGATACTCTGCAGTGCGCCACATAATGGGTCGCAATGAAAGCGGCATTTTGGAACACAATTTATTACAATTGTTTAAATGTACCTACCTAATACCTACACCTTATAGCCCAGGGCTGTCCAAGCAGATACCTTCGCGGGCTAATTCATTATTACCACAAAGGCTACCGGGAATTTTCATAATAAATAATAGTAACAGATAACTTTACTTATAAGTGCTGCCATGCGAACAAAATTTGTGATGCCACAACACAAAATATTAAATACCTACACTCAATATTATATTTTCTTATGCAGCTGGTATTAACATTGACATTGCACATTGTAGATTTAAAACATGTGTCACGAGTCGTACAAAAACAAGTAGGTAAGCCGTTGTCTGGAGAGCTCTGTTGTATATTATTCACTTTTGTGATGTAACTTTAATATTTTTATTTAGGTGGATAGACAGAGACAAATGCGAAGCAGTGGAAGTTTTCATCATGGAATGGCTGGATCTGGGCGTGCGGTACGTTGGCGGGTGCTGTCGTACGTACGCCGCTGACGTGACGAGGATACGCAACCAGGTGAACTGTTGGCGCGACCGGCGGCGGTTCCAGAACAAATACCAGGAAGATCTGACATCCGAACAGATCCGTATTCGTGAACAAAACGCCATCAACTAACTGTCTTGTAGGCTTTACATTTTGTCATTGTTATGAAAGATAGAAATGCTAACCATAAAAGGCATATGAATATAAAATAATATTTTGACATATTAATTGGCTATTTTAATTAGTATCTCTTTATATAGGAAATTGTATTTTTCTGTTTACCTATATTATCAAACTAAAGTATTTTATGGATATCTATATCTCTATCGATTTAACTTATTTTAAAATTGACACAGTTAAAACATTTATTGACCTACCAAATTTGTTTCTGTAACTAAATATCCGTTGTGTATAATAATGTAATTAGATACGATAACTTCAAGCACTTAAGATTATTAAATATTATGCTTTAACCAAAAAATCTTTTTAATCACATTATATGATTGGATGTTATCCGCAAATTTCAATTCATCAGTTTCATTTTCACAAATTTGCTTGCTGGCAAAGCTCGCTGCTATTAGGTAACAGAAAGGGGCTTATTGCGAGGGGAGGGTTCTGATTCTTTATAAAAATGTTATTATCATTGGTTTTCTGTATAAATGATGTATGATGTAAGTATGAAAGAAACTGAACGGACGTCGATGAAAGCGAAACATGAATAATAGCGCTGAAAACGGCGGAACCGTCGACGACGGTTGACGTTCGGAAGTCAGGGTAGTTCCTGCTTCTCGTTACTCCTTTGGAATGTTGTGACGTAAAGAAAAGTGTATTTTTCTGAATACCTTACATAGGTACGTTGTACTTACGTTCATAATGATTCTACAATCTGGAGCAAAAAAGATAACAAATATGTACGTAACTTCTAAAATACCTCGAAGTTACTTAGCAGACACATATTAAGTAGGCCCGTATTGGGACCACCTAGAATCCCGACCATAATCGCATGCCAGGGGCTTGCTGACAAAGCCAGGTGTAAAGATTACCTATATTAGATACTAATCAGTAAGTATTTTGTAAATATTATTCCCAATTTTTTTATTTCATTTCCGTGTATCCCGCCTGGCTAGCTACCACCGTCGTGCTTGACAGCCGACAAATGCCTTTTAAATATTTCAAAAAAGTAAGTATAGGTTACATAATATTACATTCACCTTCGATTAAAAATTGTTGCGTTGTTCACTATGATTTTTATCATCGTCTGTAGCTTTGTTCGAGACGAACAAAGGGTTCATCAGAAAAAGGTCACATTTATACTATATCCCTGTAACAATCGTGTCGGCCCTTCCTAAACGTTCTTACCTTGAAAAACGACCCGAGTTAGTATGCTTTGGTTCAAATTAAATGAAAGTGTTTGCAGCTGCTCACCGTCAATAACCGTAATGAAAATTTACAAGTCGTTCGTAAGGAAAAAGCAATTTTCTGTGCATAAAATTAAGAATATAATATTTAACAACTTTCGTAGCTTTACGTATATTTTAGTGTATGTACTTGCGCTAACCGTATTATGGGCGTTTCTATGTATAATGGAAAATAAAAACGTTATGTAAAGTAAAAACTTCAAATGAATGCATGACGAAAGTATCTATTGCTGTAGGTAGGTACTACATTGACATAAGTAATGTGCAGCAAGTAGATACGACACAAAATTATCGAGTCCACAACTTTCGCATTTGAAATTATTAGGAAATAATGTAGTATTTTTATAAGTGTAATTTATATTGCATATCTACCTACCTACATTTTTGTACTCATTTTCATAAACACCGTTACCTAAAGCAGCGTTCGTAAGAAATGCATTCATTCAGCCGTTTTATAGTCGTCTTTCGTTACAAAATAGTCGCCATGAAAAGGAGTCTTGTTTAAATCGGTTATTGAGCACATGTCAGCCGGTGTTAAAAATTGAAATCAGAAGGATAGTTCCAAATATCTTAAGGAACGTTCAACTTACAAACTGCATTATACCTAATCAAAGTAGGTATTTAGGTAGGTACTTTAGAAATGTTGATTATTGTAAATTAAACTGGCGAAATTGCCTACTAGTCAAGTGCAGTCAAATTTTCCCAATAGGTAAACTAAATATCTAATCAGAATGAGCTTGCATAAATTTAATGTTACCTTTAGAATTAATGAATTAATTTGAGTAGTTTTACAGAATTAAGTAGAAGTATAAACTAAGAAATTAAGAATATATTGGACCTATAGATACTATAGAACCTTCCTAAAGTTTCGACACGTTGCTAATGAAATATGGTGATACTTACCTATACAATCGTAAGGGTAATACCGTTAGCGTGATTCAGTAATAATAACAACGCCGTATTAATACGTGTAATAACTACAATAGCAGTATAACAGCGTAGACTGTACTACACATTGTTATAACACTGATCTTGGTCAAAGCAAAATATAATGCTATAGTGCTCTAAAAACGTCTCCTAATGAAGGTCAGTATCGGTAACATCGTTTGACATTCTCGAAGTTATTACAGAGGCCAGTAACCAGCGAACCAAACTGAACTGTAGACATTTTTATCTTGTTCACATTATTGTTACCTAGGTACCCTTTGCCATGTCGCCTACGAGTAAGTCCGGCTCAATGGGCAACCACTGAACCGCGATGGCATCACGACCCGCTGGGGTTAGAATACAGTTCCAGCTACAACTGGCCAGCCCATTTCGCTTTTGAATCGACCTAAGACGAATGCAGTTTCATTCCGAGCGCATTCAGAGCCTACAATGAAATTATACCGCTCAGGAAATTTGGCATCTTCAGACAAATACGTAAGGTCGAAATCCCATTAAACAGAGTAATAATGCCGGCTCTTATGTGCTGGACGTATTTGTACATAGTTCGATTCAATTGCTTTCAGCACCGCAATGGAACAGTGTAAGCTTGTGAATAATGTCTTAGAACTAGATTTAGACTTAGCATAGTGTCCTTTAAACTACATTGATAGAAATCGAAGCGTGTTGCTAAAGATTTAGAAATAATATTTAATGTAGGTATTGTAATAAACAGTTCTAAATATACTAAACCTAATCAAAAGTATTTAGAGGCACAGTCGAATGATGAGATCATTTGATGCTGTTAGTGATGTCCATGGGCGACGTTGGCCACCTATCAGATTACTCGTCTGCTTATTTATTGCTATTTACATAAAATGAATTCCTACTCCAAAGCTACTTCCAAAAAGTGTGCCGTAAAAATGAAAACATTTCAGCTTTTTTTACATAAGTTAATGCTTGACACCTGATGGTAAGTGGCGATGAAGTCCAAGATGTTGGACGCAAGAACTTATTAAAAGCCTATTCACTCTCCTCTTACCTAGTTCTTTTAAATTGGTCGGTTAAAATCGTCGTTTTAGGTAAATTGGTGTGATTTAGGCAGAAATAAATTATCATGATTTATAGTACAAACAGCCACATTAGTAATTACACAACTATTGATTAGTAAATTATTTTATTGCCTTAAATTAGCAAAACAGTCATGTAAAAAAGTCTTAAAACTAAACACGACCAAATCAAGGTACATTAAAAAATATTGCAATTCAATACCAAATACTGTAAGTTACATTCCTTTACTACGATAATACTCCTTGTACTTTAAATACTAAATCAGCATTTACTTTCTTTGACGTCCTTCAATATATTTTTCGATTGCATGGCAGCAATGGCAAGAGTTCTATCTTGTTTTTCTTCGTTCAACTGGAGCTGTAAGTTCTTAACATCGAATTTCAATGTTTTAACTTCATTCTGTAGCCGCATAACGATCGCCCAGAGACTCGGGGAGCCGCGGTTCGAGCTGGAGTGTATCGGGAGCGATGGCGATCTTACCAACGAGTCTATCGACAGCGGATTCTCGTCGTCGCATTCTGAAAATAAAACTATTATATAAAACGACTAATAAAAAGCTTTATATGCATTTCTTGTCTTTTGTACCCACCTTGATCGGGAGTCAAGCGGTGAGACAAACAAGCGTTGATTCTGGACGAGTGAACATTGAAAACATTGAATGTCACCAGATTTATCGGATAAACTACTAATTATAACAAAAATAAAACAAAGTTTATATAACAGAAAACAATTGTTTTCTGACAACATGAAGACTTTGAAAATAAAATTACTATGTAACTAAATATCTATTAGAATTTATTCGAAAATCAAATGAGTTTGGAAAGCCATCCTTTTATATGAAGATTATTATTGAAGCACAACCCCACGTCACTTTTTGTTGAAGTGATCGCTCAAGTTAAACAAGGATAGGCGCGGTTATGAGATGAATAGATCTGATCTTTGGTAGCAAAATTTCATGACCGCTTCCTGGATTGGGAGGACACATTAATGTCCAAGAAGTTATCAAAAGATTTGATTATTAAAGTCATGTAATAATTTCTAGTGTAAAGACCGTACTTAATAGGCGTCCGCTCTAGGTATTGTCATGGTGAGCCAATAATGTGTCTGTCTCGGTGCTATCTAGGAGTATCATAGGATTCCTCGGACCCTACAACATTTACATATGTAATGCATTATTATGGTACTAGTAGTATTTTCGGTTGCTCGGTATGAACCTAATCAATTTTCATGAATCTACTCAAGTCAAAAGCAAAAATATTGACACTAGTATTCCGTGTATTACAGATACCATGGACATATAAAAAGAGAAACAAACACTTATGAGTCGCGAACAAATATCCATCTAGCACATGGATGTCAGCCATAAACAGAAATCAAACCCAGAACCTTAGTTTACTATGGGAAAAAATGATGGTCAATAATAATAATACTAACCTAAAGAGAACAAATATGTGTTTGTATGTTACACGTAAAATTACTGCAATTAGGAGTAGCACGCATGGGTTACTTTTTAAAATAGAAAAGTAGGTGTTCATTTTCTGTGACGTATTATGTAGAAAAAACATATGGGAAAGATATTAAATATAAGACAGTATTCTTCATATAAATAATATAAAATAGACTGATCAATCAGATAATATTTATTTAAAAATACTTAAGAATATCATCATCTACAATAAAATTCGTTAAAAAAATAAACATGATAAATATAATATTGAATAACACACACTAGAATAATGCACATATATTTTAAAACAAATTAATTAGTGACGTGATCCTCATTCATCGAGCACTGATTTGATTAGATATAAGTTAAATATTCGTTGCTACCATAGATGACTAGTACCGTAAAATAGTACGGGCACATATTTTATATAATTTATTTTTATGGTTAAGGAACTTATTGTACCTAAACAACTGATAAGAATCCAAAAATGATGAAGTGAGGAGCAAGTCTAATTTACAATTAAAAAAAATCTGCTCAAGCTCAGCTAAAGCAGAAATTTTAATAACATTTAAATACAAATTAAAGCCTATACAATAATATAAAAAGATTTTATTTTTCTCTTTACACATTAACTCAAAATTAATAAAACCGGTATACAAATCTTTGGCTTCGAACGGTCGAAGAATTTACTAAAGATTTTTTAATAAAAATGGTATAATATGTTACATAAAATGCCAGAAAGTACGAGTAAATGAGAGAGAATAAAACTGTGTAACGATGGTTTAATGTGAGTAATAAGCTCTTAACTCACAGAGAGATAAAACGAAAAAATTTACTCTGAATTTACGTGAATACAGAGGATTAAACAACTCTCGTAAATATCGCCGGTTTCATAGTAAAAGTTCTGAATAAAAAAATAAGACTTTTCACGTAGAGTTGTTTTCGACGTGAGTGCCAACCACATCTATATGGTTTCATTTTAATTTGGCGGTAGTGTAGAACTGTAGCAGTTCGCTGAAAGCAAATTTGTATGAATACTAAGTACAGAAACTTGAGAGTTCTTGGATTATATAAAGAAATTGAAAGCCACGGTTTGAATTTAAATAAGTCACAACGTAGCAAATTATTCAAATCCTTAAGGATATACTAATTTAGTATACCTTTAAAGTAGTAATATAGTATTTATCGTATCAAGCTATAGATATAGAGCGGATCGGAAGTAACGTGTGTTATATATTTTTTTGTCTTGAATCAAAAACCATCTGAATAAGGATTTGAAAAGGTACTGGATGATAAAACCCATTAACACAGTAGTAGCCTAATTTTGTCTGAAAGACGCCTACACTACAGTACCTATAATCATTAAATCAGACCTATAAAACGCAATATAGGTAGGTACTAATATTTATTACAGTGATATACAATCTACGTGTTTATATGTAGTTATAGGGTGTCCGGTGGCAGATTTATGTTTATAAATACGATTATTTCAAAAAGTAATAAACGGTGCGGGGGGAGGGTTCTTCACGTCACGATGTCGCAGTGGCAGAGTGAGCATCGCGCGCTCGCCATCGAGGCATTTTTTAAGAGTAACGATTCGCACGTAATTGCTCGTCGACAATTTTGTTCACACTTCGGTATTCGACGGATAAGTGATGGACAAGTGTGGATTTAATTCGTTACTTTTTTTTACTTATAATAAGTTAATGCTTGACTACAATCTACTGGTCTCCAAGATCCCATAACCCTCGACTGAAACACCAAAAACCATTGCATTGCCACAGGGTAACTGTTTGGTGCGCCTTATCCGATAATTGGTCAATTTTTTTTTCGAAAATGCTCGGGGCCAGGCGAAAAATGTCAATAGTGAGAATTATCGACGTAAAGAACCTGCGAGCTCACCCATCGTTCTCATCGCCCACGTGGTTCCAACAGGATGGTGCGACCGCACACACGGCCAGAGCTTCGATGACTTTGCATCGGGAAGCTTTCCCTCAAAAACTGATCAGCCGCTTTGGGGACATGCCGTGGCCACCGAGGTCCCCCGATTTAACCCCAATGGATTTATTTTTACGGTGCTACCTCAAAGAGAGTTTACATTAACAATCCCCGAACTCTTGTGAACTTAAGAGAAAATATTCGTCGAGAAATCAGTACAATTGAACCAAGTTTACTGCAGCGTGTGGCGCGGAACACGAGGCTCCGTGTGTGCAAGTGTGTGCAATTCGACGGAAGACATTTGGATGACATAATCTTTAAAAGATGAAATTCGCATTATTATTCTGTCGTTCGATATTTTAATTAAAACGATATGTCAAATAGTTTTTGTTTTATTTAATTTTAAAAACATAAATCCGCCACCCGACACCCTATAAAAGTAATTTAATTAAGTTATTTTAACGTTGCAAAATACATCTAATAGGAAATCTGATTCAATTCTAAAGTTCAAGGCAGACGAATCGCTATTAATATCGATATCGATATAAATTTGAGATCAACGCCGAATCGATTTAATAGGTACCTTATAATTAACTATGAAAAGGTAGCATTGTCGTAGTAATTAGTTAGTTTTCACATAATATTATGAAATTTACATATTTTAAAATTTCTACATTGTTGTCAACTAGTCGGTTAGTAACTTCGTTTAAGGGCATGGATTTTTTAAGGATCTCATAATGATGTACCTACTTTTGGTTGCTGTTAAAATATATTAACTTTTGGACAAAATATTGATTAATTCAATAACTGAGTGAGTGCTTACTCGTAAATGTCAGGTTTTATATAGGTAACACCGTTTTGACGTTTATCCTTAATATTTAAAACTTTATCGTAATTATATTATAACATTCAGACAATACACAGTTTACGATACAGATCATACGGCGATCAAAATCATACTTTGTTTTATATGATGTATCGATTTTTCAAGAAAAAGTTTAATATCTATAGCTTTATTCTCATAACAACATCAACAACATCGCAAATTAACATGTGATAGGTAATCTTCAGACGTAACTATCTTCATCCTACTCATGTCACAGCTAACTAAGCCCAACTTCATATAAAGTGGCACTTCAATTTGGCACGACTGTTTTCAATAAAGACATAGCCATGTAAATGCTTTGGCGTTGTTATCTTTATATGAACCGTATGCAAACTGGCTTCGACATGTCCATTTACATTTAGTGGGTTTTACGTTACTGACTACATTTAAAAGGTAAGCTTTTATTATGGCACACGGGTAGTTGCGAGTTTTAATATTTAATTTAATATAATATAATTTATTATCTTACGTGGTTAATGCTTTCGTATTTTTTTTCATTTTAATAATCATTATATTAATACGTAAAGCGAAAACTTCGTACCCCTTTTTACGAAAAATGCGCGGACGGAGGGGTATGAAATTTGGCACACCTATTATTTTATATAGAGAAGGTGTGCAGAATGCTAATATGTTTAAAAGTAATGCATAAAAATACATTAAATAAAACATTACACACACTAATTAAGCTTATAAGTTAACTACTATATTCACCTTTGAAATATGACATGGAGTAATCGTTCATGTCAATTTTAAGTAACTCTTTGTCCCTTTGACAGAATGAATTACAGTAGAATTTGACCGCAGAACGGGTAACTAGTACTTAGTAAATCCGTGAACTAACTTACTAACACAGATTTTGACGAGACACAACATTACTATGATCATAAGTTCTATCCACAAGTGTTGGTAACTAATATTAGTAGGTAATACCTATACTTATTTTTATCAATGTAATATAGCTATGTGGTATTGGATTGAAGGGAGAGCAGTTCAATGCATGCCCAAGATGAACGAGTATTATTTTATGTAACTCATGAACATTGAGCCTATTTATTTAACTTAATAGCAATTTCAGTAAAGCGACGTCCGAGACTTCTAACTATAAATTTGATTCCGTATTTTTTACATTCGTTATTGAATATCGTTTTTGCGATGATATAAGTATAAAATGTTAATTGTAGTCTAGAAGTAACCCTTAAAAACACAAGTTACACAGTTTTATTCTTCTATGAAATATAAAATTCATAGCTCGCTAGATATTCCAGAACAAAACGGATAGAGCTAAAAGTTTCAATCCAGAGACAAGATAAGTTTGAAATTAATCAAAAGTTTCGCATGACATTATTCTAAAACATGTAAGAGATTCATACGTCAACACCACACTCACACGATAAAACAATATTATAAAATGTATAATAATAAATCGAAAGGTTTGGATACTGAGATTTATCAAATTGTATTAAATACAATAACAACATACGCACCATATGAACGACAAATTGTAAATAATGTCAGGTTGATTACATAATACTTAAATAAAATGGTTAGAAAAACTATTTCTAGCACATTACGGCACTAGCAGGCAGGCACTACGCCAAATTTTATTAAATACCTCAAATTTGTTTTATTCTATTCTCAAATAGTCCCTATAAACTTCAAAATAAAACTACAAAAAGTTAGGAGCGATTATAAATCGACATATTTTATTATTTAGAAGCAACCTTTTTAAAGTGATAAGATAAAAGTTAAAAAAATGAATTTGTAAAGTTAGTCAAATAGATGCAATTTCGAAATGCGTTTTTATTATGTATTATATATTATATATTAAGAACGTTTATTAGTAACCGCGTATCTTTAAAAAAATTCGCGCTTTCGCGATGCCGATGGTTCATAGCGGATTTATTTAGCACCCGAAAATCCTACTCCTACATCTATCGAAATACATATTTCCACGATGTACAAAATAATAGACGTGTGGCGATCAGTCTACTGAACTTAAAATGGAAATTTCTCTCGGAACTTCCAATATTATGTAAAATTGGAATAAATTTTAGACGGTTGGTGCCGGACTGATGCAGTCCGGGTGTCGTATTGCACACACTGCCGTACTATACACTTTACCCAAGATTAAAACAGTGAAATAAATATATATAACTCAGCTGATTTTTTGAACTATTTTAGAATGTGAAAATGAATCAAAAATATATTTAAATCGTCCATAATTAGGTAGGTATGCACGAAAACGTCCTTATTAACGTTATGAAGAAACACGATGCGTCGATACGTTCACCGCACTAGCGAACACAGGTAGTATGTATAATTATGCATTGTAGCCGTGCGGCTAACGGACGTGCGCCGCACTGCTCCCGCACGACCTTGCGTCGAGACATTTTGTATGAAAAATCATAACCGCCCGTGCGCAGTACGACACCCGGACTGAAGCAGTCCGGCACTAACCGTCTAAATTGAAAGCACCCTAAATCCACAGTTTAAGGAGTAAGGAAAAGTTATACACAGGTACACTTTAATTATGTTAACTAGACTAATTCCAGATTTCCAGATTCCAGATTGAATAGTCATATAAGGACACGGAGAGCATTCGCCTGTAATGGAACAATCCAACATGCGTATTTACATAATAATATGTAACACGTTATGTTACCAATGCTCGAATTTGAACCGCTACATTACTCGCGAGGGAGAACCCATATTATGACTATGAGCAACGAACGATGTGCTTAATTCGCATTAAGGTAAATTAATCATTATTATTATTATAAAAAATTTAACTTATCAATAAACTGAAATTTTTATGTCCTCTCTTCTTGAGTACAAAAGTTATTGAAGAGACACATTCACAAAACGTAAACACACGTTTATTTACAATTGCGCAAATACCATTCATTAACCCAATGTCACATACCAATTGAGACGTTATGTTCAATAATGCCACAAGTGAAAAAGGTTACAACTCTCAACTTTACTTGTTAACGTAATAGTTTTATAAATTACTTCAATAAAATCGCCGTACGTACATGGGTCTGCATGCAAAATGCAATTACCTACACAGATGAAATATGCATAATTGCATATTGTTTCGTGCTTATATTTCACAGAATACGATACACATTCGAATAAATTAACTTTTCGACGTTGTGCGGAATATAATTTTGTGAGTAGGTAATTGAGTGATGTTTCCCGGTAAATCAGAGTCACCAATCTGGACTACGGCCGAGCACTTAGTAACTGCTCCTGTGTTCTGATGTTCTCACAAAGACGCGTGTATTCGATATTATTAATGGAGAGGATGCACTTCAATTACATAGATGTTTCCTGACAGGATTAATAATTCCGCCGTGTTAATATTACTACTTTAGTACAATTATTCAATAATATAGTTAATATACTACTTTTAGTTTCCGATTGTTAATCTTTAAAATAAATTATTAAAATAAATAATAAATCATTTGCCTACAAACTAAAATGACATTAAATACATAATTATGTGTAAACTCTGTCAACGTTGGTAAGGTCCAACCATTTTAATTTATAGCTCTTTAGATATAGCTGCTATACGTACAATCATGCGCACAAAAACGTATGCACAACCTTAATTATTATGTAGGTACATTAATAGATTTAATAGGCATCGATGACATAGTAGGTATGTATATCTACGAGGGACGTTCTATTCGACCAGTGGGATGATTATTATTGCCAAACAGTAAATTTATATTTAATGTTGCACTCGTATACCTACCTATTTATTTAAATGTCTTCGTTAACTGGTTGTAAAAAGATAATTCCTAAAGGTTTTATGTTATTACCATAGATCGGAATAGGTAGTGCAATTTCGGGGGATTGGGTGACGTGATCTTAATATGGATATGCCAATCAATGACTCCCACTAGGTAAGATTTATATAAAAATATTTTTCTGAGACAGCGTCTACGAATGTCGTATAATTATGTAAAAAGAAATAATTAATTGATTTAATTCCATAGAAGCCCGTGAAAATTTAGTTTACCTACATTAATAAAATTTGTGTTAATTACTTGTTTTTATTTTTATTCATACTTAAGTTGCGTTTGATCCCAATAAATCCCACCTATCATACTATCCACATTAGAATAATGTTTGAGGACATTGGCTCCAAATTGCATTACCTATTCCGATCTATGGTTATTACGCAATTCGAAATTTCATCAATTTGTTCAGCATGATTTACCTGGAAGTCTACTTGTATTATTTATGAACATTTGTCATTAGTGTCATATATAATATTTACCTACTAGTTATTTTCAATTAAATTTCATACAATTACTTTTCATAATTAAACAAATCTGCAGTAATATCTTATTATTAATAATACGTATACATTTATACATAGACTAAGAACATTTTTCGTACTATACCTACAAATATAAAACATGATAAACATATATGTAGTTAGTAATTGAATAATACATAATATTAATTATTTAAAAAACATGCATGCTTATTCAATATCATAATTTTAATGCACCGTTGATGATTATAATGTTTAAGCAATACGATCATCGAGTTTATATAAGAAGGAATACAATCTAAATAATACTGCGCACACACACTACACGTAAATAAATCTATGTTCACATAGATAACAACGTTTCAAGCGATATTGGATTCCATTTAAGTAATAATAGCTTTTACAAAAATTACAAACACTACATGCATCGCAATGAAATAACACTTCTTACATAAGCTGTTAGGAGGGCGCACGGGAACATTTAGATTTGTTAGAGGGTTCGGAATCGAAACGAGAACGCTAATGATCAATCACGCACACCCGATACGAAAATAATTATGTTATGGCAACGAAAAAATCGAGGGGTGATCGGCGAGGGGGGTGAGCGGACGGGGTTCCGAAGTCATCGGTCATCGAGGTCAATCGAAATGATGGGATTTGGTGAGATGCTTGATGAAGGTGCCGCAGCACCAGGTGGAGGAGCGCGCGGCGGGGGCGGGGTGCGCGGGGTGTGTGAGGTGAGCGGGGGGCGCGGGGCGGCGCGGGCCGGCCGCCAGGCTGGGGTGCGAGCCGCTGCGTCGCTCGCGGCCGCCGGCCAGCCGCTGCCACCGCTCCTCCGAGCACTCCCACAGGTTAGGGTTGGACCGGTTCAGCTGAAACTTGCGCTCTGAGAGTAACCGTCGCGTCTCCGGCGCTCGATACAGGTGCGAGTCAGCCGCCGAGGAGCTTTTGTTTCGCTTGACCTTCGACGACCTGCCGCAACCGGCGTATTCCGGCGAGTCGCCTCTTCGGACGACCGGCAACTTGGTACAGTTATGATGAGGGATGTTAGTAGCGAGTGCGTGATTTTGTACTTTACCAAGAGAAAAGTGGCCGCAGTCCACTGCAGGTGCGATATAAAGGCAGCCGCATGTAACAAAATACAAAGTTTCAGACTACCGGGTAGATCCGGGCATTAGGATGGTTTTACCATACTTGGTTATATAGATGTATTCGAGTAAAGGGATAGATTATGCAGTTCATGAGTATTTCGAGATGCATGGTTATAATAGTTCGTTAGTAGCGGCGTGTAAAATAAGTCCGCGCTTGCCTTGTTACCAGAGATATGCATAAGGACATTTAAAAATGCACCTTTAAGTTGCTAAAATAAAAAGCAAATTCTATACTTTGTATCAGACTAACTTTACTGAAGCATTACATTACCAACTTGAAACAAATAATAAAAACCAGAATTTAATACTGCTATTAAATATACGCCATTACACTGTTACCATGACTAGCTACTTTGTACTAAACCCAAAAAAAATACCTTTACTATAATAAATAAATAAATAATTATCACGATAACCTGAACTACTAATATATTTTCAGATCTACGAGTTTCATAGTCGACGCACTATATACGTATGATATACATAATAAAATAAAGCATGCCATTATCATCATGCATTTGCATCGGGTGCCTATACAAATATTCCAATATATTAATGCGAGTACATATAACTGAGTATTATTATGTAAATAACATCGATACAAGAGTTATCATGACATTCGTGACACCAGCAACAATGTTTAACAAAGATTGTTTAATTACCAAGCGCTACACTTTACATGATTAGTTAATTATTTGGTTTTAATAATATCAAAAATACAGATATCTCATTCTAATAACCAACTGATAATACGGTGTCTTGACTTCGCGTGTCGCCTCCTTGTCGACTCGAATATCTCCAGGGGGATATTGGGTACTGTATAATAATAATTAAAGCTATGTTAGTAGTCACCTTTACCTAGTATAACGTAAAGCATTTGTAATTATAAACTCTATCTAGCAAGGAATAGGGCACCAGCTTAAGAGTTATACGCATCTGTCTATAAAGTAGCATAATACGCATTCCACTATTTCAATATGTTATGTCAAATAGATATAATTGTTAGTATTCAAACTGTACACGACTACTATCGGTTATGTCAGTTCAAACATTATTTAATTTTATCATCACAAATATTACGATGTACCTAGCGTCAAGATATTCCATATTATCGGCGTAGCCTCACGTTGCTCTAATCTCAATCGTGTAATGTAGCATGTTATCAATTAACTGAATTCATCGAAGTGTATTCGAATACATACAGGAACGACACATAAAATACATAGATAATGTTACTGGTGTAATAAGATATTCACATGAAAATATAACCAAAATATGTAACTATAACAATAATATATAAATTGCACAAAAATAGCCAATGAAGTGTATGAATATAAAATACGACACATACCCGAAGATACGTCACCAAATAATTGCAGTATTTGTTTTATTGACCAAACTCGTGTTAACACAAGGCTATAAAATGATAATGCGCGATCTACGATCATGCGTGTCATATAAACGCGCCCTTACAATGACTTGATGTTAAATCGACTATAAATAACGTCAATACGTTATTAATCACTTGTTATTTGAATTTGTAAATTAAATTTCGTCTACAATTCAATCTGTGTATAAAGTTTTACAGATTGAATTATTACATTTAATTTTATATTAATATTTATGTACAAATTGTGATTGAAACCTGTGAAAGTAACGGAGATTGACAGTATTTATTCGGTCATCAATGAAAACACTTGAGTCACGGTAATAGTATCATACAGTATTGTGACTCGGCCCTGTCCTTGATATAAATGCCTACAGCCCCGCGCGCTAGGGCCGCGTCTTTCTAGTTGTAGTGAATGTAAGTGGGTAGGTAAATCGCACGCTTCCTGATTACAAACCCACACGTGCGATCGTCCCCATGGCGCATCTGAGGCTGTTGTGTACTAAACTCCAAGGCGCGTAGGTATGATTCGCGTTCCAACCGTTTGTATGAAGATGGAATACTGTATGATACTATTACCGTGCTTGAGTGTTACAGCGTGATTAAGATGACAGGATTTCGCTGTTTTTAAGCACATTTTTAATCACAAAATAGCTATGTGAATCTGATCAGAATATTTATGTAGCATTTATATTAATTTCGACACTCAAATCACGACCTACATTGAGAGCGACTTAGTGTGATAGCAGCTATAGATAAAGCGCTTTCAAGTGGTTTACCTATAATGTTTAGCTGTCAAGGCTTTTAGAGGCAGGAAAGATAAATCCGTGTGAATTGTCAAATTTCTTTAATGTTTAAGCTAATGTACATTCAACTTGTACCATGAATACTCCCCTTCTTGTATGTATGAACAGGCAAAGAAAGCCGTACGCAGTAAACGAGCTACACTTTTCTACGCATATCTTATTATTATTATACATAATTATTTGTCCTAAGTCCCCAGGCAATGTAATTTTGTTAGCGATAATGATATTTTGAAATACGAATATTTCAAAACGTGAATGACACGTATACATAAATAACAAGTTTTACTTATTAATATTACTAAGCAGTTTAATGATTAAAAGCGAAAAATGATTAAATCGTCTATGTCTAAAGTAGTTTTAGACATAGACGTTTTTAAACATTTTTGTTTGATCAATTTTTTTTTCACTCAGAATCAAAAAGTGAGTACCATCGTAACATATCATTAAGAATTTTAAAATTAAGTCGAGCTGAGATAGAATAATATATGTTTTTTCTTCGGTTAGTAACACAGGACGAAAGAAGGAAAATCAACAACGTACTAAAGGATGTGTGGATGATTAGATTGTGTGGGTTCACTCAATAATAGATCGTTTTAGGAAGAATGTTAGATTACTCGGGAACCCGTATTGTGAAAAGATGGTGATGAAATTCCTTAAATGTGCTGTCAAAATACCGTACAGCTCTAGAGCAGTTTTCGTATCACAGATACCTATAGCGGACATTTCACGCCAATTCAATGCTACCTATATAATTTCGTTTATACAGCGAGCAAACGTCTTCTACGTCGTCTACACCAGTAGGTTCCCATTTAAACATTTACTCGGTCGACATTTTTATGGCTACTTACTCAAACGAGATATTTATATTTAAACTATCTACTTTATAGGAAGAAAGTCCAAAAAATATAAATAATGATCACCTATAAAATGTATTACAAGAAAACGTATCTTCGGCAATATAGGTGAACGTAATCTGAACTTCACAACGTCATCTATGTATTTTAAGGGTAATGGGTAATGTAGTTTTACCTATATAGCAAAATATTTAAGTGACTGGACGCGTAGCATTTACGAATGAACCTGTGGAACATTTAGCAGGAGTACATCAACATCCACACTTATGGTAACGCTTAAAATTAACGGTCCACTAATATCTCTGGACATACTCACCAGAACTCACGGCGTTCCTACACCGCGCCGAGGTGCAGTAAGCCTCGATGACCTTGAGAATGAGTGCGTCCTCTTCGTAGGAGTTGGATTTCCTTTGATGGGGTGCGTACGGATGTGTGGGACCGATGTTCTCGTCCGAGCCGACGGTGAACGACTGTGGCCGGAGGGGGGGCGCTGGCCGCAAACATACTATGCTCCAACCTTCAATATTTGACAGTACTTAAAAAAAATATTGGAAGGAGAGTCCTACGAAGGTTAAACATTGTGCGTGTTGCCTTCGCATGCGTTTAACTAATTATTTGTGTTTGCCCTAATGTGCTTTTGACGTTTAAAAAAAAATTAAAGACATTTTTTTTCAGTTGTTTTAGTAATAATCGTTTCCTTAGTACGTGGTACGTATATTTTTTATATACACCCTAAGTAAAAATCTTGCTTTCATAATAGAATCTAATCCTAATGCAATAACTAACATACAACAGTAATTAACATACAGCTATCATGCCTGATCATTAAATTACCTTTAGTGCTATAATTAGATCCAGCCGTGTCTATAAAATCTACAGAAGAGAATTTCTTGCCAATTGGACTTTTGTTCCCTTTGGTTGGCGACTGGTCGAGGGAGTCGCAAGAGTTGAGGAGCCAGCGCGCCGACTGATTCTTTTGCTTGTTCTTTTGAGTTTGCTGAGTATGCTGTGTGTAGCTTTGATGATTGTTGAATGAATGTGATCGCTTGTGGCTTGTGAGACCGGATGATATGTCGTTGTTACTGTCGCTCGTGCCCATCTGAAATTAAACTTTATATTAGATTATGTTGTTTATACACTCAGGATATTCGATGTGTGATTTGACGTAGGATAATGCTATTAAAACTTAAAATTCAATTTATTTACACTAATCGTTTCAACTTAATTCACATTTGCTGTTTTGTGGAACTCACAATGTAATTGAAGATTAAATTGTAACTTATTAACGGATAATACCATAAATTCACATAATTTTCGGTGTTATATTATAACTATCAGAATATTCTTTATTTTTTTAACAGGATTTGGCACTAAACGAAACACTTATAAGAACAAAACAAAGCTTCCTTTTAACGCACCCTTCGTAATTGGGTTTTATACAGTCACAGGTAAACGTAGACATTGGTATGAAGCTTGACCATGCATTAAATACATGTATTCTTAATCGGTTAGTAAATGATCATATTGCAATGATTGTTTTTATTAGTTAGTACATGAATAAACACAGGCAAGGATGATCAAGTAAAGCACTGGAATACTGGGGCAAATCTAGTGACAGTATTAATCTAGTGGTTACAACTTCAAGGCAGTATTATCTTCAAACCAGTGATACACAAAACAGTATCTCTTTACAAAAAAATAATCCTTGCCTGAGTCGGTGACCACGGTTATGGGCAATTTGGCTTTCATCCACCAGTGGGCATATAAATCTGAACGATACACCACGAAGCCAGTCCGAGCCTCGGTAAAACCCTTCTGCAATTTGGACAGATCTTCACTGCGCGATCTGGACTTTTGCGTTTGGCTATAAATACTATCTCTCTGTTTCTTATCCTTTTCAATGATATCGCAGTTACGAGACTGGTCTCGTCGTGATGGTCTATTTGTTGCAGTCGCCTCGGGCTTCTCTCTATATATGCGCATGTGGTAGTGTAAACTAGGTTTGGTACGCTCAGTTATGTTCAGCGTACTCCACTGACACGGCATGGGATGGCGAACGTTTTTAGGAATCTCCAAATGTGTACTTGGCTTGCGGTACACCCGAGGAGGCACCTCCGGTTTCATTTTGATTTCTGGCACATATTTATCAATATTTCGTCTAATAGATGTTCGCTTTATTTGCGCTGCGGTTAAATGAGGATTCGTCACAAATGTTGGCTTTACTGAAGTGTTTGACGAGTCTAGAACATCGAGGCTCGTCTCTGATGTCACACTTGTGACACACGACGTTCTAGCCGTGGAGCCAAAAGGCGATGTGCATCTGCACTGGTCTTCATATGCAGCAGCCTCGATTTCGGAAAGTGTCAACTTTCTATGATCGGAATTGAATGTATCTTGGGACAAATTATTGATGGGACTCTTCGAGTGATCAGACCGTTTGTCGTGGGTATCAGAATCGTGCCCAGTGTTTCCAGTGCCAGGGTATTCGTGCATATTCAGCTCTGGTGACGCTAAGTTACAACTTCCAGCTACACCAGAATCCGAAGATCTCGGGCTAGGGCAAAGAGAACGGTTACAACATTCACACTTCCTTCGTATCTTTTGTGTTTCGGATTGTGAGCTCATCCTCTGCAAGTGTATATCATTATTTCTCTTCGGGTTATCTGTTTCCACCATAGATTTAGACATGGATCGTCGAATTCTTTTATCCGAATTTAATGAGTGTTTTCGAAAAGGTATATTAGCGTTAAGATTTACGTTTATTATTTTCAACTCATCATCTTCGTTGCGGAACATCGGAGGAGGATCGAGTATGATCGAACCCACCAAGGAATCTCTAGATTGATTTGGAGACGGTGGATCTAAGCTTTGAACCACTCCCGAATCAACAGTACTGTTATCTGTATCCTGATGATTATATTGTTCCTCTGTAGACTTCCACAACTTTGGTATACCATCATTTTTGCCGCTTATATTTGGGAAACTTCGCCTTGTAGGAATAAAATCTGTCAATTCACTTCCAAGCATCATTTGGGTGTTTTGGTCCATACTACTCAGATCTTCATAAGCCAAGCAAGGTCTCGCCTCGTAACTAGAATTTTCAGTACTACCGGAATGTTGAATAAGAGGTTTAATGAAACCTTTGGAGGTCTGTTGTAAATCATCGTCGCGTACGAAGTTGGGATCGCACGAATCGCTGGATGTCTGAATAAATAGGTTTTTTGTACAGTCGCCCTTAATTATTTGCGGCATGTCATGTTGTATTTCCTCAGAGGTATCGAAATATCGCACGTAACCAAAGTTACTCCCCCAACTACTGCTGTACGAAGATGAAATTGTTCTAGAGTGACTCGCATCCATAGCATTCTGACGTAACATCTTCGAACTAACGACTTCAGCATCAGTGAAACTTGAATTTGAATAGGATTCAGTGCTATCCGTTTCCCTGTCGCTATCATCAGAGTTTCTATCGCTATCGGAACACTCTGTTTCCGTACCAATGGTGCCATCGTTTTCTATCCTAAGTCTTATTTGATTCTTATGCCTCCGCATTACAGGCAAGCCCGTCAATTCAAACGCTTTCGCCCAAGTCCTTTCGTGTAAAAGTTTCCTTAACATCTGTCTTGTTATAACCTTTTTCTTGACTAACCTCGCGAAGTATTTAGTCAAAGAGTAATAGGGAGACGCAGAAGGGTAACTAGGCGGCGGCAACGTCACATGATAAAGGCTGCGTCGATTAGAGTTGATGCTAGACAACGCCCCTTCAGAAGGAGAGCGGGTCAGCTATGTAAGAAATTAATAACATATGATTGTACTATTTGAAATAAACAAACTAATTTACGAGTAAAATAATAATAATATTAAATAACACATTGCTTAAAGAATACTTACATGTGGCAAAGAATGTGGCTGTCCCGGTTCATGAGCGGGGCTGCTTGTATTTGAATGCTTTTGCAATAAACTGACCCAATTGTCAGCCTCCGCTCTAGTTTGACACACTGCTACTATCGTGTCAATCATAGGTCCACTAATTTCAAATGCATTTTTTCGCGTATCTGTATCTTCCAACTTGCAAACTGTGATCCCAGTCAAAGGTAGACATCCCTACAACATGTAAGATAAAACATTGTTATTGATATTTTAGAAACTGATTTGGTCCTAATTGCTTTTATGGATCTTAGGGATTCTTTTATGCCAAAAGCTTCTAGCTTTTGCCCTCAACTTGATCTCCGTGATTTTCAGAATAGGGTCCAGTGACATCAGAATAAAAGTAATCTACTTGTTAATCCAGGTGCCAAACTATATGTGTGCAAAATTTCCTCCAAATCTGCTCAGCCGTTTTCATGATTAAGTAACGAATATCCAAAAACATTTACATGTATAATTACTAATGTAACAAACATACCTCATAAACAAAAGCTGAAACTCTCTTGCTCACTGACAGTAAAAGTAGTGCTGATGGAAACAAGACGAGATATCTATCTTGATGTGACGGTCCTACTGCAACACTCCCCATATGCAACACATCCCCCAACGATGTCAGCTCTCCACCTGGCCACCCCCTGACTTCTCCAGTTACCACTTGAAGTTCTAATTCCTTCTGACGCCTCAAAGCTGCACAACCACTCTGCAATGAAATATTTTACAATATTTAACTGTTACCTATTCCTGCTCAGGAATGCTTGAATGTTTCAAGTGAGGAGACAGATTGAATAAATTATAAATTAGTCCATCCCTTCAAATACCTACAAAAAAGTATTGCAGTAACATTTAATAAAACAATGTTGAACTCAAAGATAAAATAATTAAACAAAAAACTTTAATACAACTTACTTAAATGGGATACATTGAAAATTTAAAAAATACATTAATTTATTTTTAAAATCAACTAATCTCAATCATTACTATAGATAACAGATATTGAAAATAACTTACAGCTATATCCTTATAAACAACAGATGCCCTATGTGTATCTCCTCTATCTGGATGCGCTTCGTGGACATGTCGAGCTAACTCCTGAAGCATTGCAGGATACTTGCCGAGTCGACGGAATGGCTTAGACAGCCCTGCTGTTAAAACAAGCACCCCGGGACACACAGCACCAGCATTTTCCATCCATGTATTCAGTTCCTCTCTGAAAAGGACATAAACATACAAGTTACAATAACATAAATATGATTATTATTCATAAACAACTTAATTTTTATAAAACTAACAAAATGCATAATATTGTGTGATCAGACATCCTTTATCATGCTCACACAATTAAAATCTAAATGTAAATGTTATGAAAATATTCTTATATATATACCTAAATGTTGGCCAAGATGCAATCACACAAGTAATAAAACAGACTTCAAAATAATGCTAATTTAAGACCTATATGGTTTTCTAATAGATGCTATTGTCAGAACTGGACCAAACACCTCCTTTTTTGAAGTCAGTTAAAAATAGCATGAAAAATATAGAAAGGCTGGAAGTGGGCATATAATAATAATATTTGTGACTTCTATCATACAAAAAAAGATAACCTCACTTACTTATACTTGTCCAAAATACACACAGCTTTGGGGTGACCAGCGCAATATGTTTGATGCACTGCCTTTATTTTAGGTGCCCATTGTAGAAAAAGGCCCCCCACCCTTTGATCTGGACCGGTTTTTGTAGCACATTCTTCAAGTAAACTGAGAAACTGCTCATGGGTTTGTAGCACCTCATTTATATTGCCTGTTAACTGTTTAAACTCATCTTTTGTCAGCCTAAAAAAACACATGTAATGTTGATATTTCAATGCCAATTGTTAAAAAAAGTGCAAAATTAGATAAAAAGTCAAATGGAAAAGTCTAAAAGATACATTACAAACTTCACACAACTTGAAAACAACATATCTCTATGTTAAGTCACTGTAACATATCTTACAGAAATCCTTAAGCCTAAGCCTAAAGCAAGTGAAAATTCTAATAAATATTCTAAGAGAACAAATAAAACTGTTTTGTACTAATACAAACTTTTACCCCCAAGTTTACCCTTTTAGGGCATGAATAGTAAAAAAAAAATAGTTTTGCATAAAAAGGTTCTCTGCATTATCTGATAGACAGTGTTAAAAATTTTCAGGTACATCATACTTTCTGATCAATAACAATTTATTAAGTTATGGTGAAGCTACACCCCTTTGTAAGACTTGACTCTCGTGACTCGTGACATGTGATTAATGTTTGTATTTCTATGTGTATTTCTATGTGTATTACCTTCGTAATTAACTATGGATCACTACAAAGCCAAGACACTTACATATCACTTTTCTCCAATGGTTGCAAAAAATTGCTGACCAAGCCTTGCATTTCTGCAACGTGTGCTTTTTCTGAGTCAATGATATCTTTAAGGACGACATTTCGAAATGCTTGGATTTCTGAAGCTGCTCTAATAGGTGATGTTGTAAGGGATCCAGAAGTATCTGCAATGAAATTAGTTCAGATGTTGATTATATTTTAAACATATTTTTGACAATAATATACATTATACTACAATCAGGACATTTGACTATTATGAATATTGTATATGACATAGGTACATAATGTATAATTACATTGATAGCCAAGTTTATTCACCCGGGAATTACATATAATTATATCCCGGTAATTATATTTAATTACCGGGTGATAGACTTGGCATAAATATAATAATATACACATTTACCCAAGCCTAACCAATCTTTCCTACTTTTTAGTTAAATATACGTTGTTTTTTCATGGCCATTTCCAATTTCTGACTTACATCTGATAATCTCGATGATGAATTTATTTTATTCGTCTGTTAAGCAGACAACTAGACACTATGTATAATCTGGACAAATAGTTATTTATATATCATCTGTCCAATTACTGGAAGCATTGTCACTAAGATGCCAATCTTATGATCTTATTTGTCTAGTGATATAGGGACAAATAACTACATAATATAGTCACTTTGTACAATGATTTGCTGTGACAGTTTGTGTATTCAATATTTTTTTGGGTAACTTTTGAGTATCTTATTAACAATACATTTACTGGGTTTAGATTTACCATCAGAAAGCTTAATTAACTCGGATCTCCGTCAACATTAAAAGGTCTACTTCGCGTCTATATTTTTCTTTGGAACAATTTATAAACCGTCATTCGATGGTATACTTTGACCAGACCGATGAAATATTTTCAACACAAATAAAATGAAATGAAGTTTAAATGGAATTATTAATTAGTTAAATTTATCTATATTTAACTAAGTAGGTTGTCATTAAGTTGAATGTTGAGATACTTCAAATGTGTACTTACTCATTGTTAAAAAAATTTAGTGAATGTTTCTAGGAAACTTGTAGGAAAACGTGATTGTGAGTGTGAGTCACCATAGCAGTCATTAATAACAACCCTATTTTGTAATTTTCCTAAATGTGATTCAATTTATATGTATCCAGATTTTCTAAATTAATAATGTACATTGAAAAAATATACCTTTATATTCTGTTACATAGTTGCTTGGGAACCACCCAGTAGTCTCTCCCAAGGTTCCCTCCCACCATCCTCCTTCCTCCCTTTGGGTGACAGTAATAATGTCACCTTTCTTGAAACATAGTTCATCATTGTTTTTACCTTTGAATGAATATATCGCTTTTACTAAGCAATTATCACTTGACATTTTATTTCAATAGATTACTATTCCTCATGTTTCCTACAAAAAAAAACATATTATTCAATATTGTACTTTAACGTTTAATTCTAAAGAAACATTCAATTACAAAATAGAAAAACATGTAAGGATATACGGTTTATTGTATTCAAATTTCTACGCTCTACAAGCTTTATTTTTTACAATAACCTGATGGCTATTACGACAAAATGATAAATTTCTTTTCAGGGACGCTTAGATCACTTCGATAAAAGCCATATTCGACGGGAAAACTAAAATATTTTGGGATTTATGGCTCGCTATAACTATATTCAGTAGGTGGATGTGTGGGCTCCTTCTACAATTGATTTGTCTAAAAAGGCTTAATAGAAATAAGTTGTACATACGTAATAGATTTACTGGTATAATAATCTGAAAGATTGTGAATTATTTTAGTAGGTTTTCTGACTTTTCTGCGTACAAAATTATATCCGCTTCATTCACGGTCTTCCAAAAATAAATATATACAACAGATAAAAAAATCTAATTTTAATAATGACGATTTGTCTTGACAGAATTGACAATTTGACATTCTCGACTAATCCAGACGATCCAGTGTTGCCAGCCTCGACTAAGTGTCCCCCCTCTCCCCTTAGCATTATTTCGAAATTCACTTCTCTCCCCTAAACACTGAGAGAGAGAGATTAATTTACAGAGAAGATTTTTCTACTGATTTTTATGGGAGACGCACCTTCATAAAATTTAATTCAACAATCCAATCGATGATCTTCTAAGTTACGTTATAAAAACAGCTACAAAAGAATTTCCCCCTAAAAAAGTTATCTCCTGAAAATTGCGTCAAATTCTACCCCTAGTGTATGCCCGTAAAAAAATATGGTCCCTAAAATACACATTTTCTTCTAACTTATCCCCAAAGGAGAATGTCCACTTTGTATGGGTGTTTTGGCCCAGAGTGAACAGCCACTAAAAATAAAAACGATATATGGAATTAGTAGCTTTAGCCAGTAGGAATCAGAAAAATAATAAAGTTTTGTATCCAGGTGTTCCAAGTTTTTTTTAAAGAGATGTCTTGAACAAGGTTTTTGAAATAAAATAATTATTTATTTTTGATATTTTTTTAAATTATTCATCTTCATAAGTTATCAAAATTGTCCATAGGTAATGCGTCTACAGTTGGATTAAGAGTGGGTTTGTCCGTATTCAATGGGGGGTCAACATTTGGGTTTCTATCAGTAGGTACCGGTAGGCATGCAAAGGTTGTCGTAAAAAGCGTCATCGGTGTCCATTATAAAGCAAGGTCGAGATAAAAAACGGAAAGACAAAGAAATGATAAGAATTATCACAATATTCACAGTGCGCACGAGTAACTTCCACAACTCCACAAGTCCACATCAAGTCCACATCCACAAAGTGTGATGTGAATTGTGAAAGCGAATGACATTTTGATTTTGGTTTGGCAAATTGACTGACGCACGTCACGTCATGGCCGTCGTGTCTATGAGCTGCATAGATTAGTGCTGCCATGAAACTCGTTACCGATAAAACAATTAAATCGATTATATTGATAGTCGAATTTCTCGAATCTGGTAATATTAATAATTATTTCTTATTTTTTGTGTATAAGTTTAAAACCTGATTTTTTCGTTTTCTTGATGTTTACTATTATGACCTCCCTGGCGCAGCGATATGCCCTGAGTCTTATAATTGGGAGGTTACCGTTTTACCGGATTCGATTTGCGGCTCGGGTCTGTTTGGGAACATAATTATTAATAATTTCTAAATTCCCTTAGGTATAGTCTAGAGGAATGCTTCCTTCTTAGTTACCGCCCTACTGGCAAAGACGATGCCGCGATGAAACCGATTAGTGCATAATATATAGTTTATATAAAAAAACGCCATAACCCTATCAGGTTAGCGAACTTCCATCATAGACTGCATCGGCACTTACAATCAGGTGAGATCGCAGTCAAACAAAAACACATCCATCTTTTTATGTCTTTCCTAGTTATTATTACATTAGGTACATCGGTTTATAGAATATTATATTTAATCGATTGTAGTAGTAATGTTATATTTTTGCTGACAACAACGTAGTGTTTAAGTACTCTGTGGTAAACAACGAAATCAAAAAGCAGACCGGAAAATATCTACGAGTAATGAATATTATCAACTGAAATACTAATTATCTATTAGTGTAAATTGATACAACCACGAACAATGAAAAATCGTATTTTAATTGACAATATTTTTTGGTATCATTGTTTTTTTCTCAGCATTCTGTCCACGCTGGGCCAAAAATGGACAATCTCCTTTAGGGGGAAAACCCCGAAGTGAGCGACACTGGCCTAATCTATCTCGCTCATCCAACGATATCAAAGAGAATAGATAGACCATAGATTAGTTAAGGTACTGATACAAATGCTTTTAAAAAGCATGCTTTCGTGCTTTTAAAAAGCATGCTTTCTCTTAACCTGTATAATCTCCTAACCTTTAAAGCTGTAACACACGCTCGGATTTAGTACGGATGGACCACGAATTTGGTACGCTTCCGAACCAAATGTGACCGTCCGTAGAGTATTCCGGCGAACATAATTATTATTAATTGAGTCCGCCACGGTCCGCGATATAAGATATGAAGAATATATAAACAAAAAAATAAAATTGGAATGTCTGTTTGTAAATAACCGCTTTTTACTAGATGCATGTGGATGTATACATTTTTGTCTGTCTGTCTGCCTGTTTGCTTGAGCTAATTTCTGGAACGGCTGTACCAATCCGGTCGTCTGTAGCGAGAACGGATTTGGTGGTGGATTTGATCCGCCGGACCAAGTTCGAGCGTGTGTTACAGCTTTTACGGAGTCACTAAATGCTAGGGCAACACTATTGTCGGTCGGTGTAGGGTCATAATATTGTCAGAGTCATAAAATAAATGGAGTCAGAGTAATATTGAATAAAATAATGAAAGTAAACATCTAGAAAAAAATACGTATAAAAAATACATACCTAATAAAGGTTGAACTATACGTTATACTAGTCTGTATGATCTGCATAGAATAAATATCTGTTTAATCTTTGTATAAATAATGTTGTCTGTGATATCTATAATCTGTGAATTTACTGAAATCGATCAATCAAATTCAAGTTCAGTTCAACTCAACATTCATAACTGTTTTGCTTTGTTGATAGAAAATAGAGAAATGATATAGAATTAATGACTGAGATAGAATTAATAATTATTTAATGAAGTTATTTTTTGTTGCTAAGCTAATTAAAAAAATATATGAATTCAATCCTCAGACAATAGCAATGATTTGATTGTCAGTTAAAATTTTTATATGTTTTTATTGTAAGTTATATTTTCAATTGAATCTCGTTTTCAATTTAAAGGTAAAAAGACAACGGACAAACAGTAAATGTAATAAATTTATAATTGTGTTGTTTGTTATTAAATAAACATGGAAAAATCGCTAGAAGACAGTCTCTTTCAAAAAATATTAGCAGAAGATCATGATGGTATTTTGCAATTGCTCTCAAAAGGTATTTTCTTATTGATTGATATATTGTTTAATGTAAAACGGAAACTATTAACGTAAAGGTTTAGTTAGACACAGGTGCCCTTAATAATTAACTACCATGCAGTATTATAACCATGGGGTCTTTTTAGACACAAGTGTGTATCTAGTACTAATGAAAGTAAAATAATCATATATTTTTTTCAGGTGCTAATCCTAATAAAATTACTCGTCTTGGAAAAACAAGTTTAGGAGAAGCAGCCAGATTAGGGCATACTAATATTGCAAAGTTATTAATTGACGCTAGCAAACCTGACAAATTCTCATATAAAACAGTGGGCACCTCACACATTCCAAAGAAGAGACAATTAAGAACTCAGAAGCGAAAATTTAAAAGTAGTGGTCAAAATGAAGAAACTGTGATTAAATGTAAAAGTTTAAATGACAGAACATTAAAGTATTCTAAAGGTACAATAGAGTGTAATCATTCTATAACTAATGATCAGACAGTGGACGGGAACCAAGGGTATTTTGTATTTATACATAGTGATGGATCAAGTAGTGATGAAAGTAGAATGAACAATGTTAAGTCACCCTTAAGTCCACCGTCCCTTGTGCTATCGCCTCAGGCAGAACTGGAATGGGATGAGGATATAGGAACTGTTGCTCCTACAACCAGTGAAGATGAGACTTGGTCATCTATGTATAGGTAATTTTTTGTAAAGTTTTAGGTTATATTATATACATAGTGCAGAACAGAGAACCTTTGCAAGCATTTACTTGTATTGCAAATATGTGTTTTTATCATATTGATGCAAAAAAGTGAAAACACTGTAATCCACAAAATAGATAATGTTCACCACAGCCTATAAAAGGGTTAAAAATAGGTTCAATTTTAACCATGTACAAAATTTTCTATTGGTTGTAGAGGATGAGATTGGACCATTTGAAGCAGATTTTTTTTCTGATTCCAAATCTGCAATAAACAAAAATTGGCATAGGTGTGGATTACAACATATCTGCTTTTTGCATTGATATAGCTATGTAATATAATCAATACATTTTGTTAATACTGACATATAAAATATATTGGCAAAATTCTCTGTTCAGTAAATCCATAAGTTTAGTTACATTGATATATTTTTAGGTGGTATGCAGCAATACTAGAAAACTGTGGAGAGGCTATTGCAGCTGCATCAGTTTTGACAAATGGAGTGGACCAGCAAGATGCCTTTATGAGAACAGCCCTGCACTATGCATCAGAACATGGTCACACAGATGTTGTAAAGCTTTTGATAGATGCTGGTAATTGTGTAGTTTTAGAAACATTGTACTTTTGTGTATCAGATTGAATAACAGCACACATGAAGGTATTTTTGGGTTTCTTTTTGGTTTCTTTAAAAGTTTTATTATATATTTTTTAAAGCAATATATAAGTTAGAATAGTAATTAATACACAATTTACTATAATCTTTTGGAAAGTGTTTCCTTTTTGTGTCATAATTGAATTTTCATTGGATATACTATCAGCATGAATTTTAACAATTTAAATACCTAAGTGTAATTTTATTTTTTAGGATGTAAAGTAGATATAACTGCATCAGACGGGCTAACTTCTTTGCATGTAGCAGTAACAAGGAATCACACAGAAATAGTCAAGTGTCTTCTTGAATCTGGTGCTCAGGTGAACTATAAAACTCATGAAAAAATTACACCTCTACACCTTGCCGCATCCAGAGGATTTCTAGAGCTGGTGATTTCATTTTTTATTTAGTTACATAGGATTCGAAATCATTGAAATTGATAGTGTAAAAGAGTTCAATGGGGAGCTTTGATAACCGAATCAAATTTTCTTATTAACTGAGTAATTTCTTACTAATCTAGAAGCATTAAAATTAATATGAATTAATCCTTTGATTATAAACATGTTAATCATTCAGGACTATGTGGTTCTATACAATCATATAAAAGTGTTTATTGATAAGTTACTTGACAACATTAATTTTTATAGGTAAAAATTTTAGTAAATAATGGAGCATACGTAGAAGCAAGAGACACAAATGAAAGAACACCATTATATTTGGCAGCAGGCAGGGGTCATGTTGAGGTGGTTAAATATCTCATTTCTGCTGGAGCCAATGTCAATGGTGAAGAAATACATGGTAAACATGTAATTTTGAAACCTCTTGGTTTATTACTTATATTATGATGACCATAATATAAAATATTCAAGCATATTAATACCTACTTGCTTTATATTGTTTTAGGCTACACTCCATTATGTGAAGCTGTTTGGCAGAGATGTGCGGACATTGTGGAGGTATTACTGCGTGCAGGAGCTAGAAACACACACTCTCATAAGTTATTGCACAATGCAATAATACAACGGCAGGTTATTACAATTTTTAAACTACGCGTGAATATTTAAACTATGTGGACAACGACACCGCCTACTTACAATAATTAGTACTTACATACATCCAATCCAAAATGAAGTCTAGTAAAACATATTTTTCATTTCATAATCCATCTTATTATAGCTTTTACTGATTTTCTATTAAATTGGACAACCTTTGCGTTATTGGATTGAGTTATTTGCCATTTGCCATTTATGTTGATGTGTTGGAATCATTGTTTGAACTTGTTTTAGGAACAAATAGTGAAGCTGTTTGCGGATCTAGCCGGAGGCATAAACTTGACCAACGATAATGGCGACACGCCATTATTATTAGCGGCGAGATTGTCACAGCCTAATATCATTCACACTTTAGTGTCTAGAGGTAAGAAGTTTTCCAAAAAAATGTCCTTATAATTTCTAGTGGCATAATATTAAGCTATTTGAAGAACATGGTATTTAATAGTAATGAACTAATGATATTCTCGATCTAGATTGATGTGACGAAACAACACAAGGTCAATTTAATTTGTGTCGACTACATTCACAATGAGGATGTATCTTGTTGCTGCAAATTTAAATAGTAGCTTCATCAGAAATATTGAACTAGTAAAAATATAGAATTCTTTATTATTTTACAAGAAAATTATTAAAAAAAATATTTTGCTGAATAAAACTGAATTGATATTTTTTATAGTGTTTCAATATGGTAATTTCATTAGAATTTAGTCCGAAAAAACCATTCGTGCAAGTCGACACTTTTTCCCTGGCACCCGCTACCGTGTAACGACGTCGTGTCTAAGTCGGGTCAAAAATATTGCTGCAGTATGGATTTGAAATTGTATTAACTTTTTTTATAGCACACTGTGACCTAAACCCGCATTTATGCCACGCTTTTCCGTGCGTAAAGTAGTCGATTATAGCACGGGTTATGATGCTAACTTCACACCGTGTACAAGTTCACACTTACACTATTGACACTTAGAATCTGGCAGCAGACAAATTATAACAAATTTAGGAGGTAGTTACGAATATTAATCTGGCAGCAGACAAATTATAACAAATTTAGGAGGTAGTTACGAATATTTAAGGGTGTGTTCCGATATACACTGCGAGCACTGTAAGGTGTGACGTCAATTTAGTATATTACTAAGCCGTTCTTTATAGTTAACTATACTGGTTATTTTGTAAAACGGCACGCAGTAAAGTATACTGTCATCAATTTATGTAATACCTAAATATGCAAGTGATCTGTTTAAGAAGAAAAATAATTTGGCAATTGAATTAATCGCATAATAAAACGGCCACTTTGTAAAACAATATTCAATAATTCAATAATAATAATCAATAGCATTATTGTAAATTTCTGGACGCTTTTAATCATGTGATCAAAGCACTGAGAGCATCTTACCTCGAAAACACCAGTGCTTACGAGTACAATAATGACAACGTTTATGACGTCATAATATTTATCAAGGATACTGCGTCAGTATACTGTAAATCCATAACGGAACGAATTTCTCACCAAAGAGCACTGGACAAGTGGACATGGACAGTGTACTCGCAGTGTAATTTAGTGTATATCGGAACACACCCTTTAGGTTGCTAGGTAACCTTAACCCGCATTTTAGTCATCATTTTAGTCAAATGTTTCTTATTATGATCTCAGTAAATGTATGCCTATAATTTAATTATTGATGCTCTGAAATCAATGCAAAAATGTTTTGAGATATATAGTTTTATAATACATTTTAAACAATAAATACTTTTGAATGACGTTTGACATGTCGGTAAAGCAGACAAGTTAATAATACTTTTGAATGACGTTTGTCATGTCGGTAAAGCAGACAGTGATCAATTAAGAACATCAACAGCTTCGTAAACATTTCCTTTCTTTTATTTCCATGTAAATAATTATATGTTTGAGTATAGGCGGGTTTATGTCACTTGTGCTATAAAATAGTATACGATACTCGTGCGTTAAGTAGCTATATTATTTGTACAGTGTTTAGCGCACTCGCTCCGCTCGTGCGCTAACTTCACACCGTGCAATAATAAGCTACTTTACGCACACGTATCGTAATGTACTATTATAGACTCGTTAATTGACTTTTCACTTTTATTTGGTTAAATTGAATTTTTAAACTGAATTTTCATTTCAGGGGCAAGTATTAATACCTGCAACAGTTTCACTGGAATTAACGCGCTGCATGTTCTTGTGGAGAGTTTAGACTCTCCCAAGGAGTTTGAAGAGGTGCTTGTGTTCTTGCTAAAACATAATATTGACATGAATGCGACTTCGCTCACTGGAGACACTGCTTTGAACAGAGCCCTTCTATTACATAGGTACATATTATTAAAACATTTTTTAAGTTAAAAAAGATTTTTTTTACACATATTTGTTTTTTTTTTACAAAATTAAAATTATTTAGAAATACTAAAAGGTTATGTTTTTATGCATGTTTTTCTAATATTTTATATGTTGAAAAATAACCTAATATTAGAAACATTATTGTTTTTAAATTGTTACAGAGACAATGCTGCTATGATGTTGATACGACACGGCGCCGATGTTAATGCTGGCGACCTCCACTCGCGAGGGATTGACAATTTGTGTATCGCAACTAAGAGACGAACACCTAATCTAGCGTCCATGCTTTTGAAAGCTGGCCACAGCCCTATGATGGTGGATTCCACAATACCCCTAAAACCAGAAAGTACAGCGCTTTGGGTGTTCGATGCCTGCAGAAATCCTTTCAGACTAGCTGACATATGTAGGATTCGTATAAGATCGTTCCGTAAAGATATGCCCATGTTGTGTTATATAGCTGCCTTGCCTCTACCGAGCAGTTTAAAGAAATTCCTCATGATAGAAGATGAATCAGTTCCGTAAACAAAATGTATTATATAATACATTTCTTGTAATGTTCAAGGATAAACTCTTATCACGAAATCGTGTTCAATGTTCGTAGAGAAATTAGCATGTATCAATTTACATCAACCAAGCCTATTGAATACATTCGTTACGTATTGTTTTTTCACAGTATTCTGTGCTATACGAATCATGTTACGATTAGTACCTAAGTACCTACATAGGTATAATTATACCGAATTTTGTACCGCAAGCCAGTGCGATACCCATAGGCTAAAAATTTAACTTAGTTTGAAAATATAATTCCGATTTGTATAGAAAAGTAAATACGTAGATTGAGGCCTAAATAATCTAGTCACTACCTATTCAAAATAAATTTGGGCCCAAGTTTAGAAACATAGCTGGTATTGAAATTTGTAGTAGGTATTTTAAGTAAACCCAAATAACCCAATAACAAGAGATAAAAACTGGCCTGTACGCAGCTTTGATCGGTACCCCACTTCTTTTCACTCGCATATTATATAAAAAGTTCAATTTGTTCGCGACAGTAGTTTTCAAATGAATTTAGTAAGATTTTTGGTATGAGGAAAGGGTAGAAAGCGAAATGTGCCATCTTGCGATTTGAGTTGTTATATTTTACTAAACATTTTTTTGTTTTGTTACACATAATTATGGAGTCATTCGGCTGCCTGTTAGCGGAAACGTACGACGGTTGAAAGGAGAGAGGATCTATCTATTTCTCTCTACTAGCGTCTAGAATATAAATTCAATTCAATTAAAGTACGGCCGACGGTTCTAGGCCGCTCTGAAGTTAGGCTTTCGGATATAGTGCGTGCGCAGGTATTGTACTTTAGAGAGAGATAGCGACACGAACACTGAGCGAGTGACTGAAACAAACAATGCTCAGTGACACCCCGCTCGTCTTGCCACCATTTCGACCCTAAAATTGACTTCTGCGCAGCGATCCGAACAAAGTTCAGAGCGGCCTAGAATCGCCGGCCGTACTATAACAGTTGGAAGCCAGGCTACCCTACTCTATTATAATATCACTATGATATAGATACGCGTGTAATAACGATACACTTGTTCATGTAAAGCTGAAATTATATCACCTACGTCTTAACCACTGCTCGAATAATCAACCCTGTTGGGTCCACTCATTCAGCCTTCTTACGCTACGTCTCGTCTGACACTGCTTCGCACTAAAAGATCAACTGTTGGAAGATTTAAGCTCATTAACCATTGACATATTACTATCATTAACCGAAAACGAAAGTTGACAGATATCTTCAAATTGAAATTATTAGAACGCACATGAGTTGATCATAAGACCTATTTATTTATTTTGCTATTTTTTGTTTTCACTCATATGCACTTAGATAGTTAATCTTTATTTATTTGATCTACGATATTTTAAATAAAAGACGAAAGTTCGTGTTTTTTTTTATTGAAAGTTCTAATACATAAAGTCGTACAACGGTGTACCTACATTGGTGAAAGATATACTAATGACATTTAGAATAAAGCTGATAAACTATATTTAGTGATATATAGTAATAAAAGTTGATTGATCCTACATGTACGTTCTTACAATATTAGGGTCCTATAATAATAATATGTAGAGTATATTTTCATTATAACTAAGCATAAATCGAATAATTACTTAAAATAATGTATGTATCCATTTATTGTGTTCACGTTTTCGTATCCTAACATAATTTGCAAAAAACTTATTTACACAAATCCAATTTAATAATAATTAAAAATGAAAAAAAAATAGGATGTCTGTAAAGTCGGTTTACGGACGATAGTTTTACATGATAACGTCATAAACAAACATTGATGAAAACACGTTGTCGCGTATTCAACATTTGTTATAAATAATGCCCTAACCACCGCCCGCTCGACGCTTCCGTCGAGGTGGGCGGGGGTTATTGTAAAAGTTCTCGAGGAAGCTTGTGTGGCGGCGTTCCAGTAGCAGAACTATTCTAACTGCTAGCTCTGACGTCACGCTCAGGCGGAACGAGACATTTATCGTGCGCGATGCCAGTGTTCATCAATTTATAAAACGTTATCACGACAAAACATAAAGCCAACTTTTTTGGTTCAAATGCAACGATAAATGTAAAATTACAATTAATTAAATATATACAGCGTTTGTAAATCCTCCGAATGAACACTTGCGCAATCAATTTTGTAAATATTACTGGTATAATGGTGAATATAAAAATAAAATTTCATAGTTATTATTGTTTTACCTATTGAGAAACATACTACTACTTTCTTATGGAACCGTAATTCAGTCCGTCGCGCCTGGAGACTATTACTTTTTTTTTACTTATGTCTATTCTATTGGATAATGAACATAATGTGTCTAAAAATCGGTATATTTCAATATCAATAAATAGGTTAATACATTTAACATTATTATATACAAAAATAAATACCCATGTCGCAAAAGTAGAATATAACAAGGTAGAATTTTCCATAAAATGGAACAGATTACAAATTATTTCTATTTGTCCCATTTTAAAAGCACAATATAACATACCTACATTTTACTGGATACTTTGCATAAATGTTACACTTCTAAAGCTATGTTTATTTATCTTAATGATATAAATTGATGTAATTATATTATTTTTAGACAGGGTGATAGTTTTAATTCAAACATATTTAGAATGTTTACAGATAAGATTACATAAAAATTAGTTACGTAAAAATCTAGTTTCATTTTAAAATGTTGATTATAATAATTATAAAGGTCAAACCGGACTATGGCGTCTCGGCGTAATGCGGTTAGACCTTAAAATGATGGCTTATTAATAGTAGGCATAACATCGTCACTAATGTTATCTATGACTTCTTTGCAGTAACATATAAGTTATTATATTAAAAGTAGCTGACCCCGCGAACGTTGTTCCGCCATATTATGTTTATTTTTCACACAAAAATACAAAGAGCGCGATTTAAATTTGAGGGGCGGGGGTAGGAAAGTGAAAATTTGGGATCATGTGTATTTTTTTATGCCACACCATAAAAAAATAACCATAAAAAATGTATCCAAAAAATAAAAAATAAATTTTAGTGTGGACAACCCTTAAAGTTTAGGGGTATGAAAAATAGATGGTGGTCGATTCTCAGACCTACTCGATATGCACACAAAATTTCATGAGAATCGGTCGAACCGTTTCGGAGGAATATGGTAACTACCATTGTGACACGAGAATTTTATATATTTACGAGATGAAAAAACTACTATTTCGGCATTCATTCTAACTAAATATTGACATATTACCATTACCAGTGATTAAAAAATCGCCTTGTTGAAGTTCATTGGAATTTGTATAATTTTTCAATGTGCTCTTACAATGCAATAAAAATATCATGGTGGATGTGTCTAATATTAAAAGTTTAATAGGTGAAAAACTGAAGTTTTCTTATTACAAGAAGCAAATTGACTTAAATATTAATTGCTCGCTTGCCTGCAAAATCCCTAATGTCATTAAGGTTGGGGCAGACCTCAGTTATTATATAAGTTAGGTTGTAATGTCCATTTTCTGTCATTTTGTGTAGAGCTGTCTTACCATCTACATCTTGAATTTTCAAATCAGCTCCTGACTCTATCAAGAACCTTGTTGTCAATGCTTTACCTGAAATTCATTTGAAATTTAGTGATCAATAAAAATTGTGAAGGTTGCTTTAGAACTGTCCTGGTAAAGATTAGGTACAGAAGCCTTAATAACATTCATTTTGACATTACTAGAAATTACATAGTAGTTCCAATAAAAAAGGACCCCTTTACAAGTCTTCCTCCTGATTGCGGAGGCCGAAAGTGTAATCCACCCGGTGCCTATATGGCTAAAAGGCCTGCAACAGTTTCATGACAATAATAATCATTGACTGATGTTTACTCAACAAGTCGATCCAAGCTGAGACTGTGTACAAAATTGGTGAATCCTTGAATTTATTCATACAATCAAAGAACACAAAAGTCATAAAAATCTTGGTGATTTTCTTTTTTCTTTCTAGCTGACAAAGAATCTGCCATGTCTTTGGTGTTACTCAAGCCCAGGGGTCTGTGATCACTTACAATCAGGTGGCTGCTATGCTTTTTGTCAGATATTTATATCCCCATGGGCCATCTATTGCTAATCACATGGTTTCTTCTGGTTATTAGGGATATACATATTAAACTATTAGGGTAGCTGGATTGGAAGCCCAAGAAATTTTATAGGTGTTACTAAAACGGCAACAAATAGCTCACAATGCGGCTATGTTAGTTTTCAACAAAATAGGTATTTTTAAACTATTCAAATTAAATTAATTTTGATGTTCACTGCATTACTCACCGGCAGCAGCAGCCTTATGTAATGGTGTGGATTTTCCGCATCTAGTTTGAGCATTTATTGTTGCTCCATTTTGCAGTAGTAATCTACAAATGTCCACTTGGCCACTCCTAGCTGCGTAATGCAAAGGGCTGTAGCCATAATTATCTAGGGTGTTAACAGTATCTCTGGGATCATGTGATTTTTCAATTATATTTCTAACCTTCACTATATCCCCTGAGAATGCTGCAATTTTATACATCAATAAGACTACTACTTCACATAGCACACTTACTTGAAATAATGCAACTATTATGTTCCAACAGAATCTAAATAACAATGATAAAATTGGAGTAATAGATTACCTGCATTCCATATACTTCTTTCCCAATCCATATCATTCAAAGTTTGAGTTACTGATGGGTTACAGTTACTAGCAAGACAGTTAATATGTACACACCCATCAAGGTGATCCGTTTCAGGCTGTATTTCATCCATATTTTAAAACAATGTATTTTACTTGTGTAGAGTAATTAGATTTCACGCTGTAATGTCCAAGTAATTTCTGTCTCTCCACTACTGGAAATGACCTTATAACCAAGTAGTGCCAATGAATTTATAACTTGCACTATGTGTGATTTGACCGTGAGACCATTTACAATGTCAGCTCCCGAACCTGGGTATTTCTTAATCAATGCCTTCACTTCTTCTTCACCCAAACCAAATACAGAACAATCATTGGCGTACAATGATCCCTTTATGGCTACATAGACAAAACCATCTTCCATCAAAGGAGCTAGAGTAGGACTTTGAGGAGACTTTATGTCCATAATTTGAGTAATAAAAATATTAAGATTGTGATCTGTTTAAACTTCGTCGTCTTTGTTCGAATGTTGATAGTGCATAGCCTCTTTGCTAAAATTTGTTATATTGTCTTGTTCAACAATTATAGATGGCTCTGGTTCTGAAAACTCTTTTCTCATGGTCCACATGTACTCATTATAATCTTGTTTCACTGCAGTTGAGCTGGAGGCAACAACTTTGTATCCCAGTACCTGCAGAGAATATTTGTGCTACAATGTAATCACTGGAATATAGTAATTTATTATACTAAGTTAATATTAATATATAATAATATTAATATATATAATAAATTAAATTTGCTATACTAAGTTAATATACATTTGATGGATATTTACTTCGAGGGCACTAAGAATCACACAAGGATGTTGAAGATAAACAATTGTTGAATCGTCACAGTATCCACCACATGCAAATCTTTTTAATTGCTCTATGTCACCAGCTGAAATTAGTAACACATAATACGCTGAAATTAGTACTTATTAATATTAAGAGACAAAATCACTTCACTAAGATTGCTCCTTCTTCAACACATAAATGGGTGAAATTGACACGCATCACATTATCACTTACGTCTAGGCAAAATTTCTAGATAAAACAACAACAATAAATCACTACTATCTTCTACTCTGAGATAAATATAATATTCGTGGGTGTAGAGCAATTTTTATGTCAACAAAGATGAAGTCACAATTTATTTGTTTGTACCTTTTAGTCCAGACACAAGTACACGCCAAGGGTTTTTATGCCCGTACGATGCAAGGTTACCTCTGATCAAAATGTAGGGCATTGATTACGGATAATAAAGACTTGAAACGTATTACAGTGGGTTGTACTTTGTAAGTTTATCAAAAAATACCAAAATTTAAATTCTAAAGCAAACAAGTAGGTACCTAAAATTAAGACAATGATGATGTTTTCAACAAACATTCATTCATTTAGTTTTAGTGTTGCCGCTCGATAGTCCATTATCGAGTCTATCGATAGTCTATCTATAGACTATTGATAGTTAGGCAAACACAATAGTATCGATAGGATAGCCCTATCGGTACTATCGATAATGTTGATACTATCGATCGTAACGATAGCCCCGTGAGGCCGTGAGTGGCAATACTATCGACACACAGCAATACTATTGATAGTATCGATACTGTCGAAGCTCAATATCGAAAGCACTATCGATAGTATCGATAATAGTCCACTACATACTATCGATACTATCGATAGTTTTATCCCATCGATAGTGCCCTTTTCCTCGATAGTATTGCTAATACGACCAACGACCTCTTTATTGCGTATGATTAGTTTTTGTGATTTAAGTTGGCAACAATAATTTATATGAGGGTAAATTGATAAAATTAAATGAATGATTAATTAGACCGTAATTTTTTTTCTCACTCACTCATATCTATATGTATACTTATTTTGTATTGTGACTGTCATAGTCTGTGTGTGATTTAGTCGCAACTCACAAAGCTTTGATACTCTGTGCAGAGCATGGAGTATAGAAGTAAGGAACGCCATCTCAATAGGTAACAAATTGTTCAACATCAACACACTGAGGTACTGAGTCCTGCGGCAAGCAGTAAATAATAGTTCAAAAACCTGCCAAAACAGCGCTAGATTAACTAAATTGACCATATATTATTATTCAAACACTTGCTATAGTAGCACCATCCTTGTTTAATACCTTTCGACGGACACTTTTTACCCAGAGAGATGGTGCTCCTGCTCCATAATAGTTTTATAGTACTCTCAAAGCCATAATGTGTCTTTATAATGTCATGAACATCGAACACAGACCAACATTACTCATTCGGCCATTAGATGCCACAAAGTACTCTACTTAAACTACAAATTCAGATGCGTTCCTAAAGATTTAAAGTCTGTTGGACATGACTTGCCTATAATATAGACACCTGGTGAGTGTGGCCAACATGAGATAGTACGAAATAGTACAATAATTGTATGCGCCACAAGAAAGATAACTTAAAATAAGACGATAACTTTGCTCTCCTTGAAAAAATCGCCACGAAAACTGAGACAAAACATTGTGTCACTCTGTCTCGTTTTTTGTCGTGTCATTGGCGTAAGTTGTTCCTTTTCTTTAGTAAGTGCGAATAGTGCGATAGATAGATGGCATCCATACCATAGGTCTAAAATTATTTTCTGTACTGTCTCTGACTGATTTGGATTCGTAACGATTCCGTTTCCGAATCAGTCAGAGATCACGATTCAAGAGGAAGGAACAACTTGCTCACACAAAAAAAGGAACAACTTACGCCAAAAAAGAGGCGGAATGTAAATTTATGTTTTGTTTCGCATTGCGTGTCGTTTCGTTATCGTTCTATCTCATGTTGGCCACGCTCACCAGATGTCTATATCGTTCAGTGTCTACATTTTTCTCCAATTTTGAGCAGAACTATTTGGCTTGATTTCAGACTGTATAATTATTTTTTTAATGACAGATAATGTTTTAAGTTATGCCACTAGAATAGAATCACTAGATGATAGATGGCATAGCAATAGCATGTTTCTTTTATTTTTGCCCGCTTCCAACAAGGGCGGATCCACCGATAAGGGCACGATGGGCATGCCCACAACCCAAATTACTTGTGACGTCACATTTTCACCTCTTCTAATCTAAAAAATCAGTTGACCTTACAGGCAATGCCCTTAAATTCCCGTTAAATTGATATTTCATGAAATCTCGAAGTTATGTTGAAAAAAACAGTAGGTACCTACTCATTTTCAAAATTTTCGTCAACGATATCTCCCGAACAGATTAACCGGTTTTGAAGCACTTTGCAGCATTCGACGCTGTTTTTTTAAATAGATTATGGACTCGTAACTAAAAATTTTTTAACTGGTAACTCGAAAAAGATCGGTTTGTTGTGGTTAATTGGATATAAATCGGGCATTATTGGTTAAAATGTTGAAGAATCAATAATTCATCGAAGACACTTTGCTATTGTAACATTTATTTTTTTATTTTTACTTTATATATACCTAATTAGGTACTAAATGAGGAGTTATAACAAGTATAGATATAAATAATTTAATTACCTATGCTTCCGTCGATACAGTACCTACCTAATAAAAATTATGAATTTGATGAAGCTTTAAGTTCTTCTGAAATTATGCTACGTTTGTCAATAGGCGCATTGTGTGCACACAATTCAAAGCTATTCTTATATGTATAAAATATTTAGAAGAAAGGTTTAGTTGGACGATAGGCGACAGAGACATTGCACTATATAACCGGAGATTAAACATGTAGCAGGGAACTGCACTTCAGTAACAGCTAGGAGCTTACAAAATATACATAGGTACTTACGCCAATGGCACATTGCACTGAACAATGGCTATGCTGAATAATCTATATTTAAGTACTTACTCGTAGACGAGTATGTATCAGCTTTTTAAGATCTTACTGCGGATAAGGCCTTTTCTAACAGAGGTTTTCACTAATATATTGTGGTAAGCTCCACAATACATTTAGGTAGGTATTTGTTTCATTTCATTTCGATTTTAATATTTTAAAACAATTGAGGCCGTTTTTGATTGTGAGATTTTGTATTAATTCATTTTTAAAGTTCAAAATGACAAGCAATTGAAAATACTTATTTAAAATTTAATTCAAATCTAAATCTTTCTTCGCATTTCCTTAGCAACTAAGTATTGCTTTACGTTTAAGTATTCCGAAGTTTACGACATTTTTGGTTTCCCCCCAGAACCCGCTGCCAAAATAGGTAGGTAGGTACCTACTTCTTAAATTTTCTTAAAGGAGATCTTTTCCTCCTTAGTGCTTCCTAAATCCAGTTTTTCTCTTAGAATTATATATTGTAGATACGAATTACGTACCTAATAGGTACGGTTCATTATATGGAAGGTACGAATATCAAGAGTTGACCCGAGCTAAAAAAATGTGCAAAAACGCAAAATTTGCAGTCTTTAGTAAAAGGGTAAAAGATTTAATGGAAAATGTGCTGTCAAACAATCTGTTTCAGCGTATTGAATGTTCCGACCCTTGGTCTCGTGTATTTTCGTAATTGCTTTTACTTATGTTTCGAAGTTGTGCATTTCAAAAGAAAAGGTTAAATGGAATAAAGAAATAATGTACTAGTGCGTAACTTGTATATTCTTATTATTCCTGTGAATAGTGTTTTATTCAATTCCATTTTAACTGCTGATTTTTTAAAATTGTCCTCTATTTTTTACCTGAATGCGTGATTATCTGAATGATAATAATTGAATTTTGTCTTTCTTCAGTTTGCATTATTTACATTTGCAATACTTTTGGAAGCATTGAGTTGCTTAATTTTGCTTTATTTATTTTCTAGTAAACCCGCCCCCGCTTCGCTTCGGGAAACCTGTCTCTTAGTAGGTACCTTCACTCCAAAATTGTTAAACGTAATCCTCGTTTTCCAATTACCAGTAACGACTCGTTAAAGTCGTTCCATAATTATAATCTTTTCTAATATTATGACGTTTTAGTTACGCATCGTCGATAGTTCTACTATCCGTAAGCAAAACGATTCGTTTTCGGAATTCAGGAACCGGGCATAATATTATCGAACCCTGTCAGCTTATAAGTATAAGGTAACCTAAATTATTATAAGAGCTATATTTGCCCGACAGTCGGAAGGTAAGCAGCTTTACCTACTCGTAATAAAATAATTAGTTTCTAGGACCCAGCCACGAAGCAAATACAAAGTATAATAGTATAATTATAATAAGTAATTATAATTATAATAATAGTATAATTTGTATTTTCTCCGCGGACCCAGACGATCCTTCTCAAAAAAGTTCTTACGTAGTTACCTATAGTTAGTTTACGATATACCTATAGATGCAATTGGGTTGGAATGAGTTTTGTAACTGTAAAATTACTTCTGACTGTATTTTATTCTGGTCTATTTAGTTTATTATGTTCAAATAAATTATGATTTCGATTCGAAATCATTGTTGTAACGCTTACCTAACCGTCCCACTGCTGGGCATGGGTCTTCTCTTACAATATGAGGGGTACAGGCCATAGTCCACCGCGCACTAGTTTGAGAACATTAAGGACAATACTCAAGTCGACGCCCCCGGGGAATAAAATCGTAATAGACAAAAGTAAATTTTACAGGACGAGCAATAAACTGTTATTCTGTTTTAGCTCATAAACTAACCGGCCTATATTAACACACAATACATCATTTTTTTCAGTATTTTTTTTTCTTAATAAGTAGCTATAATAAAAAAATATATAATGTATACTTTTATAGTTATTACGAAAGATGTATAATACTGATTTTATATTTAAGTGTATCCTAAGTAACGGCACATAACGATTTTATTCTCGTGAAATTGTAATATCATAAAAACTATATCCCTACATTACGATGTTTTTCTACAGTATTTTCATGAATGAATGGTAATTGTAATAAACTAATACGATTTTGTTCTTGTAAAAGCTACCAGTGTCTTTTTTCGTAGGTATAGCTATATAACGACTTTGGAAATAGTATCACATTACTACATGTTTTCAAATTCATAAAAATTTCAATTTTCATGTCAATAATAAAGCAGTAATATACGTTTACCGTTCAAGATTTACCAAACTAATTTAGGTAAAGCATGTTATTGAAAAGAGTTATCAATTTATTTACGTGAATAAAATCGTATAATGCCTTACCGATTTCTCGCGATATGCGTTCGTTCCATAATGAACGACTACGATGTTTTTACGGGAAGAATTTGTTACATGATTTCCGTAGAATAAAAATAAAAATTGTTATTACTTTATGAATTTTCTGTCAAAAAATCTAAAAAAAAAATCAGTAGGTGTATTTCTACCCATAGATGCCGAAAATGCAAAAACATTAAAATAGTGGTAATAGCGCATAACCATTTTATTCCCCGGGGGCGTCGAAGTGTGTAGATCTCCTCAAGATGTTTTTCTTCACCAAAACAAGTAATAATTACTTTGATATAATAGTGGTGCGTGCAGAATGTGCGGTGCGGTGCGGACCAACGGCTATCACTGCTGTTGATTTAGAAACAATTGTCAAGAAATAAAAGATATTTATACTACCAATATTTTACTAACCCTTTTTCTAAAGAACTCTGTAAAGAAGTCTGTAAAAGTCTGTAGTAGTTCGATTGTAATTTAATCACTTTTGCAAACTACTTACCTACTTTACTTATAGTTTACTAAGGGTGGGTTGCATATCACGTGGTTAAAGTAAGGTTATAGGTACATGTCGGTTAAAGTAAAATTTAACCGCCGAAAGAAACAAAACTGGGTTGCATCAACTAACCCTCGTTAAATTTTGACTAAAATTTAACCCTAACCGTAACCGTCCGAATGCGATCGGTCAACGTCAAAGTTAACCTTAAAATTGACTTTGTTTGACATATGTCTGTATACATTTCCGATAATATTTTGATATTAATTGATAAATTATTGTTTTTACGTAATTAAAAATCGGTTACAATGTTTCAAAGCAGTAGAGTGATTCGATCTATGCATAATTGATGAAGATACTTCATCCAATGATTCCAATGACGACCTTATCATCGAATACCTACATTACGGCAAGAAAGACAAACTTCTTCAGGACAAGAATTGATCATTTTCTCTGGGATGAGGTGGACTTTGTGGCGCGTTTTAGGCTATCTAAGCGTGTAGCTAGGTATTTCATTTGTATATTGGACACAAAAAAGTAATACAAACAGGTAAGCACTTACTTATTGCAATGGTCCAGTAAAATCGAAATTATGTGTATTATGAATTCTATTTACTAAAACCTAATTATTTATTTCAGAAACCATGCAGTATCAGTAACTGATCAAATACTACTGGCCTTACAATTTTATGCATCAGTATTTTTCCAAAGATGTGTGGTGATACAAAGGTGTACACAAATCTACTGTTTACAGGATTATATAAAATGTAAACGAACAATGAAACGAACGGAATTTTATTATAGATTTTAATACATCTACCCATGAACGAGCCACCAGTTTTTCTGAGTCTGAAATTTGGTGCAATCAGTTTAGCCTTGTTCCTAGTATTAATCATGTGAACATCACTCTTCTTAAGGAAACTGTCAGAGTATTTTTAATAACGTACATATTTATTATCAACAATATATTGTGAAACTACATTTAATATATTTATTTCTTTAAATAGATTTCTTAGCGAATCCCTTCCCTTCATCTTCCTTATGTTTGTCAATTAATAGTTTCAATTTTTCTATTTCATCGGCTGAAAAATTAATGAAATCATTGAATTACTACACACAGTAAAGTAAAAGATGTAGGTACATCACAACCAAGATGACAATAAATTAACAAGAAGAAACGTAGGTGTGGTAACTGGCATAAATACTTTTATGAAGATATTATATGTGACATATGCCTGTCTTATATCATGTCTTAGTTTTTGCTGAATAAAGCCTAATTACGGGTATTGTTTCTCATTTATATCAATTTATTCAGGAAAAAATGGATAAATACTTACGCCCTGAGCGATTCGACGCAGATCCGTCATCGAGCACCGACAATGTGTTTTCCTGGATACACTGGAAAAAAACATTTGAAAGCTTCCTCGCGGCGGTGCAGACGGATGGAAAACCTTGCAGCAAAGATACGCAATATCAACTATTGGTAAATCACCTATCTCCAAATGTATTTTGTTATATACGGGATGTGAAAAACTACAACAATGCTATTGAGAAATTAGACACACTCTTTATCAAACCGGGAAACGAAATTTACTCACGATACAAACTCACTAGAAGACAACAGAATCCAGGTGAGACTGTAGACAAGTACGTTCAAGAGCTTAAATTATTAGCAAAAGACTGTGCTTTCAAAGCTGTATCCGCTGAAGAGAACGAGAGCGAATATGTGAGAGACGCATTCCTAGCTGGTCTATCATCTGCTTCCATCCGCCAGAGACTTCTAGAAAATACCTCATTAAACTTAGAAGATGCACACAGGCAAGCTCGTGCACTTGAGATGGCGCAAAATAATAACGAGCTATATCAAAAGCCGTCAACTAGTGGTGTATACGTAAACACAACTGCTACGTCAAGGCAAGATTCATTGGGTAGCGACTGCTATTTCTGTGGATCCAAGAGACATCCACGTCGTATGTGTCCGGCATTCAATGCAACTTGCCTAGCTTGCGGCAAAAAGGGCCACTTTGCAAAAGTATGTAAGAGTAGACCTACGCAACAGAACGCTTTTGCAGTTTGCGACGATGAGAGCCAGGAAAGTAGACCGGATACTCCAGCGAAAGCTTCTTCATGCGTTGTAGTGGCTAGCAGTGATCTTAGTAAAGCAACCATTTCTATAGTAATCAATAAGTCTATACCTGCCAAAGCATTAATTGATACAGGAAGCTCGGCTAGTTTTATTAACAGTAAACTTGTTGAGGACTACAATTTTCATAAGACAACTTGTAAACAAAATGTGACTATGGCTGCAACACACATGATCTCAACTGTTAATGGACTATGTATGTTGAATATCGAACTGCAGGGGCAAAGTTTTCATGCAGAATTTTTAATAATGCAAGGATTATGCGCTGACGTCATTATTGGACACGACATTCTTAAGAAACATAATACACTCGAAATGCACTTTGGTGGTCCTCGTACTTCTTTAAAACTATGTTCCCTAGCACGCGCTAATATTGACCCTGTGAGCTTGTTTCCGAATCTTCTGCCAGATTGCAAACCAATTGCTATTAAATCGAGGAAACATTCGTCGGATGACGCTGCATTCATTAGTGCAGAAATCAAAAAACTCTTGGATGATAAAATCATAGAGCCTAGCTTCTCACCTTGGCGAGCTCAGGTTCTAGTCACATGCGCCGAAAATCATAAGAAGAGGATGTGTATCGATTATTCACTAACCATCAACAAATTCACCCAATTAGACGCGTATCCCTTACCGGGCATCGAAGACATCGTAGCAAAGGTAGCAAAATTTCGCGTATACAGCAAAATCGACTTGCGGAGTGCTTACCATCAAATACCGATTATGGAACACGAAAAACCTTACACTGCGTTTGAAGCTGATGGAAACTTATACCAATTTTGTACAATTCCATTTGGTGTAACTAATGGAGTCGCAGCGTTCCAGCGAGCTATCAACATGATCTTATCTAAAGAAAAAACGCAAGGAATATATGCACATCTTGACGATATCACTGTATGTGGGAAAGACCAAAAAGACCACAATGAAAAATTAAAACACTTTCTCGATATTGCTACTCGTTATAACTTAACACTAAATCTAGACAAAAGCGAATTCTCTAAAGAGCGAATCAATATTCTTGGCTATAACATTAACAATGGCATTATAAAGCCTGACCCTGACCGACTACGCCCTCTTTTAGAGCTCAATGTTCCAGAAAACGCTGCTTCTCTAAAACGAGCTCTAGGCCTTTTTGCACATTATTCGAAATGGGTTCCTAACTTTTCAAAAAAAATTCATCCCCTTGTTGCACACGAAACATTTCCCATGAAGCCAGAAGCGGTGAATGCTTTCGAAACAATAAAAAAGGAAATAGCTGATTCGACTCTGCATGCTATTGAAGATAATGTTCCTTTTACTGTAGAAACAGATGCTTCAGACCATGCAATAGCCGGAACCCTTACTCAAGAAGGCAGACCGATTGCTTTTTTTTCTCGGACGCTTACAAGTTGCGAAAGGAACTATCCCGCTGTCGAAAAAGAAGCGACTGCCATAATTGAATCGATTAGGAAATGGCGACAATTTCTTTGTGGAAGAGCGTTTCGACTCATCACAGATCAAAAATCAGTAGCATATATGCTCGACCAAACGCATTCGTCGAGAATAAAAAATGATAAAATACAACGCTGGGGGCTAGAATTAGCTAACTTCAAATTCGATATCCTATACCGACCAGGCAAACAAAATGAAGTTGCTGACGCTCTATCTCGAGCAAACCAAATAGCTTCAATGACAACAAAAACCGAACTTCGCTCACTGCACGAAAGCCTTTGCCACCCAGGTGTAACGAGGATGATCCATTGGGTTAGGACCAACAATCTACCATTTTCAATTGAAGAAGTTAAAGAAATAACTAAATTATGCCAAGTTTGTGCGGAATTAAAACCTCGTTTTCATAGGAATGATGGAACGCTCATAAAAGCAACATCGCCCTTCGAAAGACTTTCTGTTGATTTTAAAGGACCGTTACCAACGGATGGTACTAAAAATCGTTATATTTTAACAATAATTGATGAGTATTCACGTTTTCCATTCGCATACCCCTGCTCAGACCTTACTTCTGATACGGTTAAAAATAAACTAACAGATTTATTCGGAATGTTTGGAATGCCGACTTATATACACAGTGATCGTGGGGCTACGTTTCTATCAGAAGATCTTAAGAAATTCCTACATGGTAAATCAATAGCCACAAGTTATACAACACCCTACAACCCTCAAGGTAACGGCCAAACAGAACGATATAATGGTATCATTTGGAAAACAATAGAATTGGCATTAAAGACATAAAACTTACCTATAACCAAATGGGAAAACGTGTTGACAGGAGCGCTTCATGCTATCCGCTCCTTACTATGCACAGCAACCAACTGCACCCCCCACGAACGAATGTTTGTTCACCCCAGGCGTTCTGCTAGAGGTCAGTCATTGCCTACGTGGTTAGAAACACCTGGACGAGTTTTATTGAAGAACCACCGGAGAAAAAGCAAATATGATCCAATTGTAGATGAAGTACAATTACTGGAGTCGAACCCACTACATTCCCGTGTCCGGTACGACGATGGGCGGGAAGCAGTAGTGGCAAACCGCCATTTGGCCCCCAGTGGTAATAGTCTCCCTGAATCAGACGTAGATGAAGAGGAATGGGAGGAGGCTCGAGAGACAAACGAAGACGAATTAACCCCGGAGAGCTCAGACTTACGTCGATCTGTCAGACATCGTCATCCTCCAGCTCATCTGGATGACTATGTCTGTAATATGCTGCCGGGGAGAATGTGGTAACTGGCATAAATACTTTTATGAAGATATTATATGTGACATATGCCTGTCTTATATCATGTCTTAGTTTTTGCTGAATAAAGCCTAATTACGGGTATTGTTTCTCATTTATATCAGTAGGTACTCACTTTACTGACCTGTCCACATTAAAGTTGATTTGAATTCCTTTTTAGTGATTACGATACCTATTTAACTTCGATAATATTACGAAAATTAACCTTTAGCGATGATCGATCAAAGAACAAATCAACAAAGTACAAACAGTAACAACCATTGAGTTTAGCACCTAATGACAGCTTTGAAAAGCTGCCCGCACTGTCAATTTGACAAGAGTCGTACGACATTTTAGCACAATGTTGCTAGTACAAAATATCTTCCACACAAAACAAACTCAAAAAACCGGGAAGGGTGTCATAATTGTCATGGCAGCCCCATTAACCGGCGTTACTTTTGACGAGGGTTAAAAAAGGCATTGTGCAACGCTACATGCAACTTGACCTTCGGTAAGAGCTTGGTAATGGTTATAGCATGGTCAAAATTAACGTTGGTTACAACGATAGCTAAAATGTACCAAAAACCCACCCTAATTATTTATTTATCTACTTTTGTGCGTAGTAACCTAAAGTGAGATTTAGCCTCTGAATCTAGAGCTCTCTAACTTTCTCGATCTTGTACGGTTTCTCACCAGTTACCAACTAGAAGCTCACGAAGATCTCCAGCGATATTTCTGACGCCCGAAAAGGTACTGAAAACGGTGATAAGTCCTCACGTTTAAAACGGTAAATCACACCATAACAGCAAGCTCACTTTTAATTTTGAGCACTATTTTAGGACCCTCTGTAAGCAGTCGGACCAATCCGTTAGAGCAGACATTCTCCCAGACGCGACAAAAGTTCCGCTGTTGGTACAAACATTACAGCATTATTGGGTGTAAGCAAAGTATGAAGCAATTAGACTGTGCAATTAGTTTGTGAAATTTGACTGTTTTAATGGTACACGGATATAGTACCTACTTTTTACCACGCTTTTATTTCACTCCTACATGATACGTAGGTTAAGTACCTTATTTATGGAAGGTTCCATTTAAATGAAATCAGAATTTTCAAACTGCTGTCATTCTGGTTAATAGCATCAATTGTTGCGGTTCGATATGATGTTATTAAATATTTTACTTAAAATTGATAGAATAAGGCTCAAATAGAATCCGATGTTAAACTTCTCTGCCAGTTTTTTTACTTCCCTACCAATTTTAATTAAGTACCTACATAGTTAGACATTATATTTCAGCTTTTTACTTAAATAAATACCTACGTATCTTAAAATGAAATAAAATTTAAGTGAAATGTTTCTATGTTGACACGGTATTTATAACCTACTTCAGTCTTTCTCTACGTGGGCTGTAACTGCTGTAAGGTCGTGCTTTAAAAGTGGTTGATAACAAATATTCGATGGCTAGTGAAACTATGATTATTATAATTATGATTATCAGTAAACTATGATATTAGTAGGTACTCGCGCTAAAGATTAAAACCACTTATTTGTCATTTACTTATGAGAGCAATGAAAAACGTCGTTACCGTGTACGAACATTTTTTGTACAGTACCTAATGTAAATTGGGTAAGATGGTATGTAAGTTTCTATTTATATTTTTTCAAAAGACTCAATCATAAGTAGTGTTACCAGGTTTAGTGGGTCAAAATTTGGGACAAAACAAATTATTGTAAAAAGTGCAAAATTGAAAGTTAAGGTCGACCTTGTTTACTCAGTAATTTTGCCTGCTTTCGGCCAGGCAAGACATTAAAGTCCGTATGTTATAGATTAATGTTAGAGTATGTAAACAATTATTTGCAAAAAAAAAAATTATTTTCATTCAACAGCATTTAAATATTAGGTATGTTTTGTTTGTGTCTAAATTCCCGATGAAAGACAATATAGAAGGCTTGGTAAAAATTCGGGACATCGTAACATCGTCGGTGGAAACTCGGGGTACTGACGTGAATGAGCTCCACATAATAGAACTTTTGAGGATTTTATTCAATAGGGTAAATTAGATCGGGGAGCAGCCAAGTAGAGAATTTGTAAGGCTGGGAAGTATGCTCATTAGACAGTTATTGAAATTCCGAGTTTTCGCTTGTTTTAATAATCAACTTTGTATTCAGTTGCTGTACCCCATGCGAGCAGAATCCATACTTGACGAACATATAGCGCCCGGTCGACGTGTCACGATTTTAAACCCGACCAAATGAACGTGCCCCATAGGTGATAAACATTATAAATAATGCGCGATTTGATTATTTCAATAATTGTTATCACATTGCCTTCTCATATTGGGCCGTTGTCAAACTGCGCGGGTACCTATTTTTTGCAATGTTCTATTAATTACTTGGTCCATAACCTATGATTTATTATTAACTATTTTTGTAGTATTATAAAACAGTTTTGTTGTTCTATAAAATAGAAAGAAGAATGGCAATACATTATTTAATTTCCTTTTTATAAGACCTTCATACAAAGTTTTGTCTGTTATCCTGAGGAAAAAAAAGTTTTCCGAGATGAAAAGTTTTCTAAGTAAAAAATAGTTGGTATTCGGATCAGGGACTAAAAGAACTATTTTCTATGGAAAAACACGAGTTAATAAGAAATCCTTTAAATTTAATCAAGGAAATAATTGACTACGTCCCCAAGATAAAGAAACATTTTCTGATCTAATAACAACCGAGCTTTGTGTTTTACACATAGAGTCAATATTAAATTGAGATAGAACATCTAATTAAAAAACAATTTGTTATAACAAAGACTTGCGACTCCCTGGAGGACGTCGGGTTCGTACTGTTCAAGTGTTCACCAGTTCACCTTCAATTTCATTCAATACATTTAATTTTTATAGCACTAACCCTGCCTAGTTGTAATCATTTTTTTAATATTAACTGTTAAGGAATCTGCAATTAGCTGTTTATCACATGATTGAATAATCCCTATATCAGTGGTATGTGAGTGAACTTTATTTATCGATCAATAAAACAAAATTAAAGACGGAAATAAGATTATTTATTTAAAAAAGCCGTAAAAGCTGTAGGTTACTGTTTTAGTTTCTTGTAAAATTACAATCGAAAAAATTCGATTCTAGAACAATTAATACACGCTAGTAGAATTAAAACGAGTGGTATAGTGGGACACCAGATAAGAACGAAGTTCCTTATTATAAAAATATTAATTTAAAGTTCTATTCAAGGTTCTAATTCAAATACTTTTATATTAGTAAGAACAATTAATACACGCTAGTTACTAATATAAAAGTAGTACTTTGTAGTAGTTTTTGAAGCCTAAAATAAAAACACTAGATTTATAGGATAGCCAAGTAGTAGTACCTACAGACTGGACTACAGTGATCTAGTCTCACTAATTGATGTCTTTTTGCAATACCTGACTTGATGCTTACTTACTGCCGCACTCAGAAACATTCATTAAATTAACGCTAATTAGTAATTTACTAATTATCATCAAATCTCTTAATGAGCGGTGCTTCTCAGAAACGTACAAACGCAATACGTACAATAACTGTTTATGTCAAACTGACTGACATATTTGACCATAAGTGACATTACACTGAAACCAAACGTCATAATCTTCCATTAAATAGTTAAGTAAGGATGAAACGTTAACTGACTCTGAGTAGCGACTTTCTTAAATCTATACCTGAGGAGTTTCTTAAGTAACGATTAAGCGACTCTGAGTGCGGCAGTTAGTGTTTTAGAATAAACGATTAAATAATATATATTTTTTCTTACCTAGTACCTACATGAAAGTTTTGAATCAATTTTTATTTATTTTCTGAAACTCAACCATGATCACTTTTGTCATGGCAACGGAAATCGGAGATTGATCTCGTCGGTGGTTAAACAACGACTTCAACGTCAATTAAAACCCGCGTGACGCGTGACATGTGGTATGGGGCTAACGTAATAACTATTTTTATAATATAATTTAAGCTGTTATTGACCGAAGACTCAAAAATGACACATGACTGATATACAAACTTAAAGATGCCGAAGAAAAATAAGACTTTATTTTAAATAAACACAAAGATTTTACAACTGATGGACGCTCGGATCCTAATATTACTTCTACATAATTATTCATACGCGTTGTATTTCGGGATGGTTACCATGTTGGACTGCCGTTCTGAGGATCCTGGAGATTTTCAGCGAGATGAAAATTTGAAGTAAAATAATTAAAAATGAAAATGAAATATTCATTTCGATTTTTGTCTTTGTGTGATGTACATATTATATGGCACTCACCAGCTCACGACACAGGAAAACCTAGTGTGAGAGGCTGTACGCTCATAGTGAACGTTTAGCGATATTTATTTAATTTATATTTTAAACATGATCATTATTATTTCAATCTGTTCAGGGGTTCCCACGTGATGCTCGAAGAGACAGACAGACAAACAATAATAAAAAAGCTGGTCTCCAGATAGGATTTGTTAGCGTCCGCTTACATTAAAATTCGTTTTAGCTAGTATTTAGAGCTAAAACGTAAATAAGGGTTAGCCCTTATCGCCTCTGTTCTGTAGCTCTAACTGCAAGCAATTGAAGCAATGATTTCTAGTTAAAGTTTTAAATCATATCTTCGGACTTGACCTTACGCGATAAAATGTTATGGTATACCTACGAATACTATTTGTGGTGCTCATTCCTGTAATAAAATTGCTTTCAATATATTATTGTCTGTTATAAATATATCACTGAAATTTGACGTTGGTGTTAAAAGCAAATGGAGTTTGTAGTTATACAGTATAAATAAGTTTAACATCCATTTTCTAGCAAAATGATGGTAAATCCAGAAGTAAGGTAAATTCACTTGACATACGATTAGATTGGTTTAGTGTGAGTTTACTAGATTATGTTCAAGTTTCACGCTGCTACCAGTCTACTAACTTTTGCTCGTTAGTCGGTCTTTATGTAATATTTTAAATACTATTATTTCAATGTATAAATATGATGGAGGCATGGTACAATAACTACCTATATCAAGTAGAGGGTTTATTTGGATAAGCGATGTACGAAAAATGTACTTATTTGTTTTACGTTTGTTATAAAACCAAAATCATTACATAACGCATGTAGAACGAACATAATATTTAAATACAGTTTTTCTTAACAATCGCGTGAGATTTTATATTAATCTCTTCACCGTATTATGAAATTAAGAAACTTACGAATTAAAAACAATCTGACAAAATCTTAAAGACTACAAAGTTTGTGCTTCGGGACTAATCTTAATCTAAAAATTGCGTGATTATAATTTGCCCGGCCTCTACTTCACGCAACTTCCTGATTGTTCCAACTACCTGTGATATTATTATTAAGGAATAATTCAATTAGGAAAAGTATTTTATTATGATTACCATTATATTAAACAAAAGTGTGAGTAAAACAGCTAAAACCTGATTTATATCATCTGACTTAATTATGCTGGTCTCGGGTTTCCAATATAAATTTATTGGGTATGGATCACAGCCTTGTTTTCATATTCCGTGATTTTTGAATTTAATGTTAATGATATAATATGCGCATTGGTAGACTTATACATGACTGAGAATATTATCCAGAAGAATTCCCAGACATTCACTAGGTATGTATTGTTTTCTTTACCAAGTTAGTAGTACCTAATTTGTTTCCATTACGGACATCTCTGAAAAATTACAGGTGCGTATCTACTCCAATTTTCTTACTGGTGAATATTTGATTCATGAGGGTTCCAATATTCTTCGTTTAATCAGAAAACTAAAAACTATGTTACAACTCCAGAAAGGTACTACAGGGAATTTCAGTTAAAAGTCAACGTGAAAATCACGCCGTGGGGAAACTCAACGACTTCAGTTGATTTGAGCGGAAAATGCGATACGAGCAAATGAAAAAATTGTGTTTATTGAGATTTAGTTATTTCAATTTTCACTCTCTGGTGTCAATAGAGTAGAGGTCGTTGATAATATTGAAGCTCGTCTCGTCTTACGTGAGATTGAGGTCATTGAGGAAGAATTTCGCTGGTGTAGATTTTAAAAGAAAAGTTACGAGTACCTATGTATGTATATATTTATTATTTGACCTGAAAAAATATTTGAAAAATTAAAAAAGATGTAAATAATCCGGGCATTTTTAAGGTGTATCTGTCCAAAGATGTGTAGGTAAATAAGTACAGCCATTTCTATTTTAGTAAAATAAATACTCAATTCTTAACACATAGGTATACATAATATAATAGCAGTGATAGCCGTGTGGTTGAACGTTGGACTGCCGAACCGGAGGTTCCGGGTTCAAACCCCGCACGCACCACTAATTTTCAAAAATTATGTGCGTATTAAAAAAAAAATTAATTATCACTTGCTTCGGTGAAGGAAAACATCGTGAGGAAACCTGCACACCTGAGACTTCTCCATAATGTTCTCAAAGGTGTGTGAAGTCCACCAATCCGCACTTGGCCAGCGTGGTGGACTATGGCCTATACCCCTCTCATTGTGAGAGGAGACCCGTGCCCAGCAGTGGGACAGTTATGGGTTGTGATGATGATGATGAGGTATACATAGATAGGTCAACAATATTACGTGAATTTTAATAAAGACAACAAAAGTAAATATTACTAAAGTAAATACAGAATTTAACGTACAAACAAAGTATTTAAGGACATGTTAGATTTTATGTTATGAGACAGAAAGTGAAATTTTCGTTAACGAATGTCCATAATTATCACCTCGTCACCTGGCAGACTTCCTCACAAATTGAATCATTCGTAAAAAGTTTTCGAGCATACGAGTTCTTTCAAAGTTTTATAATATAGTTATAATTATTTATGTCATCATCATCACAACCCATGACTATTCCACTGCTGGGCACGGGTCTCCTCTCACTATGTGCGGGATACAGGTCATAGTCAACCATGCTGGCCAAGTGCGGATTAGTTAGCTTCACTTGTTTATTTTATTTCAATCGGTTAATAAATAAAAAACTCATGTTTAAATAATAAAGTCTAACAATTTCCGAATGTGCGTACTAAGGGACATGTTTCCCGAAGTGAAGTGAGGGCAGGTTTACTATTACTAGTAAATAATAACTATAAAGTTAAATTATGAGAGATTGTAATAAAATATACGCCCAAACTACCTCCGTGAAATAGAACCAAAAATAGACTATAAAAATGAATACCCCTCACGGCACCTAGGTACTTTGAAAACATTGTATTGCATGGAAGTGAAATCTGTTAAATAAAATCGTGTGCGCGTATTAGAGAATTCTTTACGATAAGATACTTTGTTATTCTTTTCATTTATTTTTTCTTTGATTCCGACTCCAAGTTTGACTGTGTTTTCGATTTCGATTGCAACTCCGCCACGCCCCCCTGCGACTTCATATTTAAGAAACCATACAACGTCTCTTTCACCAAACATGTATCGTCATGTTTTTTTTCAAGTTTTGTTTTAAATAAAGAATGATATAAAAATGTTGACATTTATGCATTTTAAAATTCTATTTCAGCGATTGAAGTGTAATTTAATACCAGAGTAAAATTATTATTATATAATTTATATAATAAGTACTTGGAATTGAAAAATTCTTCCAAGGGTAATCTGTATAAAAGTGTCATAAATCATAATGAATTTGAAATCAAACTACGCCATCGACATTTGGCAAGATCCTGTTACCCATAGTCAATTATATTAATTACATGGATCCTAAAATAACAAATAAGTAAGAAAGTAACGATAATTTTAGGTAAATTAAATTTAATGTTTATTGTTTTAACTTAAGCCATAAAAATATGTTATGTAGTTTTAATATTTCGTTAAACTATGCTTGTTATTGTGTTACAGGAGATATTCTATTTGAAATACAGCAGATCAACGCTTAGTGGTAGCATGAACACTTGTACACCCCTGAAGGCTGCGCTTTCAGAACCGTTCAGTTATTGTGTCGGCAGCTTCTGAACCGGTCGCCGCTCCGGGCGGATCTCTGACTGTATCCGTATTCATAATCACTATTTCACTTTTTAAAATAAGGATGACAGCAATGTGTGTGAACAAAATGTGTAAAAATATATTAAAAAGCGTGTTAGTAATTTCTAGTTCACTCCGCTAATTTTACTGCTTGTGACTGTTCCAAAAGAAAACTTTTTAAACTTTCTTAGGCTATAAGTTTGGAATCTCGAAAACGTAAGTAAATGTCGATTTGAAAATGGCTCAAGACTGTTTTTATATGTGCGATACTATTTACCTAAATAAATTGTTTTAGAAACTTGTCAAGATAAATTATAGCGGACTAAGCTGCTCATATTTATTTTAAAACTTGTCAACGTTAACAGGATGAAATAAATTTTAACACGATTACGAGACATAGTGAAAGACTAAATTCATGAAAGATATTAAAAATTATTTTATGTCTGCTAATAACCAGGCAATTCACTCTATATTTTTGTTACATGTGGTTAAGACATATTTAAGATTTAAAGAAATAACGTTAGAGTTTTTTTGACGACTACGAATAATAAGAAAATTCATGTAATTATTTAACACAAAATCACAGAAAAGAGAAACAAGGTAAAGGTTGAAAGCTGTTTAAAGTTGTACAAATACATATTTTAGAGTTTTCATGGATATAAAAGGCATCAAAAAAATCTTTAAATAAATTGAATAAAAAGCTTATTCAGGTACCTTAGAGCGATTATTTTAAATAAAAGTAGCTTCCAAAATGTTATCAAAATAATTAATTTAAAAAAATGCGACAACGATTACAATAAAGTTTAAGCCGACAACTCCGTCAACAACTGTAGATCCGGTTACACTTTTTTAGGGGCGATCATCTTAGTCCCCAAGGGTAGCAACATAACCGCAACTTTGACCTTTTAGAAACAAAACCAATAGTATAGTTTTTTTGCGAAACATATCTCATCCACGGGAAAACATGTATTAATCAAATAAGCGCTCTACATATTACGTATATGGTGTTACGGACATAACGGTATGACGTGGGATTCTGAATATGTAATAAATCTTTGCAAACGTAAGGGATAAGTTTCCTAAAGCAAAGCGATGGTGGATAAGATATGAGTAGAATATCTTGGGATACATCCTAAATCACATGTTTCCCACGTGTGCCGATTTTTTCCACTTTTTGTGGACCTTGCAGGATTGTCCGGGTTTTTTTCGGACATTCCGTTCGAGAGTAACGTAACAGCTCCTATTACCGCCAGTTTTAGCTGTCTTAGGATTCACTTTAAAAAAATAGATATAAGCTGTATTGTTAGGAAAGATGTTATAATTTATAATTAATCTCAACGAAGTATTCTTTGCAATACAGTACTTAAATTCAATATTTAATAACACATTAGTTACTAAATAATTATTTTATCCAAAAGAGTAGTTAATTCCTTTACCGACCCATACAATGCGGTAAAATTCTATTAACGATTTTTCTACTTCTATTACCGACCGCTACGAAGTTGGCAAACCAAATAAACCTACTTACATTTATTATTTTATTTAGATAAAGATAACTTCAAGTGCTTGTGTAACGTTAATCGATTAGGTTACGTTTACGGTTCAGAAGTAGAAGAAGTATCTTTGTAAAATTGATTTATTCGATAAACTCATGTGCTACAAAATAATAATAAATAAATGTATTTATTATTAACATTATGTTTTATCTTTAAGTTATGTTTGTATGCAAACTGCACACAAGTGACACAAGGCATATTATTTATTTATCTTTTTTACATTATCCTATTTCACAATTGAAATGTAAGTTAAATTTTATTATTTAGAAATTAATGATATTATTTAGGACGAATTCTTCATTGAATAATCGACCAGTTTTTAATATTTTATTTCTAGATACAGTACGCGCTAAGTAGATAGGCGGAATCGTTGTTATTCTAATTTATTTATTTATTTATTTATTTACTCATAATGCCGACCATTACAATTATTGATAATTAATTGACTGTTTAGCTTTGTTGGATAATAAATACATACGTACTTTTCATGTTAACACACATCGATTAATTTACGATTAATCGATTGCATTCTCAACAGTGTAAATCAAATTATCAATAACAACAAATGCTCGAAAACTGGGAAGCGCCTGAATGGCAAGAGCGAACATGGCGGCATCTTTTGATGCGCGGCGGCAAAGCTGATGCCTGATAGGTACCTATAACGTTGCAAACTATTAGTGTGCGTTTCTGCGTTGTGTCTGTGTGGGTTTATGACTTTGAAGATTTTATTTTTGAATTTATACCGCGACCAAACGATTTTAATATTGTAAGCAGTGTAAGATTACCTAGTTTGTATTTTCATGAGTACAGCTACGTAGGTGTTATTTTTAAAGTGAAACTTTTATTTATTTCTAATGCTTTAGATAAATATTGACAAATTCCTTATTAATGACGTTTTTTAATTATGTATTTTCTCTTTTCAATGTAGGTATGTTAACTTAGATAATTCGGTATTGGTAGGTAAATTATTCTTTAATAGTGTTGTTATTGCCAAGCCACATTCTGACAGTGTAGAATTCAGATTAATTTGTTGTCAGAGTACATTTGAGCTGGGCAGTGTGTTTCGTTAGGTATCAAATTCTACCATAACTTACGTCTAATCATTTTAAGGTTGTAGGTATAACATTAATCGTAATGTTGACTACGAAGATTAAGATTAAGATTAAATAATTCTAACATTTTCATCGCAGAATAAGATTGATTTAAAATCAAGTACCAAGACAATTCGAACCGTGACAAATTAGAGCGCTACCTTGAGGTGTGCTTGAGGTCTACGTGTAGGACTGAATGGGAATAGTAATTTTCATTCGCTGTAGTTCGGATGGGCCGCAAGAATAGTGTCATATTTCGATATTTAAGAAAAAAAATTTATTATGTATGTAATGTTACATTCCATTACATTATGTGGAGTATGGAATGTTACATTCCAAACTCTGTGGTGCCCGTTGGTGGGAAAACCCAAGCCTGGTTCGACAGAAACTGCTGTAAGGCTAGTAGCCTGAAGCAATCTGCTTATCAGGATTGGGTAAAGGCGCGCAAGCTCGGTTCTACAGACGCATCTCAGCTGAAGAAGAAATTCAATGCTGCCTCCTGGTCCTCAAAAAAGCAAATCACCAAGGCAAAGTTCAAGCACATTCACAGAACAGGCAAGAGACTTCTGGGCTATCCTTGTGGTAGTCGGGCCTTTTGGTCTCTAGCCAAAGCCATACAGGGCAATTTCTGTGAATCGTCCCTTCCACCGTTGCGCAGAGCAAACAATACCCTGGCCCATACCGCTAAAGAGAAAGCCGATATATTAGGCACACTCTTTGCGTCGAACTCGACTGTGGATGACGAGGGGAAGGCACCACCCACCATCTTGCGGTGTGACGAACTGATGCCTGACGTGCGTTTTAACCAAACTGCTGTGCGTCAAGCTCTCTTCTCCCTCGACATCAACAAGTCGAGTGGGCCGGACGGTATACCTGCTGTTGTGCTAAAAACGTGCGCTCCGGAGTTGACCTCGGTTTTAACGCGCCTATTCCAACTCTCTTACTCTGCCGGCATCGTGCCGTCTTCCTGGAAGGTGGCTCTGGTCCACCCTATTCCCAAAAAAGGAGATAGGTCTAATCCATCCAACTACAGACCAATTGCTATAACCTCCCTGCTCTCCAAACTAATGGAGCGAATAATAAATACCCAACTGCTCCAGTATCTAGAAGATCGCCAGTTGATTAGTGACCGTCAATACGGTTTCCGCCACGGCAGATCGGTTGGCGATCTTTCAGTATACCTAACTCATTGCTGGGCAGAAGCAATTGAGAGCAAGGGAGAAGCATTGGCTGTAAGTTTGGATGTCGCGAAGGCCTTCGACAGGGTGTGGCACAAGGCTTTGCTGTCTAAGCTGCCTTCCTACGGAGTACCCGAGAAGTTGTGCAATTGGGTTGCCAGCTTTTTATCGGAGCGGAGCATCACGGTCGTTGTCGACGGAACATGCTCGGACACTAAGCCCATAAATGCTGGCGTCCCACAAGGCTCTGTGCTGTCGCCCACACTGTTGATCATGCATATCAATGATATGCTTGATATCAAGAATATTCATTGCTATGCTGATGACAGTACGGGCGATGCTCAGTATACAGGCCATGCCAATATGTCCCGGATGCAGATTGAGGAGAGGAGGAAAAAACTTGTGTCTGAAGTCGAGACATCTCTGGAGCGGGTCTCAGAATGGGGCCGACTAAATTTAGTCCAATTCAACCCCGAGAAGACACAAGTTTGCGCGTTAACCGCTAAAAAACCCCCTTTGTCATAGCACCACAGTTTCAGAACATTCCCCTTAACATCTCTAAGAGCATTGGGATCCTAGGTGTCGACATGTCGAATGAAGTTCAGTTTCGGGACCACTTGGTGGGTAAGGCTAAACTGGCTTCAAAGAAGTTGGGAGTGCTCTACAGAGCTAAGCGGTACTTCATGCCTGAGCATAGGATGTTGCTTTATAAAGCACAAGTCCGACCTCACATGGAGTACTGCTCCCACCTTTGGGCCGGGGCCCCAGCTTGCCAAGTGGATCCTTTCAACCGAATCCAACGGCGAGCTATTCGTCTTGTCGACGATCCCATGCTCACAGACGGTTTAGAATCACTCGAGCTGCGGAGAGATGTGGGCTCTCTGTGTGTTTTCTACCGTCTGTATAATGGGGAATGTTCTGATGAACTGTTTAACCTAATACCTGCGGTTAACTTTCGTTACCGCACATCACGAAATAAAGTCAGGTTCCACCAACACCACCTGGATACCTGGCGTTCGTCCACAGTTCGGTTCACACGTCACTTCCTGTCACGTACGTGTAAACTGTGGAACGAACTTCCTACAACGGTGTTCCCACAGTGCTATGACATGGGGTCAAGAAGCGGGTCTTTCGCTTCCTTCGTGGCCGGCAACGCGATGGTGACGCCCCTGGTGTTGCCATTGTCCATGGGCGACGGTGATCACTTACCATCAGGTGACCCGTCTGCTCGCTTGCCTGCTTAGGCCATAAAAAAAAAAATATGGAATAAAAAAGGGCACTGAATTTTTTTTTCTCGATGTAGTATTACTTAGAATCACGGTCCGAAAGCGTGGTTACGAGGTTTCTGGTGGAGCCCCTAATACCCTGTAGAATTTAATTCTTCCAAAGAAGCTTTAAAAAGTTACATTGGCCCCATTCCGTCCCGCCATTTTTATTTGAAAACATATGAAATATAGCCAATGCCATGAAGCCATGAAGCCATGAATGAAACTGGATAGCAAATATTATTTTACATTAATAATAATTATGGCCTGTGACAAAATCTATCAAAACGTCACGTATGCAAGAAATCAGCCAATTTGTTCAAAAATATACATTTTGTATTTGTGTACTGTAATATTACCAAAAAATAATATCGTTACAGCTGTGAGTCGGTAATAGAATCAAGTATGAAGGTTACAATATTCTATTAGCGACCAATAAAATTAATAATAAACAGATAAAATATCCACTTTATGGGATACTGTTAAATTCGATCTCATTGCTATATTATTTGTTTTAATGACAGTTAGTCTTTAATTCAGATAATAAAGGTTATTTACAGTATAATATCCTTATAATAATAGGGATATTGTCTAACGTTGAATCGAGTTTTACACAAAAACTTTAAGAAATAGCTTTGTCGTTAATAGATCTAACGAAGTAAAATAATTTTAAGAATTGAACAAGAAAAAAATTAAATCAAATGAGGTAGTATATAATAGATATTATTTTAATATACTAAATGTTCTCAAAATTTAAACAACGCCATGGGTCGTTATTAGAATCAAGTTTTGAAATATGGATTCTATTACCGCCTTAAATTAAAACATGATTTTATAACACAAAACCCAATAAAAAGTATTATATTAAGAGTTAGTTTAGAAAACTAATATATACGTTACATTTGTAATGTGATAGCAAGAAGACAAATCCATTTTTAGTGTGTTATTTTCCATAAGTAATATTTAGGTCTACTTACGTGGCCGGAGTCGCAACACTATGAAACATGCGTCCCCTTCGGGCGCGTCCCACTCACTTTCAAATTATTTCTTTCACTGGCTGTTTAAACACACAAACTTTACTCTATTTGTTGTCCAACAAAAATACGTAACTAATTTTTAAGGTATGACTTTTCTGGAACCCTATAATATGTCTAATATGAGTGATTTAAAAATTAGATCGGTAATAGAGTCACATTTTTGGGGGTCGTTAATAGGAGCTGTTACGTTAATCCGCTTTTCAGTCTGTGATTAATCTTTTCAAAGACGGCTCAGTTTCGTTACGCTTTCGGTTCGTTTGAGAATAGCGAATTGGCTATCATCAAGCGATCATCAGATTTTGTTTGTGTAAGTTTAGAAGGTCCCCGTGGGAGTCCGTTAGCGAGCTTTTTTCCATATCAGAATATTTTCAATTGTAATTGAAACAACACGTAGATCCATTGAAAAAATAAAAAAGTTTCAGTTTATACTCTTAGGAGGGGAATTTCCAAGAATCCTTTCTTAGTGCTCCCCTACACTCCCCAAAAAACATAGATGCCAAATTTCAACTTCTTGCGGTTAGTAGTTTTGACTGTGTGTTGTCTGCCAGAGAGTAGAGTAGAGAGACTGTAGAGTTTTATATAATATATTGATTGACATAAAAAATGTAAATTGCTGATAAGTTTAGGTATGCTTTACATAACTTAAATATCTTCTTTCAATAATGAGCAGTAAAATTTGCGTGTTTAATGTTTAAGGTAAAATGAACAGGCTACGAATTGTAGAAATAAATCTGTGTTACCCTAATTCACACCGATTTTATAAAAGAATAAAGGAGGATGATAATTTTTGGGTCAAGCAGAAACATTTATTGAAATTTGTGTAAAAATCTTCGTATTTTTATAACAGAAATAACAGAATAAAGTATTTTTTTATGTATAGACTAAAAAAAGGCAAAATTCTATTATGAACTCGGATAAATTGAAATTTAGTAACTCCATAAATCTTATAATGGCGCGACAAGATCGTATCGAGATGTATTCATTTAATAACCACCACCGATTTATTTAGAGGAGACTTTTACAAAACTTTTTGTTAAAAAACAAAAAGAGGTTGTCATTCGATTTTTTCCGTCATAACGAGGGCGCACGTATTTTCCATGTTTTATTGTATCCGTATAGCCCCACGACATCTGTTTTTTATGGAATATTCGGCGGTTCTTCGTGCTTTACTTTTCCTGGCTCGTTATTTTCTATCATTGATTACGCCTGTCGTTAGATGACATGAACGTTATTATATATCGTCACCTTAATAGAAAGTTAAATATATAAATAAATACTTAAAACACCAAACATTAAAAAATGTGTTAAGTAGATACTGTAAATAGGCGTCAAACGAACATTATACTCGCTAAATAATATCAAATGCATCACATCAAATCAATTCGTTGTAGGCCAAGAGAAGAGAAAAGAATGAAAGTGAGTTTCAAACCCTCGGCTAAAAAACGAGAAAAGAGTAGTGTGGTGGTTGACTCAAGCAAGAGGGTTGTTGCTAGCCAGCCGGGCAAAGGCCCTACTACCAATCAGAGCCGGCTTCAGCATTTTACTATTTTTGGCTGCTCTATTACGACCAGAAATACCAGAATAAGCATTATTATACTACTAATATTTATTATACTAATAATACGAGTGTTATTTGTACGCGAAGACGAACCACCTAGTAGGGGTGCCGGTTTCGTTCGTCGTCTCTTGCGACAATCTTGCGACAACCTGGTCTGTCGGCCTGGGGTCAGTATTCTAGGCCGCTGTAATACGGCCAAAAATTTAAGGCTTTTTATTTTATTATCTTTCACCTCGGCTACCTTACTAGTAATTGAGTGTACTGGCCCATGACTGTATAGTATTTGATGTCTCGTTTAGATTACGTTTGTCTTTTCCATAATCTGTAATTTAATTAATTTTGTAGTAAAATTACAGATTATAGGAATTTTATATTGTAAGTTTGGTTTTGCCTATTTTTTATTATTTTTTAATTTTTATAAAAGTTTGACTAAAAGTTAATAAAGAGGATTTTTTTCGATGTCGGTGTCTACTGATCAAAAACAGGTTAAAACATATTTCAGATTTTTAAAGGTATTACAACATTTAGGTACTTGTTATGTTGACCTAATTAATTACAGTTTTATGAGAACCACAAAGCCCCGCTTGGCATCTGGCTTGATACATTGAGCATCTTTCGCCATTTATTCGCTTGGCTGCATTCATTTGTAAGTCTGGAGAATTAATCTTAGTTTGCAATGCCAAAACTGTTCGGTCATAAATATCAATATTCGAAATAGCTTATTCGGTAAGAGTATTAATATGAAAAGAGATGATTGCTATCTAAAAACAAAATAGGATCTTTTCAATTGTTTGCCCCTTTTTGTTTAGGAATGGTTATTGGGTTATGTTAACATAAACATTTTAATATAACTATGTTTATGATAACCATTTTATATACCTACATATAATATAATATTCTTTTGCGTCTAGTAGCTACGTTCGAGCTTATCTTTACAATTAAACTAATTGAGTTTATATTTTCTTAAAATAATATGCAGGTAAAGTCGCAGTGAAATTAAAACGTAAACGTTCTCATGTAAAACCACGGAATACAGAAAGAGTAAAACTGTAAATAACATTTTGAAATACGCTTTGAATAAAAATTTAAATAGATATGTATTAAGCAGTTTTCTCATAATTATGGCAATATCCAGTAGACCATATTATTAATTGAACAATTGAATAATATTTGTTAAAATATATTATCAACTTATTTCAGTCAATCTTTCACACCAGCTGTTCTGAAAGTACTCCTAAAAACCTCATTCTAAGAATTTAAAGTCACAGAATATTATTACTTAGTAAAATCTTTCCGCCCACAGCTTCGCCTGCGTGAAATTCGGTTATATCGCGCCTTTAAATGAACTCGACATCGCGTTTTCTTCCGACTTGTTTTTGCCTACTTACGTCACTCGAGGGACCTACATATATACGAAGTTTCAAGAGAATTCATTGAAGGAATAAAAAGTTTCAGTTTATCCCCTTTTTATCCCCATAGGGGGGAATTTCGAAAAATCCTCTCTTAGTGCTCCCCTAAATTCCCCAAGGAACATTCATTCTAAATTTCAACTTCTTGCGTTCAGTAGTTTCGGCTGTACGAATACGTTGTCTGTCAGTGACGGAAGAGTTTTATATATACATATAATATATATATATATATAGGTATATATATATATACCTATATTATATACAATATATATACATAGAAGATAATTAAAGCAACACTGTTGCTGTTAACTACATTGTTTCTTATATCGAAGTGAAACAAAATACTTACAAAGTTTTTAATATTTTTCCCTTTAATGCCCTGTGGGCTTTGTATTCGCCGCTACCCTTCAAATATTTTGTGTTCCTATCCCTTTAATGGGTTGACGAGAAGAAAACGTTATTTTGCGATAAGGCTGTGTGTCATTGTGCTTTTTGTTTGTTTAATTTATTTGTATGTTCTGTGGTGTGCAAAAGAGTTAATATTTATAAAGGTAGCTATACACGCTAGGGTAGCCTGACAGGTATGCCTGTACAGATAAACTGATCAATAAACTTGAGCTACGTGGACATAATTACATGCATAGTTGTGCAACATACTCACTACGTGGAAGGAACACCCTAGCGTGTATGACCAACTTAAGATACGCGTGGTCAAACACAAATCAACATCAGTTTTTACTCATATCGACGTAATAATATCGACTTTTTACAGGAAACGTATTCTTGCCGAAGCTAAAGATAAGACACAAAGAGCCCACATTATGTTCTTCAAAACAAACCATCATGATCTCGTTCTACAGAGTGTCACGTTTGATGTTGATTTATCGATTTCGACGCGCTTTACTGACCATTGACGTTACGTTATCATCACACAAACGTCTTGACTTTAAAGTCTAATAATGATACCTACAAGTGAAAAGCCAACTTCAAAATAAATAAACGATGGAAACAATTAAAAAATCATTTAATTATCTATTCTGAATCTTTAAATACTTATCTAATTTGAAGAAAGTTGAGTGTGACAACCGGAGAGAAAGATACGCAAAAGGTCCTCTAAAAGTTAGTCAACGTTCAACGTTCCTTTAACCTTAAAACTAGTACCCGGATGGGTTATCCATCATTGAGCTCAAGCCAACAGACAAGTTTCGGTCGAAAACCCAGGTTTCTCCTGTTAGACCTTCTGTTGTGCTACACAGAATAATTCCAAGATTATTTACTTATCATCATGCAGTCATGTTAGTTGGCTAGTTACATAAACGTGGACCGTTAAAACAAACACTCGCACTCCCTCACTAAAACTTGAACTAAGACCAAAACAACATGAATTTGTATGAAAATTAATCAACTTTCATACAAGTTTGATTTATTATTGTTTTAAAATTGAATGTCATTCATTTTTTTGCTTCACTGAAAATATATTTATTACTAAAGGTAAACGTTTATTCACATGTGCTACTATGTCACATGTCGCCGATACTCTCATCTCTCGCAGCGATGTCCTAGCGTCACCGCTACCTATAGTAAAATCTTAGAATAATAATACTATAGAAAGACAGTCTTCATACAAGCGCTCTGTCTAAAGTGAAGCAGTAAACCGAAACTTTCCCCAACTTCGGCTGCGGATAATCATATGTTTTTAGCAATAACACATAAATAGCTTTTCAGATATTTTGTGACACAATTTAACTGGACAAATCGTCATAATTCTTTTTTTTTCGCGAGACACGTTTGGCGTGCGTTAACTTGAGCTGCCCGATGTTTGGAGTCATTTCTGACTCCAATAATAATTAAGGTGCTTCAAAACGGCCGCGCGGACTTCGTTTCTATAGTGTAATTATTCTAAGAGTAAAATATCACACTGTCATTACTGTGCGCAACTACAGAAAATACATAGGTAATTCTGTGGTTGTGACAACGCAACGTAAAAGTTAATACACTATTCGAACGTCATTATTTTGTCATGTTGCTGTCACGTCATTGTCGCGTCTTTGTCGCGTCGTTGTCGCATCAATGTCGCATGTGTGAACTGGGATTTATTCTACGTGTTTATTCAAATAGAACAATTGCAAATCATTTTCCAACGTCTGCATTTTTCACTCAATGCAAGTGTTTTCATTAATTCATGTTTTGTTTGCGTTATTCAAAAAGTTTGTGTAACTTTGCAATGTCTTATACCGCGCTCCTGTTATCTTTTGGTAAACTCATGCGTGTTTTCACGGTCGGTCTACCGATCCTATTTTTATCAACGACGAAATAGAGATTGTGTAATAACGCGTATCGCATCGTATTATCCGTAACAGCTTGACTGATTTTTATGAAATATTATATGCATATTCAGTAAATGTGAGAATCAGCTACTATCTATTTTTCATACCTAAGTGATAAGAGTTGTCCACCCCTAATATTTTTTTTTTATTTTTTGGATTTTTTTTCATTACTCATTATTTTTTATTGATTAAGCATAAAAAATACACATAATCCCAAATTTTCACTTCCCTACTACCTAAAATTTAAATCGCGCTTTTTGTACTCATTCGCTACAATTAATCTATATGGCGGAACAAGTTTCGCTGGGTCAGCTAGTTTTATATAATAATATTAATTAATAATAATTTATTTTCTTTAAAAACTAAACACTAGTCACAAAATATGCAGTTTACAAACAAACTCATTCACAATTTTTGTATGTGTGTCTTTGTGTTTTTTTTTCATTCAATTTCTGCGCGGAACGTCCAACATGTGACCAGTGGTAAATGTGACCCGTTCAATATTCAGTGCAAGTGTGTATGAAATTCAATGCAGTCTGGAAAAGCTCGTGGAAATTGTTCAAAGCTGTCTGATTTATTTCAATAAAAACAGAAGTTATTTTGCCATTGCTTAGAGTTTATTTTTAAATTCCACCCAGAGGTTGTCTGGTAGAGTTGTCTGATTTATCGATAATCCGCCCTTTGTAAGTGAATTTCGTTATTATGTCTTTGATTGTTGTGTACATAATAAAAGTATTTTTTTAGTATACCTACTGGGTGATTTTTATTCCGCTCGACATACTCGAGTACATGAAAGAACATGGTCATAGGTAATGATTAAAAATATAAAGTCAAAATTCTACACGATAATTATTTCAAAAATGGTAATCATAAATTATCTAAAATACTACTACAACGAATGTATGGACATCAGCTGTTCGCTACGGCGACCGACCGGCCGGCGGCCGACCAGCGGTGGTTAATGACCTTTAGTGGAGTAGTTTAAACCGCGCGCTCAGTTTGTCCCCATTATGGGTTTGTAATGGATGATTACGTCAAATTTTAAGAAACCCCCTATCAATGTGTCAAGTGACTAAAAATCACCTTATATATTTTTTTTGTACACATTTTTTTATTATGTACATAATACTGTACTGGCGGCTTGTAAGAAAGTTTGTTTTTTATGTAAATAGCCGTAATACGAGTAGACGAACCACTTGTTGGTAACTGGTCACGTCCTGATGGACATCTGCCACACCAAAGGCATTACGAAATAAGAAAGAAGACTTTTTATGTAAGTTTTACAAAATAATATGTAGCAGCGACAGCGGCTAAGTTGTTGTAAGCGGCGGAGTTCAGGTCACTCGACCCTGAGGTCGTGATTTATAGAGTGATTGATGTCGATCGAAGATCTCGCTCTAAAATTTACTGACATCACACAAGACGCAGCGATCTCCGTCAGCACAACATTTCTGTAGCAGGTGGATGTTTCCAGAACCGGCATCAAACCGTGCGATATCCTGTCTTCACGCGACCTAGATAACGGTGAAAATCCGCTCAATTTATGTGACTTTACGGGAGCGCCATAAATTTAAATATATAATGTAAAAGTTGAAGCGTTTTTGGACGTGACGGACTTACAGTTCATTTGGGATTTCGTAGTCACAAACGTGGACAGTGTGGACACCCTTAGGACACCCTCTAACTGGAGCATTGTCTTTGTAACTTAGTATGGATATTTAATATTAACATCAGTTTTGGAACCATGTTTATGACGTAGCTTGCGGTAAGAGTTCAATGATAGAAATTATACATAATATGTTATGTATTACATATAACTGTGAACAAGGGAATGTTTGGTATAAAAACAGTTTTTGACGACCTTTTTATCATAATGGTTACCATGAGCGACTGTCCTGGGTTAGATTCCTAGCATGGTGAAAATTTTTACGAGAAGTTAAAACTTCGGTTTTCGATCTGGGTGTGTATTTTTGTCTTTATGTATGCCGACGAATTCATTGGGTACTCGGGTTTCGAGTCAATTGAGCTTCAGCCGTGAACGAAATTTACGTTAAATCTACATTCGACTATGAAGGGACTATGATATTGATTAACTTTGATCAAACGTTAATCTTGCTGATTTGAGACTACCCAAACTGTTAAAATTAATTTAAACCGAATTCACCAATGAGTTTGCGCGATATTGGAACAGAATTCAGAATTAAGTTGTTCCATTAAAGCTCTCAGGTTCAGCACTTTCAACAGTACAACTGTGATTTACAATTATTTTTCATTGTTCTTTTTTAACTAAAGGTGATTATGATTAATAATAGCTTTGTAAAATTTGGGGTTGGTACGCGTAGGATTTGAAATGTGTATGCCTATATTATGTACACCTAGAAACGAAAAGTTTTAAGTAAGTCGGAAGTATTTATGTCACCCGAATGCCTCTGACATGGCTTAACGATTGCTACCAAATGATAACAAACGAGATCGAAGGTTTTACGTGCCCCCCGAAGCACGGAAGCGCTCAAGAAATTTTGCCACTAGCGGTCACCCATCCAACTACCGACTGCACCCGCTATTGCTTAGCTTTGTCGATCGACGCAAGCCGCTGGGCTATGAGCGAGCCGCATGGCCACGAGTTGAATACCACTAATAAAATTAACTGTTGTTATCTGATTTTTTTTATAAATAATTTCCCAATAATTTCCTAATTATTTCATTTAAAACTTTTGTTTTGCGGCATTAAAGTATCATTATTTAGAAAGAGATATCACTCTGTGACGTCTCCTAATGTATTTATAATCTGCGAAGGCAATAAAGTAGGTTTGCGGTATTCCTAACTTTTCACTCCCAGAGAATTGTACTACTTACTGATAAATATAAAAGAGGTTTTAAACTTTTGAACGGAAATTTTGTTAGGATTACTGCACATCTGTGATACAATTCCTCAAGTCTACAGATATAGCAATATTGTCTATGTACCTACTATGGCCATTGTGTACAATCTCAAGCGACTGACGGACCGCAAGAGAAATATGAACGAAATAATTTGCATTTTCATGTTCTGTTTTGCATTTGTATTGTAGACTTTGCCTTGCGATTGTGACTTGAAACACGTTGCACTCAGATAAACAGTGCTACAACTTTAATTGTAGAATTTATCTTAGTTTTCGGTTCCTTGGGAGGTGCTTAGAGCCAGGCGTAGTAAACATGCCACTGCCGGGTAATTTACTACTCTAGTACGTCATGGTCGTTTCTCAGGATTAACAATCATGCCGGGTAATGGACAATTCCAAATGATAACGATTTTATAAGTTTACTTTATAGCTCGTTGGTTTATAAAGAGTGTTCGCTTATCAGTTTATAATACGATTCTTGGTTTTGTTTATGTTTTATTTTATTCATTGTTTTGATTAGGTTTTGTTTGCGGGATATTAAGGACATTATGAATACTTAAATGTATAACAACCTTTTATGCTTAAGCTACAGATTAATGAACGATACAAACGGTGATAAGTGTCTTAGTTTCGAACTTGCTCGGCTTTTAAAAAAGTTGGTTGAAAGTAGATACTGAGTTTTACTCCTTGTAGATGTTAATGTTTTCAGCTCCCTGTCAAACTACTAACAACCAACTACCTACAGTGAATTCAGGATTGCTATTCACTTGCTTTGTTTGGAAGGTTTTGAGAAGATGAATAGAGGTCAAAGCGTCTGTGAAAAGCCTTTGAAATTACTAAACAAGTTTCTAGCGTTTACTATTAACTTGCTATCCCGAAATTATCAATCAGTTTAAACGATTGCTTGCCGTTTACAGATACGAGTAATACTGAATTGATTTATCCTCTTCCATTCCTAACAGTTAAAACTTCCCGTTTAATTCAGAGCACTGAAGATACTTACGAAACGGCGCGGATGATACTGTGACACCCGAGAAATTTTCATTAAAATGCTGCGGCACTCTTGGGAATTCTATTAGATCACAGAATAGCAAGATTTTTAATAATATTTAAGTCCACAGAGAAACTATAAAGCTCAGTATAAAATCATTCTTTGGATTTAAAGACTATTTATCAAATAAATTTTCATAACATTTAAGAAATTAGAGATTTAATTTTTATTTCAATTACTTACGTTATATATAGGTACCTACTTATAAGAGATCTTGTAAACGAAATACGAAAGATAAATTAAATTTACTTTATATATTAAGTTATTAGGTACCTAACTAAATTTTTAGAATATAATTATATATAACGAGAATTTCTAATACAGTCTTTTTCATAGTCTATAATGGATTAATATTCTAAAGATTACATGATTAATAATTAATTTGCTATTAATGAATCGAATTATCCAGTCGTTAATCAGTCCTGCGGACAAGCAACATAATCTCCTTTTCGTTTGCAAAACATAATCCCTATGTTGAGATTATCAGTTCTCAATATGTCCAAGGATCTCGGCTACAGATGTTTTGACGAGACTACCTTTATACACTACTTGTGACAGTAAATATGAAGGGGAATTATTATTATTCCGGATAGATGTTAACTTCTTAACCATAATATGTAAGTCTCTCGAAAGTTCAGTACTTAATCATTTGACAGTATTTTTGCAACTGTTGGCCTAAATAAGGGATTTGAAGTTCTTCAATCGCGCGTAAAGGTTACACGCACACATCTTTTTGAAGTGAAAACTTCTTTAGTATCGTTAAGATTTGGAATTCGTTGAAACGGAAATGACGCGAATGAAGCATCAGCAAAATGGCGGCTGACGTAAGCAAAGCAAAACATCTATATTTGGACTGACAGTATTCGTTGTTAATGTTGTTATGAAGCTTCACTTCTAGCAATTGCACACACTGTGAATTTTATTATTATTGTAGAACACCACAAATTATACGCTAGAAATTAATAAATATATTAATTTATTATATTTTAGCAGAGTTATTTATTAATAACGCTACACACTCATAGTCCCACATTAGCATTCACTGCCATGCTGCCATGGACAACACACAAATACAACAACACACACACCAGCTGGGAATCGAGCCGTATCCAGGAACCTTCAAACATTGTGCCATACGTGTCGTCCATAATAAGAATAATACTGAAATAATGAGTAAGCACTATTTCAGGGTAGGTTTTAAGACATAAGTTTCCCGAAGCGAAGAGGGTTACTTACTAGTAAGCAATAAAAGTGGCTATATCTTTAAGCATCGACCCACGTAACTACTTATCTTCACGGTAATTGCTCAACATTTTTAAAAGCTTTTTTATCTTGCAATGTACATAATTATATATGGATGTACGTTTGTTCTGGTGAAATCTTGTAACTCAAGTTTGAAGCAGATACCGTCAACCGATTGAGCTAAAATTTTGTATACTTATATGTTTAGTTTGTATAACAATGCATGATTAGCTCTGTGACGTCATTCTAAATCCAACATGGCGCAACACACGATAGCGGACTAGTTATTTTAATGCACTCCCACAATATTGGTATCAAATGAAAGGGCTTGCTGCGAATACAAATGCCTGTCCAGCGATAACTAAAAAGTAAAAAAAAGTAAATAGAAAATAAAAGTAAAGTAAAATAAACTTTTCCTCAAAAACTTTTACAATCAAATTGTAACGTCATTACACAATTTATATGACATAAAAACTTGTCGCGAGATTTAAGTAAGTACGTACTCGTATTCACTTAGTTTAAAGTTATCTAATTTACTTGTTTATATACACAGGTACCTAAATCTCGCGACAAGCTTCTGTGATAATAAACTTTTAATGACGTTACAATTTAATAGTAAAAGTTTTTGAGGAAAAGTTTATTTTATTCTTTTTAGCGCATTTAAATAGAAAGCTTGTTTTTAAAAAAGTTTTTTTACTTTTAATTTATTATGATAAACGTTGTATCCGTATCTCGATCCAAAAGCTTGCATTAATAAAAGAATTCCCGCACCGACACCTAAGGTTGCTCTAATACATAATTTAACAATAATATGACATTATATTATTTGTAACAGCTTGCAGTTTGCCATATTTACTGGCGGGCTGCCAAACGACGACGACGGCGCGCTTTAGGTAAGCAATCCTACTTAAAGACGATCATCCATTCTCGAGTGCAATAAAATACTGTACCAATAACTATTACCGAAATGACTGTCGGTTACGTCAAAATATAATTAACGTCAAATTATTTTTATCTACACTAATATATGTATACCTACTAATTATTAAATTGAGGCTAAATCTGTACATGTTTTTTTAGAATGTAGTTCCTTAAGGGGCGTTGCCGACGGGTACTTTGGTCGGCAAAAAATGTCCCGTAATGTAAGATTTAGAAATCCAAGATGGCGGCTGCGTTGTTAGCGACACAGTTGGTATTCAGAATTATTTTTGGATAAAGGTAATTTTGACATACCTGAATTAATTGATGAATTGTTATCGTTAATACATTCAAGTGACTGAAATTTTTGTTTCATCTAATGCTTAATTGTCTTCAATTTGTCTTATTTAAGTAAATAACTTCAGCATTCTTATATTGGGGTTATACTGTCAATTTTGGTCTTTACTAAATTGTTGGTTTCCTCGCATGTACAAATATGCAAATTTATAATTTATGTAGCAACGGCCGGCCATGCACCTTTACTATAACAAGTACTTTGCCTGTTAAGTAGCATTGCCTGTCAAGAAAAGGTAAATTGATTCTTACCTGTGTACCTGTATTCTAAATTCTTGCCTATATTCTACAATGAACGGGTTAGATGTAAAAGTTACAAGGTTTTTTTTTCAAAGTTTTGTATTTTTTTTTAACTCTAAACGAATTTGAAATACTTTTACCGTGATTAAAGTCGATAAAGATTGTGAATCGATTATTGTATTTACTTTTACTCTCTAAAATCATTAATTTTTAATGATCTGTAAATTTTTTACAACCGTTCAAGTTATAATGTCAGCGAAATAACAAAGTCCATAATAAACGTTTATACCCGTTTCAGGCTTGAAGTTACAAGATTATTTCCTTGTGGGGCTAAATTTACATTTTTTTGTAATCTTTGTTCAAAATTAAAAATTTCCACAGTAAGAAGTTTAGGTTGTACCTTTAAAACTTTTTTTTCAGAGAAGACTATAGAAAATCATTTTGAAAGAATTTTCCATTAGTGACAAAATATAGCTTCTATTATTTGTACACGGTACCCTACACCCAGAGGTTATAATTATGTATTTATATAAAAAAATTCTGGCCTAGGTGCTCAGTTTTTGCTAATGTCGAATTTAGTTAAACGACTTGGTTTTTATTTTGGCCCCAATTGTGCCGTAACACAAGTACGAGTAAAAGACAATACGGCAATGCGACATGCTTAATAATAATAGTGGGTATATTTTGTTCAACCTAAGCGATTTCCTATAATTAGGTCGTATGTTGAAACTTTTACTTTCCTGTAAATGTTATTGTGAATGTCCGCAGTGCATTGTATTTTAAGATACTACACCGGTGTATGTATGTCAACAATCAACAAGCTATGATAAACTAGTTTTTGCGCGCGGCTTCGACCGCGTGGGAGTCTACCAGCAAATTACCTGTTGTTAAAATCATCTCAAGGAAACGTATTGCCGAGAAAATACTATGTACCTATTACTATAGTATCTTATGTACAACCAAAGGTATTGTTTTACCCGTGCGCCTAATTTTTAACCGACTTCTGAAAGGAGGAGGTTCTCAGTTCGATTGGTATTTTTTTTCGATGTATGTACACCGATTACGCAGAGATTTATGATCCGATTTACGTGATTCTTTTTTAGTTTGATGCGGAAGAGTTCCCATTTGGTCCCACAAAAATTTTATATAGTTTGGCCTAGTAGTTTTCATTTTATGACAATGTTTTTGTTATGAACATTCGTTTTTTTTATGTATGTACACCGATTACATTGTGATTTATGATTCAATTTACGTGGTTCTTCTTTAGTTTGATGCCGAATAGTTGTCATTAAGTCCCATAAAAATTTAACATAGTTTGGCTTAGTAGTTTTCAGTTTATAAACATTTTTAACCGACTTCAAAATTATAAAATACTTGATTAATCATTTCTGATTAACTATATCAAAATACGAATTACTTTGTGCTAAGTAAATTTCTTTTTTTACTTTTTGGGCCTGTTAGAAGTCGGTTTATTTTTTTACTAAAAAATATTTTATCGCAATCTGATAAGTATAATTATTATGATAAGACTTATCTACTTCAGAATTTTTTTTAATTCCCAATACAAACTTAAACCTCCTTTTCACCCCTTAAGGGATGATTTCCGGGATCAAAATTATCCTATGTTCTTTTCAGGGTCTTAGAATAGTCTAAGACCATGATAAGTTGAAACTTTTTATGGACAGTATTAAATTCATTTGTATCTGGTTTTGGTCATCTTAATTTCTTTCAATCTGCAGATTTCAGCACTAAATACTGTAACATGAATGAACTTATGACTTAATATGGTCGTGAGCTGCGATACACTATTCATGATTTTAGAATGGATTGTAGTGGACATTGGAATGGAAATTCTTGTGCTAGATTTGTGTTATTGTCCCGGGATTACCAGTATCATTGAAATGAATAAACATTAAACAAAGATACGACGTCTATAGCTATGGCTTCGGCTGAATGATCCCTAGAAGTATCATTAGGTTTAAATTTTTTAATATACCATCCGTACGTAGCAGTTCAAATTAATTACCTAATAATTCATTACATTAGAATGTGTTGCTTCGTGGAAGATCTGAAAAGTTATCGTATTAATAAATTAAATGCTTGAAAATTTCCCTGCGATAGTCTATTAAGGAAGTTGGGCCCGTTAAAGAAATGCCCTTGTTCGTGAAATTAGAAATATTCATCTCGATAATTTATAGGTGGGGGAAACGTAACTTTGTAAAATTGGTCATCAATAGAATACGTACGTAATCTTTTTACGTTGATTTATGCATTACAAATATTATAATACCTATTCGTCCGTTCTCTCACTTGGTGTCATTTTATAACAATAATTATTAAATTCATTAACAAATAAATAAAAATATATTAACAATACGAAAAAACATAACGAATTAAAAAATAACCAACAAAAGTGCAAAGGTATAAAAACCCTGTGATACACTGACACTAATGACACCGATTAAGCAGTGGTTAACGCGGTAAATGGACGTTCGGAGTTTATTTATTTAGGACAACCAAGAGTTTCAGAATTTGCTCGGCTTTTACATTTCAGTTAAGTGAATGTACGCAATGCACTGCATCTGACCTTAGTTTTAACCTCACTTTATTGTGACGATGCGTAATCTGGATATGTTTAAAAAAAATTGTCATTACAAGTTTAATCTCTTTTTAGTTTGTGAATACGGAACTGTTCATTTGTTTCGCAGTTTACTAGATGCAATATCGCAATGCAGTGTACCTACTTCATTTTCATGAACGATGGAACCGTAAAGTCAGGGGACAAGTTCTACGCAAACAACAATAATGATCAATTCATATTGTTTCCGTGAGATATGTATTGTAAGTAGGTTACGTCTGTTGGTTTGTAGATTTTCATTTTAACAAAAACTGATTATAAGTTCCATCAGTTGAAAATAAATCTACAAATGTTTCGTTTATTATTTTCTTATTGCTATAAGTCGTGATATTCTTAACCAAAAAAAATACGTCATGTAACATTCTGTATGTCCGTGTAACTTATACCTATCGTCACGACACACCAACATGACGAGCAGTCAAAATACGTAAGACAGAGGGTAAACATCGACGAAAATATTGACCTTGATCCCTATTAAAACAGTTTTAAAATATATTTTAAAATAGCACACAATAATAAATCAAATTCTTCATAATTATCAGTATCAGTATGCAATAAAAGCTACTCCTGTTAAAAGTCCAGTTTTGACCATTTTTTATTAGAGTGAAGATTATGGTGTACCTATGTGGTAAACTCGAAAAATTTATAAGCATCTACATAATTATGTACAAATAATATGTGCATATTTTACGAAATTAGAGTTGCGACGAGTAGAACGAGTTGCTTTTAAAAAAAATAGAAAGAGCGAATTTTCCGAAACTAAAAATTAAAGATAATAATGAACACAGTTTTTATTGTTAAAACTTTTAGAAGTACCCTCCACCAGCATCTCTACAAAACTTCAGACGTCTAAACCAATTTTCAAAACAACTTTTCCAATCCACTTCAGACATCTTTTCTATAGTCAACTTGAATTTTAAGTTTTTGAATGATTGAATTTTAAGAGTTTCAGTTTACGTACGTAGTTTAAACACTGTGCTGTACAATCATTTTATATTAGTTAAGTACAAAAATATAAACCACTGAACCTCACAAAGTGACTTTAATAATATGATCTGACATACTTGACATTTTGCAACACTACCGTCCACTAGGTCCTTGGTTCTGAGTCTCATTGGTTTTGAGATTCGTCACCTATAATTATGTCGTTAAACAGACGCAATCATGTAATTTTACCATTTCATTTGGGCCAGCTACTGAACATCAATGAGATTTTGCAATACCAAACTAGAAACTATCTGGCTCATGTGAAAACTGTCGAGTAAAATCTCACGATCTTACCTAGTTCAATTCACAATATGGGTTGAATTTCCTTTCAGGTAATTCCATTATTTTTTTAACCACATGTTTCACAGGTATGGGTCGCACTTTTCCTTCCTTTACAGCCAGCAAAAAGCACCCTGTTCTTTTTTCATTACTCAAAATTAGTCGAATCAACGGTACACGTTTGCCGTGTAAAAACCTTAGACTTTAAATATCAATATGGAGTCTACATCTGCACATTTTTCATTATAAATCTTAATATACAGAAACTCTGAGCTTTTGTATTCTATGTTTAGCTTATGTTTAGCAAAGCATTAGTCATATTATTAGAAAGCAACTATTGTTTACACTTATAACTTTTATGGGTAAAAAGATCGGGTCGTCCGATCGGTGCAACAATGATTTTAGCACACTCTGTTGTTTTTATTGTGTAAATACCACATATAACGAATAAAGTGAATAAATCTAAAAAAGTAACAAATACTCTAAGAGAAAAGTACCTACCCATATAAGATACCTATTTAAAAACGGAAAAATTATCGTGAGATTTGAAAAAGTAGTCCTAATACCCTTATATTCTTTAATCAAACACATTACAATACCCAATACCATGCCAAATACCACAGTATAATCATCTTTATACTGTGCAAATACGGAGGAAAATTTGAAATTGGAACGTCCGTATAAAAAATATTTGCTCGGCATTAGAATCGTCAATTTATTCGGAAAATCTTTCTATTCGTACTTTTCCTGGTTTTTAATTACTTGATGTCTACTAAAAACGAAGTTGCTTCAAGCGTCTTTGTAATGTTTAAGAGTGAAAAGAAAATTAGGTGAGAAACACTTGTAATAGACAAATTCGTAGAAGGATGAATCGCTTGTCAATGAGGATAAGTAAAGTCATAAAATGAGCCTGGAACAATCTTAAACTGCTATTAAACATCTGTGTTAAAGTTTATCGTGATCGGTAGCTTTATTTCTAAGAAGAAACATAATTAATTCAATGGTGACAGGACTTAACAGTTGGTGACCCTCGTTAGCCTAATTCTCTCGTTACGTAACTATTCATTGCTAAATTTACTTAAATTTTTATTTCCATAAAACGGTGATTTCTGGCTCTGAATCATTCATAAATAAAATGGTTTTAGTTAATGTTAAATTTTAATTAACCTCGTAGTCTTATTGTAAGTGACCCCTTCTCTGATAAGTGTTCTTGATACTTGATGTAAGCAATAATATAATTGGTTTATTTTGGGTCTTGGCTGTTTGTGTAAAGTGTGTTGTGTTAATTATGTGTGTTCATGTCAGTAACGATAGCTTTACCAACACCATAATTCAATTTATGACAGACGAGTTCCTTTCTACTTTGCGAGTTTTAGGTAGGGAATTATATAAACGTTGATTGAAGTTTATACGATGCCAAATATTATTGTAAGTCTAACGAATCTACACTCTTAGTACCTACAAAGGCTACAAACAATATCTTGTTATTTGCTAAAACTTTATACGTAAGATAAAATTAAGCTTTTAATCCGTAATAACACTAATAACCCATCGCATTGCTGGGTTTCATTTTAACATATTTTACAAAAGGAGGAGGTTCTCAATTCGACTGTTTTCGACCTCAGAACTTTCGACTGGGTTTGTTTCGACCAATTTTGATGATTCTTTTTTATTTAAAAGCTGGTGCTGCCCTTTCAGTTTGCCAGTTTCAGTTATCCAGTTCTGACAATGACATCCATGAGGAAACCTCAAACTCAAACTCAAACTCAAATCATTTATTCCATGTAGGTATTTAGAATACACTTATGAACGTCATTTTTTGCATTTACCACCGTTTCGCTAAGGTGCCTTTAAATTTTAAATCTTACGAGGAGAAAAAGAAACGGCGAAAGAAAACTGAAATAAAACTGAAAAGAAAGAAAACCATAATAAGTCTTCGAAAATTAAATTCGAATTATTTAGAAGTCAGTTTTTTTAATTGCAAGATTATTATGTAAGTAGTAGACAAACGAGCAGACAAGGCACCCGATGGTTACAATCTCCCATTGACATCAGAACAACAAAAGCATTTGCGATGCATTGTCGGCCAAGAAATAAGAGAGAAACAAGAAAGAAGGTAATGACTCACAATTCTGGCAGTCAATCACCTATACATAATTATCACTATACAATCACATATACACTATACCTAGTTTAAAAAAATATAACGAAAGATATAGCACAAAGAAAAAGAAAATCTTTGTTAAGAATAATTTTAATGTTTTTATACTAAGTACACTTTGAATAGTATTTGCAAGATTCGAAAGCATGTATCCAGCCCGGTAAATGAACGTTGAATCTCTGTTTATTCTTTGTTACAACTTTATTTTTATTCAATATTTCGATCAATTTGCATGGATCGTGATCGATTGCGTTAAAACTCTCAAATGCTATTTGCTTAATATGTCCAAAGTAGGTAATGATAATAGCAGTGTGCACGCTCGTAAGAGAGAGAGCTTCATAACATTATGAAACGACAGACAAATTTCATGAAAAATAAATTGGATGTTGGCATGCCTTGTCGTCAGTGTCGTCACGGATTACCAAATTAATTTTGTCTTCGCATTTCACTGTAAGCCAGTGCGCGAAAAATTATCTGGCTTATTTTCAAAACATCTGGTTAATTTATAGTCTATTGTTTATATCCACAAAGCAATGTGCACGAAAACCTTAAATTAGATTAAATTTTCCAAGAATTCGATTTTTACGTCGAGCTTTGCAACACACTTTTAATGTTAACCAAAATTGTATTGATCCATTTATAGTGACAACTTTAGTGGATAGTATAAATTTATTATCAGTCTATTTGTACCTATATATTGGTATTTTTCCGTTACCAAATAGGAGCATCATCAAAGTGGTCGGCAAATAAATGGTTAGCTGTTTAATGCGATAAACTTAAATAGGTATCATAATAATTAATTAATTAATAACTCTTTCCTCTAACTTGAATGAAAATGAACATCAAATAGAAACTTTTCGTTACTGCCATTAAATTGGAAGCTTTACTTGAGCTCTAATATAGATAAGGTTACGTTTATAGATTAGGGAACGGAATTGTACTTTCTCTCTTACACGAAGTATTTTCTGCTGGTCAACGAATGACGACAGGTTTCTGTCATAGAAGGTGACTTGGCTTGCAGGCCGACACAGGTTACACAGTATTAAAACCATCGAGCGGTATTATTGTTCGCTGATTAAAACAATATTTTTAATCGTACCCTAAATACACTGATAATGACAGAAGTCACACGTGATAACGTAGCACAGTCTTTCGATTTTTTTTAACACAGTTACAAAAAATACATTAATCAGTATAGAAAAATGAGACCTCATTGTGTGTTCATCAAAGCAAGGAAGGAAAAACGCAAACAAGGAGTACAACCATTTCAAACATAAATATTAAAGACGCATAGGTATAAACAAAAGACAGTAAATTCAAAAGGCAGTCGTGAGGATAACATAAAAGAACAAAGAGTTAGTTAATAACACTCAATAAGAGGTTCCGTTAAGCAATCGTTGCTGTCTGACCAGCTCGCATCGCTAAATGCAACAAATAAATCGCTTTTAACTTTATTCTATGCTAAAGTTGGAGGGGTACAAAAAGTGGTAAAAGCTGTGCGATTGAACGATTTTCAATAGTCCGCTGAGGAGTTGTTGTGAATAAACATTACAGACGAATTTCCCAGAGGATCTGTGTAAGAAACCCCAAATTAATCCCTAAGGAGATTTTGATTCTTTAAAAGACGAAGCCGAGGGGACTACAAATTTACTCGTAAGTAATTTAGTACCATTTTTTAAAATAAGGTTAGAAAAATACATTTATTTTTTAAAATGGTACGCATTGTTATGACAATATCTGGCAGCTGATTGAAATGTAGTTTGGATGCGTACTTATTATTAAATAATAAGTAAGGTAAGGTAGAACCATAGTGATCCAAGTGACATTTTTCATTAATACACGATTTTTGTAAAAACGTCTATTAAATTCAAAGCTCTTTTATTCCACTTTGATCCAAGTTCCATTCAGAAACATTGTCTAGGAAAAATCGCAACCTCTCACTTTGGAAGTAATGGAATTAAGAAAATCATATTAAGCCATTCTGATCCAAGTGCAATGTACATACTTTTGATTAATATTTAAACATTATAAGTATTAAAAAATATATATTATTTTAATAATAGTGATTTTTAAATCGCTGCACCTCGATAATAATAATAACATTATCTTCCCAATGATACAGGCATGGATGGATCTCGTACGTAATTGTCGAAAACACAACCCATTCATATTTCGAGAAATGAATGGGAAGTTTCTCGACTTCGAAAGTCTAGCAGGTCACTTTAAGGACTATCCAACTATATTACGAGAAGGCGCAAAAATATCTAAGATGTGAAAAATTAGATTCAGTAAAGGATCAAGCCTAATGAGTTACAATACTGACTACTCTGAAAATTTTTAAGAGATAGATCTCAAACCAAATAATATGGATTTGGAGGCATTTTTGGTTAACATTAGGAACTATATAGCAAGAATAAAAGCTACCTAGTTTATCATTTATTTTTATATATTTTACAGTTTCATTTTAATTACAATAATGCTATAATTTGAATTTTTGGAACGAAGTTCCTTACGGCAGGCTTGGAGGGGATAGGTTTTGCTGCGGCGACCGAACTGAAATATATGTGATAGTAAAACCGTAAGAAAAAATGCGTGGAATAAAAGCGTTAAATGAGACGTGGGCAGGCGCGACAGTCGCATACACAAGCGAGTAGTATACCTTTCTCTTTCTCCCTCTTTCTTTTCGTTCGCCGTTGCCTTCATTAGCCGAAGGAACTTCGTTCCTACCTGGTGTCCCACGACACCACATCATTTATTTTTAATGTTTTATTGCGCCAGAGTGATCTATGTGCATTTTTTTGTGAAAAACCATCATTTTGTTACACTGAATACAAATGATTGTGATTAGACATATTTTATTACTTTAATCTAACTTGTTAGCTGTAATTTTAATAAAGAGTTACAAGTTATAAGTTACTTGTTTCACTACAACAAGTCCAAACGCGTTTCCCTTGTTTTCTCACTAAGTTAAAATTGTTGCTTGGATCACTATGGTTCTACCTTACCTATTTATGTAACAAAACCATTTCCATAAAAAGTTGGGGCCGGTGAATCTTGCAAGTCAGCGATAAAATGAGGCATTCTATCAAGCAACCCTCAGCGGTGTCGTTAAAAGGTTTTAAACCCCCGATGCAAAAAGAGAGGTGTTATAATATAAGTTTGACGTATCTGTGTGTCTGTCTATCTGTATATGTGTTTTCTGTTTGTCTGTCTGTGGTATCGTACCTCCTAAGCGAATGGACCGAATAAGAGTTTTTTTTTATATAAGTTAATGCTTGACTACTATCCCACCTGATGGTAAGCGGCGATGTAGTCGCGGGTGGTAAATCGCATTAACTTAGAAGCCTATTCACTCTTGACTTGAAGACACCTACATTGTAATCGAACAGAAATACCGACGCAGAAGCCGTTTTTTTTTTTTGAACTTACACAACATGTAACATTGTATAAGCCGCGAGCTTTACATGGAATATTGTTGTAATTTATAATCAATGCATAGTAATAAGTTGATAGCGATTATTGATTGAAATAACTTTAAAAAAAATAAAAATTATTTATTACTAATTGTGCTCTACATTTCTTGAATTATGCATAGATATTACATTATGGTAACGTTTTGGTAGCGAGTAAACTATAATAAGCGATCTAGCGCTGCATGATTTAATAGTTTGGTTAGATGTCATATCTTTTGTTTTAGTGCTGCAGCGAACTTTAGTTCTATCCCGTTTGTTTTCATCGACTTTCAAATCACAACGTTGCTAAAGAAGTTTTCACTTCAATAATAAGCAAAATATTTTTAAGATAAATGTCAAACGTTGTCGAAGTCGCAATTGACAACAATAGTGGTTCAAAGTGGTTCGAGATTTCGTGTCTATGAACGGTGTCTATGCGTTGCTCGAGCGCGCAATGTATGAAGCTTTATATCTGTTGATATTCTATGGTAGAAGGCTCTGTTCGCTCTGTCTTGAAGGTCCCACACACGAGTAAATAGCATTGTGATTTGTGTGGTATTAACATAGTGTTCACTTCATATGCTAAATAGCTAAATTACAATAAGTATCTATATTACATATAGATACAATAAGTATCTACAATACATATTACAATAAGTAGTTAATTAAGAGTGTTAACTTATTAGCGCTTTTACACTCACGATAAGATAACAAAGATAACAGGTTTATAAACTAGTGAGTCTGAGTTATTCGTAAATTAGTTATTAAATTATAACTCAGTTATCAACTCCATTATTTAGGTATTGACTTTCGGATAAGTAAATTAAAGCGAAAAAGCTCTCAGCTTTTTCGTTATTAATTTTTCGGCTCGAAAAATTCACTTGATTCTCCGAAACCGAACAAAACCATGATTAATATGATGCACTTATAGGTATTCAAGGCTTTGTCCTAAAAATGTCCCGCTGTAGGTCTCAGGTATATCTATAAAGCTTTTGTCTGATTGTCGTTGTAAATTTCTGTAAAAAAAAAAATTTGTTACAACAATATGATTAAAAAATCAAATAATTGCCAGTCGGACTTGTACCACCGTGCAATTTATTTAACACACATTTTTGTCGAGAAGTACTACAATAAGAACCGTAGGCACTAGCGAAATGTAGGAGTGGATAGAGTTATAAGTTTAGTGGACACATATTTCTTGTATGGGGAACACCTTTCATTTTTCTGAAAATTTCAGTCGCCTTAAATTTCCGTTCAAGAAATGGAGCTTTGTGACAGACATACAGCGGGGGAATAGTAATAGGATTCCGTTTCCGTGTTTGGGTACGGAACCCTGAATCAACTTAGGCCCAGGTTGCTAGCTTTACCAGTGACAGTAGCTTGTGCAAGATATTTCCTAAAATTTACACGCCGGAAAAACCTTTCTCATAAAAAGTATGAAAACTCTTTTAATCAAAACCAAATTTCATCGTCAAATTTACATAATGGGTCTGAGAATAAAAAATGGCTTTCAAAATAATTTATGAGGATTGACTTCGTTTTATTTAAGTTCCACATCTGAAGTAGTCCATTAAAACGGTTACATTTTGAGTGTGGTTATAAATACTTAATTTCGTTTTTTCTACATTATTGTTTCAATGTTTAACCAACTTAATAAAAGGAGGAGGCTATTTTTGAGTGAATGGCATTTTTGTTTAGTCCTTATTGTAATTTTGCAGCTATTCTTTGTGAAACTGTTCAACTTTTAATTGTAAAGTTTTTAATAAGATTAATTAGTTTACTCGTTTGAAAAAAAAAGTAAATAGGTACTTATATAGACTGTAGCTTATATGGTTTGCAATAGTAATCATTTATATTCATACTTATATAAAATAAATATAATAATTCCGTTATAATAATAAAAATATATAACGATCATCACGTAGGGAGAATAATACCTAATGGAAACTGAATAAGAGTCATCAATCAATAAACCCAATTGACCTTCTAGTAACTGATGGGATCAACCCATGGGATTTACGAGACCCCTGTCACTTACTAAATACAATCCAAATGGCGAATATTAGACCGTAAAAACCTGTTTGTGACTTATCAGTAACTATCTAAATGGCTTTTGATCGCGGCGTGGGAGTCGAAAAAAGACAGAATAATGTCGAAATTATCCCATGGAATCGTATTATCGGGAATAACATATCCTGTGTTTCCATCTAGGTTATTGCTAATGGTGTGTCAAATTTTTTAGGTATGTCATTTGCTTGAGAAATGACACATCTCTATAAAATCTTCCACCCCTTCATCATCCCCTTAAAAGATGATTTTCGGTATAAAAATTATTTAAGATAACAATTCCAATATGATAACAATTTCTAGGGTGTGAAACTATCTCCCTAACAAACTTCATCTAAATAGGTTCAGCGGCAGCAGATAGATAGAGTTGGTTACAAGCAGAATGCTAACCAAACGTTTGTCAAACAACACCAAAACGCTTTATAAAATCGCATCGATCATTTTTAAGCTAACACTTCAACCTTGTCAGGTTATCCTATCGTCGCAAATTCATAAATAACATCAGTCCATTGTCACGCTTCAACAAAAAATTTTTAAGTTGACTGACAGGCAATTGAGATATTGTATACAAATAATTATATGTTCTCAAAGGTGTGTGAAGACCGCCAATCCGGACTTGGCCAGCGTGGTGGACTGTGGCCCGTACCCCTCACATTGTGAGAGGAGACCCGTGGTGGGACAGTTACGTTATGGGTTTCGATGATGATGATGATAGAAATAATTCGTTGATGTCCGCGGTAGAATATAGAATAGCGAGAAAGAGCAATTAGACTACAAATGTATTTACTTAACCACTTAACAGATATTTCAGACGATCTTACAGTATATACCCGTAAACCACCCCTGCAATGCTTCGGAAATCATTTTGTAATTGATACTATTTTTGTTTGTAAATCGAATGTAAATATCACTAAACTAAATTATAAAATACTTTTTAATCATTTCTGATTAACTATCAAAATACGAATTACTTTGTGCTAAGTAAATTTATTTTTTACTTTTTAGTTTCCTGTTTGAAGTCGGTTTATTTTTTTGTTAAATATTATATACGCTTCACTTGACGTAGGATGGAGATTATCCCTACTGTCTTTGAATGAGATACAAGCCGCCGGGCTATGAGTGTATGTACATACGTAGTACGTGACGCACTATATATAGATAACAGTACCTGCACAGCCCCGAATGTCATCCATAGGACCCCGATTCTTTTAGGGTGACTTTATGGGTATTCTAAGCTGCCTTAGGGCGCGTTCACATAGGACGTCCGTTTTACTGGATCCGTTTTAACAGATCAGTATTTCAGTTGTGTGTGGGATTTTTTACGGGATCCGGTATACTGGATTCTGTATGAAATCGCTCATACAACTACATACGCTACTAGCATATCCGTTTAAACGGATCCAGTAAAACGGATTGCTATTTATTTTGTTGGATAAGTATTTTTTACTGCATCCGGTATACTGGATTCTGTGTGAAATCGCTCATACAACTACATACGCTACTAGCATCCAGTATTCCGGATCCAGTAAAACGGACGTCCTATGTGAACGCGCCCTTAGAGAGCTAAGCATCTATCTGATTCTATTAGAAAAGCAATTATGATAAAGGCACAAATCTAGCTTTACGATGTATTAAGTCATCGGATTACTGGTCAATTATGTCGACATAACATGCCCTAGTATTATTATTAATATTAATTTGCAATTGTTCTTTGTTGGGTTTACAGATACTAAGTCTTCGTCAAGTTTTGTTTGTTCTTGGTACATTTTCTGTGACCTTAATTCCTCAGTACCTTGCTCATTCATAAAGCTAGTAATTTATGATGTTCCCTACCATATTTCTGCCGTTCGGAAGTCACGTAGGTATGTTGTTTTAATATCAAGTACTTTTGACAGTTGAAGTAGGTTCTTTTTATGCGTAGATAAATGTTTTAGCTGTTGATACCTTAAAAAAGAAAGAACACAATTTAACCGCAGAATATTTTGGATATGAGTGCTTTGTTTTGACTATTCTATTATAAGGCGGTTACAGTGATTGATTTGCTACTATTAGAGACTAAAATAGACAACTCATTTAAAACTTTTACGCCGTATTGGGGCTCACCCCAGTCCTATGCCGACAGTCAGAAGCCATGAGCGACGATGACCACTTACGATTAGATTTCGCGTCTGCTCGTTTGTCGGCTATGTAATCAAATCCTATGATCTCAACTCTTGTGTCATAGCTGTAGGCATAGCTGTAGTAACAAGGCCACCAGGTTTAATCTATTCGGACCGCAAATAAGTATTTTGGTATCCACAATAATATAGAGTGATTTCGTGCTTCGCAGACCGCGCGATTCTGGTTTTCGTCCTTACCCAATTGTTAAGCCACGTCGGACAGCGATATAAGACAATTCTTGATTAGGATTGGCTACTAAGCCCTTCAAAGATATTTACTGAAGCAATATTTTAGGCTTTCTCAACTAAGACAAGAAAATCATTCACTGACAAACATGAGGGTTGTTAATAGCTTCAAATTTGGTTGAAGATAACCATGCAATTCAAAATTAGAAATTAAGATTAACAGGCTCATTTATAGCAGATTCGTGATTGAGGACTGAGATGGTAGCCTCTAAAAGTGTAGCCGGCTCCACACCTTTCTATCCGAAACACAATTGCTGTTAAGACAATTATTACACGGTAGAAATGGTACTAAGTACCTGGGCAGGCGGTAGTACTACCCCGGGCGAACTTTAGGCTCTACTACCTAAACAAACATAATACTACTTAACATGGTTACTTTTATAGATACGGCAGCGTAGTGTCTAGAAGTGACAACAATACTGACACTGATTCACACGTATGACGTAACCACTGCTTACCGCCATTTTGTCGTTGCTATGTCGTTTCTTTGAAGCCACAGACCACTTAACCTATAGACTACGCTTTGAAAGGGGTATGCATTCGCCAAAGTTAGGCAGTGACATTGCATAACAGCCGGCCCCGCCCCTTTTCGCATCTCATTCCGCCACCGAGAGTCGAAGCGAAAGCTGTCAGAAAGCTGTCAGTGTTCCCACGAAAAATATACAATTAAGCTGATAAAATGCCGTTTTGTTCAGTGAAATGGTGTGGAAAGTGTAGTAAAACATCTAGTCTCAAGAAAGATGGAATTACATTTCACCGGTAAGTCATGATTCCCTTGATAATCATTAAAATAATTAATTATCAATAATAAAAATTAGATGACACATAGATTGGCTGACTTTGACGTCTTTTTTCACGTCACTTTCTTTCGTAGTTAAATTCACATAACGCTATTGCGCTCTCACAATGTCAATTGTAACTAGTGACGAGAAAATGTGACGTAAAAAATAAGCTATCGATTAAATGTAAACAAGGAGATAAAATGTACCTACCTAAATTTCAACTACTTCATATTTATTTTAAATTTTTTAGGTCAGATGTTTTTATTTTTGTTTATGAAAAGGGCTCAACTGTGTCTTCGTATTACTAGTATTGAAGTACGTTTTTAATTATGTAATATTAATTATGTATTACGTTTAAGGTTTCCAAAGTGCTCTGAAATGAAACAAAAATGGATCAACGCAACTAAACGAGACGACAATTGGTTTCCTGGAAAAAAACACGTAATATGTTCACGTCATTTTACGGAGGATTGTTTCCGCCCTATATGTGGAAATCAGCGTTTACTATTCGAAACTGCAGTGCCTACACTAATGTTGCCTTGTTTGGTAAGCTATTTATTCTAATACCTAATTTTTATTCGTTTTTCGTTCGTCTTAATTTACATCTAGGTATTTTTTTTATATAGGACAGGGGCAAACGTGCAGGCGGCTCGCCGGATGGTAAGTGATTAGCGACGCCCATTGAGATGAGTCTGTTTTTACTTTTGCGATTTTAATAGCCATTGACCATTATACTGTGCCAGATGTAGATACATGCACAAATTGCTTACAATACAGCTTAGCTGTCGCAAAAACAATGTTTTTGATGATTTAACCATTCTGTTATACCTGAGTACTTATGTTCTTTTTCCCCTTGTCAGGAAAGTGTTCAAGAATTCGCGGCGAGAACTGAACTCAATTCCGGAAACAGCTTTTAAAAAATGTTTTGATGATTGGATTATTCGTTGGCGTAAGTGTATCGTTTCTGAAGGAGCATACTTTGAAGGCGATAAAATAAATTTTGATGAATAACAAACATTTTGTGTATTATTGATCTTTTCCCATTACTTTCTTGACAGAGACACTCAGTTTTTATTTTTATTTTATTTATTTAGACCCACCACAACATAACGACAACACACAATATGACAATAATTTCTGATATGAACTTCAATTACAATTACAAGGGTAACTAAACATAGTACTATAAAAATTCTGTTATACATTTAAATAAAATATAAAGCATGTGTGCACACTGCAGATATCGATAACAAGAGATGTCTTGCCCAGCACTAGTGATCTATCATTAACATTGTCAATTTTGGCGCGTCATTGAACGGGCCAATGTAAACTAGCCTACCTCCCCCCGCAACCCGCCATCTTTTAGCGATTTTGTATTCGTACTAAAGTTCGTAAAAGCGTCGTCTATAGGTTAAGTGGTCTGTGTTTGAAGCACATACGAGTATGAACAGGGTGATCGTACGTGACGAGTAGCTAAATGCGATTTTTCACTAATTTGTATTCAAAGAATTTCTTATAGTTTTCAAATATTCATACAACTCTTGTATTAGAAATAAAACTTGATCGATAAAACGGCATTTGAAGGATCATTCTTCATGGTCCGTGTTAATGTTACCTGCGACCTCCTGCGACATAATAAAAATCATTGACACGATCTGTTATCCAGATATGGATTTGGCAGTGTTTTTTGAAGTTGCTTTTGGCCTCTACGTTACTTTAACCTAAGTAGGTAATGATCATTTTAACTATTGTGAATCAATTGAAACTTTTTTCGAATAAGTAGATTTCGTAGATAAATCTCACATCAGATCAATGTAATTTATAAGATCCGAAATTACGCAGAAGCTCTAGAAATTTGTAAAAATGAGTGTAATACATAATTATATGTATCTCTATAAGAAAGGTTATTAGCGTCACCTCGTCTTCGCCTGATAATGTATTCGTGAGAGGTTTACTCTAGTTATTTTACAATACGTGACAGGTTCTCTTCCTCGTTCATAATTTACCTCGTCATCGTCGTCGTATTACAGATTTTAAGGTTCGAGTTAAGAATCGCTCGTACAACACGATTGTTTATGAATATTTATGATTTTATGTTATTAAAGGTAGTTTTAAACGACAGTCTGTTCGAAGACAGTAAGTACATGCAAGATATTTGAAAAGAATAATAGTAGGGGTCTTCATAAATGCAATAGAGGGCATAATACGGATTTCTACAATTTTTACCTGTCTGTTTATCCGTGCGTTTTCCTCGTATCTCAGAAACGGCTTAACCTATTTGAATGCGATTTTCATTGTTGATGTTGTATTTCAATCGATACACAAATTAAAAGATACATTTTAAAGAATCTTGGCTAAATATTTCTCGAGTGTGCATCAAGGCCTTTTTTCCCGAAGCAACCCGAGGGTAGCTACTAGTATTAAACATAATATCGTTATATCGAGCCGAGTATCTATCGGTGTCCTAAGATCACGTTCACTATGCAGCGGGTGTCTGCCGAAAGGTTTTAGTGGAAAAGAGTCTGCGATAATAATAGAGCCTTTTCACTGAGAGTTCGGGTATCTTCTAAGGATTTCTCCACCGATAACAACAAAAAGGATCTGATCATCTTAAGTTCAGTGAAACAGGTTTATAAATGTGCTTCTGTTTAATCGAATAATCGTGTAATATCTGTAAAGTTACTTCAATATAATTCTTCCTCTGAAATTTGGAAATTCGTTGGAGGAAAATTGTTTTTGCTTTGATGTATATAACTTTATTAAGTTGTCGAATTTACAGCTTAGTCGATTTATGACTCGAGGGAACATACCTACATCTTTGAAGAAGTCGTTTAATATTGTGACGTGATAAGTCAAATAAAGATACGCAAGTATTACAATTAAATGTAAGCTAATTTGGAATGTTACAGAATCGGTTCAGTCCCAAGTGTTCTGTGCGGATTTCTTTGTCGTCATTTTGAGTATCTATTGTCGCTCGACGACATTAGTGAAACATGAATCAGTTTCTAATATTTATGTCCGATGCTTAAATTCAAATTTAAATTAATTTATTACATTGGTTGTTTAAGATGGTGTACGGTGTTTAATTAGCCTTCCAGCAACACAGCTGCAAAAACCGCATCCATTAGTACTTTTTGCATGATAGCATATAGTCATAGCGTCATAGGGCCACTATTTTGTCGTGTCGCTGTCGTGACGTTCTCCCGTCGCCGTCCCACCTGTGAACATACACTAGATCAAGAGGAGAATATTATCCCGGTATTTTTATGGATTACATACCTGCTCACCAATTTCCCTGAGATTTGTCGATATTTTTGCATAATATTTTTTTCTTTGAAAGGGTGTGCTAGCAAATTCCTCTAAAAAATGGAGATTTTCTTAAAATAAGGGTTGGCGATAGTTTGAGAGCTATTGATATTCTTCACAGACTATTAAACCAAATGCTTAAACATTAAGGATTTTTACTATTGGCAGCTCTGACTAGTATCACTACATAGTATAAAACAAAGTCGCTTTCTCTGTCCCTTTGTATGCTTAGATCTTTAAAACTACGCAACGGATTTTGATGGGGTTTTTTTAATAGATAGAATAGAATTCAAGAGGAAAGTTTATATGTATAATATATTAAAGTTTTTCGCAAACAATTTTGTCTAATAATAAGTCAATGATAAGAAGTTTTGTAATTAAGCTATCACTTAGCATAACTTACCTACTGTAAAATATACAAACAAAAAATAATTATGTTGTTACAAAAATAACAAAAACAGATATTGCGCTCAATTTATTCCTGAATTGATTAATTTCTCGATTGATCCTGAAATCATTTACATGTATGTATCTGTTTTTAATGTTATTGTAAGTGCACGTTATATGTACAATAGAAACTTAATATTGTTAGGGCTAACTATAGCGAACTATAATATAATTTAAGTAACATCGTCATAATTATCCCACTACTAGGATTAGCAATGTCGCTCGTGGCATGGACGTCTCAAATAACACATCACTAAGACCCCATGATCTGCAACGGCCGGGAACCACACTCGGGACCACTCGCTTCGCAGGCAGGGCCATTACCAACTAGGTTACGGGGTCGTCGTGTATATCAAAATTCATGCAATATTCAAGCACGCTATATAAACCATGCAAGTCATGTCATGTCATGTCAGTCAAATAATTAGCTGTCTTATTTAAGAGGATTACGGGGATTCAATTCGAAAATATTGAAATGATATGAATTTGATAAAACATTTCAACGCCTTCAGGCCTTGTGGGATTTTATTTGTAGAGGGAGATTAAATATGAACAAGAATACCTATTCAAACATGTGTTTGGTGTTGTACCTACTTTGATACCTACCAATAAAGGTGGTGCTGCATGTTCGTTTGCTACCTTAATTCCATAAAAAACCTCTAGTCTGAACATTCATAATTAAGAAATTTAGCTTTCAACTGTGAATTTTCATTTCAATTTCAGTAATTAGCGCAAATACTAATAATATCCATTTAAATTAAATTATCAGATTTATCGTTTCATTCAGTTATGTTTCACTTTAAATTTTACAGTTTTTTAGGCTGTTCGAATTTTTATATCATAACAAAGCATGTTTTAGGTCATATCAAATCGCGAAACAATATAGATCATGCGTTGATGAACATTAACGTCGAGTTATTTTTCCACTGTTTGCGGCGGCGCGGCGTGGCGCGGCACCGTAATTATCAGCGTTGCGGGATGGTGCCAGACGTTCAACGGCGACTGATAAAATTCACAAATACTCTCCCACGTAACAGCGTTCCAGTGTTCATTTCAAATTAATGATTCGCACGAGTACCTACATCATAAGCGTCGAGTTATTTTCGTCTCTCATTAACTGTCTAATGTTTTTTATCGTTGGTTCCGGATGTCTTGCATCTGGGGTTTTATAAATGTTTGAAAGACTGTGCAAAACATCATCGAATCATAACAAACTGAAAAATGTTTGGAGCATTTTCTAAACATCAACAATAATAATGAGTGGATGTGTAAGATATATCCATCGGCTACAAAAATTATAATAAACATAGAATACCTACCCGATCAATGCTGGGGAATCTAATTTATAATGTTTTTTCATTGCCACGCAGCGGGATTAAGTTTATTCCAATGCTTTATTTAATTATTTTAGGCACTATGAAGATTTGTGCCTCTGATCATATAGAGGTAAAAAAAATTTGACGCGTTGTTACTAATAAGGAGAACTCGGTAGAAACTAATAAAAATCGCAAGGAATTTTATCTAACATACGTGTAGTTTGGGATTCAGTGCGTGGAGTTTCGGCAATGCGGGCATACCCTAAAAGTTCTTTACGCTGAACTATCTTTGGGCGTCTATCTGACTCGATTTATTTAGTATGATATCAAGTAGAAACGAGTTACAAACAGAATAAATGATATTTGGCTGCCTGGATATTTAGCTGAACAAAATTATCTGTCTCACAAGGAGTACAAGTTAGATAAACTGATTTTGAATAAGTACCTACCTGTGAGTATTGTGGATATCAAACTCCTAATAATTAACATAAAGACATGACATTAAAGTACGTTACAGTGTAAGCGGGTAGATACAGTTAAAATCGTTGAATTTTGTGGCGTAAATGGCTCTATCCACCTTTGAGTCAAAGCCGACTTCCCGTGATCGTGGTTTAACCAGCTGCACAACGGAAAAGGTTACGGCGCCGGTCCTCTTTTTAGAAGTCACTGAATTTTGTACACTCCAATTTATTTCTGAAGGAAGGCTTGGTGGTAGGATCAAGGCCCGACTGGCTAGCTACCATCCTTTTGATAGAGTCAGCAAAACCACTTGTCGGGTCCCGGCGAGCCATTGTGCTTATTCTTGAGCATATTTTCTTTCTTTCCTCATCCTTTTTCTTTGCCGACAACGCATCGGTGATGTAACTACTTATCATCAGGCAGCTCTTCTGCTCGTTTAAGGGCGGGTCACGAATTTAACAATATCATACTTCATTTTCCGGTAACAGGACCCTAAGCCCGAGAAAGGCAGAAGATTTACATTGTGATTGTTGCGAACTTTCTGTATAAACAAATAGTGTATAAACGCAGTGAAGTGTGTAAACGCCCAAATTCCGTGAGCTTACAGATCACCCTATCTAACATCGCTATATATAATCACGTTGAACCGAAAATATTCGCCATTTCAAAAGAATTTCTCCTTATCACCAGGCTTCACAGAAAAGGAGACTATCAGTTTGATACCTAGGTATGTTTGAATGTAATATTATTGGATCTGCATAATATTTACATATAGATTGTCATATTATGATGAACTATGTATTAGGGCTTAAAAACATACTAACTAAAGCCAAAGTAACCGGACTAACTATCCTAGTCTGCATTTGAGGGCAAAGTCAACCGAATTAAAGTCCTCCGTATAAAAAATACAACCTGCTCGTACATATTACATATTCCTGCTGAGCGCCCTTCTGAAACCGTATTCTAAATTAACCAAAACTTTTACAGATTTTAGTCAGAACTAAAAATTACGAAATAAAATCATAATAATAAAGTATCGACTTAAGTTACGCAAATCACATCAACTGCTAAGTTAATGAAAAGTTACTTGGTGGAGCAAAATTTTTAGAGAGGAGACATACATGTAGTCTCTCATATTATATATACTATTTTTAGTGTATCACCCCTATTCTAAAAAACAGCGTCATATCGCGGTTCAAACACGAGCCTCATACATTTATTTAATGGCACTTGTCCCGAGAGCGTATCCGAGTAATACGGATAGACTGCCAGATGGACAGAACGATACGGGTTCTCTTTAGAAATTTGGGTAGGTACGTAACCCTAAATGGCCCGTATCCCTCATATTGACTTAAAACCTGGTAAGAATACCTAACATGTAATTTTACGGCTATGATCCGATTTTCCTCCATACATTTTAGGCTTTATTTGGACATGCCACGCAACTTAAGGAAACAGTTATTGCTCATAATTATTATCACCCCAATAACAAATTTTAATTCTATCGAGAAGGAACATAAACGTACAACAAAAATGGTAAACTAAAGTGAACGCACCGCGAATATAAAGTGATGAAAATAAAGCAAAAGTTTTATAAAAACAAACGAGGGCTCCGCTTCTCAAGAGTTTTCGACTGACGTTAGCGTCACAAGACTCCCAAGGTCCCTATTATGATTATATTTGACAGGTACTATACGCACGCATGTAGAATCTTTGGCGGGAATATCTATTATAGCGCGATGTGGGAAGTTTAAAATATAGGCCTTGTTGGGATACAGTACAGTCTATATTTGATTTATTTGTTAAGAAATTCGCGTCACAATATTTTTATGGAAATTATTATTCTCGTCGGCGCTTATGGATTTCAGCCCCGCTGATAAAGTATAGGTATGTATCCGCGGGCACGGGGTCCTCAGGGGTTGTTAAAATGATGACAGATTTCCGACTTAAGGCCTGTTCAGATATGCGCGGCGGTTTAACGCCGTCGGTAGCGGTATCCGAGTAGGTAAAGCGGTATTTGCAAATGCTACGAGACTCTTACTAACAATTACTAAAAAGACTATTATTAGCAACAGGACTAGCTATCACTAACAGTCCCTACTCCAGTTCTGATTATGTACTTACCAACTAACCAACTAACATTCTTAAATACATCCTCAAATAATGGGATTAACCATCATAGTCCCGGTTTGAGTCTTGCTCTGAGTCGGTCACAGTTGTCATGGGCGACAGTGGAAGTTATCTTAGCTAGAAATCTTAATGGAGATGTTTATAACTTTAACAGTATAATTATTGTGTCTGTATTTGTTCCTTTGTCACGCTTTGGAGGCAAAAGAGTCGAATCGATTTTAATGATTCTATGTCAACGGTTTGTCTTTATCTTGCGAGTATCACTAAATACATTGCATCAAAATTAAATATGACGACCACCAGACGAAAATTTTTGAAAAAGAAACAAGTCTAAGAGCTTTGTCAAGTGTGGTGTCAGTGAACAGGTATTTGAAAAACATGTTTTGGTTTTTCTAATTACTTTTTATTTTTATTGCCATTTATCTACCTCAATTTAAATATGGTTAGCAACGATGTTCACGTGAATATTCAACATATTATTATATTTATTTAAATTATTCCTTGTTTAATATAAACTCTAGGATGTAGAACGCTCTTCCCATCTTTGACCACCCAATTCTGATCGTAATACAACCTGTTGAACAACTTTGAAACGTGCAGAATTCCACTCGGTGAACCAACACCGAAGCAACTAATTAGTTTCTAATTTAGTCACTCTTGTGTATCGATCACAACTTTTTTCTATTTGCTTATTGTGATAGGTTTATTATAAAACAGATTGCGTGTTACGAAGCCTCGCGTTTGCTTGATAATCTTAATATATATATTTCTTGTGTGCGTGTGTATGTGACTGAACTCCTCCTAAACGGCTTGACCGATTTGGTTGAAATTTTTTGTGTGTCTTCAGGTGGATCCAAGAATGGTTTAGATTCACAATTGGACCCGGTAGGTGGCGTTGCTGTCGATATATCACTAAAACATTTTTTAATTATAAAGCGGTACGAAGTACGCTGGGACCACTAGTATTGTCATAAATGTCTAGGCACGAATAAAACTACCAAAACCAACTATTTTGTGGTCTATTCTAAAACTACTTAACAATAATTTTGCTGTCCGTTTAAAGGTCTAGTTCCAAGAATCACTCATGTCGTGTGATAGGGCAACATTACATTATAAGTTATTGATGCCGAAATCGTTATTGTAAGCTGCGATGCCCCATCAACACTGCTTTATATTATTCAAGTATTTATATTGTCTAATTTATATTATTTTATTTATATTATATTTTCTGACATTAAAAGTTTAAGGCACAAGGGAAAATGCGTGAAATCGAGATTCTGTTATTGTTTTGATATGGACCACGGTGTGATATTTATTTTTTGTTCAATGGAGGCTATATTATATTACCCTGCTAGTATTTTTCCTTATTGTTGTATTGTACGGATGCCTTGCGGCTCAATTATAGTTAATGATTTCTATGAAATATAAGAAAATATAACAGATTCTGACTTATTACTTCTGATTCTGAAATTATTAGATTACATTTGTGACAAGGTGTGACTCCGTGTGAATAAAGCTATTAATACTTTTTGGCTTGTCCATACGTGGCTACGTAGCTTTCGTTGTCGTATGTTCGTGGTACGGTCTAAGCGGTTTCGTTGTGGTATGGTTGTGGTACGTAAAATAAACACACGTTTCTGCCAGTAAGTGGTCGGTTTTGTTTGGAGGCCGTAAATTCTACTCATAAATTTACACACACACCTGAAAGTGTCAGTCAGGGTTAAATGATTTTTATTGGATTTCAATTTGGTTCAACTCAACCACTGTCTCCGACACTTTTATGTGCTTAGTGACATATACGCTTCACTCAACAAGGTCTTCCATATCTATTATCACTGAAAGCACACAGTTGGATTTAAATATTCAGACACGCAAGTTTATACGTATCAGAAATTGCGGTAAACTTTTGTGATTGTTGGTTGATGTGAATAATGTTTCACAATCACTATATTGTTACCCCTGATGCTTTCAGTCGTTTATGTAGGAAGACAGTAAATTTTAAGAGGTTTTTGCTACACAAGATTGGGTCTATAAATTAATACGGTCGATTTAATTTACTATTAAAATTATGTAAGGGTCTCTGTAATTAATACCTATTAGTACGTTCTCTGTCGTCTTCAATGGAATCAGAGCTAGTTAATGAAGAGAATCAGTCAAATCAAAATCAATTGAACTGTATTATTATTGTTTAGAAATGTACCACATATACACTCACTTTTACAGCAACATAATAATGGCCTATTCGGCGTATGACTATATTAAGAATACTTAGACATGGGCTCAACCCATCAATGGCCCGCTGCAGGTCTCACCTCATAATAGAGGATGCCTAGAGCAAAATTCACCACGTTGTTCCAATGCGGATTGGTGGAGGGGTTAGTTGGTCAACCCATATTTCGGAAGTTTTTATGCCACCCGAAGGCATCCTACATGGCTTAACGATTGCTATGTATGGATAACCGGGACCAACGGCTTAACGTGCTCTCCGAAGCACATAACTTAAAAATAAAATCAGTTGTCTGTAAAGTCGGTTTACGGTCGATAGTTTTACGTGATAACGTCATAAAAAACATTATTCAACGTTTTCAACATTTGTTATAAATAATAATTCCGTCGAGGAGGTGGGCGGGGGGTTATTGTTAAAGTTGTCGAAGAAACTCGCGTGGCGGCGTTCCAGTAGCAGATCTATTCTAACTGCTAGCTCTGACGTCACGATTTGACGTCAGCGGAACGGGAAACAATTTCGTGTGCGCTGCACATTAAATTATAACACGTTATCACGTCAAAAATTGTTACACCCACCTGCCTGCCTGACGGGGCCTGCTGTTGATTAACTCGATCGATCACGTAGCACTCATCGACGTAAGCCGTACTACTTACGTACAATACCGAGACCTGGACTTTAAAGAGCTCATAGTCCGTCATGTAAGTTTAACAAATTAGGGTGTGGTCGTTAGTAAAATAGGTTATATAGTTATTGACAAAAATGGGGCGGCTACCCGTACTACTTACGTACAATACCGAGACATAGCAGGACTTTAAAGATCTCTTAGTCCGTCATGTACCTAAGTTTAACAACTTAGGGTGTGGTCGTTAGTAAAATAGGTTATATAGTTATTGACAAAAATGGGGTTATTCTAACAATAGCTAGCTAGATTATTATTAACAAAAACTAAGCGAACTAACAACCACTAGCCACTGCCCTAGTCTTCGTACTTACTAATAAACTAACCATCTAATGTTCTAACATCGTCTGCTAACTGGAGTTACCATCCTAGTAGCCATTTGAGTCTTGTTCTGTGTCGGTCACAGCGGAAGGGTGGTACTGCATGCTCATTTGGTGCCTTAATTGTGTAATGAAGGTTTCGATTGCTCATTAAGCAGTCGGTTTTTTATGTTAATAGCCGACAAACGAGCAGAGGGGCACCTGATGGTAACTGGTTACCGTCGTCTATGGACATCAGCAACACCAAACGCATCATCAATGCGTATATTCGCTTCATATCTCCTCAATTAGGAGTAGAGAACCATGCTTTGAAATGAAACCATTTCAAATCATAAAATTATGTGTAAGTACGAGTATTTTGCAAACAGCATTTGTGGTTTAGTTAATCGAGAACTGTAAGGATTACATTCAGCCAGTTTATGCAAGTAAGCTATTTTCCGATAACAGTAAATGATAATGGTTCTCACAATATCGGGCTAACGCTATTTTGTCGGTCTAATGAATTTGCATAGGCATCTGCAGTTTGGGGAATGCAGCGCTCGTAAACATTAAACTACACAGCAATTTCACGATTGCGAAATTCTTTATCGACAAAGAGAGATTTTAATTTGTAACAGAATGATAAGAAATTTACTATTTGGGGGGCAGTGTTTGAAGTTTAACTTTCTGAAATTAAACTTCGAACATTTTTTTGTTAGCACGTTTTGTTATGAATCTGTTGCTAACAAAACAGACGTTTTATGATTTATTCTTCGAAGAAACGTTATCAAGAACGATGTGGGGCAAAAATTTCGTCGTCGTCGACGATGTATATATTTTTATCGATTATGCAACGATACAAAAGTATTCATTGTTTATTAGATAAAATGTTTAACAATTTGCAATGCGTAACTAAATGCTTCAAATCACTGCTAGGTACTGTTACAGTTATAAGAGCAATCAAATGTGAAAAAAAGTCTATAACAATGGACTTAACCCTTAATTAGGCGCATGGGGTCAGGACAGTTTGAAGTTGAAAAAAAATTATGTTAAAGTGATTGGAAAGCGAACGCGCTCTTTCTAGCTTCCTAACTCCCCACGGGGTATGCAAATCAGTCTGGGTCGGAAACCCAACGCGTACACATTTGTCGCTGCTCTCTTAGGTGCTGACCCCATGCGACCAATTACGTAACAATTTTTGGCAAAAGGTAAATTCTCATTTTTATGTTTTTACATATATCCATTTTAAATAAATGGATATATCTTAACTTGTATTCGTGTAATATTTAATTTATATACACTTCTCTTAATTTTTGTAATGTTTTCTATTTTCTTTTAATTTAAATTTCAATATGAATAAAGAAAATCAGTTACAGAAATAGCTGGAAGATTTATCCGATGATGAGGAAGACGTCGCTGGTTCTACTTAGGATAGTGAAATTGCGGAAGATAATAATACTCCTATACTTAGTGCTCATGACTCGGAAAGTGTATTTGAAGAGTCCGAAGATGTAAAAATGTCCCTGAATCATCGGAGGGTACTATTTTTTATCTAGACAATCTATGTGACAATAAAGAGAAAAACGACAACAAACGAACGAAAAAAAAGTGCCAAATAAATGCCATAAGTGTGGTAAATTTGTTTGTCAGCAACACTTCAGGACTTACAGCATTGAGTGCAGAATAGAAGAATCTGTTGATGAATATGAATTACATATATTTTTTAATTGATCTCGGCTATATCAAAAATAAGTATTTTATGGGATGTTAGAAGTTGATTTTGTTTAAAGTCAAAGTTATTATTTTATGCATATATTTAATGCTTTATTATAATTATAATAAAGCATTTAAGTATTTTTAATAACACATACTTTGTTTTATTAATTTCTTCCACTCCATTTTTATATATTTGTTTGGGGTCAGTAGTGACCCCATGCGACTATTTGTGTGACTTTCTTAATGCGCCTAATTAAGGGTTAAAAAAAGACAGAAATAAGGTGTTTGTACCGTATTGTAATCTACGAGAAACTTCAGAAGTTATAATATCAAAATATGCAGCTTCACGGCGTTGACTACCTACCAGACTAAGCGACTGATAACTTTGACTTCGAAAAGTCTTTATTTAAAAGCAAATTGTTTCCAACAGTTCAAAAAGCCTATCTCGACGTCAGAATGCATATTTATACGCCAATGGCATGCTATAGTATGAATAGGTATGCTAATAATCTGTTGAAAGCGCAAAAAGTAATGACATGCATAATGGCTTCAACCCATTAATGGCCCAATACGGAGCACGGGTCTGTCCTCATACCTGAGGAGGCCTAAAGCATACATCCATCACGCTGCTTCAGTGCGGATTGATCCACCAATCCGCACTAGTGGCCAACCCAAGTGTTGCAAATTTTTAAGCCACCCGAAGGTATCCGACATGGCTTAACTACTGCTACCAAATGATACCTACCAACCGGGACCGACGACTTGAGCGGTCACCCATCCAACTACCGACCGCGCCCGCTATTGCTTTACTTTGTCGATCACTAGAGATTGACGCAAGCCGAAGGGCTATGAGCGATGACATGCATAATATTAGCAGGCAATTACATATATCTATTTATTTATTTATTTCAACATCATGGTATGTATTGTAGTACAGCCTATGGTCCACAGTTCTGGTCAAGTGTGGATAAGCTGACTTCATATAATTTTCAGAACATTTCGAAGGTGTAAATATTTCCGACTTTCCGCACGATATTTTCGTTACCGAAGCAAAAGATATATTTTATAATACGTACCTACATAAATATATTTTTTAATTAGAGATGCGCGCTGAATTTATATAAGGCCCTCCGGTCCGTGATAACGACGTACATAAATTTTATCAGAAGTGCGATCTGAAAACCTAAAATTTCAAGTTAATTTTTTTAGGTACTTTGATTCTTTTTTAACATTCATCCTGTACGAACGACGCGCGTCTCTTCGTCATTTGTTATGCGCACCGCGGCGGACTAGTAAAAACCTATCCGTGTTGGTGTTTCCGTTCAATTATAATATGTGTGTTCTTTCTTATAATTGTTATTCAAGTCAAGACTGACTGAGCTGTTACTAATAATGACTAAATCAAATAAGTACAATACTAAGAACAACATTTCCGAAATTAATTATCTAGAGAATAAAGGAGTGCCCTGTAAGTAAATAGACAAATTTGAAGTGCCTACCGTTTTGTGAGCGAATGTTGTTTGTTCGGAATTTAATTAGAACAATATTGAATTAAAACTACTGAGATTAAGAAAACAATGCTAAATATCCTGAAATTGTTAAGCTAACTGTCTTCTTGAAGAATATTGCCGAAGTTGGTTTATTACGACTTAAGCCACTTATGCTATACGACTTGACACAATTTAAACGGATTTTATGGATACTTCGGAACCACTAGGTATCTAATAATAAACCCGGGCTCATACACTTTCTGTACGAGTAACTTGCTAGGCAACCGTATTTGAATAGGTATTTCAAGGCATAAAAAAGTCAGTTACACTTTTGTGACCGAATTAGAACGATACTCTTACTAACAAAAACTAACAGGACTAACAATCACTAACAGTACCTGTCCCAGTCCTCATACTTACTAACAAAATAACCAAGTAATGTTCTAACACCATCCCCTAACCGGATTAACAATCCTAGTCCCCGTTTGAGTCTTATTCTAGGTCGGTCACAGTTGTCATGGGTGGTAGCGGAAGGGTGGTAAGTAAGTAAGCTCGTTTGCCACCTTAATTCCATAAAAAAATATTCTATTGGTTGGAGGGTCAACTAGGTACTTAATTGTACTAAGTTGTTCAACGGTACCGACTCGGGAGCCAAAATGTCGATAATGCCTTTTAATGCGTTATAACCAGATGGCATCAACTCATCTGATTGCTTGTAGGAACATTAAAGTTGAATAGTTGTCCCGCCGCCTGTAGACTTTGTTTTAATGTATTGGTTACCACAAATGTTTTTTATTACTGTTACTTGTGGGTTACATCTGTTTATTGTGTGTTTTGGTCTCAGTTAGTCAGGTGTAAGTGAAAATGAAGATAATTTAGACACTCAAGAAAAATAAGCTTAAAGATATTAAAAAATAAGCAAAATAGCAGAAGCCGTTCTACAACTAATTGGATAATAACTTACTGGAATTTCAATGAAACCATTCTCAGTTTTCAGTATCGTAGAAAATTATATAAATATAGCTTAGTAATAGGTATTTTCTGAAACAATTAGCTTAAGTACTTCTAACAAATACATTTAAACTCGACTCGATTTGATTAAAATTTTGATTAGTACCTACGTAATTCATTTACTCAAGATTAATTGATTTTAACTCTACAATCTACATTATCAACGACTATCGTGTTCATTTACCATGTTAAGCACATAAAGTTTATTAATTATTACCAAAATAACCAAAAATTTATTGATTTGTTGTCTAAAAATATTTGATGTTTACACTAATAAATTCTCGCTTGAAAGGTATTTTAAGCTGAAACTGTTGTAATGTAACGCCCCAAGGTTTGGAGAACTTCCACAGCCCGAGAAATTGAGAGTGAGTTTCTAATGTGCAACGAATTCTAACATTCACATTATTATTATGGCAAAACCCAACTTCGAACTCACAAAGGTATCCTCTTTCGCAAATGACAATTCATTAATGAACAATCAACCTTTAATAACATGGCTAGTTTTATTCGTAAAACCTTTAAAATGGATTCTTTTTATGTATTACATTGCCGAATGTAAAATCTTAATGTACTTATAACAGTTTGTCCTGTGTACAGGGATGACTGTCTTGGAATACAAGATGGATGAAACCACTCTAATCCTTAATCTAATTCTTAAAATTATAAATTATATAAATATTTTCTATAAATACAAATATTTATTACGTAAAAAAATAAAGATTGATTGATCTGAAAATGAGCCCTTAGCGTCATAAATTATTCACGCTTCGTGTAATCAAGAATAAACGTACTTGGTTACCCATGAAATTCTAATAATACATATTATTCGAAATATATAATAATTATTCGCAGAGGTTTTGTCGAACTCAATAACGAAGCAGACAATAAGGATTAAAACAAGAGGACGAGCTCTATTGAAATAGTCCCTTTTCTATTAAAAAGTAATCTATTGTAACTTTATTTTTAACTAAGGACTCTACCAGGTAGGTATTGTACGATGCTACCCGTTTCATATTTTATTTTCTGTTTTTATTTATGGTTATTGTTTGTCTTGAATTAACAAGTAACAAAGCTTGACGAAATCCTGCAAAATCCGCCAAAGAACCCGAAGAAGATCCACCAAGAAGAAGTAAGTGTAATAGTGTTTAATTTGTGATACGCCAAATTTTAAGTTTGTGGTTTTTGTACTGGAAGAAAAATTCAATACTTCGATACTTCAATTCAATACTTCAAGAAATATTCAGTACTTGTAAGGCGTTAAGCACCTACTTACGGAGTAGGTACTCGTTTTTTACAAAAAGGTCCTTTTTTACTGTGCATATTTTCAGAAATGCGGTCAAGAACAGATAAATCGTAGAAAAAATGGAATTAGACATCTGTGCGACATTAATTATAAAATTAATGTACCTACCTGTACTTAAATTTAATTAATTTCGCATTTAGAATATTGCCGACAATATTACAAAAAATATATTTATTGAACTGCTTAAAGATATTCATTAATTACATCTTTTTACAATTTTGTTTTGTATTAAATCTCGTAATTTCTTTTTTGAATAAATATTGGACATGTTTAACACCTTCGCTGCGGCGATCGTAATTTGCTATGAAAAAAACACGACGTACCTACTTATACGTTACCCGTAGCGAACGTGTTCAACTTATCCATTAAAGAACATTAATTATTATATTTCATCACAGCCTAACGGAATTACTTCCACGTTGTTCAATTTTCATGTATGTACATAATTATGAGCATGCAACACTTGTAATTCTCGATAACAAAAAAGGATCCATGAATTGTAAAAAGATATTGTATTTAGTGCCCAAGAACTCGTTTTAATAAGCAGAGTGGGTACGCTTAGACTACAAACTACCAGCAAACTCCTGTTATGTTAAGCACCTATAATAGGGACACAGCATTAAGTAGTCGCGACTTAATTGCGTGACTTTAAAAGCTTTCCCGAATTTTCCCAAACCTTCATTAATGATGTTGTGTTTAGTTAGGCAAGTTAAAAGTATTGGCTATACACTCATAGCTCCTCACTAGGTATCTCTATGTCGTGGGTGCCATGGACAATAAAAAAGTCAATAACAATTGAAACATTCCGCCTTACTCGGAATAGAACCCAGGCCCCAGCAAGGTAATTATCATTTAAACTGGGTTATTACGAGACGTTTATGATTTATACAACAGGTTATACATATAGCTACGTAATACTTTTGTTTTCAAAGTTGAATGTATCTATGTTTTATCTAAAAAAACAATTTATAAAAACACTTTTTTTTACCGAAATCGATAAAATTAACTTGAAGGAGCTCGAGAGCTAGTATTTCTTTCAGTTGCCGGATGGAGCTCGTTTGAGACATACAAACATACGTACTCTTTAGACTTCAGAGTATCTGCGTCCCTCATCGATCTACAACTTGAGGACAGATTGCTCCTTTGGGCGCACTTCGATTGGTTCTTTTAGACTCTGGAGGCTAAGTGCTAGCTACAAAACAATGTGTCGCAAACGCAGTCCAACTCCACACTCAACTTGGTCTATTAGTCTATTTGTTTTATACTCAGTGTTGACCGTACCTAAAGTGTGTAAAATATGTAAACAGAAACAATGAAATAGTTGTAACGAGCGGACGAGCCACCTAATAAGTAAGGGAAGAAACATTTCATATTGGATTTAAGAAGCAGGTTTGCACCTTGTTACTATCTCGTACGTATGAGTTCCATAGGAATGAAACTGGGTAATTCACAAATCTTTAACAGACTCCTGGCGCCATATCCTGAAAAAAACCCCAAAATAGTTGATAGTACCTTTATTGGTAGAGTGAATCGTTCCTTATACGATTCCCGGAAACGGAATAAACGAAAGGTCAGGAAGAAGCAGTGCATCAGTGCATGGTGGTAGTGTTATTGATCTGCTTGGCTGGATACCTTTCTTCTTCAATAGATACATACATTCTTTATTTGTAATATAAAGTACAAAGCCTTAACTAAAGGTATAACAATATTTTAGATTATGTACCTACAATACGTTACAAAAGGGATGTGAATAAACTGAAATATTTCATCAAGTAGTAAGAAAAAAACAGTTGAAACAATAGATAATAATGTAGTTTTCTCCGATCAACAACTGGATAACGATACAACTACATACAGACAATTTAAAATGAAGCAAAATTTTTAATAAACAAAAAATGTTGAAACCATCTTGTTGCCCTTAAATTTTTAGTTTCAAGGAGGCTTTAACGCCATTGATACTGTAAAATGAATGTAAAATAATAGCAATAAATAAAATAGCTCCTAAAACATTTAAACCAGAAACAGTAAACTCATTAAATCCACTTGAATAGTCGTTTCGCACGTTCATGCAAATAGTTTTCACATAATATTTCCGTGCAACGTAATAATATGCAGCTGTTTTATTGCCAAATGATGAGTGTAAAGTGGAGAAAGAAATAAAAATGACTGCGGTCGGGGAACTCCTGTCAGGAACGTAGTTTCTTATGGTTTCAACTTTACGGTATAATAATAAATAATTATTTTGGCTGCCATTACAGTTACTATAGAGGAAACATTGGCACACTAGACCTCTGCTTCATTGGCATGAAAATAATAAAAACAGTATTTAGAACTACATTACTATGGAACTCATGAAATCCTTAAACAAAATTACAATAACTTAGTCAGACAGTGTTGCAGATTAGAGTCATACAGTACAGCAGAGCGACTCTTCGTTTAAAACTAGTCCATCATCACCTCACATCATCATCACACCACATCATCCACCATCTACAAGGTTATATTAGCTCAGGTAGGAAATCAGGCGGTCTAGAAACCAGAAGACCCCGGTTCGAGTCCTGATATAAAAAAGCTCGGTCTTCCAGGTATTAGAGGAAAAGACTCAACATGATTACCATTAATATCGGATAATCGGAGATCCTAAGTGTTCAACCGCAGGAACAAAAACCTCTACTACAAAGTTAAGTAAGATAAGGAGACGGGACTTAAAATATCATAATGCAAATTAGTAACTGTTCAGCAGACAGCGTAAAAAGTAAATGAACAGCATCTAGAGCAGTTTTTGTATCAGTAAGTACTGACAGTAACTAATCTATCTCACATTCACATCCTGGCACTAGGACCTCCGTGTGAAAAAAGGATCTCTGTGTTGCCGATGGCACAAAGAATACAAAGATACACAAACATCCATAATTTCACCACATTCCACCAATCGGTGCTGGAGCAGCGTGGTGGAATGACCTCAATGACTCAATGATGAGGAGAGACCAGTGACCAACAGTGGGCCATTTATGATTAATGAAGCCTGACACATCCACACCACGAAAACAAGAGTCTGAACTCTTGTTTACATTTACGACCAACCGGGCTCCATAAATAACAACATACATTCAGGGTATTTTGAGATAATTTTGATTTCCATTTTTGAAATAATTATTGTATAGAATTTTGCCTTTATATTTTTAATCATTACTATGACCATGTTCTTTCATGTAATCGAGTATGTCAAGTGAAAAAAAAACTCACCCTGTATAATATATTGATTATTGTAATTATAAGTGGATCAAATCGCTCAAGAAAAGCAATTTCCTGACTATTGCTCGTTAATATTAACTGACAACGACAGCGGCTCGAATTTTGAATAATGTCAACGAAAAGTGAGTGTTACGCTAAATAATAAATAAACGGCCGATAACTCTTTCGCCGCAACTATTTTTAGCTGTCTCATCTATCAACAAGTTTCTGAATGAATGTGAAACTTTGATGTTCAAAATTTGTATACTGATTGTTACTTTCAGATTTGCTGTCGTTATTTATGATGTAAGTATGTCTGTGCATGATGTCTGTTCGTTTTCGTATTTACTCATATCTATAAATTTATTTGCGAAAATCATTTTCTGCCCAAGTACTTTGAAATACGCAATATACTTATTTTGATTCTGATCCCATCAAGTGATTGTTTACACAACCCTTTGAGTTTTAAGAGGCTACAACATTTTTGAATCCAAACTAATCTCACTCCTCGTGGTGCACCTTGCCGAAGTAAGGACGAGGGTTTGGCACCAGGAGCCCGCTGTTATAGGGCGCTAGAATGTGTACCGCGCACTTTTCTTACAAGGTGGTGGGGTTTTTTCCCTGACTGGCTAGATGGCAATTTTTCTAGAATCGAGCGTGAAATTACATCTTTCGTGTTTGCTCCACGGGAAAAAAGCCTTTCGAAAGGTTCTAAGGATCCTACTAAAGGTACTAAATAAATATTATAATTTCTCAATAAATTAAGTATATCGCCCCCTGGGATTTACTATCTATTTTAATGAAGACATGATTAGACCTGATGACGTGATTATTGAGAAATAAAAGTCAGACTGAACATTATTTTAAGTACATGTTTTATCAATACAAATCGAGAGTTTAACCTGTATTTCGTGAACTTATCAATGAAATTAATTAATAATGCTGGAGTCTTAATATTTTATTCAAGCTCATTTGAATTTTTTTCGTCTCAGAACACTCTTTGTGTAATTCTTGGCGAATAAAATATTTGTACGTGCTTATTTCGCTACGCTGACGGACTGTAGGTATAACTAAAATTTTAATTATATTTATATTTATAAACTTAATTCGAGGACATTATTTATAATACGTACTTTAATTTCCATCCATTTGGGTAAATACTAGGGTTTATTTTTTTAAACCCTAACATTCATTATTATTATTTTCATGCAATTTTATCAAGAACACTTGTATCTTCTGGTCTTCAATGATTATGTTGGTAGTTAGCAAAGGCATAGAAATTAATAAAAAAATGTAAAGGATATAAATTCACAAAAAATATACAGTACCTACTAGTAGAACATTATGTACAGTTCATGGTTATTAGGTACTAAACCATATTTTTCATGTACTTAGACAGGTACTTACCTAATTCTGGCAAAATTTAAAGATTCTTCTAAAAGTCGATCGTAGTATTTATAACAAAGTCGCTGTGTCTGTTGTCTGTTGTGTCTGTTATGTATGCTTAGATCTGTTAAACTACGCAACGGATTTTGATGTAGGTTTATTATGTACTAGCGACCCGCCCTCGCTTCGCTTCGGGAAACGTATTCCTTCGGTTTGCAAAGATTTAGTTATATATTTTGGATAATTCACACTATATCTTTATAAATTATAGCCTATGTGTTGTTCTGATGTGTAAGCTATATTATTGTAAAGTTTCAGCAAAATCCATTTGGTAGTTTTTGTGTGAAAGAGTAACAAACATTCATACATCCATACAAACTTTCGCATTTATAATATTAATAGGATAAGATATTAAAGTTTTGTGTAAATTGGTCGAAATATGACGATAACAGTTGAGAAAGTCGGCAAAAATCAGGCCGCCTGGGAGCTTTCAGCGAAAACGCTGCCTAATCCATTTGATATTTAACAAAACAATGTATGGGTGGAATATTCCTCTTTTATTGGACTACAATAAAGTCCAAGATGGCATATGTCTATCTTTTAAAGATAGCTTACTAAGTATACCATTCTAAGTTTAAAAAAAATGGTGGTGCGGTAATTGGGAAGTTATTTCGAGGGATACAGTAATTATAAATCCTTATCGCCTTTATTATGTTAGTCAACTTATGCATTTCAGGCACATTATGATAAGCTTATACACCCATATAATTTAAATGAAAGTCTTAGGAGTTATCGCAAAATGAAATATCACGCGCGCGAAAATAAATTCGTGCGCGGGTTACATTAACAATTTTGGAGTGAGGGTAGTATGGGACAGGTATCCCGAAGCGAAGCGAGGGCGGGTTTACTAGTCTGAAAATAATTACGTCACGGGAAAAAATTAATTTCTGGCAGGTAAAGATCTCCTCTTTTTAGTAGTAGTGGAACACTGATTAGGGAAGACCCTGTATAGTAACAACGGCAACAATGCATAGGACCCACCTAACTAGATATTATATGTTACCGATGAATGGATAATGGATGTGCATGGCCTCGTTGACCACTTAAAATCACGTGATCGTCTGCTTGTTTGCAAATTAACGGAAAAGGTACTACGTCATCCCTGTCCGCTTTTAGGACGGTAAGTAAATTATTTACATAAACGATATTCACGGAAGATTAAACGCTTATTGTAGCTTAAAAAGAATGAATATCTATTATCGTGAACAAAGTATTTTTATTTGGGTTTTGTCCTTCAATCTCGTTCAAGTGGATGATGTATGTCGGACATTAAATAGGCATCCGGAAGAAATTATCTCGAAGCTGCTTTTAAATCTATTACATAGTTCAAAATAACTAAATGCAGAAATTTATAGATGTTATAATTGGCGATTTGTGACCTTCCTGTAGTTCCTGTGATCCACCTAGTTAACAGTTAATTTCTCCCACGGTCATTGGTTAGTTAGTCGATAAGCCATGTGTCACATGGTTGGCTCCCACTTATCCTTGAAAAAACGTGTGTAAGAATTACCTATATTCGTTCTCTCCGCAAAAATTTTAAAAGGCAATGGTTTTAAAACGTGAAATATTAAAAGCACTTTTAAAACCTTTTTTATCAATTTCAAACCTCTGTCACTTATTCGGACTGCTCATCACTGCTGTGGCAAAAGTATGTTAAGAAGGATTTTAATATTTTTCTCTTCTATTGTCTTTGTTGACGTTGTTATACTCCGCTACCCTTTTTGTCGCATTCGTATTCCTATCGCTTTAAAGGGTTGCCTGTTTTATTTTCTACTCTTTTAAATCCATTGTATGTTCGTATGACAAGCAAACAATAAATTTATCCTACAAAACCCAGAAGAGGAAATTTTTATTTTTGGTCATCAATTTAACTCGGTGTCAATAAGCAGTTAAAATGTTAATAAAGAACATAAATATGTAGAATGTGCAAATAATAATTCTGACCAGCAGTATCAATAACGCCTAAAATACCCACACTTTTTGTATTATGAAAGAAGTCAAAACATTGAATTTTTAATGAAGCGCAAAAATATCAGAAAAGAGTGGTCGCTTGAACACTACTTTTAAACAAAACTGTAATGAAAATTTACCCGCTAAGGTTTTAATGATATAGCGATTCTTCTTTTTTCATATACGAGTTGTTAACTTCACCACGACGAGGGAAATTTTAAAATGTAAATGTTGCCATCTATTATAATCAGTGTTATATTCAGTGGCATGAACCTACTAAGGCATGTTTCCCGAAGCGAAGCGACGGACGTCAGGTTTAATACTTACTTAATTAATAAAATTTGATTCCTTGAAGGGAAGCATAGTGAGGACACCTGCAAATCGGAGATATTAATTTCATAATGTTCTTAACGGGTGTATGTATTCTTCCAGGTCGCAATCGGATATGACATTAGGCTTTTACCTAAATCCTACCTTTGTTGACAGGTCATTCAAGCGCAATAGGGGATACCTATATATGATTTGTTGCGATAGGTACTGAGAGAGAGAGAGTGGAATGACACTTGTAAGATGCTGCCATATTATGCCAGTTAAACCATATCGGTTCACATCGGCACCGCAGGTTCTTAAAAATAAAAATAGCTAAAAAACACAAAATTTACTCAAATGAACTTTGGGCAAATTTTGTGATTTTTAGCTTTATGAAATTGTTAAATTATAAAATCGAGCTGAAGACCGGATTGATTGATCGGATTAGAATAAGAGATTAATAACTTTGTTCAATTTATTGATTTTGTAAACCCATTTCAAATTGTAATTAATGTAGTTTTATAACTTACCTTCTCGTTTTAGTGATCTTATTACTTAATGTAGGTACAATTATTTTAAAAGCGTCACAATATGACAGGTTATTATTTGTGAGAAGATAAATGAAGGTCTATTAATACTCAAAAGGATCTTCGAAGAATAGCAACGGTTTTAAGTCGTGTGAATTCAGCTATTATTTTCTTTAGTTCATCAATCTGTTGGTCTGGGAATGGCTAGTGTCCTTTTTCCTAATAACGTGGTCATTTAAAGGCTGTCCTTCCTCGTTATTTAGTCGCGATGTGTCAAGCCGGGTGCGGCCAATGGCGAGGTCATTGCAATTTCGGAAGGTTAATTCTGAGAGCTACTCGTAAGTCAATTACTTTTATTGGTTGTCGTGAAAATGGTGGTGTTAACGTCTTCTTTTGGGGTTACGTACCTTCAATAAAAATCCGAATCATTCTAGTATCATTCCCATGTCTATCTGTCGTTCTTTCTTACCTAATTCTCGTTACTTACTACGAAAGGAAAAGTTGCAATTTAGTATGAAGGTGACCAAATAAATAAAAAGATAATATAAAATAATATAATAATTATTATATAATAAAATAATATACATATAATAAAATAATAATGTATATTAATTATATGAAAATGAATCTGTATTTTCCTTGGTCATGGCCTCACGCGTGAACGGCTGTACCGATTTCACTAATTATTTTATTTGTTGTGTTTGTTATTGTCAGGAGAAGGATCTTATGAAATAAAAAAATAAGAAAATTGCGCGGAAAATTAAAAAAAAAATAAGAATACTTAACCCACAGGTTAACAAATAAATAACCATCATATTAAATTGTCTAATGATTTTCTAATGTAACCATAGCGCTTTTGACAGTATACTCAACTTATTTCATGTAACTTAATGGCGTTTGACATAACATTGACAGAATGCGTGCTGCAAATATTCTGTTTATTCAGCTAAGGTTCAACAAAAACTTTTTCACGTAACTTTCCAGCAGGTGGCAATATCAACTGTATAAATTTTACTGTACTTTACAGACTTTATTAAAGTGAAAATTACTTCAGAAAGTTTCTTAACAGCAAATTGTCCTTAAGGTAGACTCAAACAAATATGAATTATTATATTCCAGACTGGGAATTGCTCATGGCTAGGCTCGTATTGAGGCGGAAATTGCCTCAATTTCATTACGGAAATAAGACAACTTAAAAGCAAAAATGTAAGTCCTCCTTATTCCCTATCCCGTGTGTCATGTGTGAAGTCAAAAGTGTAGGTACTGTAGGTATATCTCGGCTTACTCACGTTTCACTTGTGTCATATTTAAGGCAAAACAGATGGACAGTTAGGGACAGTACTGGATTAATGTTCGGTTCAGCGAAATATTTAGTGAAATTTATCGCAGGATAAGACTTATAACGAGTTTTGTCGCTAAAGAAAGACAGTCATAATTTTCTACGTGACATCAAGAAGAAGAAAAATCAACTCAGTGTCTGTGACCGCTTATGTTCATTAATTTAAGAATTACTATCTAATAATCCGCCTCTCGATTTTGTAAACTTTATGTCTATAAATACCTGAAACATTGCTGCCCGGTCATTTCAGGCACTTTAATAAAGCATGTACCTCGTTTTACCATAAATTTATCGATTTAGGCATAGTAATAATAACTCAATGGATTTAGGGTACAATTTTTATTGTTCTATACCTATATTAGAAGGATTATACCTATATTACCTATATGAGTGTGTAGCGTTATTAGAAGGACATTAATTTATTGTAATAGTCTAGTCGCACAAATGCTGTCAAATATTAATAACAAAACGTTAACAGAATCTCCATAGTAATGTTTAAACTGTTATTCCGCAGGAACAAATCTCTTTACCGAATTGAATAGTATCCCATGGACACATCCATGATAAAAGCGACAAATATGCCAAATACATATTATCTAAATCTGTTAACTGGTTTTTAAGGTATTTTAAATGTAGTATCAGTATAATTTTATGCGGAGAATAAAGGGCTTCATCCATCCTTGTGTCAAAGCCAGCTGGTCCTTCATTAGTTGTTTTAAAAGATGAGGCAATAACGCTAAGTCCTTTTTATTTCGAGGGTAGGTACTTGTGCTTTGTGGTAGGGTGGATATCTGTCAGGCTAGCGAGAGCTGCCATTTTCTTTCAAGCATCAACAGTAAAATATTTTTTGCGTGTTTTGGTTCCTTTGTGGTGGAACCAAAATGTAACATTACACTATTTCTTTTTTGGTGAGGAATGCGTTGGTAATCCCTTTGGTATTAGGTACGCACGCCTACCAGCGGCAATAACCTCCTAAATTCCATAAATTAAAGCAGTAATAATGTAATAAACAACAAATTGTAAATCATAGCCGTGGAATGCATGATCGTCAAAATATAATAAAATATGAGGCAATATTAATTTATCGCTATCTATCCTATATTTTTAACTCGTCATGCCGTGTCGTGTCGTGTCGTGTCGTGTGTTATCTAAAGCGGATACTTTGAAGGATTGAAGTAAATATCTTCGCTACAAATTGAGATTCAGTGGGCCACAAGCTACAACTTGTGATAGAACGCGCAAAACTTTTTGTATAAATTTGACCCAAGTGGGCAACGAATCACCATCTGCAGCCGTATAAATACTCTTTAGCATACTCGTAGTTTCTGTAGTATAATGAATGTGTATCAGTAATTTATGTGTATATTTATTATTCTAATGGAACATGGTTTTTATAAAACGTTTTAATAAACGGGATACAGACAAGTAGAACATAGATATGGTGCAAAAAGCTAATGATTTCTACACAGCATCGGAAATACCAGTGATTTCGTTCTCCCACACTTATCGTGTTTGAATTATTTTTGTTTATTTGAAAATTACGACTTCAATTTGAAATTCACATTCCAAAGATAAATGTTTACAGATGTAGTATATACGCAAATTCTACGGGGTTAAGGAGAAGGTAAAAATGCTGCAAGAAATGCCGTCACATAATCCAATAGCCATAATGAAAGTGGAAGCCTCATAACCTTGGCAGAGATCTGGAAAGGTTAAAATAAGAAAAGCCAAAATAATATAATATCTAAAATAAGCTTTATAATTTTTTTTTGTACGATTGGTTTTTTCGACGACCTAATTCTTAAAATTTTAGCCCATCAATAGGTATTATTAGTTTAATTGTAAGAACGTGTGTAGTACGAGTATCATTGATCTCTAATTAGGTATTTGTTAAAAGAATTAATAATAGGTAACGCTTTTGTTTAAGTATCAATAGGTCTTACGTATAATGCCATAAGGTGTAGGACGAGTCTGTTAAAGAATTAATCTTGGACTAGTTTCGGACTCATTTGAGACTGAAGGACGTCTCTGTCCTCCAGAGAGCCAATCGTCTGTCACCTCAAGAGTCCGCCGACAACTGAATCCTGCCCGCTGTAGGTAATACCAATAATTGTGTTCAATAAATATTCCACTTATCATTTATGTGTTCATCTATCTATCTTATCTTCAGAAGGGTTGGTATGTTTAACATTAAGTTTACTAATTATCCCTGCCTGTGCAATTAAAACGACCCAAAACGTAAACTTAATTAGAGAATCACACCATAACATCTTATCTTGCTACACTAAAGACCTCACTAATCCGTGGATCTAAAAGGACTATCTCTCTTGCTTAATTAACAATCCCTATCATTCATTATAATAGAGAGCCGTCATTGTGTTAGGAGTTTTTCTACGCAATCGATTCATATAAATGTCTAATTATATAGACAAACAAAGATTAAGACTGGTTTATCTAGTTGAATTATCGGCCTGGCGCGGGAATAAAATTGGCAACCGCATTGTTTGTAGAACCGATAAGCGAAGTTCTCGAACGGCTGTGCTGTAATAAAGGAAAATAGAATTATTCAGTTTGGGAGACAGTATGGTCCAAAGAAAAACGTTCACATTCACGTTCACAAACAGTAACCAGAATATGCTGTTCAATCTGATCAGGCGTTTTATAAGATTTCATGTACATTGTACCTACGTCAAAAACGTAAGTAAAATAATTTTCACGGTAATCACTTTTTACATTGGTAATTTGACTTAAAAATCTGTATGTGTATAGCCGTTTTAGCATTACCACCTCTAGGATTTTTAAAGACTGCGTCTCATACGAGTAATATGAAGTAATGAACGAATGTGTCAACTGCAGAGATTAAACATGTAAGTACATAATACTCGTATAAGTCTTTAGTATATGACAGTCAATACGCAATTTTATTAAGTATAATAAATATAGCGCTCATAGCCCGGCGGCATGCGTCCACAAAGTTTTTAGCAACTTCGGGCGGCATAAAAGTTTCCGGTTGGCTACTAACACCAATCCGCACTGGAAGAGCGTGGTTGAGTATGCTCTAAGCCTCCTCAGGCATGAGGAGAGATAAGAGATATTATTTAATATGACACGTACTTTGTGAACATTTCATTCGGCTTTATATCCGCATATTCCCACGGGACTGGGATTAAGGCAGGCAAAACCGCAGGGCGCAGCTTATTATAAAGAGGAAAGATTTGTAACATAAATACATATAAATGTATCATTATGATATTGATAGCGTAAAATGAAATTCAAAATCACAAAATTCCCATCGAAGTGGGCGAAGTCGACACCTCAAAATAATAATTACCTACACCTACCCACGTAGCATAAAAATTTACAAGTTGACGTCAAGTCTTTTATCAGAATTCTTTAATATAACACAAATTATGCGACACAAACAAAGCTCAAATGTTGGAGACATTATGTAGACAGACAATAAAAAATTATGCGTTCCCAACGACAGTACCTTATGTCGCCCCTAGGGTATCTTTGAAAATTATGTATACGAATTCGAGGTCTTCAACAGATTTTGGTAACAATTATTTATCTGCCTTTAATTTGTATATACTAAAAAGGCTGTGTATGGTTAAAATTACATAATTCGATAATCTTCTTGCGGTTTTGTTGGATCGAGATCGGGATCCCGCGAGATCGGGATTGCATTTCCTTAGCGGGAAGACGCTGCTGCCCGTGTCCTGGAGTATCCTTATTCGCATATAATTCTTCTGTGCGTGTGTAGGTATGTCACTGAACTCCTCCTAAACGGCTGCACCGATTTGTGTAAGTATTTGAGTGGTTCTATGGATGGTTTAGATTCACAATTAGAACCAGTAGGTGGCGCTGTTGTCGAGATTTACCACAAGATCAGTGAAACTATTGAAGACATAGAAGTGCAGCCGTAGAAAAAGTTATTGCATTTGATGATCATTTCCTAAAACTACCGACTACATATCCCTTTCTTTGGTACAAAACTGTACAATAGGTAGGTACTCTAAAGAGTTTATCAACAAATAGGCATTATTTTGTTGAAAGCTGTTTTGAACTTTTCTTATCAAAGCATGATAAGGGAAGAGAATGTTAACTATTCGAGGAAATTTCTTGGAGTCTGTTCATACTTATCGATGCGGAATGAACTTTAATTACAAAAGCTTTATGTTTCGAAACATCATTACTGAAGAGGTCACACTTCAAAAGTTAATATTTTCGTAGAAAGGTATTAGGGATTTCTATCAAGCCTACCGGTACTACGGTCACACTCGCTAATGTATGGGATCGTACTACAAATTAGACCAAAATTTCATCCATTCTATTAATTATAAGCGTCTAGTTTCAGCCGGTACCTGCAGTAATGGTCTGGCATTATAAACGACAGTTGCTAATACATTTCTGTAAGATATTAAATTCATTATAGGTACATTTATTACTTTATCTCCATTCTCGTCTATGTATTTATTTATTCAAATTTATCGGATTGTTACTTTATCTGTATAAAAAGTGTGTTAAAAAGGTTTACTTGATTTAGAATCTGTCTTCAGCAATGTATTTCAGTATGCTTGAACTAATATTTAGTGTTCATTTCATTTCAAAGGGTAGTTCCGAACAATCGATAGTTCCAAACATTGGTTGGTACCAACAGCGGTTGCTAGTATGGTATTAATCTGAGAGTCGGTCGCCTGACATCGCTCTGACAGCGCTGGGATCTAGAGTTTACGACTACTCCCTGTCAAAACAGTCAGCTTCAGCTAACTATGCCAAGAGATTCGCTAGTATGTGTTTGACTTGATTTCCATATTTGGATCAGTTATAGAATAATAAAACAATAACCCCTATAGGTGTGGTAAGTGAAAGTTCGATGTTTAGCAACGACATAGTTATGCATAAACTTTAACTTATCCATCTCTGAGACGTGTAGGACGCCATTTTCATTTTTAACCGCACACGTTTTGAAAGGACGAGGTCGAGAGAGATCTTTAACTTTCTTAAAAAACTCTTTAGTCTCGTGTTTTACGAAATGCTGTTGTAGTTCCTCGCAGAGTTTATTAATTTGGTCTGCTGGGTTTGTACGGAATCCCTACTAATATTATAAATGCGAAAGTAACTCTGTCTGTCTGTCTGTCTGTCTGTCTGTCTGTCTGTCTGTCTGTGTCGCTTTCCCGCTTAAACCTCTCAACCGATTTTGATGAAATTTGACACAGACAATCTTTAGACCCTGAGAAAGGACATAGGCTACCTTTTATTGCGACAAAAAGGGATGAAGAGGTTGAAATAGAGGTTGAAAGTTTGTATGGGATTTCTTCGGATTTTAAGCACAGCGCCATCTAGGGGTAAACCTTCCTAACTTAAAGAATAAGAACGCCTAGCGCCATCTCTTAAAGAACCATGAAACTTTATATTTAAGCACTTGATAATAAGTTTCCCGAAGCGAAGCGAGGGCGGGTCGCTAGTAGTCTATAAACTTCGGCACTTAGTTTTTTTTTTACATAAGATAAGTTAATCCTTGACAAAAATCCCACCTGATGGTAAGTGGCGATGAAGTTCTGAATAGCGCCGCCGGTCTTCTTCCGATAACAAGCCTTTTTCCTTTAGTGCACGTCTTTCCAAGATGGAGTCTTCTCTGTCATTTTATGTAGTCCTTCATCATCTCTTTCTCAACTATAACCAGGTTGGTTAAGCCCGCGAACGTTCCAAGTTCCAAATCGGTGGGGAGAATAATATATTGCTTTCAGTAATAGTTGCAAGCAGTGAAAACCGAGTGGTTTGAACGTCGAACTCCCGAACATTGAGGCCTGGATCAGAATCGAGCACGTACCTCTAATTAAAAAAAAAATGTGGGTATTAAAAATTAAATGTCACTTGCTTGCTTCGGTAATAGAAAACATAGCAATGAAACCGGCACAGCTGATAATGATAAATCTCTGGTTGATAAATCTCCATAATGGTCCCAAAGTCTGCCAACCCGCACTAAGCCTGCGTGCCTATTTCGTGTAGTGTAGCCCTCATATTGTGAGAGGAGGCCTGAGCCAATTAGTGGGACTGTTATGGACTGCGTTAATGATGAGTAATAGTTGTTGTTATTATTGTGTACATCTAAAAAATAAGGTTATGTTATATTCTGTGCATTGACTTCAATGTTTCTGTGTAACAATTTGTGATGTCTATCTAGAAACACTGCATGTGATGTGTCACTTTTAATGGGAATCAATAAAATTTTACATTGAGATTTATTTTTTGACCTCGTAAGATTTTATTGCATTAACATTAAACGCAGTTTGATGATACAATAAATTTGAAGTAGTTACAACCGTCCAAAACGAATATTGCTCATTGTGTTGAAGATTCATGATTTGTTTGGGAATTTCATTTAACGGCACCATTTCATTTATCTTGTTATTTTAAAACGATGTTATGTTAACATAGTCACAAGAACCGCTATGCCACTGTGTTCCCAAAATAATCGAATAAAATTACAAATTTTAACAGTGAATTCTGAATTTTAAGATAATATAATAACAATAACATTTAAGCAAAGAAGAAATTTTCATAAACGACGTCGGTCGTATCTCGGACCATTAATATCTTCGGGTCTATCTACAATGACATTGAGAAATTGAGAAAATTTTTTAGCAAGTCAATATCCTACCTATATTAAGTTCCTATTTTATTTTATTTTATATTTTTAATAGGTAGAGGTTAGATAACACCCAGACGAAATAAAATTCCTTTCACTTCAAGTACCTATGTATAGAGACTGTGTTTATTGTAACACGCACAATGACATAAGTTTAGAATGTTTAACGTATTAACATTAAAAACAAATTACATACTGTTTATAAACATAGAGATCATAATTATATTATAATTTTAACACCTTATGGCCAAAATTAATGACTGTATGATGATCTATTTACGTTATGTATGTAGCTACCCATTTCTATAGAGCCCTAGGCAATAGACAATTTCTTCCGGCTGATTCCTACCGCAGCAGGCCACGATAAGGAACTTCAATTCAGTAAACGTTATTACAGAAAAGAAAATTAACTCAAAACCCATTCTTTTTTGATGACGCGGAATGATAAAATAGAACTCGAATGAAGCAAGTGCCTTTAAACTTTTCCACAGACATGATTACACCATAATTTTTACAATGTAAATAGTGAAGCGTGTTATATTCTTCATCGGTTTTCATTTAGGTCAGAACCCGCGTCTGTTCAACATCCCACGTAGACCACGCAAAATGTTTTCCACGTACTGTACACAACTTGCGTTAATTTATAAATACCATGATATGTTGTCTAATACTCGATATTTTATACTAAATAATTTATATCCGTGTTTACTACAAAACCAAATCGCTACACACAACACAATACGAAATATGTCTATGTGTATCCGTTATAATCTCAATAATTGCTCCTCCCTGGGTTTTTATGAGATCAATTCAAGTAACGAAAGATTCATGAAACCACCTGACTAATAAAAGCTTTTGAAAAGTTAACCTATTAATTAAGACTACACTTCTTTAGAGGCGACCATCTCAGTCCTCAAGGGTAGCAACACTGTGACCGAATTGTAACGAGACTCTTACTAACAATTACTAACTGGACTATTACTAACAACAACTAACAGGACTAACTATTACTAACAGTCCCTTTTCCAGTCCTAATACTTACTAACAAACTAACCAACTAATGTTCTAACACAGTCCCCTAACCGGACTAACTATTCTAGACCCCAGTGGAGTCTTGTTCTAAGTCGGTCACAGTTGTCATGAGCGACAGTGTAAGGGTAGTGCTCTGGTGCTGCATGCTCGTTTGCTACCTTAATTCTATAAAAATGTCAATAACCGGCAAGCGAGCCGACAAACCTGCTGATTGTAAATAGTCACCGTCGCTCGTTAACATCAATAGGTATCTACCAACCAATAAGCGAGTTGGCCGACCCAAAGTTAAAATATAGATTAGATACAAGAGACGACAACTAATTCTTCCGATAAGATCTCAACTGTGTTCCATTTTCGTTAAGTTTCGTCTTATAATCGTCGGCGGTTATAATGACGGCGAAGGTTTTCTGCAACCATTTCCGTCTTCCGAAAAACGGTTGTGTTACGTTTGTCAAAAAATTGACAACGACCACCGCGACTGCAATACTGAAGTCTGGAAAGTAGTATATTAGAAATAAGATATTTATAAATGTAATTCTGAAGATAAGTAGAATGAGCCTATTAAAAATTGTAATAAAAATATGTATTAGTCCTAAACCTGACGTGTCAGTCAGGGGAGTATTTATTGTATCTCGTGGGCCGGGCCCGAGAGCGCCCGGACAGGCTTACACAAAAAAAACAGGAAGGAATGTTCGCCATAGCCATGCCGTTCATCAGGCAACATGAGAAGGGGAGGTTGGCTTGGGCTCAAGCACAGTTGCAGCCCCTGATCTCATATCTTATTAAATAATCTTAAAAATAAAAAAATCGACTTCAAAATAATGCAAATTTAAGACTTATATGGTTTTGTCATGGATGCCAATGTCAGAACTGGACGAATTTCAAATGGGACCACACAGGAAGCACCAGCTTTCAAATAAATAAAACTACAGTCGAATTGAGAACCTGCTGCTTTTTTGAAGTCCGTTAAACATTGTAAACGGCTCTTATCTTTGTTACAGGAAATGGAGGTCCACAAGTCAATACATCAACTTAAACCATAAAACTACTCATTGAGAAATGAACATAATGAGGTTTTTTATCGCTTCGAATATAAACAATATTGCGGAGCGACAGAACCAGACACCGGTGCTGGGAGTTGACGCCACCAACGAATCACGACTGAACGACAGTCACTCTTCGTTCGAAGATGACGAATTCGTGTTCGACCGGACGGATGTCAGAGCTATATTTATCACCTTGTATACGATTGTCTTCTGCTGCTGTTTTTTCGGTGAGTACGCTAGTTTTAACTAACAATCTATCAGCCAAGTGGTTTGAACGCTGGATTTTCGTACAGGGGAGGCTAGGACAAATCCTGCGCGCACTTCTAGTTTTATGCGTCTTAGAAGCTTTTGACTTATGACAGATATTTATGTGACAGATTTGGTTACCGTCGTGGGTGTTATTGATTTCTTCTTGCCCATGCCACTTAAACTAAGGTATCCAAATAGATCAAAGGTCAATCAAATCTTTTTTATATACTTTGCGAATTTTTACAAAATAATACAACTGTTTCAGTTATAAAGAATCTTTCTGTTATAAGAAGTCTCAAGAGTGTAGAAGAAACTACTCAATGAAAGACCAAAATTAAAGTAGCAAAACAGACAAGATCTTTAAAATAAAAGATTTTTAGGAGAGTGCACGAATAAGTTTAAAAATCTTGTATTTTGTATCGTCTAAGATTATTTTGTTTTTATTTAATTTATTTTTATGTTAAGTGTTGCTGCTCTAGCATTTTGAAGTGAATACTTCTTTAGTATTGTTGTGATTTGGAATTCGTTGAAACGGAAATGACGCGAATGAAGCATCGGCAAAATGGCGGCTAATGTAAGCAAAGCAACACATCAATATTTGAATTGACAGTATTCGTTGTTATGAAGTTTCACTTCTAGCACGTGTGAATTGCACACATTTTGATTTTTTTTATAGGATTAAAGGGATGAATTAACTGCCTTTCTTTAGACATGTCCAAGGTCTATAAAATCAATTAGTTTTCATGGGAACCAGCCATCAGCTGCCTAGACCCCGTATCAATTTGGAGAAATACTTTATTTTTGATATCAACACGTTATAATGTTAATATGCCAACAAAAACAAGTTATTATGCCGTTAACTTGTTGTTTCTCATTTATCTGGGTCCCTTTTTATGTAAATATCATAGTTATAGTGGGACCATAGATAACGTTTTCCGTAATTTTATACGATACGATCACTATCTCTTTTATTTTAATTGTAATAGGTACGAGTTTTTGGTTGTTTCCATTTTATCTACAATTTGTTTTAATTTCATTTATTACTCTTATTTTAAAATTAAATATACGTAGGTACAACACAATGCGTATTTGTTATCAAACTAAATATTTTCAAAATTAGAAAATTGTGCAGTTTTTGAGTGATAAGATACTTTATAAAACCTAGTGTTACACGATTGCCTAGATGTATTTAATTGATTTAGTATTATTTTCCTTTGCACCCAATAGGGATTATAATAAGGTAGGCCTGCAATACATACAAATACATACAGACACCCTAAAAATGTTAGTCTTTTTCATATAGTAGGTAGGTACTCTACCCTACCTAGTCAGTAGTAGTCAGTTGGAGTATAGAGTACCTATTGTAAAGATTAACTCATAGTACCACAAAGTCAAAAGCGCAGCGAAGCCAACATATTATAAAGTTGCAGAGTAACTTATATTAATGTGTGTAAAGCTTTATTTATTATTTCAGTATATTTCTAATGCATTATTAGGCATACAAACATATTGCCTTTCTGTAAGTATAAACTTTAACTGCGCCTAATTTCATTCTACTCCGCCTAGATAATGTTCGTAAAGATGGGTACAAAGTTTTTTCTTCACGTTTCTATAATATGTGCATTTGTAATTGACGCTTTGCCTAGCCTCTGCGCTAGTATAACTCAAGCCTTATGTAAATGGGCTTTAGTTTTGATTTATAATAATTGAAGTATTTTCGTAGTCCAGTTACGACATTGCTTTTACCACAAAATCTACTTAAAAATTTAATCAGAATAACGATCCCTCTCAAAGAACCGGTAAAAAGAAAACGAGATCAACAAGATCTCGTAATTACAGGGATAAAAATGTTAATCAGGGGAGCTTTGAATCTTTTCGGGACATTTCACTATTTTGATTTAAAATTAGAGATTGAACCATAAAAAAATATAAACATCTAAACAAACATTTGTAACCTTTTCAGAATATTAGAAGCTTATAGAAGAAGCTTCCCATATTTTGCTATTATATTTATATTTATAAATATCCTTGCTGTTAAGTAAGTATTTTATGAAAATAATGAATGCCTGTCACAGGCGCCTTCAATCCTTGTCATAGGTCGTTAATGATGCCTTTGATATCAAAAACGTCCATTGACCTTTGGCCATTCATATCCTACGTAAGAAACACTGTATGTAAAGTTATCGTCGGATATGTATATATATTGTTAGTAGATAAACACACATACCTACACAGCAGCTCATTATTCAAAGTAAACTCACGACAGTCACGACCTTTTTAAATTCCCACCTACTGTCGTATTGCCAGAAGATGTATTAATAGAATTTCCATTCTTGCTTTTATTCCCTTCTCCGCGGGAAAGTAGGTACTTTCATTTTTCAGGGTGAAAATATCACGATTGAGTCAGTTAACCTAACTTACATTTTCCAGGATTAAAATATTATCTAATGTAGATGTTGTATAATGTAATAAAATGTAGATCCTGAACATTAATTAACATGATTTAATAGGTACGGTAGATTCTTAAGAAGCTCCTTAGCAGAGACACGGATTATAAACCTTAAATGTAGCCCGTGGCACATAATTAGTTACAAATTGGGAAATTGGTAACTAGGCACCTAATTTGTAATAATACCTGATTGACATATAAAGTAAAACTAATTAAACTTATTTGTGAGGAAATTAGATAACATTAATTTGTGCTTCTTTCTGCTTCCTGTTTAATCCTGAAATCAATTATTTAATTTTTTTTTATTAGTTAAGCAATTTATATAAATATTTTTTGTTAATGCTTGATATCAATCCTACCTGATGACAAGTGTATTTTATTTTATACCTATACCTACTGAGGGCTGCGATTACATTAAAAATCAAGTCAGTCATCAAATATGTTATCAAAAATTAAATAAAATATTTTTTTACAGGTAACCTGCTGGTGATTCTCGTCGTGACGTTATCGAGACGTCTGCGATCGATTACCAACTTTTTTCTGGCGAATTTAGCAGTGGCCGACTTATGCGTGGGCGTCTTTTGCGTGTTTCAAAACTTGTCTATTTATCTTATACCGAGGTAAGTTAAACACATTTATTAACGTAAAGCTAGATAAGTCGAGGATATTGTTTGAATGAAACTTTTGACACAACAACTTTTGGCACATGGCATATACATTAAAGTAAAATTATATATATCAACGTCAATATTTTGTAAAAAACAAAATGAAAATTTTCCAGGAAGCCGAAAAAGTTCAGAAAAAAATTATAATATCTATGATATGCTTAATCCATGATTGTTCTCAAATGACATAGTTTTCAAACTTGTTGGTTTTCTTGTGTGGGTAAATGTGAAGTTATAACGGACAAGGTAGCTTTACCTACGTAGTAAAGCGAACGTTAAGCGAAAAACTAATTTCAAAAAGTGATGTTGTAGTTCCTATTATGATGTAGTAAAAATTTAACGTTCCTACGTATCAAACATTCTGGCCTATAATCTACCTATTTATGCATCGATTTAAACATTTTTCCAAAATTAGTTTACATTCCAATTAAAATTAAGTTGTTTATTAATTCCACTTAGACACTTTACTTATTACAGACAATTTAATTCCAAATATAAAATCATTAAAACGAAGGTATTAAAGTATTTAAATGTTGGTAAACTTTCCAAAATTTGATCGGTCAGTGAACTTCTCGTTTCTCTTTGTTAATTAATATCAATGTAGGTATTTCTCATTAAAATTGTAACCAAGAATAGACTTCAAACATAGTTTACGTAAACAAATCAAAACAATACTAAATGCTAGTACAGTTTCATGTTAATTGAAATGTGTCAGAAAGAAGGGGTACGCATTCCTAATATTTTGATTTTTAGGTCATTCATCACCTTATGAGAGCGAGTATTTTAACAATAATCATGATAACTTATTATGTTAAAAATACTTAGAGCTCGCTCTCACCAAAATGGAATTCGAACATCTAATCGAATTTGATAAAAGGCAGCGCACGATCGGACGAGGACTTAAATGGAAGTAACTTCGATGGCGAATGAAACGTGACGTATACTTACTTGCCTACGTTTACATTTTTACTGATGTTACAAAGTATAATATTATTTTTATATCGTAATTAATCAACAATTTAGGAAAATTATTGATGCTGACAACAATCAAATGACATCTTTTGCTTGAAATTCTGATACCTACAGGTAATGACAATCTTGATTAGAAATTAAAATTAATATTTAGAAAGGACAGAAAGGGCATGGGTGGCACTCCACACGCCTGGGATGAAGCCTTTATGAATAAACCAAAGTATAACCAAGTATGTATAAACTGAAAGTTTATACACGTTAGTCATCAGCCAGGAGTAGGCACTAGGTGGGGTCGGAGGTCCATGTAGGCTAGAGCGTGCCTGGTAAATCCGCATTGTGGATGGCTTCGTGCATTTGCCCTTGATAGAGATCTAACATAATTGGATATTGAATAACGTGGTAAGTACGTACCTATTTTACTATGTATAAAGTTCAAGTGAATCCGATGCGAACCCTTGGATCCTACACGTACTTGATCCAAGTATATAAGTTACTTGCAAGGAAGTACTTAGCAGGTTCAATTTTAGTGGCAAGGAAGTTCTACAATCTTCGAAGACTGCCGAGTACAGCGAATAACTTATATTACGATCTCGCTTTAATATCTTTTAAGCCATCAAATATTACATCTCAACTTTTGTAATTTTAAACGTAGTATAAACCAGATTGTTTTGACCTGGTTATTGTTTGATATTTTTAATGATGGACCGTAGAATGTAACTACAGGTTGCCGCAGTCCAGGAATACTTACCTACTTTAATAACATTAATCGCTTGGTTGTATCTGTTGTGTTTGTTTGTTGTGTTTCAAAAGGTTCCTAACTAAATGTATGCGCGACAATATCAAATGTTTCAACGTGCACTGTTAAGCTGGCGGTTCGCGGCCGAGACCGAGACAGGAGACCGAGACAGGAGACCGAGACAGGCGACCGAGACAGGAGAGCGCGACCGTTACTTTGTATGGGCGCGACAGAGTGTCTCGGTCTCGGTCGCGAGTTGTCGCCTATACATTGCCTATGGTCAAGTGCCGGTCGCGGTCTCCTGTCTCGGTCTCCTGTCTCGGTCGCTTGTCTCGGTCTCGGCCGCGAACCGCCACCTTTAGATGTCAAATATTCATTTGTCATTTTCTTGTAATGGATAAAATTATTCAGTTAATATCGCTCGGTGGTACGGAACTCTAAGCATATGCTCTAAATCCGACTCGCAATTGACCGGTTTTATTATGTAATTGGCATGATGACTTTTATTCTGAGTTCTAAACCTGTAATCTTATTTTATGATTAATAATAGTTTTAGAAGTTAAGAAGGTAAGGTTATCAGGATATTTTCTTCTCTTATGAAATTGCTGACATGGCATGCTACACGCTACGTCACGCTACGTCAGCAATTTCGTAAGTTCGCCCCGGTCATATCTGCTGTATTATTATCACCCATTATTTATCGTATTGATTTACTATATAATACGGGTATGCCTTGTATTGCTTAATAAAAGTTAAAACCGCATTGAGAATAGATACCTACTATTGAAATGGCATTGAAACAATTTAACTGTCGTTTTTAAACGATTTCAAAAAAGGTCGAGGTTTTTGAATTAATTTCGAACAAGTTACTTGTTCAGCTTTACGGCGAGTAAAAAATCATAAATGTAAATAGCCAAAGCCAGTTATTACTCGTATAAATATATAGTTAAAGGTACAATGGCATTAGAACTTTTTTCTTATAATTATAACATCTTTGTACTGTTAATACAAATTGCCAAGATATTCTTTAATTTTGACTACAAAATTGTACTTACATTTTACACGGCGTAGAGCAGGCTATGGCCTATACGTCTCACATTGTGAGAGGTTGGTACGAGGATTGTGAGAGGAGACCCTTGTCCAGCAGTGGGACAGTTATGGGTTGCGCTTGCTTACACGACGAAATAGCGGCAAATGACTTTATTTATGAAACAATACAGCTATGTACCTACCTACCTTGACACTTTTAGTAGAGAAAGTCCCATCGAAATAATAAATTGGCCTTTAAGATCTGTTTTGTGGAACGGTCTCCTGTGTGTCTATATTTCATAGCCTTAGCGTTTCTATTACGCCAGCTCAATGTAGTTTGGCGGATGGATTAATGTTCATTTCAAAAGTTACACCTAAGTACTTAAACCACCCGAGATTACCTAACGAGGATTAATCATTATTTGACGATAACAACTGGCCAATAACATTAACGTAGTCCTTAGTCACAAATAAGTTTCGGAATAGGTAATTCACCTCTAGCGGTCCCCCCAGTCACACCCTAATTTCGAAAGTGAATGATGTTGCTTAGCTACATAAACGAGTAGATCATTAGCGCAAATCCAATCTATTATTTAGCAGCTATACGCACTTAATAGTTGTAGATTATAATTAAACAGGTTACGTGATGGTAAGAAAGGTAATTAACACAAAACGTAGCGAATTATTTATCGTAGAAACACGCAATAAGCTCTACAGATTATGATAGTTTATATGCCAGATAACGAACCTTATTACTATGCAAGAGAAAGGTTGGAATAAAAATAAATGATGGACAGCATAACGCCTTCTCATACGAGCAACTTGACGCCAACGTCCTATGCCATGGGTCTAAAACGTGGACTCAGCTAACATTTCCCGATCATGGCCCATCAGAAACAAGTAAAGTTGCCAGTTGGCAAAGTTATTTTAAACTCGGGAACGCAAGCTTTGCTTTGCTTTGGGAAACTTACTTAATACTAAGACACAGACTACCAGACAAAATTAAAAAAAAAAACATTTTTATCGAATCTATTGGGTTAATAATACTCCCAATAATAGGTGCGGTAGTAGTTTTTCTCAAATACTATTACGTGCAATGTACAGACACTAAGCAGCGGTCGTTTCATAACAGTGTCTAAAAGTATAATTAATTAGGGTGTGGTTTAATATGCATACATTAGAATATTTATTTTTTGTTTCAGTTGGGTGTTCGGTGACTTCCTATGCAAGATGTATCAGTTCGTCCATTCACTAAGTTATACGGCGTCCATTTTCATCCTGGTCGTGATATGCACTGAGAGATACTTCGCGATCATTCACCCAATTACCTGTAAACAAATCCTCACGTCGACGAGACTCAGGGTAAGTTTCTTTGGTTTTGGGACCAATATCGTGTTTAACTTATACAATACATTAATAGCAAACTACGAGGCCCGGATCTCTCCTCGTGACTGAGGAAGCCTAGAGCATACTCCACCACATTGCCCCATTGAGGATTGGTGTAGGGGTTAGTTACTAACCCAAGTGTCGGAAGTTTTATACCGCCCGCAGGTCTACGACATGGCTAAACGACTGCTGTATAATGATAACCGGGACCGGAGCATGGAATGGAAAATTATATGGAAGCGCTCAAGCATTGTAATCCTTGAGCACTTTCATATATTATGATAATAGTTATTCAAATAAGTATTTGCCTCTAGTGGTCATCCATTCTACTACCCACCGCGTCCGGTGTTGCCTTACGCGGTCGATCACTTGAGATCGAAGCAAGTCGCCGCGCTATGAGCGCTTCGATTTATAATTATATTTTAGAAAATTGAATTTAGGTAGGTTTTGTTACTGACATAAAGATAGAGGCTAAAACGTAGTTTTTGGAATTATAAGACTTCACTCAATGAGCCATTTCTGCAATTGAGCATAACATTATACATATATTTATTTTATAATGTAAAAAAATAAATAAAATATTGTAAGATTGTAATATACTTCCAATAAAAACTTTGAGGAACGTTGATATGGAAAAATTAAGAAGATATTATATGTAGTTCGTGTACCTATTAAATATGAGATCTAATGAAAATTTTACTTATCTTAATAAATCCTAATATTATACTCCGCTTGTATTCATACTAACTACATAATTATGGAAAATTTGTTTAATATGGTACTGTATCTAATGAAGTAAACTAAGAATTTGGTTTTTACAAATACTTCGAAAGTCAAACTACGCCATCGCTTCGATAAATCCCTATTGTGAGTGGTTTTGGAAGAAGAAGAAACTTGCAAGGAGTTTTTTCCTACTCACAGTTACAAACAACATTTATGACTACTTAAGGTCATATGTCCAACTTATGTCCAAGCAGTTTCATCTTTGAAGTAATCGTCCAGTTTGTAATCACTCATAATCAAGAATGCCTTGGACATGAGTTTTTAACTTACAGTATATCATTTCCGTCCGGAGCTTAATGCTTATGGCATTCTCTGCCAGCTAACCACTAGGTCAACCTGAAATACACGAAGTGCGGTTTAATTTAACCCATGAACGAGCCGCCAGTTTTACTGAGCCTGAAGTTTAGTATAATCAGTTTAGCCTTACTCCTAGTACTAATATTATGAACGTCACTTTACTTAATAAACGAAGCAGCAGAGTATTTTTAACGTGCGCTTCGTATATAAAACGCTGGTCAGAATCGTTTGAAGAGGAGGGCTGAATTTAAATCCCTAGTACTTATTTGTAGGATCGAGCTATAATACGTTTAGTCCCTTTTGACCTCAATAAAACAGGACCCTAGTCGCAAAAGCGTTGATTTCGCTCTACCTACCGATAAACTATATTTATTGTGATATATTTCAAATATCCTTGCGGAAAGCACGTAATTTATTTATGTGAGGTTGTTAGTGTTACAATTTGGAAATATTTGCGTAAGCTGAGCGAGCGGGTTGTTTAGTCAAGCTTAATTCGTGTAGGTATGTCTAAGTTATAAGCGTGACTTTCAGACAAATGAACGTAACTCTGAGAGTATTTTCATTCTTTCTTTTATTCTTTCTCAGCAGAGCATCGGTTTGCCTTTGGTGTTGCTGATAGGTAGGTGTTAGGTGGTAGGCCGGTGGGTGGCGCTGCTGTCGGCATATCGCTTAAAGCTTTTCCGGGCAGGACGGGCGGGACGGACGGGCAGTAGGGACTTATTTCACGCAAAGTTTATTGACTCTACGATGTCAATAAACTGTCATTAAGCAATAAGTCCCTAAACAGTATTTTGTCAATTGTTAATAATTTCTAATTCTGACATAAATTGAGGATAAAGAAAATTTAATATAATATAACACAATACAGATTATATTTAATAAATTCACAAGGCTGAAAGATAAGATAAGATTTTTATGGAAAACGACAAAAACATCTTCAGTTCGGAGAAACAGAGGGATGACAGCTTACTCATTCAAAGGTTAAGAGAAAAAAAAGTAAATGAATCTCTATTGAGCGTGAACTTTAAAACTTTACACTCATCGCCCCTCAAAATAGTGTTGCAGAGACATCAGAAACAATAATTAATTGGTATTATTATAAGAATCCATACAAAATAAAAAACCTTTCTTTCTTTCTTTATTCTTATTTATTGGCTGGCAACGCATCGGTTATGGCTTTGTTGTTCTCGATGTCCTTGGGCGACGGTGACCATTTACCATCGGGCGGCTCGTCTTATCGCTTGAAGGCGTATATTATACGTAAATTAGCGGAAATTGAAAGTCGCGAAGTCATTTCACCACAGTAGAGTCTGGTAAAGATCGGTTTTAGCGATAAGATCGCCCATTGTTTACACTGTGTATATTTTGAAGTGAAAGCTTCTATAACGTTGTGATTTGGAATTCGATGAAACGGAAATGACGCGCAAATAAAATGAAATGGAAAAATTAGATAGGAAGCATCGGCAAAGTAGCGGCTTACGTAAGCAAAGCAAAACATCAATATTTGGATCAGTGATAGTATTCGTTTCTTTTAAGTTCTAGCACGCGTGAATAGCACACATTTTGATTTTTGACTTCAAAATGTACTAATTTGTGTAATAAAAGAGTTTTTGTATTGTATTGTACACGAGGTTCAGCGATCCAATTTAGGTCTAAGCTATAAGTTGAACGCAGGTCAAAATGATCGAAAGAAAAATCATGATTAAATGGAATTTGTTATTGTATTACTTAGCCTGTACCTACTTATGATTTCACTAAGTGTATAATACTCGTAATCATGTTATTAAGACACAATACTTATGTAAATAGGAAAAATAAGAGTTTTCATAATATTTTTATTGGGGACATGAAATAGCGTTATTTGCATCATTTTTATGTCATAACTTATGTTACTTACGGGCCTAAGTTTCCCAAAGTGAGGTGATAGGTGGGTTGCTAGCACTTATTTTGCAATGTGTTTATTTTCTCTGTCCAAACGGTTCCTCTATTCTTAGCAGGGAATTTCATTTCCGTGAGAGGGTTCACTGTAAGTAATGACGTGAATATCCTTGTTTTCCATTTTACATGTCCAACTTCGGAAATATCGACTAAGCATTGTTATTTCTGACTGTCCATTATAACAGTCAACTGAGTACCTAATAGAACAGACAACGTGGCTAGCATAAAGAATATCCAGCTTTCAATAAACAAAAAGAGAATTGCTAATATTTGCTCAACTGATAGCCAAGCAAACAGGATAGACACTGATTCTAAAGTAACTGAATTTGTCTGCATTTCCGCTGTCTCGCCTTAGGACGCTCCCCCATCATGACTGTTCGCCTGTAATGTATCAGCTCACTTTTAAGTATTACAACAGTAAGGGATTGGAACCGAGCGTTACAGTTCGCAACCTGTTCCATTCCATTACCGAGAACGCACTGGTTGTAAGCCGTAAGGTAAGTCCGTAAGGTATGTAACAGCTCAGTTCGAGTATTAGTAACATTAATGTGCTGTTGGATTGTTAAATTACAGGTGAATGCTCGTTAGTCAATGAGGCCGTATTCTAAAGCTTGAACTAGAAACTTGCACAGTTAGGTTACAAGCTTAGTTCTCGATGTGGGAGAGCCTTTACGGTTTAATTAAAGCGACAGGTAACAGTGAGTTTGCTATCATTAATGACTTTCAGGTTGATGTATTGATGAAAATTTATCAACTAACGTAGCTAAAACTTTGAATGTTTTCTTTATGGTATTAAGGTAGCAAACGAGCATGCAATGACTACTACTCAACAGCAATGACTACTGTGACCGAGGTCGGTCACATTTCATTTGAGGTCATTTGAGTCTTGTTCTAACCTAGAACAAGACTCAAATGTGGTAGTCAAAGTGTGGGAACTAGGATGGTTAGTCCGGTTAGGAGACGGTGTTAAAACATTAGTTGGTTAGTTTGTTATTAAGTATGAGAACTGGGACAGGGACTGTTAGTGATAGTTAGTCCTGTTACGTTTAGTAATTGTTAGTCAGAGTCTTGTTATAATTCGGTCACAGCTGATGTGTTGCTACTCTTGAGGACCTCTAGAAAGTGTAGCCGGCTCCACACCAATTTTGTATCTTGTAACTAACACCATTACTTACCAATATCGTGTACTAACACTGTTGTATTGTAAAGGGGCAGTAAAGGTCTTGTTGGCGTTTTTCAGTATGGTGACGATGAGTATGGTGACGGCGACAAAGTGATTTTAATAACGAAATAAACTGAATAATACGTACCAAATATTGAAATAATAGTCAGTGAATTAGATATTAGCGGTTAGATTTGAGTCAAATCGATTTAAAATGCAATGGCGAGCAAGTGAAAATAAAACACAAGTTACGGCATTCAAAGGTCCTGAATATATTTGAGTTTCCTCACCCAAGATTGATGTGGCATATTAAGTAGGGTCACGGTTTTTCCTGAAGAATTATTTTACAACTGGTTATCTAAACACCGATAAAAACTTATTTATTTTCCCGGAAACAAACGGAGTAAAATTTAATTATCGCCTATTAAAGTAAAAAAATTAGTCAAAAAGCATACAATGTAGCGGGTCCCATACGCCATACGGTTGACTAAAGACATACTACCACACTAAATCCTAAAAGAAAGTTAATTCACAAAAACACTTCTTGTTCTTCGTATTCTCGTTGTCCTTCCGTCAGTCGGTCCGGCTGTCCGTCTATCCCTCTGTCTGTAGGAGTGCGCACATTACACCAACGCGACGTCAACTCCACTCCGACTCCACTCCGTTTCAACTCCGACGTTCCGTTCCGCGATCAACGCTTCATCGACGTCAACTCGACTCCGTCTCCACTCCGTTTCAACTCCGACGCTATTTACATTACGTCATTGTGTCGGTCGACGCGTGGACTACTCGTCTACGGTGAGTCGTCAACGCAACGTCGACGCGTTGGTCTCGAAACGGAACGGCTATGGGTGTAGGGCGAGCCGTACAGGGCTTTTAAGTATAAGTTCGAAATTCAACCTTACCTTCAAAGATATAAGGCTCGTAATTGAATGTTAGCTTTGTCAAGGTTTTAGTCGCGTTGGCGTCGGTCGGTCGTGGAGTCGTTGTACTGTGCGCACTCCTTGTCTGTGTCTGTACGTCGGTACATCGATCGGTCGGTCCGTCCGTCCGTTTGTCCGTCCATTCGTCTGTCCGTTTGTAGGTCTGTCCATCTGACCGCCTATCAGTCCGTCTGCCTGTTCGTAAAATTAAATTTGGTTTTGCACTATCTGTGTGCCAAATTTTGCTTAAATCCGTTCAGTCGTTTTGGCTTAATTGAGCAGCAAACATACCAACATCCAGACTTATATAAACATTTATAATATTAGTAAGAATTAGGATTAGTAACATTATCTACAACATTCGTTATACCGTTATAACTCGTTATTAATTCGTTATAACATTATATACATTTATATTGAAAGTTCATTTTCATTGTTTTCGTAATAAACACTTTGATTGTTTATCTTATCAAGTAGCTGTCCAGGTTTTCTTGTGTTTACAAAAGAATATTATTTTAAAAAGAAATGTTTGCAGATGAAACATTTTTACGACAAGTATTTATGAAAAGATTCTTTGATAGATCTAACAAATGTTTGTGTACAGAATTTTTATCTGTCAATTTTGTTTTAAACTAGTGGACACACGCTCGCTTCGCTTCGATAAACATGACCCTGTACATACCTACATACATACCCTGTACATACATACATTCGGAAATTGTTAGGCGTGATTATTTAAAGTGACATATCTTTTTATTTATCAACTGATTAAAATAAAACAAACACTAAATGTTAAGTGAAGTGATATTACCACAATATATTAGTGAAAACCGCACTCAAATCGGATAAGCCGTATCGGAGATTAGCGGTTACAAAACCACAGATAAACAGACAAAAATTCTAAAAATCATCGTTTTGAGTTCCATAAAAGTTTTTCTCATATAATATTATATTCTATGTACAGACAGCGCCCAGTTACAGATTAATCCCGTCTAAATATATTTTCGAATGTGTTACTAAAGCATAGGTTAGCCGAAGCGAAACGAGGGCAGTTATTATATTACAGCATACGATAAAACTCGTTCGTACTTCATAACCGGGACCGTTCGCCAATATTCAGGGCAATGTTAGACTTAAAACTTTGTTCAATATAATATCCAGCTGAGTTCCGATCATCTTCTTATAATATAAAAATGAATCGCTGATTTTGTTAGTAAGCGCAAATCTCGAGAACTGCTAATTCTTTTTTAATTATTTTTTATAATATTCCTTAAAGTACGAGGACGGTTGTTACGGAGAGAAAAAGTTTAATAATTGCCTGAAAAAGTCTAAAAACAACACTTTTCTATATTCCCATACAAAAGATTCGTTGAACTTTAATACCATACCATAAAGCTTAAGTGATAGTGGAGGGGTTCCGGGAAGGTCTCCCGAATAGCAGAATAAGTATTAAAAAAAATAAAAAATTAAAGAATCGACTGTTAGGCGGAACGAAGTTCGCCGGGTCAGCTTGTATTTAATAAAAAAGTGACAGGTCACACTACTTTCATGTAATAAAAAAGTAACGTGTTTTATAGGTAGTCCAAGTTAAGTCATAGTCATATAGTTAGATATTAGTAGCAGAATACCTAGGGATACTTTCAGAGAAATCTTAATTTTAATCGTAAAAAACAGGTCTTTCCATTTACAAGTATATAGGTACCTATTAGATCTTGATATAAAAAGTACCCACTTACTGAACGAATTGTTATTTTAGTGAAATTAGGTAACTGTAAGGCAATACAATAGAATGGTATCAATCTCATAAAAGTTTAGGACAATCTGTGAAGGTTTTAGTAGGTGACCCATTTAATAAACAAAACATTATGTGTTTACCTAACCAAGATTAATATTGTTTAATTTGTTGCAGTTGGTAATACTGGGAGTGTGGATAACGAGCGCCGCTTACAGTGCACCGAAGTTTATATGGGTTGAGACGATAACTAACGACCTCGGTGACGGCAAAATGGAGACGATATGTATCCAGCACCGCATGAAGTACAACTCGGAGATATTCGACATGGTCAACTTCGGACTTCTCTACGTTACACCGCTGTGTGTTATGACGGTAAGACAGTAAAACTTCACACCTTGATAAGCTAGCCATGTACACGTTAGGGTGTACCGTGGACGGAGAAGAGCATAGATCCATGGATGTCATCTATCGCACTCACACAATAAATGGAACAACTTACTCGGAAAACACGAAAAAAAGAGACAGAATTGTAAGATGTTTTGTTTCACATTGCGTGCCGGTTTTTTTCAAGGAAAGCACAGTTACAAGCAAGACCACATACAATTTTCCTTATTCGTGCTATCTCATGTTGGCCACGCTCACCAGCTGTCTATATCCTTCTCTGTATACGGGTGCACCTGACAGCTGACAGGTTTGTTTTACTTTTAATTATTACAATACTGGTACCACATTAAAGGCATTGATGAGCACATTCCAAATTCCAAAACTAAAGCGTGAGTCTATGAGTCAGTCATTATTACGTACCTACACTTTAGTGGGTCTCAAAATATGCATTATGCAATAATGCAACAATATACATAATTATGCATAGGTAGGATGTAGGCATTTTCAAAAGATTTTTTTTGACATGGAAGTCTTGTTTTTAATTTTGTTTTCAATTATTCCTTGTTTTGAAAATAAAATACTTTTATCATCGTACGCGAAACGTATACAAAATTTTACGATCTCTGTAAATTAGGAAGCCCCGTACAATTTGGCAGGAAGTGTAAACACAATGAAATGTCTCTCTTGTTAATAATGTGACATGCCTTCCATACTTGGATTATTGAATATCGGCTTTGTTATGAATACGAACCACAAAAATACAACAAAAGTATTTTGAGACGCGAATCGCGTGGTTGACTGTACCTCACGGTACTGTCGGTTTTAACACGACCTTAAAAAACTAGCTCATTTAAATATGGTGTAGACCAACCGCATACCAAGCTGCACGATTCACCACTACTGGCTCAAATGGAGGCAAGGTAAAAGACTGTAATCTAGATATGTAATTTCCGTAGAGGTCATCATCGATTTTACCTAAGCAATGCAGGTATTTACTGATCACTCATCTGAGATAGGTACCTATGTAGTATTTTTATGCGTGAAAGTAAAAACTGAACTTCTGTTCTGTGCCGTAGGTAGGTATATATTACGTAAGCAATTTATGAATACCTACGTGGCATTATGATATTATAGAGAAAATGTTTTTGTGAATTAACTTTCTTTTACGATTTCGTGTGGTAGTATGTGGGTTGGTTTAGATGTACCTAAAGGTACATTATATATGTACCTACAGTTGTTTCAGTTTATCGTACAACTTATGGGACACGCTGTATAATAATTATGTAGGAAACGAATGTTATTATGTTATGTTATGTAAACTAAAGCGTGATGCTATTGTTATGTTAACTAAAGCGTGATGATTTGTAGTTGTTATAAAATGTAGGTCAAAAGACTCAGAAGTCGGAATACCGATTTAACAAGGTAACAAAATTTTGTCCAAACTAGTCCAATTAAATTTAACAACTTTGGGACATACTAAAATAACGTGTCCGTTATCAATGAAGATACTTGTAAAAGTTGTAAAAACAGAATTGTATTGTATCGCAATCTTTTCTTAACGTTTTAAGGTATATCATTAAGAAATGATATATTATATAATGATATATAGAATATTTTAATATCATTCTGCAAACAAATATTATAAATCCTTGTCTATATCTGTGAACTTGGCTGTTATATGGTTATATTCAAATTTACGGATTTCAATTATAAGAAATATCCTCGTTACAATGTACAGAGTTGAAAACTTTGTTAACTTTATCCATAACTCAGCCTTACTGCAGTCTGCATTTGAAAGGGGCAGGATTAATTCGAAACGACAAAGCTACGCGGCGGTTAATATTAATCTTTTGATTTTATGGTAATCAGTTGCAAGGTTCAAATCTTATCCGAGTCGGTGGCATTTTGCGATATTTTTATACAAATCCGTAGCTCGGAAAGTTCCAAGATTTTCTCGTATAGTTTGGGTAGAATGGTTATGTAGGTACAATATAGTAGTGGCTTTATTAAATTAAACAAATATTTACACCAGCTCGAATAGAACAGATATAAAAAACTTAAATACAAATATCATAAAAGTCAATAAATTATTTAAAAAATGTATGTAGGTAATTAAGTCTGCGGTATAGTACCAAAGATGTGGGTAACATTTTTTTTTAATTACATACATACATATAATCACGCCTCTTTCCCGTAGGGGTAGGCAGAGACCATTTTTTAATTTAGGTATGTATAGTAGACCATCCGCAAATTAGTTATCCAAGTCGATCATCAGTCGTCATCTCGATAAAAATAATTTACATTTCCTGTGACGGTACTCCGTTTAATTATGTCTAAGCCAGGGAAAGTTTTTAGTCTAATACCCCTGGGTAAGTGTAGAACTACAGCGTAAAACTACAAATATATAAAACTGGATTTTATTTACTCCCGAGTGTAAATAATACGAGAGAGTAGTCCTAATTCAGCTTGCAAGATTTGACTCCATACGAGTACATACAAACATTGCAAGTTAAATAAAAGTTGTAAAAATAGCAGATAAGTAAACTAGAGCTGAAGTTCAGTTCGAAGAGAATAAAACTGACACTATTTTTTAATTAAAAAGCTTGGAACGATACCATCTTCACGAATTGAATTTTTTCTATGGCGTATGTGTATTTTGTAACAGATAATTATATGTACATATCTCTGGACCTGGTAACTGTAATTAATTTTTTATTTACGACAACTCGAACAATACATAATTAAATTATAGGCTAACTTTACTTAACATTAATTGGTATTGTAAAACCGCAAAGGTTGACATAGATTTAGTTAAAGCTTGATAAAGTAAATTGTAAATTTAAGTTAAGAGGGGGTATAAAGCTAGGAAAAAAACAAATTTCACCCGCGCGCCCCGCCCCGCCTGTCAAATAGATGCGCCGCAGCAGTTGCGCGTCCGGTTGCATCTGACTTTATTAGCGGCTGTACACTCTCGCGAGACTGCTAAACGAGTGCACTCGTATGAGAATGTAGTTGGTACGAGACATAGCGAGTACTCTCGCAAGAGAGTGTACAGCCGCTATTATATAACATGTCATCAGTCAAGAATACGGCACAGTATAATGTAAAAATAAGACAAATTTCGGCTCAGTAAATGTAGAATCATCTACCTCAAAAATGGCAAGCTGTTTTTTCTATAATACGGTTAGATTTTTATACCATATTAATAGCTAGAGAGCCAGTGAATGGCAGATAACACATAATAAGGTGTCATTCATAATTTTGAATATATTATTATGTAGGTATCTATCAATCTAAAGCAATTCTTCTCGCTGTAACTATCTGTATTTCTGAAACTAATAACATTTATAGGTAGTGTCGGTCGCATCATGTAACCATAGCGCTGGAAACCTAGTGTAGGGAGCGATTGAATCACTTTTATGACAAGAAAGGCAGTATAATGTTGGTACTGGTGTGACCATTAAATCATTTAAATTCTCGCAAAGCAGAATATCTGCTCTATTTTTACGTGATGAAACCTGTATGCCGTATAACATGTAAATAAATAACACGTACAATGTTTTCAGACATTTATTATTATAGATAACATTGTTTTCATTTTTTCGCTACGAAAAGATAAAGTAAGTTATCCTTTAAATTTATTTAAATCGAAAGAAATCCTTCGCCAGAAAACAGAAAAATTACAAATGCCACTGCCGTTATTATAAGGAAACTAATTAAATGACAATAATATCATAAAAAAGATGACAATCACTAACTTCTTGAGCGACAATTGTTAGCTTTAAAAATATAGGAAAAAACAGTGTGTGAAATATGATGTGTGATGATATAATTATGCGTGAGAACAGGAAAAATGTATAATGGGTACTAAAAATATTTAAGTTATGGTAAGAACACATAAGTCATGAAACTAAACAATTTTTTGAAGATTAAAAATAAGCATAAAATCGAACAAAGCTTACTTAAAACCAAAATGAATTTATTCGAAATCAAGTTTAATTCACTAACTCCAAAATCCGTCTAGAAAAAATAAAATGCCAAAATTATACATGGTTGGAAGTTTTAATTGTTCAAAAAATATATCTTCTCTATTATAAGTCGTTGACTTGTATCACATGTGTATTTAGTATCGTCGTTAGTCTTGATATTTGTCTTGACCCGTTCATAAACACGAGGCTTGATGTTACTGAAATTAAAAAAAAAGTCAAACACTATTATACTTCCTAACATTGAAACTGATGATGTCAGGTATCACTTTGCGCCATTTATAATCGGTTGAAAGTTTTAGATAGGACTAAATTACATAAATACTTTATTTTAATGCCAACCGTTCCGGTGCAATAAATTCGTCTGCATTTGGATCTGTATGTTCTAAAATTTCTACATTTTGTAAAAGCGTAATCCTTAGTAAGCCTGAAAATATATATTTTTTTCTTTAAGAAAACACAATTAGCAATTAAGAAGTAAATAAAAAAGTCGCTTTAAAAATGCATTTATACAAAATTTTATGTTTTTGTTAAAGTAATTTTGCCTAACTATGCATGTATGTAGTATAGTATAAAAAAGTTTAGTTTATGTGTTATTTTGTAGATTCGTTACAATGCAACAACAAGCTAATAAATAATAAATGAAACAATACATAGACAGATGAATTGATACGCACTTCTCTGGTGTAATGTTCCCGTCATCATCAATAGATTTTGGAATATTTTCTTGATTAAATCTTGTTCTGAAATGAAAATACAATAATAGTTTCAAACACACACAAGTAACAACTACTGTAGGGATTGATCAAATTGACTACCAGAAATATAGGTGTTGCTTTAAAAACAAAATTATGGGGCAAAGAGGAAAAAATTAACTCAAAATTAAATTTGCTTTTGGATAAAGCTGTATAGGCGGGTGCATGCCTCTCTCTTCCACTTTAGGCCTCAACCTTAATTTGTGACAAAGTTTTCTAACTAAGCCCACATAACATTGAATACACGTATTACATGAAATCTAGACATAACTAGTGAGGAGTGGGCGTACTGCATACCTCTGCCTACTCCTTCATGTCAAAAAAACATTTACTTACTTTATTGATCATTCAACACTATTTCTATTTTTATAATTATGTTTATGAATAATTTTGTTTGAAAGTACATACCTATACTATTAATGATACATACAATCTGAATTTTTCGTATATACTATGCTGCTTCAGCGATCAAACATCAACATCAACATTGTATTGTGAGCACAAAAGTTAAAACAATAAGGTCTAATTTTGAATATGAAATAGTGTACTTGTCAACTTACCTCTGACAACTAGCCATGACTTGAATTTTCAGCTTTCTGTGTTCCCTTTTTTAATGTTGATTTTATTCCGTTTGTTACCCATGTTGGATCTAGTGTCTTTTAACTTTAGTTCACACACACACAATTATTGTTTTTGTAATAAAAACTACGCTCTTAGTCACAAATGTACACCACGAAATATTTTTCACATGTCGAGCAGACTGACACAGTCTTCGCGTCTCAATGGAGCAATGGCGACTGATTAATGAAACAGAGCATGTCAAAATCCTACAAATGTATTTTATTTTAATAATTCGTAAATTATATATTTGATTTAGAAATCGATCTACAAATCCCTCCGTGATGCTAATAAGCATAATATATTAAAATATTGACTCAAAAATATGCACCATATTGAAAATAAATTGATTTCAGTTGAAAATTAGACCTAACTTTGTGATTTTTTTCTATCGAGAAAATTTAATTTTTTTATGTTTTTGCTTCTTACATTCACTCAATAATATAATGAAGTATAACTATGTTCTTATTCGGGTTCTAGAAACTTGATCTACTACTGTAAAAATTGAATCTACGATTGCCAATTTTGCTTTATACCCCCTCTTAAGTTGATTGTCGTCAGTAACATTACTATGCCAATCAAATTTAAGTTCCGCGTAGTAGTGTAAATGATCGGTAAAGACTTCAACAGCATCGGGTTTTGATTTTGTAACATGTTAATATGTGTCCGGAAGTATCGGTAAACGAGCAAAAGTTGTAAGTCTTGAAGGATGCGAACTACAGCTGAAGTTATTTGTATGTAGACACTTTACAAGTTTCCCAATTACTTACAGATTCTGCTTATCAAATTGTTTCGTAACTCTCCAAATATTTCTGGTTGTGAGTTCACGTGGACGGAATTATTATGTGACATAATCGTACGTCATTAAAAAACTTGTATAACCAGCCCCACTCAAAATGAGGGTCAGGGATACTAAGGACTTTAAAATATGTAGTACCCACTATGTAGAATGTACACAAAAACAACATAACTAATAGAGAACACAAATTAATTTCAAATATGCACATAGTTTCGAAATACCGGGTCAAATAGTCTATGCCAGTCTATAACAGAATATAAATCCTATTGTGTAAGATGTTGTCCATAGTGTTCGAGGAAGTGTAGGCGTTATTGTACAGTGGCGTAAGTTTCTTTATCCCTTTTCTTGTCCAAATCTTTATTTTCCTTTTCATTTATTATTATTTACCCGATGAAAAAATACACATATTATGTTATTAGTACGTACCTATCAGGCATGATATGGAGCTCTGTATACGTAATCGAAACTTTCGAATATCTGACATAAAAATGTTTCCTTAACCGTGACCGAATCCATCATAAAAGTTTCGGTTATTTTGAATAGGGGCGGAACCTTTGGTTTTTGTTTCTTCCCGGCCGAGCTGACACTAGCCGCGCGCGGGTCTTGCATAACTAGTTTGTTATTATTTTTATTGCGTAGTCATAACTATTATATCTATCCGTGTTCGAAACTATCCGAAAATAATGGATATTCCCAAAGAATTACATATCCATAACCGTATCTGAAATAGATGTAATATTATTCCTTTATCCGTATCCGTTCCCAGATCCCTGGTACGTACTATACGAGTAACTTAGATTTTTTTTCCATTTACCACATATCAATCGAATAGGTACCCACCTATTTAATAAGGAAGTGTCCAACCGATAAAATAAGTCGCTATATCATTCTGATTATTGAATTCGCTCTGATATAAAACAATATTTTGTGAAAAGCACAAAATTCTATAATAATTATACAAAAGCAAGACTTCAAAGTTGAATTTCCAAAAACTTCTTCGCGCCACTTGCCTCGGCTATTGAAAAGAAACAGGTTAGTTGCTTGGGTACAAACTTTAACAACCCTTATAACCTTTTTACAGGGCTCATTCAAAGCTTAGTAACTAATTTGCAAGTTATTTATCTTGAAAAGTATATGTGTTACAACGTCGATAACTACGCTCTTTAGATTAGATTTTCTCAGACAAACTTCAATATACGATTGAAAACTTAGGTATTCATACTTAGTTATTTTGTAACATTATTAAATTGAAATAATTTACATAATCATACATATGTACACAAACTTAAGTGCAATAAGTATTCGAAGTTCTATAAACTTTTTAGCTATCGTTATCGTTATCTGAACTTTCACTACTGAATTTACATTTTTTTTCGTTTCTTGATTCTACGATTCGTGCTCTGCGTGAATTGTTAAAATTGCAAGAAAAATAATGTCTGAGGTGTGGCAAAGGACTAAATCTATATTTACGTAATCTATAGGCCCTCGTATGTAGTAAATTTATTTATTGAAGCTCGTTTTGAACATCTGTTGGCAGCTAATTCGGAGAGAGGCCCCTGTAGACAGATTTTCCTTTTCAAACGGGTAATGATACGGGGACTACCAATATCGGTTGTTTGAACGGCGAATTGAGGTTTGTTAGACTTAAGGAGTGCGCACTTTACAACGACTCCACGACCGACAGACGAGAACGCGACTAAAACCTTGACAAAGCTAACATTCAATTATGAGCCTTATATCTTTGAAGGTAAGGTTGAATTTCGAACTTATACTTAAAAGCCCTGTACGGCTCGCCCTACACCCATAGCCGTTCCGTTTCGAGACCAACGCGTCGACGTTGCGTTGACGACTCACCGTAGACGAGTAGTCCACGCGTCGACCGACATGACGTAATGTAACTAGCGTCGAAGTTGAAACGGAGTGGAGACGGAGTCGAGTTGACGTCGATGAAGCGTTGATCGCGGAACGGAACGTCGGAGTTGAAACGGAGTGGAGTCGGAGTGGAGTTGACGTCGAGTTGGTGTAATGTGCGCACTCCTTTAGGCTTTACGAAATTGGTCTCTAATACGCAAAATAAATAAAACAGAGAGAGTCATAGGAAAAACCGCTGAACAAAGAAACAGAAGAATTAATAAATTAGTAACAAAAATGAAAATTACGCTTTTCTGTACAAATTACGTGTAGTATGTATCTCTTTCATTATTTTTATAAGGAGTAGTTTGTACATCAACGCAACCAATGATGTTATAAAAAACGCATGATGTCATTGATCACAACAATGAATTTAGTTGACAATCAAAGTCGTCATTACTCAACTGCTGCTATTAATTAACTTATTTGATTAGGGTAATGCTATACAGCCTTCCTCATGAGTCTGGCTATCATACACAAAGAATTTTTCAAATCCGACTGGCTGTTCCAGACGTTAGCGCCACTCTTTATACTGTGTTAGCGCGTTCAAACAAGCAAAAAACCTCTTCAGCTTTTTTATATTAGTACCAATTTCGAGAAAAAAATTTCTAATATGACAACCTTTTCATAAGAAACGAACCAAAAGTATAAATTTATTGAAGTTTGTTTTTTGTGATAGAAATAAGTAGCTTAATTTGATTACACTTGAGTTTTGTATACAATACGAGAATATTATTACAAATAGAAAGTTGTTTATACTTGGGTATCTCCATATAAAATATATAAGTAGTCATCTCATTCTTGTAAGTATTTTGGATTTCTCAGCGGATAAAGTCTACAGAATATTTTCTACCAACTAACAGATTGATACAAAAAACGCTTTATGGATTTCTATTATTTGGATGAAACATTATTTATTTTGGCGATTAAGAAGTAATATCTATAACTGGTATCCTGTTGAGTACATTGGGATTAAAACGAATAATAAAGCAGACAGTTTAATCAGATTAGTATGTTTCTACTCAGGGAGCACTATTAGGTACCATTAACCGATACGTGTCATTAGCAAAATCGATCGGACCGGCATTGTACAAGCTGACCATGCTTGATTACTGAAATATGCACGATCAACCTTTAAGCAGACCTAATTCACCATAATGACCGAGATAAATTATGTAAATGAATTCATTGCAACCTACAAATCGAAGCAAACATTACATAATACAACCTGGAACGTTATTAGGTATAACATCCCACTAATATTATAAACGTGAAAGTTTATAATATTTGTGGGATGTAGTGTAGTGTTAGAATGGATTGATGTTTGTGTTATATATTTGTTACTATTTCATAACACATAAAATACACGGTATAATTTATAAAGTTAGTATATAAAATGTCCAAAATAAATCAATAAATGTCAAGTAAATTGGTAAAATCCTACCATCTTAAAAGCATGCGGTACAACTTTAGTGCTTGGGACTATTTATCCTATAGTACTAACTGGTTAAGTGGTCTGTGAGTACTAAGTATCCTCCTGACCGAGCGACAACACAATGACTTCTTCGTCCCTTTTTAGGGCTATTGGGCACTGTACCAATAAATTGAGTGCTCAAGGGGCTGTTCTACTTCGGTAGCTTTCCCATCTTACCCTTACACCTTCCAAACTCAACCATATCAATATTTATACCTGTTTAAGTTGCAGTTTTGGGCCTGGGCCAGTTTTGGCCAGGGCCATAAGCAGGTGCCCTGTAACCTTTCTTGTTTCCAACACAATATAACAAAATAAACTTTTGATGATTTGTATTTCTAAACGGATGTTACACATAGGTGGAATCCTTTTAAATGTTTGTTGGGTTTTTGTTTTCCAACTTTTCATATTATACTTCCAAATTTTAATTAATAGATATGTTGGTAGTAATCCAATGAATTTATTATATAGAGGAAAGGAATAAATCAAAAAGGACTGAATAGGTCATAATTCAATATAAAGATCACCAATCTTCCAATCTTGCAAAGTTTAAACAACTGTTTGTTGCGAAAAAACTTCAAAAAATTAATTGAATCTCGCTCGAATTTTTTTTTAATGGCGGAAGTGCAGTTCTTATTTCTAGAAGATATATTTAGAAGATATACTTGGACGGGTCATATTCCGGATCATATTGCAAAATTCATAGTATAGAGTGTTTACAAATGCAAGTAATAAGACCTCTCTATAATTAAACCTTCTTTACAGAACGGAATTCCATAGGTAAATCCAATATTTATGTATACCTATCCCCAATTTCATTATCTAATTGCAATAATATTATAACTGGGTACTTTTACCTCAGAGAAACTTTTACCGTCCCTTAATTATTGCAAGCGTAGTAGATCAAGCGTGATGTTTGGCAGTTAAAATCAAATATTCATAACGTTGATCAACAGGCTGAAATTACTGAATAACATCGCCGATCGTATATCAATATAAACCTAAACACTTTCGATTTTTTTGTCATGTTTGTCGATATCCCTGAGCCCTTACGCTTCCCATATTAAATTAAATAACAAGCGACCAGCAACGATCAAGGATTTTTTTGTAGCGACATATTATATGAGGAATATAATTAAGATTTTAGTCTTTGTTGATGTCCGGGGGATATTATGATTGGGATTCACCCGTTAAGCTATAAATGCATGTGTTAGGGGGGCCCGCTATTCCGAATCCAATTAAAATGTTACCCATTTTATAGCGTTTAACAATTTGATAGGGTTTCCCTTCATTAAAATGAAAGTCAATTTAAATATAATTTGTTTTCGATTTTCAATTAAATATTAGAAGATGATGAAAACGGGGATTCGATATTTGATCAAATTCCTGATCCCTATCCCGAAAAAATTAGATCAAAATCCTTATCTATTTTTATAAATAGATTAACTTATTCAACATTGGAAATTAAAAATAATTTTAGAAGGATAGTAGGTATAAAAAACACAAAAGTTCAAACGCAAGAGAAGTGAAGTAGGGATTCCAGAGAAAAAGGGGTGTTAATTAGGGTCAAGGAGAGCATTTTGTGTTATTAAACTTAATCTAAACGGCCTCAAATTACCTTTTAAGTGTGCAAACGATTTTACCCTCTTCCTGGACAATTTTCCTTAGGGATTTGATAAAATCTCTGTTTTCATAATTTCTCTACAACGCGAAAGATAAACCTAACTTTGAACCGCGGACTAGGTAAACTAATGTGATATGTTGAGTAATTACATGTATGTAACTATGTACATAACTAATCAACCGCCTGCAGCCAAGCATTATTGCGGCGGGGATTAATTTTGATACATACTAGCCAACATGGGCTTGTAAACTATTTTAATGAAACTAACCTGTAAGCGATAGCAGTGATAGCCGAGTTGTTTGAACGGCAGTTTACCTATGAGGTACTAAAATATTTGTATTAAAATTTATTGTCACGTGCTTTGGATAAAGATTAACATCGTGAAACCTGGAAGTGCCTATTTTTATAGGTATTTTTAAAGATATTGGAAATAGGTTTGAATACCATTGTATATTACAACATAGTACGAAGGCTTGTTGTTTGCGGTACTATCAGGTTTTTAAACATTTATTGTTTAACTATAAACAGTAATGTGACAAATAAGGTTTTTGAAGAAAATAGACAACTTAAATAGCTGTTATACTTTTATCAAACTGCTAACGCACTCAATACCCCTGAATTCTGGATATCTAGACATCACTGCGGTCACGACAGAGAACAAATACATTTATCTTTCCAAAAGATCTCTCAGGCTGGGTCCCTACCAAGTAGTCTACGGGGTCCTTACCCCACGTCAAAATCGTTCTTTCAATATTTATTATTGAATACTCTTACCATACCCTCTCCCCATCTATCATTCAAAAATTGATAGACTTAGCCTTAACGCATTAAGTGTTATCAAGTACCAAGGCTAGCACCTAATTGATATTAAAAACTTTAATGACTACTTGAGAAATCAGATTACAGAAAGTTCGAAATTAAAAAGCTTCTAAGTAAAATCGTATTTCAAAATGTTACAACTTTGTTTGTACCTACATATTTGTGTTACAAACGACCCGATCAGATTGTTTTGTTTGTATTTAATTACGTAGTGAATATTATGACAATGGGTACGAGTGAATTACCTTAGAGGAAAATTGCTGTTGTCTTCGCATTTGTAACCTCATTACATATTCATGGCATCATAATTATCATCACAACACGACTGTTTAACTACTGCCGAGCCCTTTTCATCACATAATATATATAGAGAAGATATAATTATCAATTAAATAGTTATATACTTTTTCGGTGAAATTTTTCCGTCATAAAAATAAACGATAATAAATAATTCGTTTCGTAATCTATAGAACCTATTCTCTGTATCTAGAGTAGCATGAACAACGTAAATAGGACATCACTAACAACCATGACCCAAGAACAAACATTTAGGTGTCCCATAAACGTCTCCCTCGGCCATGAGTCAAACTCCGCAACCCTCGCTTCGCAGACGGTTTTAGGGTACCTAGTACAAAGACTAACCATCATAGTCCCGATTCGAGTCTTGTTCTGTCTCGGTCACAGTTCTGTTGTCATGGGTGGCAGCGAAAGGCCGGTGCTACGTGCTCCTTTTCTATCCTTAATCCATAAAAACAAAACAAGAACTAAGCTAGGGAGTCATCAAAAAGTAACTATTTATGTAATTATTTCATTATTCATTTCTTCACACAGGTATTATATACACGAATAGCGGTGGGTTTGTGGCAGAGCTCGCATGGGTTGGAAAAACTTAGCAAAGTGCAGTGCTGCGCCGTGCAACATCGCACTGACAAGTCACAGTTTGAACAGCAGAGAACCTTCGTCGGTAAAACTGAGGCCAAGGTAAGAATTAACAACTCAGAACTCTCATATTCTATCCTTACTGTCACTTGTTCTTCTCCTACCTTCTTTGTTCTCGATAATTTTGCAATCTCTCTGACAAAGGAATCGAGAAACATTAATTCCAGCGCAAAAATAGAACCAACGTAAAACAAAGTAAACGGTTGAAAATAAAATAGACCACGGTAGATAAGCCTTTGAAAATGTAAAAAAGTGAAAATAATTATTCAACAAACGAACAAACAAAAAGAAAAACATTTTAAATGGAAGAAAATATAACAAAAATAAATTACGGGCGACCTGAGCTGGGAAAGGGGAGCGGGCGTGGGGTTTAAGAGGGGGTATAAAGCAAAATTGGCAATCGTAGATTCAATTTTTACAGTAGTAGATCAAGTTTCTAGAACCTGAACAAGAACATAGTTATACTTCATTATATTATTGAGTGAATGTAAGAAGCAAAAACATAAAAAAATTAAATTTTCTCGATAGAAAAAAATCACAAAGTTAGGTCTAATTTTCAACAGAAATCAATTTATTTTCAATATGGTGCATATTTTTGAGTCAATATTTTAATATATTATGCTAATTAGTATCACGGAGGGATTTGTAGATCGATTTCTAAATCAAATCTATAATTTACGAATTATTTAAATAAAATACATTTGTAGGATTTTGACATGGTCTGTTTCATTAATCAGTCGCCATTGCTCCATTGAGACGCGAAGACTGTGTCAGTCTGCTCGACATGTGAAAAATATTTCGTGCTGTACATTTGTGACTAAGAGCGTAGTTTTTATTACAAAAACAATAATTGTGTGTGTGTGAACTAAAGTTAAAAGACACTAGATCCAACATGGGTAACAAACGGAATAAAATCAACATTAAAAAAGGGAACACAGAAAGCTGAAAATTCAAGTCAATGGCTAGTTGTCAGAGGTAAGTTGACAAGTACACTATTTCATATTCAAAATTAGACCTTATTGCTTTAACTTTTGTGCTCACAATACAATGTTGATGTTGATGTTTGATCGCTGAAGCAGCATAGTATATACGAAAAATCAGATTGTATGTATCATTAATAGTATAGGTATGTACTTTCAAACAAAATTATTCATAAACATAATTATAAAAATAGAAATAGTGTTGAATGATCAATAAAGTAAGTAAATGTTTTTTTGACATGAAGGAGTAGGAAGAGGTATGCAGTACGCCCACTCCTCACTAGTTATGTCTAGATTTCATGTAATACGTGTATTCAATGTTATGTGGGCTTAGTTAGAAAACTTTGTCACAAATTAAGGTTGAGGCCTAAAGTGGAAGAGAGAGGGATGCACCCGCCTATACAGCTTTATCCAAAAGCAAATTTAATTTTGAGTTAATTATTTCCTCTTTGCCCCATAATTTTGTTTTTAAAGCAACACCTATATTTCTGGTAGTCAATTTGATCAATCCCTACAGTAGTTGTTACTTGTGTGTGTTTGAAACTATTATTGTATTTTCATTTCAGAACAAGATTTAATCAAGAAAATATTCCAAAATCTATTGATGATGATGGGAACATTACACCAGAGAAGTGCGTATCAATTCATCTGTCTATGTATTGTTTCATTTATTATTAGCTTGTTGTTGCATTGTAACGAATCTACAAAATAACACAAACTAAACTTTTTTTATACTATACTACATACATGCATAGTTAGGCAAAATGACTTTAACAAAAACATAAAATTTTGTATAAATGCATTTTTAAAGCGACTTTTTTATTTACTTCTTAATTGCTAATTGTGTTTTCTTAAAGAAAAAAATATATATTTTCAGGCTTACTAAGTATTACGCTTTTACAAAATGTAGAAATTTTAGAACATACAGATCCAAATGCAGACGAATTTATTGCACCGGAACGGTTGGCATTAAAATAAAGTATTTATGTAATTTAGTCCTCTCTAAAACTTTCAACCGATTATAAATGGCGCAAAGTGATACCTGACATCATCAGTTTCAATGTTAGGAAGTATAATAGTGTTTGACTTTTTTTTTATTTCAGTAACATCAAGCCTCGTGTTTATGAACGGGTCAAGACAAATATCAAGACTAACGACGATACTAAATACACATGTGATACAATACAAGTCAACGACTTATAATAGACAAGATATATTTTTTGAACAATTAAAACTTCCAACCATGTATAATTTTGGCATTTTATTTTTTCTACACGGATTTTGGAGTTAGTGAATTAAACTTGATTTCGAATAAATTCATTTTGGTTTTAAGTAAGCTTTGTTCGATTTTATGCTTATTTTTAGTCTTCAAAAAATTGTTTAGTTTCATGACTTATGTGTTCTTACCATAACTTAAATATTTTTACTACCCATTATACATTTTTCCTGTTCTCACGCATAATTATATCATCACGCATCATATTTCACACACTGTTTTTTTCCTATATTTTTAAAGCTAACAATTGTCGCTCAAGAAGTTAGTGATTGTCATCTTTTTTATGATATTATTGTCATTTAATTAGTTTCCTTATAATAACGGCAGTGGCATTTGTAATTTTTCTGTTTTCTGGCGAAGGATTTCTTTCGATTTAAATAAATTTAAAGGATAACTTACTTTATCTTTTTGTAGCGAAAAAATGAAAACAATGTTATCTATAATAATAAATGTCTGAAAACATTGTACGTGTTATTTATTTACATGTTATACGGCATACAGGTTTCATCACGTAAAAATAGAGCAGATATTCTGCTTTGCGAGAATTTAAATGAATTAATGGTTACACCTGTACCAACATTATACTGCCTTTCTTGTCATAAAAGTGATTCAATCGCTCCCTACACTAGGTTTCCAGCGCTATGGTTACATGATGCGACCGACACTACCTATAAATGTTATTAGTTTCAGAAATACAGATAGTTACAGCGAGAAGAATTGCTTTAGATTGATAGATACCTACATAATAATATATTCAAAATTATGAATGACACCTTATTATGTGTTATCTGCCATTCACTGGCTCTCTAGCTATTAATATGGTATAAAAATCTAACCCTATTATAGAAAAAACAGCTTGCCATTTTTGAGGTAGATGATTCTACATTTACTGAGCCGAAATTTGTCTTATTTTTACATTATACTGTGCCGTATTCTTGACTGATGACATGTTATATAATAGCGGCTGTACACTCTCGTGCGAGAGTACTCGCTATGTCTCGTACCAAGTACATTCTCATACGAGTGCACTCGTTTAGCAGTCTCGCGAGAGTGTACAGCCGCTAGTAAAGTCAGATGCAACCGGACGCGCAACTGCTGCGGCGCATCTATTTGACGCGCGGGGCGGGGCGCGCGGGTGAAATTTGATTTTTTCCTAGCTTTATACCCCCTCTTAAGGGAATAAAACGGTTTATCTCGATTTCCGAAAAAACTACAAGTCCGATGGAAAAAAGTTTAATGGCAAAGTTGTAGTTAATATAAAGATCTACAACTTCTGTATTTGCACTTTTTTCACATAACCTCAAAATGTATGTAAAAAATTCAAAAAACCAAGTTTTTGGTTCTTTATTTTTATCTTTTCCAAAAATTTGTTTTTTGTTACAAAATTTTTGTCTCAAACACACTGTATTTTTTTTTATTGAAAATATTTATTTTTTTCACCTCATTTTGACTTAATATCGAAAAAATTCCCTCATTTTCAATCGAAAATTATCGCGCCAAAATATCTTTTTCTTTTTTAAAGTCGGTGGGCTTTTTGTTCTTTCATTTTTGTTATATTCTCTTCCAGTTAAAATGTTTTTCATTCTACTCTAATTTTTTTTTTTCAAATATTATCTACCCCGGTCTAAAAACCTTTTTAATAAATTGTTATCTGCATTTTTCCGCATCGTCTACTTCTTTTGCATTTTATTTTAATATAATTTAGAGTATTTCTACACTAAATAAGAAAAATGTAACTGATCGCTGCCTCTACATTGAACATGTCTGTATATTACATGGTAACATGGAAGATATATGAATAAAACTATTATTGGGGGCATTATTCCAAACAATGATTGTTAGTCTGCAAACAGACTTACATTCTCCCAAACAAATTTGTGCCATTTTCTTTTTTCTCTTCTCAGAAACGGCTTGACGTCTTTGGGTGCGGTTTTCACTTATGTATTGGGGTAAGTTGTATTTCAATCTGTTCGTAAATAAAATTCATTATGTTTAAAGGATCCTAAAAAGTCCGAAGTTTACTAGTTTCTTACATAAATTCGCTTTTAACACTGTTTACATAAACTCCTAGGATAAATTAGTAAGTATTCCTCTCACTTCGCTTCGACAAACCGATGCCTTAGCTCTATTTCAAAAAACAAACACTTAATGTTATTTCAAGTTTACACGATAATAAATCAATAATATTATATAATACCTACTATAATACATCAGTGGAAACCGAATGTAGAAATCAGTGATCGGTTTTGCCATTTCTGAAATTAGTGTAAACAAAAGCACAGTCAAAAAGAAAATTTTTAAAAATCATTGATACGGGATCTATCACGCTAATAAATATCTCTAATAATGTCTGTCTATCGTCTTCCATGTACAGACATAGATGAAATACAGTTTTATTATGTGTAGCTATAGATTTATATCGGTTGATCTCCTTTAATTTATCAATAGGTAAATTGCTGCTGACAGCTTCTTGATAACCAATATTGAATTAAAGAGTTCCTTAATGTAATGTTCAATGGATTTTTTTATACTTAAATATAATTGATTATTTTTTATTGAGTGTCTATAATCGAGCAGCAGGGCACTTTAACAGTACTCATGGACATCTGTACCTTCCTACAAAGGCATCACCGATATGCGAAACGAAGGATCAAATGGAAACCCGCCTATAACTAATTACGAGTACAACGTTAATATTTTTTTAAGCATTTTATAGGCATTTAAAGCCATATAAATAAATGCAAACCTAAAAAAAACAGTTACATACGTAGACTAACCTTACATCAAATATTTCCTAACCTAATTATCGTACGTCCGCAATCCGTGAACGGGTTACTAATTTCACTCTTGTTCAAGTGGGCCAGACGGGGGTCGGGAACTTATCGGCAACGAAACAGGAAAGGCCAGGAGTACCTACGGGTGTTTGATTGAAAAGAATTTGATTGAAGTTTGATGGAATAGCTGGAAAAAAAACATATCTGCCATGATCATCAATTGAATAATTAGATTTAAAAAGTCTTATAGGGCCTACCATGTAAAATTTCCTTAATAAAAGTTTTATTTTTATTTTCAGAGAAATCAGGCTGCCGCCACCAAGGCTAAACCGTGCCCCAATCACGAAACCCGTAGCTGCCACCATCTTAGCCACCTGTCGCGCAACGTGCTGAGAGCGCGGCGCGGTGTCGTACGTATGCTCATCGTTGTGGTTCTCACCTTCGCCGTGTGCAACCTGCCCTTCCACGCCCGTAAGATGTGGCAGTACTGGTCCAGCGGCTACCAGGGTACCAGCGACTTCAGCGCCCTGCTCACACCGCTCACCTTTCTCATTACGTACTTCAACTCCGGCATCAATCCCCTGCTCTACGCCTTCTTGTCCAAAAACTTTCGAAAAGGCATGAGAGAACTTTTGTTCTGCAACTTTCAAGGAAAAAGGAAAAGCGATAATCTTGTACTTCTAAACCGAGTCGGCGGAACGGGCCTGCGACGAAGCTCGACTCGTTCGACACGAGCTAACTGCAGCACCGTGACCATGGCTCCCAATGGAGAATCATGAGGGTTACATCATCGTCGCTTCCTCTACAAGGTGGAAAACATCGATATTTCCTGATTAACAGAGAGCACCGACGAGGTAACAGACAGTAGTGGATTGTACACCATCTCCACTATTTCCCGACGGGACTTGTATGATTGAGAAATTCGTGTGACATAAGATTGAAGCCCTAATCGTGCGTCGTCGAATAAACGCTGGACTGTGCGTGATCGTTGCCTCGTTAGTTACACGACAAGAAACATCGAAATGACAATTTGGACTGAGTGATTTCATGAGCTTAATAATGTACATTAGTTTTTTGTTCTGGGCGGAACTAAGATTGATATAATATTGATAGGGTAAAAGGCGATGCTATAGTATTTTGTACAAAATTTTATACTAATAATTATCATTAGTAACATATCTTGATAACAGATTGCAAAGCGTCAACGTCATCGTAAAACTCTTTATCAAATTTTATAAGCTATAATGATGAGTACAAAACTATATACTTACATAAACCTACATACGAGTATATATGGTTAAATTGAACATAGTAATTCAAGGTTGTTATTGCTATATCGATATCATGGAAGTCTACAAAAGGCGTTAACCAACTATCAGTATGTGGATGTTTTTGCTGCTAAGCAGCTTGTCACATGTTTTTATGTCGTCTGTCATGTTTGAAGCTAGTTAAACATAAGAATTAGCTACAATGACGGATGTGGTAGCTATGATCTTATAACTATAGATATAGGTAAATTACATTTAGGATTATTCTTTATTCAATTAAAAAAAATTAAGTATATTTTGTATTAGGTATATCAGAATAATAATTTCATGTAGCGAGTACCTACCTATACGTACTAATTCAATTAAATATTTAGTATAACTGTAAAATCATTCATTCTTTTACACAAATACACAAATTATATTTGACAAATAAAATAAGTACATTTTGTAATATGTAAATATTAAAATATTAATCAATGTGTAAAAATGTCGTAATAAAGGTTTATAATGTCACATGGTGTTTTATGAGACTTCTTATTTGCATAAATTCTATTCACAAATATACGCGGGGTTTAGCGAAAAGTTTAAAAAATAGTGACATTCTGCAGTCCTGATGTGTGACATCGCGATACTGGCGTTTGCGACATCGCAGCGACATTATGTCTAGAGTCACACTGTTTCTACTATACTCGGCTATTAAAGACATATTTTTTGTAGTTGCGACGATAAAGCACATAAATTAAAATGTCGCAGCGACATAACGTGCGTGATTTAGTCGCATCGCTGTCGCAAGTGTACACAAACAACCAGTCGCAATACTGACAAGTACGGGACGACGACGCGAGAAGTGGGTAAGAACCTGCTTATGACGCTCGAGTGGCATTTGATCATTCCTTCCGCTACGCATTTCTTGCTTAACCCTCGTATTATCGTGAATTTAAATAATTATCCTGGGGACGAAGAATTGAACGGAGCTACATACACGGTACGCGGAGATAAGACAACAAGTCTACAAGTAAAAGTTACATAGATCAATAAAGACCTATTGTTCAATGAATGAATGGATGAACGAAGAATTGTATTCACCATAAAGACACGCCATTACCTTTACTTACTGGGTTCGATTCCCAGAAAGTTTGCGTTTAATTTACGCTCTCTGAGTGTACAGCCCTATTTATTTCTAGATTCACTTATGGAAGTCGATACTGGTAAAGAACAAAAAACAAGACAAGTTATGAAGGGATTTTGTTTTAAATAAAGAAACAACTCAACATTTCGGTTAGGAAATAAAGCGCTGATATTTTGCCAGATCATTTTCGAAGAAAAATAAGCCGCAAGAAAAGATAAAATACATAATATTTACATATTATTATCATATTCAAACTTGCGTACTTAGCCCTGTTCTCAACAAAAAGTAACCTTAACAGTAAGTAGTAGTTCAGTAGCTACCTACTCTTACATAAATAAGCTTCAAGAATTATGCTTTAACAAATATAGAAATAATATCAAATAAACAATGTTTAATTGATTAATTTAATGTTTAAAAACACATTCCAATTATTACACGGTAGAAATTTTACTAGGTACGTAGGTACCGTGGAAGGCGGTGGTACTACTCCGGGAAATCAAGTTCATCTTCTCCATCTTACAGTCTCCAGCCGATGTGTGGTGTGCCTAAGGTGTGGGGATCCCATCTGTGCCGATGTTGGTGATGTCGCTAATGTTGCGAATGTAAGATGTAAGTAATCACAAAGCTTGAAGAGGCACGTCTACCCGATTATCAGCTAACTAATGTAAAAAGTTCAAAGGTCGGCTCGCACCACTGCGCCACTTGTAGAACTAAGTGAGTTATAGCTGTTATTATTAAAGACATCACCAACACCTAGGACCCGGAACCAAATATTTATCTGTCAGATAAATTCGTACCGGCCAAGTATTAAACCCAGGATTCCTCGCTTCGCAGGCAGGGTCTTAATCAACAAGATTATCAATATAATTAGATATATTATGCCTATAAGGTATCCTTTAAGCTGTACTATAAACTTAAAGGGAAAATAACTTAGAAGTAAACCTACCAGAAAAGGTCACCGACCCCATACAAACTTTCGCATTTATAATATTAGTAAGATAATAATAAAAATATACCTTCGTAGATAAAACCTTTGTTTTATATTTCGGAATTTCGGCTCTCTTACACTAACTACTTTTATTTGGCGAGTCCACTAATTAGCCGATATTTTAATTATTTAATTTTTCACGTGCTTTCTATTAGTCGGTCTCTTATTCCAGAATAAGTACGAGTATACATTATAAGGTTTAGTAGTAAGTTAAAAGTGATTTATTCCTCTGCACAATATACCACTTACATATTTATTTTCAAAGACGTATTTATAACATGAACCTCAGAGTCCTCAGACAGTTCGCGCTCAGCAAAATTAAATTTTCTATTTCACACAGCAAATACTGTAAAACGATTTGATGCGCCACAGCGTGTGGCAGCTGAAGATACGAGAATAAAAATGTAACAGACACAAGTGGAGTGGTGAATTTCAGCGTGAAAATTTCTTTTTCACATTGTATAACTTTATTAATCTTCACCCCCTGGCATAAACGAAGCAATATTATTGAATGAAAAGTTTTCCGTCCTCATTCTAGTGACCCGGATAGGATTGTTTCCAATATTTCTCTTAAGAAAGATCTTTGATTGTTGTAAGATATTGGTTCTGAGTGCAAAAAATAACAAATATTTCTGTATCTAGTGCTTTCAGAAATTGACGCTTTTAGATGAAGTTTCAATAAGTAACGTTTTAATAATACTAAAAACTGTAATATTTTTTATATTGGTATATTTTATTGATCGTGTATTGGTAAATGGTAGAGTCATATAGATTTAAACAAAATGTTATATAATAATATGTAGTAGTTAGTAATAATAATGTCATTCGGTTTTACTAATAAGAATAATGACAGATTTTACTTTAAAAATATATAATCTTGGGAAGCCTCTGTCCGCTACTTCAGTGAGTGGTTTCAATTCAACTTCTATCTATACGGTGACATTCCTAAACAAACTTTAAAAAAGGCGAGTCGATTTAATAATACATACTTGTAAAACCAACCACAATTTTTCGAGTAGCTCTTAACGGCGTCACGACACTGTTCACTTCACTTCACTATTCACTTTACTACTCTCTTATCGCTCTTATTACTACTACTTACTACTCTTATTGAAAACTCTTCTCCTTCTTGTCCTCCTTCCGGATTAACTTCCGAAACTGAACTCTCCATGCCGTGTTTCAGATTGCCTTATATATTAATTTAATTAATAGTTCATGTACCTACACGAATATATAACAAGAGAAAAACAATATAAGTAAATTTTGTACATAGGTTCTGCTTACCCTAATTTCGAATTATAATATTATTATAATTTAATTTATACCCATAATTTAACTAACCTCGATACCAACATTCCAAATTTAAACATTTTTTTAAATTTCTCGTCTCATTTCATCGAGAACATTCTAGAAATCTTTGAATTTCTTTTATCCTGCTCGCACATTTTCTCTCTGACATTACACGTCGTAATTTGTCAACAAATGAATCTACGCGACACTATCATACTTATTATAAATATTTCTAAGAAATATTTGGCAATACCTCCGATTAATAATAGCTCAAACCGTGTCTAATTACATTGAAACAAGTATCCGTAACATTTGATTTAAATGAACCCACAGTTGTCGATTTGAGACGAATTTATTCGAAATATGGTTTAGAGAAGTAACTTTAGATATTAACTTGGATTCCTGTAAAGATTCTTTCGTAAATGTTTTTATTGCAAAATATGAAATATTTTAATACAGTGTTTAGATTTAAAAACACCTAGCCTTGCAGAAAAGTCCGGCAGCATGCGTCGATTCTTTGACCTAGTAATAATAAATATAAAAATAAAGGGCAACTTATACAGCCTGGGTCTCTACAAAACAGAAGTTGTCAACTTTTGTGTTGCTAACACGCGTTGACCACAAAAGTTACCCAGAAGCTGGGTACCACCGAAAAAAGTTGCCAACTTTTATCGTGTCACGTTTTGGCAACATGTGTAAGTCCCAATGGAAAAAGGAAGGGAAAATAACAATAATCCCCTTATGGGTAAGTATGCACGAGTATTACGGCCATATTCGAAATATACCAAATAATTAAACAATTAGCCATTAAGAATTGAACCTAGCACAATATTGTTTTGAAAAAGGAAAATTGAGAAAAAAGGAACGAGTTTGGTAAGCCTGTAAATTAAAGTTTTCCGCGCCACATATTGAAGGGAAATTGTGATAAAACGCATTGTAATTACAGCACTGCTCACAAATTAAACTTTTAATTTCTTTAGTTTGCAATTTACTCGTAGCTGAGCGTTCTCATCGGGCATTAATTACATCGTTCGTGGTGCTGGGTCTTGGCTTACCGAGACTAATTACGGGTATCAGTAAATTGACCGATTACAAGTTTAGTATCAATGACTGTGGAGTTAACCAATGATGTTATAAGTAGGTATAGTAATTTACTTATAATGTAAATTGCTATACTTTTACTATTATAATTACTATACTTTCCATGGGCCAAAACTTTTGTCAGACGCTTTAAAGCTCCACTCACCACAAGCTTTAAAGCGTCTGACAAAAGTTTTGGCCCATGGAAAGTGTCGATACTTATGGATACTATATAAGAATAATATTCTACAAAACATATATAAAAATCAGCCATGTGAAAATAAATGAAGTACCTAGCACTTATTTTTACCTGCCTTTCTTACCTAGAACCCGCCCAGGTGTCACGAGGTGAGTTTCCACAAGCACGCAGGTACTCAAAGAACATGGACGCTACTGAGAAATTAAGGTTTCATCCATGTGATAAGTTATGTCAGATCGCTCTGGGCTCTTACTCTATTAGAAAAGCTAATAAATTGTACGAATAATGACGGAAGGGATACACCAGAGATGACAATGATGATACTTCCTCGAAAAATGGCAAGAACACACTTCCAGGTTAAGAACAGAAATTTAAACACATCGTTCAAATTTCCTCCTCGCTGGGAATCGAACCTAGGACCCGGTATGGTAACCATTGCGCCACACGGGTCGTCATTTGTTTACCTTACATTTAAAAATAATAATTTGAATATAAACCTTACTAATTCCTGCACACGTACGTTAATTACACATTACTTAATTTGCAATTAATTGTGCTCATTACACAAATGTTTATTGAAAACAATGAATGTAGGTGAGAGCAGCGTTAAATGAAATGATGCTTGTGAACCCGCTATTCGAATAATCGGTTACGTCATTTAATATTATAATGAAATTCAAAATCACGATAACAGAGAACTTCCGAGTGCGCATTGTGGCTTTCAGATTGATGCTGATATCAAAATCGATATGTTAATCCGATCTGAAAAGAGAGGATTTTTGAAAATTCACCCCTAAGGGTATAAAAAGGGGATAAACTGAAAATTTTTATTTCTTCAATGGATTCACTGGACATGTAACTTTGTATATATGTTTCTCAAGTGACGCAAGTGCAAGTGAGCAATAACAAAGGATTTTTAGAAATTGGCGGGCAAAGCCGCGCGGTAAGCTAGTGTGATATAAACTTTTCTACTTTTATATTTTTATTACTTTTCATAGCAAACATACCCTTAAAAACTTCATTTATCAGTAAAGATAAGCCTATTGTTGTAAAGCAATAGACCGAAAAATTAATATACCTAATATCCGCTATCAATAAAGCGGCGCATAAACTCTAATATAACCGATAAGATAGCGGAGCGCATCATCATATTCTCTAAGTACTAATAAATTAAATGAAACTCAATTAATTCCAGGTAAGTTAGCGGCCACTTATTCCACGAACTATCCCAACAACTTTGATTAACACCGGCAGGCAAACGGCTTTCGTTATAACTGTTGTACACAAGCTTTGAACGTGGCTATAATCGGTTTAAAAACCGAGCTCTGTTCTATTATTATGCATTTTTGCTGTTCGTTAACGAAGCCTGAAACCTCTATAGAATATTCTGCGGATCGCTGACTCAATGCCCCGGGCGAATCCGTTGTTGTAACATAACTCTGTTAGACTCGGCTAAAAGTTTTCTTGTTATCCAGTTTTTAACGGCCGGCAAACTAACGGATGTCCCATCTGCAATGATTATTATGTGGTGATAACCAAACAAACAAATGAGTATAAAAGATTTTTACATCTCTCATGTTCGGTAAGTAGGTTCTTGTTACCTCCTAATGGGGCTTGTAGGTGACTAATTAGCGCTCTAGGGTAATAATGTAGCTAGAAAAGCCCTAGGGCGATAAGTAATTAAAAAAAAACACTTCTTTCTATCAAAAAATTCGCGTACATCTAACCATCATACTGGCAAAAGACATCATGCATTCAGCCCAATGACCAAAGAGGTCGCTTTGCTATTCAGCCTTGTCTTCGTGTGAGTATAATAGACATCAATTTTAAATATCGAACGGCGAAGCTCAACCACCTCAACTTCGATCTTGAAAAAAAACTTAAAAAGTTCTTTACTTGATTCTTTTTAATGAAAAAAGGCGGGAATAGAAAATTTTTACTTTAAATATTGTTTGTTTTTGGGATTTTTTTATAATTACGTGCTAATTAGGAAAAAACATGAGTTCTTCAAGTGATGAAGATATAAGCTGCACTCCCGATTCAATGAAAATGGAAGCTGAAACAGCAATTAACAATATTTTGCCTGAAACTTCTAAAGAGAAATATTTGAAAACTTACGACTAGTTCATAAAGCGGCGAACAGAAAAACGAGTAAGTCTTTATCCGAGACTGTATTCTTAACATACTTTAGTGGTGACCGTTCACCATCACTTGGCCCAACTCATAATTGAACATTTTGAACTCAACAGCATGTTTACAAAGAGAAACGAGCGTCATGATTCTCGGTGTGCTCTCAACTGCGCAATACGAATTACGAAATTAATGAAGCTGTAAGATGCGAAACGACAATAACAAAGAACTTTGTATCCATGAGTAGGTACTTATATTTTATCTCATTGACATCTTGCGACAGCAACGGTATGGAGACAAATTTATTTATATTGAACATTATTTTACTGCGCTATTACCGAGCACGCTCTGGCCGTACGTGTCCGTTTCTATCACCTAATACCCCAACTCTATTTATTTGACAAATGGTTCACCCATTCTGCTTATAAATCGTTTTATTTCACAAGAGCTAACGTTGTATTTTAATCGAATTTTAGATATACATATAATATATTGGCATTCTATTAGAGGACTGCAATATTTGGGTCTTTTATGGTAATTGAGAGATCCCGGAAAGCTTTTCACCGTGTTGCTCCTATGGGATTAATGTTATCAGTGGCCTAACCAAAGGTTGGTAGATTACGGGTCCTAAGACCGACGCGTGCTTCGCCTAGATCAGATATTGAAGCACGAGAGTGCTTATTAAAATTTTACGACTAGGAGTCACGCGCCCAATTCCGTGTCGTATTTGTTCACGCTCACGGGTCGGTCATTGTTATGTTCCAGAATAAAAGAAAATGTCACGGGAGCTATTATAATTCAATGACTTAAGTAGGCGTAACAGAAAGTCTCGATCTTACCACTGGTCTCCGATGCCTTGGAGTATTTTGAGACGATAATGAAGATCAGAAGGCTGAAGGAAGAGTTACGGCTAGCTAGTTCCGTAGACGTTGACGACCACCGAGAGTGAGATGACGCCTCACTTCTCAGGAAACAATTAATTTAGTGGTAGGTACGAGTATGTAAAAAAAGCATCAGTGGCAATCGCTGCCAAATAAAGATATTAATAAGTAGCAACACAATGGACACAGTGGCGTTGCTACTGTTGCAAGCCGATAAGAAAGCTTTTATTGTCTGGCTCTCAAACAGTGAGTTATTCCGGTCTGATCCACAAAACTGATCCACTGCTATTTAAAGTGAAACCGGAATAAATTATATAAACATTTAATATTGGTTCAAGGAAGGTAATAGCTAGCCAAGAAACTTTACCATGCACATGAATACCATAATTAAACTGGGTGGCAGAAAGCCAAGCGACCATTGAATGAAAAAAAACTTGCTGTGAATATCGTTTCGACGCGGTATTACGAGAGATTAGGCTTACTAGGATTTATGGATCGCATTAAGGATTCATTTAAAGTCATTTTATCGACATCCATTACACATTAAGCAATTTATTGTTTAATTGAAGTCGTTAGGACTGCAATACTTTATACATATTACTCATCATTGCAACCACTCTCCCACTGCTGGACTCGGGTCTTCTCTCACAATATGAGCGGTACGGGCCATAGTCCACCACGCTGGCTAACTGCAGATTGGCAGATTTCACCTACCCTTAAGAATTTTATGGAGAACTCTTAGAAGTGTGCAGGTTTTCTCACGATGTTTTCCTTCATCGAAGCAAGTGGTAATTAATTTCTAATACGTTTAGACCACTAGGCTGTCACTGCTTATTAATAAACCCTCTTATTTTACATTAACATATCTTTAGATTAACATAGTCATTTATTCTGAATTTTAATGGAAATAAATTACGTAGGCTTCCAACGAAATATGTTTCATGGCGTCATTATTGGTTCAACGACCGTAAAGATTAAGACACAATCAGGTGAATCACGTGACGTAAAATAAAGTGACGTGAGCTTAATTTGGAATAAAATGTTAAAGCAGTTTTGGTATTTTGTATAAGTCATTGTACCTTCAGACGGCAACTCAGTATTGCCGTATTTATTTAAATTGTTACAAACAAAGAAATTGAAGTAACTATACCATTGTGTTTAACCAGTTCACCATACCCGTTGTATGACAAATGGTGGACAACAAACGTCTGTCTGTGCACCTTACTACCCTTATGATCGCTCCGATCATAAAGTAGGTATGTGAGGCATTTAGGGGGGAGGGGATCAAGACGAATCTCATCCAAACTCACTGAAATACGGCTACACACCTACAATAACATTTATCGCGGTAACGGAATACCACAAAGCATCACGGTAGTCCGTCGATTGTTTATCCACCACCGGCCAGCCAAATGCACGATTCGAGGAACGCGTCGTTACGACGTACGATCCGAATGGCAGCAGTGCGTGGACTTGTCTCGCGTTCGATCCACAGCTGCACTAGTGCGCAAACAGTGTCTTTCAGTACCCGAGGTATAATGGTCCATGTTTTCGACGATGTTCGGCCTTTATTTGGATGAATGGGACTGCCTTTCGCATTGTTGTTGTTTTATTATTTCAAGGCTAAAATATGTAGAAGTTGTTACTTTTTACACCCAGCTGTCATCGTTAAATGTCTGTCATAACATGCCAATCCAGGGCCGAGTCCAGGATATAGTGAGAACAGCACTCGCTCTACACGTTAGGTGGTAAACGCATTCACTCCGGCTCCATCTACAAACAGATAAATAAAAGCGAATTGTTCATAAGAAATCATGTATTCAGTCTATTAAATAATGAACATGTTCGTTCTCGCTTTGATCTACTAAACCTACTCTAACGGTCTCCGCACATGACACAGAATCGACACCCTATCGGAACCCTACTGTCACAAGTGGATTAATGAGTCGGAAACATTTTGTCAACGTTTGGAAAATCCGTGAACTACGTCATGAAATACATGTCGCGAGTAGCATTAACACATACAATATTTAACATAATAATATGACAAAACATGTATGTATATTTTAATAACATGTATGTATGTTTTAATAATATCTATAAAATAATTGGGTTCCAAAAGATGGGCCTCATAAGCTTGTCAACATAACGCTTATCAAAGAACAATCACCAATAAATAAGAAACCATATACTTACTGAACAAACTAAATTACCAAACAAACAACCTCTCTTTCAAATGCATGTTCTCGGTTGCATCGTGGTTAAAAAACAAGTGTCTGCGTTCACCAGAAACTTATACGTTCAAAAATGTACAAAAGGAAGAGAAATTCAATCACAAACTTTGTTGTTGAACGAGTCAAGTTTGTTTTAGAAAAAGAGAGTTGTTGAGATGAGATGTGACAATGTGATAGACTTTTCCTGCAAAAGTTTTGATGAAAGAACTGCTAATGAATTGCTTTATTGGATGAATGGTTGAACAACGTTGTGAATAAAATATCCAGTGGATCAATAAACATAATTATAAATCATAAAATGGTAGAGACTATCAGTTCCGTCATTCATATTTGGTGAAGAAAATCCCGGCCCTAAACCGAATTAATCTACAAAAATACAAAATAAAAAAATGAAAATATGTAAGTATTTTATGATTTACTAGCTGACCCAGCGAACGTTGTTCCGCCATATATGTTAGATTACTTAGGGGTATGAAAAATTGATAGTAGCCGATTCTCAGACCTACTGAATATGCATATAAAATTTCATAAAAATCGGTCAAGCCGTTTCGGAGGAGTATGGTATTCTAACATTGTGACACGAGAATTTTATATATAAGATAATTATATCTATTGACAGCCAACCAACAACCATTTTATTTATGGAATTAAGTAGCTAACGACCATCCTTCCAATGGTGTCCATGACAACTGTTACCTACCCAGAACAAAAATCAAATGGGGCTTGATTGGTTAGTACGTAAGTAGACTAAGTAGATATGAGGGCTCCCCAGCCCTGTTACTTACAATGATTGTTCGTTGTTGTTAGTAGGTCTCGTTCTAATTCGCTCACAGATGCGTAAATGCCTGTAAAAAAGTGTAACCGGCACACACTGTTAAAACAATTATTACACAGTATAAATGCTACTAGGTACCGTGGCGGGCGGTGCTACTAACTTGGGTGAACTCTACAGGTTCTATCACGTACCTATTAACATAATAATATCTATGATAGCTTCACTAAAATGTATCTAGTATTATACTTATTCTTATTTAATATGCCTTCCTTAAATACAGCAAAATGATTTTAATGTATAATAGAAGTACAAGATCATGAACTAAGTATTCTGAAAATCATTTTAATATAACAACTTATCGATATACTCAGAACAGTAAATAATCTTCAAATGAAGAAGGCGGATAGTCTTTAAATATTAAACCACCAGGTAAAGTCGTAAAATGGACGAGTAATATGAATATTAATTATTTAATTTCCTCAAACTGACTACGTCGTCCATGAAAGCGATGTTGAGGGCGGAGAATAAAAATAAATAATTATGTATATTCAAGCTTGCTTTTTGTATCGTAATAATTAACTTTACTGTAACTGTGGCCACCTGACAGACAAATGAACATCCAGCGTCACCTACACGTACATTATGATATCGTCAATCAAGATGTGATTAATATGTAGTTTTTACGTAAAAATGTATGCTTCTCAACAATCCCACCTGATGTTAGTCCAATATTCCAAGATCTATCGAAAGTCGGATGATCGCTGGTAATTTACTGTGTTGCTGGTAATTTTCATAAGCGCTACCGTGATTATAGTTTCGTAACGTCTCAAATCGCGATGTTTCCACTCGGTTGGTAGGCGGTAAGCCTTGACGGGAAGTGTTTGGACGACTTAAGAACTTCTGGAAATCGTTTTTGCTTCTAATCCCTCCACAGCTCCTACTTACTGGAGCAGCCGAGCAAAGTACCTACGCTTTAGAATTTCTCGATTACGAGATCCAATCCCTGCGTTAGGCCCCTAATGGTTTGAATTTGAGTACTCTATGTGGGCTCTAACAAATTTCACAAGTTGAATGCCATGTCATGTGATTTACTCGTCGCTTGTAGAATGGATTAAAGTTACTTTGACTTTGAAATGGATTTCATAAAGCATTAGTGGTCACAAAACATGTGACGCGGCAGTAAGGCATTAGTTAGATTGCTCAACTTTGATGGTTGTCTTTATTGATAGAACTTAGATTACATCGAAATAAGTGACTGTTCACATGTTCGACACAATATCTAAACGATATTACAACGACAAATACGTTAGCGGGCGCTTTGTATGAAATTGCATAGATTTATTTACACGGACGTCTACTTGTATAACGGTCCACACCAAATTCGTCGACTACGTCGCAGCGAGAATTCGACAGTTAACTTCCATTTATTCCTGTTATTTAGTACCTCCATAATAATATATTGTCATTGATTTTCGTTACTTTAAATATAAATGTGTTAGGTCGTAAGTAAACTGTGGATATTGTATTACGAGTCTTTTTGTTAAACGTCTAGTGAAAGTGCACTGGCGTTTTCTTGATGAATTTGGCTGCCAGTAACATTCGCGAGGTGTTTCATCATAGTCTTGAAGAGTAGCATGTATTAAAACAACAGAGTACCAAAGCCCTTTATTCTGAGGAAAATAAAAAGATGTTTAACGTAAGTAATGACATAAAAACGTAAATGCTAGACGCTGAGCCGCAGAGATGTGGTGAGCAGCGTTTCAGACAGACTCCATGAAATAAATGAACTACCTAATTTAATTTAAATTTAGCTATTATGAGATCCATCCTCAGAGAAAGTTAAACGACGCATACCATTCTATCTCTTCAGCGTCTAATTAATGCTGTTACCATTTGACTTCAAAAGGTTTTATATTCATCGCTCGTTGACATTACTTGACCACATTTATACATATGAATAGAATTGAAGTGTCTGTCTCTGATTTCAAAATAACTGTTTTCTTTAGAGCATAAGAGTTATTAAGCTATTGCATAGCTTTTATCGCGGGCCTTGAGCGCGGGGACCGAATCCAGAAATTCCGTAACGAAAAAAACCTAACACCCCAATCAGCGCCATCTAGTACCTTAATACTAAGGTATGGTACGTATGTTTTCTACAAACTAGATTGCGCTGTTCTGATATAACTATATAACTTCTAATAATTATAATTGCATAAGTTGATAAAAAATGCTATGCAATAGCTTTACCGCGGCTGTCTCCGAGTGCCACATTTATAGTTTTTTTATACGATATCTACTGAAACACAAAGAAACTATTTTTGTTTGTTTGGACTAATCTCTGAAACATCTAAACCGATTTTTATGAGACCTTCACTGGCAGATAGAGGGGGCTATGTGGCAACATATAGGAATTCTGAAATTCCCACAGGGTGGGAATTGAATACAAACACGTGAGCAAACACAGCTACGATAAAATAACAGAGGTTTACCAAGAAAACTTTCTAACTTTCAACTCTTTTAAGGCTTAGAACCTGGAGTTTACTTGTGAAATATTCATTCATATTATACTCGTAATATTGTGCGACTTTTGGTCAGAAATCCAATATGGGTATGGCCGGAGGACTCGTCAAGTTGACACCAAGTTGAATAGATTAATCGCTAGGCTTTGAATGCTTCAGTGATTTATCGGCTGATGTCTCCATCAATAACTCCAATACAAGTCCCATATTGAACTACACTCGGTGGGAAATAAAAAATAAAATTTAAAACATACCTCTACTTACCTACCGTCATTATTTAATAATATTTTTACTCTCACATGGGTTTATAATGATAAACCCTGAATGAAAACCCTAATGATAAATTACAAGCTGTATGCAAGGAGTATAGTGTTCTGTAGTATGCAACTATGTAATACATTAGAAGCAGCACCACGACACACCAATGAAGGCTGGCTTGGACTCGAAAATGGATGACAACCAATTAGTTTGAAGAACTTTAAAAAAAGTTCATTCTAAGTAAAAAATATTTTTATTGTAGCTAAATTTCTAATGCAATAATTAAATAAATAACGCTTCACACTCATAGCCCCCACACTAGGATTCCCTGTGACGCGGTTAGTAGACGCCGTTGTTGGTGTTAGTTGACGACCCGGATGGTTAACATGCCGGATCGCCGTTCCGAGGTTCCTGGGTTCGATTCCCACATATTTTTTATGAGTTTAAATTTCTGTTTTCGGTCTGGGTCTGTGTCTATGTCTTATGGTCCTTGGCACCAATGACACAGGGAATCTTAGTGTGTAGCGTTGTATGATGACGACGAAGGTCAAGTTTACAACATTGTGCGATATTTAAACAAAGTGTCAATAAAATATTGAAGGCGCGTCTTGAGTTTTACTACAGGATATAAGTGAGTACCTACCTAAGCTTATGACTATCTTGTCAGTCTTGTCACGAACAGGAAATAAGATAAAAATGTCTGCTCGATATTGCTGTGATATTCAATGTATTATTTTCTCCACGACGCGAGACGTAGAGTGCTATAACTTACAGGCTAGAAGAGCGTGACGCAAGTAACATCTGAATCAGTGACTTGGACTTGGGGAGGTTAGCTTTCATTAAGAGATGGATGTAGTCCTTACCGAAAATACTGACAGATTCCTACTAGTACAACTCATTAGTTCAACCGTTGAACTAGTGTCACTTTTGTGTTCAACTACTTTTAAGAGTTGAACTACAGGGTCCAGCCAGATAGTTCAACTCAAGTCTACTAGCTGGGCGCGCTGTTAATTCATAGGAGATGAAAAAAGTAGGTGACATTCAGTAGGGTATAAATTAGTAAATAAGCAAGCAAGCGGCATAGACCGCTGTGTTTCGGGCGTTTGCACACCGTGTCCATACATTCCGAGCAGGTAATTTTGATTGCCATTTTAGAAATAATTATATTGTAGAATTTTGACTTTATATTTTTAACCTATGACCATGTTGTTTCATGTCCACGATTATCTCAAGTGAAAAAAAACCACCCTGTATAGATTATTATTAGTATTCTTGATAAGTCATTAATACTTATTAATAGTGTTATTTTTATCTCGGGAAACCTGTCCAGCAACTTGCAACTATTTTCGTAAAAAAATATTGTGTATCTACCGTAGGTACAATGTTATTGATGGTATAGAATGATAGATATTAATTAAATAATTAATATATTTTTAAATATGTACCTATATCTATCTAATTGTAAACGATATAAGTACGAGGTATACAGTTGGCAAAAAATTTATACGTACCATTGACATATTACTATTATGTAAATGATACTTACTAATATTTTAAATGCGATAGTGTTTTTTTTGTTTGTTTATTTACCTGTATTTTACGTCAAAACATCGCATCAAATAAGCATTAACATTCGATTGACGTATGATTCTGAATAGGTAATAAATCTTTGTTGTAAGTTTCCCTAAGCGAAGAGAGGGCAGGCTTACTATTAATAAATAATTCAGAAAACCAACGCCTTAAGTTTACTAAGCACATTCACTTGAAATAATTTATTTGTTTCATTTGTACACAGTTGTACATTGTCATTTTACATAAGCATACAGTACAACAAGCAAACTTAATGCCAGATACATTCTCTGGGCATTTTCAACTTTTGGGCAATGCCAAGGACCGAAGGCGATCCCAAATGAACAAAACAAAACTTTAACTAATGAAAATACAATTGATATCTAATTTAATGACTTAAACTCTTGTAAACCTCTTGGGTGAGTCCGGTATTGTTGTTTTAGGGTATATACGATCATAGTTATATGAATTTGAAACACAATCATAAGTTTTGACCAATTCTCTAAGTTATTGGAATAAATTTGATTCCAATAACTTAGACTTAGAGAATCGGTCAAAACTTTCATTTACTGAGTCCATAATAATTTATAACTATTTACCAATATTAATGCAAAATGATCGGGACGCTACAAGATACAAGGAATCCCGATCATCTTGCATTAAAATATTAATAAATAATAATGTGGTTTATTAAATAAACTATATTTCTCATGTAATTCAGGCGCAAATTTTAATTTCTTAAAAAAGTCGATAGCTCTGAAAATATAATAAAATTTACACTGTCTTGTAGGAAATGATCTCCTTTATAACTTCCATTCCGTTGGGTCACTGATTACGGGACGCTATGAACATACAATTATGTTACTCCTACTCACTTGCTTGGCAGGAAGGATTATGATATTTTAGATATTGGTATTCGGGGATGTCATTTCAACCCCTGTTTAAACATAATATAAAAGGTCACCACCCTCCCGGTATCCGATTTATATCCCGATCCGTATAAACAGACAATTTAATAAGAGCCTTGCCGCCCATTTCGTACACTTGTTACTGTAAGCCATAAATAACATAAGGAATAAGTAAAATGTGATGGATCATTCAACAAACAATTTAATCTATAAACTTTATTTTTTATTATCACAAGCCTTTATTTAACATGCCGTGTAGTTGGTTAGTTAGTGTGGGTGAAATCTTGCAAGCTAGATTTTACTTCTAAGTGACTAACCGATTGAGCTGCAATTTGGAATTGGCCAAATTTGGAATATTGTCATGATATAAACGCGCCCTAAGAGAAATGACATTCAAATCCTAGATTGCTGCCATCACAAAATGGCGGATTACATATTTTTGTACAGAGCCCACCCGGCCAATATAGGGGTATCAAATAACGTTGAAGAAATTTGGAATACACCTTTATTACAGTAGTATTGTTGATATTCCAAATAAAAGAAAACATAAAAGAAAAAATTTAATTATTAACAAAATATTTTCAAAAGCAAGCATTGTCACCAAATTTGACACCAAGTACTTAGTATATACGAAGTTCAAGATATGTTAAGTTCGAAAGAAGATTATAGATACCTACTGAAACTACTCATAAAGTAAATCAAGTTTTGTTTTATCCATAACTTCTGTAACTGAACGTCTAAAGTAGAACAGACACGTGTCGTCTGCGTAGAGGGTTAGATATCGTTGAAGTTTAACTTCGTCACAAAGTAGACAAGTAAACTTCGTGAATGTTGTTAACCTAAATCAGAAAGAGTAGAGGGCCGAGAATCGAACTTATAAGTGCTTACTCCGCAGTTTATTTGCTATTTCAGGTTTATTTACTTATCGTATCAAAAGCTATATTTAATAACTATTGATGAAATATCTAAATAATACTTTTAGAATCAATGTTTTTTTTATTATTGTAGCTGACAAAGTGCTGCGTTATGATCGAAAACCGTACTGTCTTTGAAAAAGGATATTTATACAGTTTAAGTAAATAAGTAGTTTTCTATGTTTTAATTTTTTTGGAAATAATTGGTTAAGCCATTTTTTACTTATTTCTGGTTTCCTTTTTTGCATATCGACTTGGTTATTTATTTTATAGTTTATGCACACATGGATACAATGTTAAGAATTGACATCGAATAAGGATGGTACAAGGGTAGGTACTGCTTATTTCTTATTCAATCTCTTCCAGCAGACCTGACATTACGATCAGCATGCTTAATAATTTCCAAACTCATTAATAGATGACAGTATTTACGTAAGGAAAATATAGTTCTAAAATTTAGAAAATTATAGTTCTTAATTACCACTGACAGTTTAAAAATAACCTTATTACAAATGCATGGCGTGGCTTTTGGATATTAATAATTTATTAACGTTTATGCATTCTAATAACGAGAAGCAACTTGTATGAACAATGACATCTATCATTACATTTAAGTAACTAAATGCTACATTAGTGTTAAATAGTGTTGAAAATAATGTGTTCCCAACACAAAATCATAAATTGGTCCAGCCGATCTTGAGTTAAAAATTACAATTAGTATAACTTACACGACTTTGTTTTATATTTTTGTAATGATATAGATAAGATAAGATTTCCATTATCCATGACATAATTACGTAATAGCTATTTTCATACACAATAATTTCATTTCGAACAAAATATAATATATTCCGCCACACTTCACAAGCCCTCTGAATCCGACTTTATTATGTTATTAGCGTTATTTCGGTATCTTCAGAATAACAAGAAGAATATTAACTATTTTCGTTTAATTTGTATTTCGTTTCGTTCCAGTGATCATTTTTTTAATACAAATAACATTTACAGACGCACACTCCCGCACTGGGATAAGCAATCACGTGCAAACCATTCACTAATGAGACACAGACACCCACGACCCGAGAATATCCATTTATCTGTCATATATGTATACAAGTTGTCCCGGCGTACTTCGTACCGCTTTATAATTAAAAAATGTTTTGGTGATATATCGACAGCAACGCCACCTACCGGGTCCAATTGTGAATCTAAACCATTCCCAGATCCCCTTGAACACACACAAAAAATTTCATCCAAATCGGTCCAGTCGTTAAAAAATGTTTTAGTGATATATCGACAGCAACGCCACCTACCGGGTCCAATTGTGAATCTAAACCATTCTCGGATCCACCTGAAGACACACAAAAAATTTCAACCAAATCGGTCAAGCCGTTTAGGAGGAGTTCAGTATCATACACACTCACACTCGAATTATATATATTAAGATAATTATGTACATAATTATGCTGTCGACGTTTTCGTACGTCCGGTTGGAAGTCGACCGCTGGATCCTTCGATTCGCAGCAGAACACTGCACACTCATAGCCCCCCACTACACATAGATTCCCTGTGTAGAGGGCACCATGGACCATATTATATAGAGACAAGAACACACACCCAAATCCAGAACAGAAATTTCAACTCATCATTCAAATGTCCACCTCACTAGAAATTCAATCCAGGATCCTTCGATCGCCAGTCCAGCATGGTAACCATTGCCCCAGAAAACGATATCATGACTGCTATATTTCTATTCAGCAAAAAACTTTAACTTTTAATATTGATGTACCCTACTTGGAATGTTTCGAAAACATTAAGAATTCCACAACGGTAACTCTCGCGCGCTGCAGCAACAAAACGCAACAAAAACATAACTCTCAGTCGGCAATGCAGTGTAGTCATAAAACATAGCTGGATTTGTTTGTTTGTTCAAATTTTGCTTTGTGGAATGAAACACAGATAAAATGTTGAAACTACAATCATAGTAAGCGGTTGAATGCATCAGGCACGGTAATAGTATAACTACCTAATAATGATAGAGTTCAAAGAACGTAGGTGGGAACGTAACGCAAAGATTGGACAACAATTAATAAGAAAGAATAAATTAAATTCACGTCCGGCGTCTCTAAAATTGAAAAAAGCAAAATAAAATATTAATAGACCAGAAAATTATAAAACTTTTGAAGCCTAAAAAATTGTAGACTCGTTATTTATTACTTCACAATTTTATGTTAATAATATTTTGTTCTAAAGTTGTTTGATTTATTTTTCAATAGTACCTACCCTAATGTAGAATTCATTCAGTTATTTAAGAAATGTTGTTATAGACTTTTGTTAGTTTTGCCGATTTCAGAGGCAGGCTAACAAATTTTAAAGTATACATGATCTAGTCCGCTACAGTGATCGCAATGCAAGGAATTCTCGTGATAAAAAAAATCTTAATTTGTGTTTGTAGACAGCGGTATGTTTTTGTTATACGCCAACATGCATACGTACGTACGTACACTTTTAAAATGTGTTAATATTTTGCAGTTCCGATTCTCCATGGCGAATTGATAACCTCCTTTTTGAAGTCAATTATAATATTAAATGTATTTAACCCATTATAATGTTTTAAATACAATGTATGAAGCTCCAGTTTAAAAATACTTTACGCAATTGTTTTCTTCTTCGCCTTGTGTGGTCGGTGCCTAAAACATGTTCACTTTCTTTTATGAAATTTATCTAAAGCGAAGCGTTTGTGTAAGTACCTAATGTAGTGTGAGTGATAAGTGGAAAATAATCACTATCTAGTATTTTTAATGAACCTTACTTGTCACATTGGAAGTCTTATTTAAAGCAAAAATAATAAATTCTCTTTGTTCCGGTTCCCGTGGGATTAAAGAATCCATCCATCCATTGTCCAAATTTCATGTTCCTAGCTTCAGTTAGACTCTGCATTGATGAATCAGTAAGTCATTCAGTAAAACGTTTTAATTATTAAGATTTCGTATATATACATCACTTATATTTGCATAATAAAAATTTTGAGGGGTACTTGCAAAACAAAGACGTAACACCGAAGTTACTAAGCAATTTATACAAGTATCCTCAAAAGCTTTGAAAACAATCTTCTGAATTATTTTGTACTAAATTAGAACTCGTTTCGCATTGAGGAACACGGAAATTGTAAATCAGACAAAACGTTTGCTGCTTACAAATTTTCATTGAGTTTTTTCAGTTTATTATTTGTGTTTTTAAACATTTCTAATGACTATAAATAAATAACACACTCCTGTTAACGAAAGAATTCAGAAGTCGAAAGAAAACGTGACAATGTATACATATCATTGCTCGTGACTGTACATCATCTTAATATATATAAATCTCCTGTCACGATGTTTGTCCGCGATGGATTCCTAAACTACTTAACCGATTTTAAATTAAATTGGCACACCGTGAGCAGTCTGGTCCAACTTGAGAGATAGGATAGTTTTTATATATTTTAATTGCAAATTAAATGTTTAGTAAACAAAAATAGTGTTCATTTTATGTTTAGTTTTATGAATTCCTCATAGATGGCGCTGTTGGTTGATTCATCAATAAAAGCATTCGTTTGACAACTAGGTTGCGAAGACACCCGGTAGATGGCGTTGTGTTTCGATTTCTAGATCACAAATTCTATTTCACGTGATATTTGTTTATGTTCACTATTCGGCATGTTTAAACTGATTAATTTAATTTGATTGTATCAAAATAATGAGTAAAAAAATAATTTAATCTATTATAATCACTGAGCCACAGCAACGCGTGGTTGGGTCAGCTAGTTATAATATAGAAGTGTATGTCTATGATTTCAAAACAAGCGTGTTTTCTCAAGTGCTTTTAAATATTTACATGATATTAAACTTTGAAAGTTGTTTGTGTCTCTCCGTCTTTCTTTTTGTGCGGGCTAATCTCTGGAACGGCTGAACCTATTTTAATGGGAATTTCATTGAAAGATAAAGGTGGTCATAGCTCAACATATACTTTTTATCCCAGAAATTCACGAACGAACTCACGGGAACAACTAAGTAGTTCAAAATAAAGAAACTCTCTTAGTTAACTGCGGATTTTGTGTAGAATTATTACCTAAATAATGTCAGATTGAATAGAGCTTGTCACGAATTAACTGTATTTACTATATCCCAGTCCCAAATTAGATATTGTTCACTGACAAAGGATATTGTATTGACTCAAGATATTTTTATACGTTGATTCCGTAATACACGGAAGTAACTTTTATTACGTTATAATAAATAACATTAGGTACTTATATTAGGTACATAATTAGTTTATTATCCCTTATGTATAGTAAAATGTATTCTAAATATATACAGTAGGTATATAGGTATACATTAGTTAAGAAGTAGTTTATAAGTAGATATTTATGGACTAATAATATAATTATGTTGAGGTTACTCCAAATGTGGTTTAAACTTAACAAAAATGTTGATTAAAATACTATTCAAAGTTGCCATGGGTTAATTTTAGACAAAGGAAGAAGAAAGAAAGTAATTATTGATACAACGAACCCTATTTTCGATACAACTATCTCAAACGCATATTATGACTTATGTATTATTATTCTCCACATACCTAATATAAGTCCTGAAATAACAATATACAGAATCATAAATAAACTTTGACAAACTATTACAGCTACGAGTCACGTTTGTTCAGTGTAACGGACTGAGTCGTGTAGAATTCACCTTTATATTTGTATAAAGGAGTGCGCACAGTACAACGACTCCACGACCGACAGACGCCAACGCGACTAAAACCTTGACAAAGCTAACATTCAATTATGAGCCTTATATCTTTGAATGTAAGGTTGAATTTCGAACTTATACTTAAAAGCCCTGTACGGCTCGCCCTACACCCATAGCCGTTCCGTTTCGAGACCAACGCGTCGACGTTGCGTTGACGACTCACCGTAGACGAGTAGTCCACGCGTCGACCGACACAATGACGTAATGTAAATAGCGTCGGAGTTGAAACGGAGTGGAGACGGAATCGAGTTGACGTCGATGAAGCGTTGATCGCGGAACGGAACGTCGGAGTTGAAACGGAGTGGAGTCGGAGTGGAGTTGACGTCGAGTTGGTGTAATGTGCGCACTCCTTTAAGCGGCTTATGTGTAATACAGACGACAATCTTTATTTTCTGCTGTCATGACGTCACATCCAAACATGATGTGATACAGATTTTTTTCTTTTGCTTAAATTTTTGGGCACTAAGTAGCGGAAAAGTAAGATGATTGCTGGTAAGTGATCCCAACTGCCCATTGACGTTTGTAAAAGCAAAAGCATAAGCTACGCGTTGCTGGCCAAGGCAAGAACCTGCGTTTTAGAAATGTTTTTCCGATATTGCATCCAACGCCCGTTAAATTATTACACAGCTGATTTTTAGATTATGGAAATGAAATGGAAAACAAATACTTAGTTTTTAACGAACACTTCCGAATGTCAAAATACGCCATAGCTTCTATAAGTCCCTACTGTGAGTGGTCTTGGAAGAAAAAGCGGCAAGAAACTCCCAAGTAGACTTTTTTCCTACTCACAGATATAGCTGTTTGAAATTACGGCAAAATATTAAACTCATGTCTATGTCATGTGAATGCGAGCGGAAACTAGTCTACTCTATACTAATGTAATAAAATAAAGCTGAAGAGATTTTTTGTTCTTTGACCGCGCTAATCTATGGAACTGCCAGTTGCCACAATATTCAAATTTTCTCAAGAATGCTCTTACCTAGATTATTAAACCCTCTGTTTAGGTCTAATCCTTTCCAAAGGACAAACACTTGTAAAAGGGACTCACTAAATAGTAACTTTGAAAGCGTCACAATAAGTCACTGTCAGTGAGTTTAGCAAGGACTTACCTAAGGACAGGGACCGTAACAAATCACTTGTTAAAGTAACTGTGTTAATTTTTATCCTGTACCTATTGTGAACGCATTATGAAAAAAACACGTTATGAAACGATTCAGTAGGTGCGTGTTTTTTTACTGCTGATGCTTTCGACATTTTATTATCTCTAACACCACCGTCAATATAGTAATCAATTACGATGACTAAAGTGTACAAATTAATCTATGGCTTTAACCTATTAATAGCCCACTAATGAGCTCTCCTCATACGTGAGGAGGCCTAGAGCATACCTACTCCACCATCACTGTACCTAACTATCGCTAACTTAGTATGAACAGGGTAACCGAATTAGAACAAGACTCATACTAACACATATTAATTGGACAATCACTAATCACTATTAATAATTAACTATCACCTACAGTCCCTACCGTCGTCCTCTTACTTACTATTTTACTAATGAACTAACCGACTGACGACGTTATAACATCGTTTGTCAACTGACTAACTATGCTAGTTCCGGTTTGAGTCTTGTTCCATGTCGGTCACAGTTGTCATGGGCGGCAGCGGGAAGGTGCATGCTCGTTTGTTATCTTATTTTCATAAAAAAGGGAGTGTATTATATGAATGTGAGTATAAGATTTAGTCTGTGTTATTTATCGTTGAGAATTTTGAAGCCGAACTTGGGTGCAGAAGCCATGTGAAACCGGAGTTTAGAACGACCTATCAGAACTGAATGTTTATATAATGTCGTTGACTGTTGAACCGTTCCTTTATTTGAGCCAATGCTGACTGTAAGTAGATTAAGATCATGCTTAGCATAAAACTACATTGTCAACGAAACTGTACCAACTTGTGGGACTTCAGCTCCGTTGAACAAGAGGTAAGTAATGGAGATTAAGTAAAAAGTTTAATTTTGCAAGTCGAATAAAACCTTTGAAAAAAAAATTGGATATACTTCCGTTTAGAACATACCTCCGATAGATCTGAAATTTGGTATACTTATGTATTTTGACGTGCTGATCAAGAATATCATAGTCAAAATACCCGCAAATTTGATGTTCAAGGTCAAAAGGGCAAACAATTTTTCGACATTTTTCGCATGTATTGCCGTAAATATATATTTTAGAGAAAAATGTTTCAAACAAAAGTTGTAGGTCATGAGAAAAACTATATTTTTTGTTCTATACATTTTTCGTGTACGACCAGTAGTTTCTGAGAAAAATTTTAAAATCATCCAAAATTGGTACTTTTTGCCAAAATTCCATTAGTTTCGATATAATAATCTACTCACGCACTCACCACGGGAAGGTTGGAATTTGGTCTTAGAAGTGCATCTTTTTTTTGTTTTTTTTTATGTTTAACACACACACACACACACACATACACACGCACACTTCAATTATTTATTTTTATTTATATATTTATGAGACACACGCACGCACGCGCACACACACGCACGCACACACACGCACACGCACACGCACACACACTTTAATTATTTTTGCCGGGATAGCAAATCTTAATGTCCTCGATTATTTGTGTAAAAGGATCGATTTCCATCTTTCTAACACGACGCCGCCACAAAAATTCGCACAAGTGATCGGCTAAATTATCTGTGCGCACGCCCCCTCGCGTAAGAGAGCGACGCATCCAACGCCAGGACGATTCAATGTTCTGGGTATGTGCACCGGTCATTGAATCAACAAATTGTACGCTGTGATTCACAGATTTATGGGGATAGCCGTGTGTTTCCAAGCTATCATACCCCTTCCAGCAATCCGTATGAATTTCTGTCCCAACCACAACATGCTTTTGAATGAGCGACAGCAAAGTCGCAGCGTCTCGTTTGTTGTCGGGACATATCTCCAGGCGGTAAGTTTCGGCGTGGCCTCTGTGAATCATACCCAAAACCCATGATCCCTCGACTACGCGCCCTCTTTCATATTTGCGGCGGCCGATCTTACATTCGTCGATTTCAACGATTTCGCCGACGCCTCCTATTTTGCCTTGAGTTTCAAACTCCTGATCAAGAGCGACCATACATACCTCTCGGCAGAAGGAAAAGCGATCGGCGACAGTTTCTGTCGACAACTGCTGACCCTCCACCACGCTACATTCGCGGATTGTTTGCTGGAAACTCAAATCAACGGCAAAACTGTAGGTTATGAGCATGACGCAAGCTGGAGAAAGATGGCATCGTTCAAACCACGTATCTTCAGCCACGGTTGCTGAATGATTATATTTGCCGTTTTTTTGGCAAATAAATTTCCCGCATTCTAGCATTGATTCTTGAAGAACCATGGGCTTTTTGTGCGTCCTACAATATCTTTCGCGGGAAATCAAGCCGATGTTACGCAACCACTCAAGGGTGCTTTCGCGATCTCGGAAAATTGCGCTCAAGCTGAAAATATTGTACATCCGATCCATCGTTCGAAGTGCCAACAGGTCGAATGAACAAGCGAAATGACGAAAGTTGTACAGCGCACCGAAAAGATGGTTCGGATATGGGCAGTGAATTTATGCGTTAGCGACAAGAAAGTCTTGGAGCAGATCCGATGTATCTCAAGGAACAGCAAGCAGCAATATTTAATTAACCTAACCTAACCTAACCTAACCTCACCTATTTTTCACTTTGCGCGCAGTTCGGGGTACTCATCATAAAAAAAAAATAACCTTGAACCTATTTTTCACTTTGCGCGCAGTTCGGGGTACTCATCATAAAAAAAAATAACCTTGAACCTATTTTGCACTTTGCGCGCAGTTCGGGGTACTGTGACCAAACCTAACCTAACCTAACCTAATGCCTATTTTTTGCCCTTTTGACCTTGAACATCAAATTTGCGGGTATTTTGACTATGATATTCTTGATCAGCACGTCAAAATACATAAGTATACATAACCTTGAACCTATTTTTCACTTTGCGCGCAGTTCTGGGTACTGTGACCAAACCTAACCTAACCTAACCTAATGCCTATTTTTTGCCCTTTTGACCTTGAACATCAAATTTGCGGGTATTTTGACTATGATATTCTTGATCAGCACGTCAAAATACATAAAGTATACCAAATTTCAGATCGATCGGAGGTATGTTCTAAACGGAAGTACACCCAAAAAATTCAACAAAAATTTTCGATTCGCGTTTGTGGTAGAATAGTCATCCCAATGTTACCTAAGTACATTGGTCCTACACAGAATGGTTTATTTGAACAAAGTGCAATTTGCAATGAATTCAGGTCCGAAGAAAATCGACTTCGTCGCAGTGGATTCTAAGATTCCATATGCAGTAAAGTGGATAAATAGAAAATGTTTTAGTATTTCGATTTCCTACCGTAGCTTAGTCGCTACGTTGACCTAAAACCCTCATTTGTCAGAATCTATTAAAATGTGGGTAGGTAGTAGGTCTGTATGAGCTCCACTGACAGTGCAATAGGGTAGTTGACAGTAAGAAAATATTTTGAAGATTTCTATTTTTTATGGTAGCTTAATATTTACAAATGTGAAAAATCTATATTATTCATTAAATATATCATGATTATTTAATATTTTTGAGAAATTACAGTTACTAGTCACGTGACAGCGAACGCCAATACGACGCGTGACGTCACACGTTGCAAAACTAAACAAACTTGACATAGCATTTTGGTCTTTCCGCTCAACCAAACAGCTCTTCGTTTTCCAACGTATTACGTCACACGACTCACCATGACAGTTTGACATATTAATATTTCAGTTTGAAATATTAATATTTCAGTTAAATTAGATTTGGCAAACTATGATTTAGTTTTTCAAAATTAGTCAACTAGCCTATTCCCAATTAAACCCAGCAACTCATCAAAGTTGTTTTAGTTATGCTAACGAAGTTTAATTTATAATTTGTCGACTGTCGCGAACCCAACGCGGACACTACTAATTATGTAATTTTACTTTATTTGAAACTAAATGATCCCAGGCAAACTTTTGTTTTTTGTTTTGTTTTTATTAATAATAGGCAACATACACTGAAAAACTCACTAAATACACTGACTTAGCCATTGAACTGAAAACACAATGGAATGTTAAAACAGTAAAAACTATACCTTTCTTCATATCATCTACCGAAGTAATACCTCATACACTACATACAAGCCTGAAACTCTTAGACATTCATTCATATACATACACCGTCTTACAGAAAGCCGTTATACTTAATACCTACGTGCAGAATAGTTAGGAAATTCCTATCTGCGGATATAACCACATCGGTTCTCGTGCTTGGCTAAGGCCCGCATGAAAGTTAGAACATACCCTTTTAAACGAGGAGATACAAAAATGTGTATAAAAACAATAATAATAATAATAATTCAAGTATACCATAGCAAGGAGATCACAAAATGAGACATTTGTACAAAATGTAATTTAAGGTAGGGAGTATGTAGGATGTATGTATGTCAGATGGATGGAATGTAGGGAGTTTAAAGAGTGGGAAAAAACCAGGCGTGGTGTTAGAGACATAATCTGTAATAGATATTTTATCTTTATAGTTTTGGTGTCATAGCTTATCTGTGGCACGCTGTCACTTCAACTTCCTCTTCCTTGCAAAAATGTTAACAAGTAAAGGTGTAAAAAATATACCTCGGCAAATAAAATCAAATATAATCAATCCATTTACATCTTTTATTCAAGTGGTCGGAACCTAAACTAAATCCGACTCCAACAAGTGGGTGGCAAAAAAACTGTATGTTTATAGTCCTATTGTCGACAAACGCAGGTGAGGCATCCCTACCACCAAGCAGATACCTTTGAGATTGCTCAGTATAAGCCCCCTGCTGATTGGGTGACCGCTAATGGCCGTCAGTCCCGGTTGTTATCATTACATAACAAGCTTCCGGGCGGCATAATAATTTCCGACACTCGGTTTGTCCACTAACCCCTTCACCATCCGCACTGAGCAGCTCTAGGCCTCCTCTGTCCCGAATAGAGACCCGTGCTCAGTAGTGGGCTACTAATGTGTTGAACCAAGCGACGCGCGACGTCTAAGGACATTCATGTCGCCATAGCCTCGTCCGTAGTACAGGGAGGTGAACCACAAAAATAGAAGGTTGACATGGACTCAAGTACTTAGATAGAATTCCTGACGACTCAGGATTTTTTGTTAATTCGTTTTCCTTTATGATTTGGCTATTTTGGAAGTGGTGAAAACTTAATACCGATTAAAATAGACGGCCCCACATATTAATTGTGCCTCTGGCTACTCACATTATTATCCCTAACTCCATAGGTCGTCGCAGCGCATTTTTCTATTTCAAGATTAATCACGGTAATTTTTATATTTTGACCTTTATCCTATACCTATATCAATAATTGTCAGTTCATTTCAAAGCCAACCACGTATAAATTATGTAGGTACTCATAGCATACATGTAGGTAAAGGGCGTATAGTGAGATCATTATAAGTAAACAATACTAAATATAATTAACTGACATTAAAAATTTCATAAGTTCGTACTTTTGTTGATAATGACAAGGCTATACATTGAAATGGTCTGCCTTTAGATTGCCGGATGGGACAGACAAAAAGGATGAAAGTGATAGCCATATTTACTTGTATATTTGTTGTTCCATGCCGCCCAAAAGGAATCGCAAAGCAGCACATGATTGTTTAATATTTATTATTACCTCTACTAAAAGCTCTCTTTCATAAGTTTTTCAAAGCACAAGGTGATTCTGTGTTAATTAAACACACACATTCATTGGTACAACTTATGAATGAATCCCATTTATGAGAAAAAATTAATGAATTAATTACTTTGAATCGTTGTATTCAGAACATACCTACATCTCTACTAATTAGTAAATACAAAAACGATTTTATCTGATCGACGTATGATGAAATCGTACCTTTACTCTGTAATAATGCCCAATGCTCCAATACCATATATATAAGTAAGTAATATATATAAGTGTTGGTATACACCTTTCAACTCGTAAAGGATTCAACATCACCTCGCCTTGAGTAGGGTTACCAACTGTTCAGATTTATTCACACATGTACGGACTTTTGGCACCCTGTCCGATCCAGAGATGGACAAAATGTAATCATGACTACAGATCGCACAATTACATCTTGAGGCCCGGAAATGCCCCCGCGAGCGTTTGGACGTGATGTCCATTAATAGGGTATTTGACGACAATGAAAATATAGATCAAACTGTGGTTAGCTTAAAAGTATATATTTTTTAAACCCATTTAGCCAACACATTATTTTAAAATTATTTGGATTTTTATTAAAAATTGATAATAAAATAATTAAATTTTCATGTTTGATCACGTGATCGAAAACACACGGCATCGGCAGAATGACGTCACCTGCTTATAGTCAATGAAGTATTGTACGGTTTGACAGCAATGACCACAGAACAGGAACACTATACGCAATGACAGCATTGACAGCCAAGTCTGTTTATATAAGCAGGTGACGTCATGACCTGCTTAAAATATGGCCTACTAGCGTTTTGGCGGCTTTTTTGTTTATTTAAACTTTGATGGTGATGGTGCTCATTGTGTGCTCTCAAGAACGACTACTGCAACCATCATTAACAAGGCCAAGTGATTTTCAGTAAATCTATCTCGGTCGGATTTAACCACTCTTAGTTGCTTGCACACAGACGCTTAGAAGCTCGAGACAATCCATGAGGATCGCTGTTTGCGCGCTGGTGCAGCTGGGTAGGTACTCATCAATTTCTCGCGGAAAGAAAATTACGTGATATTTGCCGAGAACGTGAGATTGGGTGAGATTCATCTCAACTGAAATGCCTCACGTAATTTATAGACGCCTCCTTTCAAGAAAACGTGGTAAGAGCGTTAACAATAAATAACGCTACACATTGAAAACCCCACCATGTCTTGTCCATGGAACCGTGGGTTCCATTCCAACAAGGGAAACACCCAGAATGACAAAGGAAGTTTCTTTAAGCTCATCATTTAAACTTTTAGCACGCTGGGTATTGAACGCAAGACTCATCAAACGACAGTCTAGAATGGTAACCATTGCGCCACACGGGTCGTATTGTATCAGATGTAATCATTATCACTGAACAATATCCAATTAACATGAAGCGCGAATTACATCGACTTATATTGTTACCTGTTAGGTAATAGAGAAACGATATGCCTCGTACAAATTAGTAGGTCAAGTGTAGCTTATAACAACATCCATTAACACGACACCTGATCAATTCGACGATATTACTATAATTCGATAATCATGATCCTGTTTGACAAACGATTTCCTGTCCAGATTTTCCTGATTGTGTTCCCATCGGAACACCATGGAACAAAAGATTTACAGTAACATAGTAAAATAAATTACCAATAACAAAAGATTAAATGAAGAAAAAACATGAGTATCACAATCGACTGTCTGATGATTAAGTTTAAAATCATAATCTCATAATTATCGCAAAAATTGGGGTGATAACTTTTTATCCGGAGAAAAAAAGCTTAGTTAATTTATTTTTTACGATTATGTAACCTACCTACTTACCCATATTTAAAACCACGGCTATAGTTGATTTTGCAATGCAATGTCTTACTGCGACTTGATTTTGCTTTGTTTTTACTATTAGTTTGCTTGGTTTTTACTATTAGAAATCTTAAGGATCTCTTAGTTCGTCGTTAAGGACCGTCTTAGTTCCCGAAGACGATCAAAATTGGGTTAAATAGTAATAAAAAGGAATAATTGCTATTCGACCACAGAGCACTTCAGGGGTAGAGAGATTATCTAAACGTTCGAAAGATAATAGCAGCTTGTTCTTGTACTCATTATGCGGTGTCACGTAGAGCAGAGCGGACCCAGGAAATTAAATCGTTGAAATACTAACCGTTTGGACATTTTATTGAATGTATAGCTCGTAGACAAAGAAGGATATAGACATCTGGTGGGCGTGGCCAACAAGATATAGCACGAGAAAGTACAATTATAATAATGTTGCACAAGGAAAATTCGACGGTCAGCTGTAAAATTTGTATATAAGCAATTGTGCTTTACTAAAAAGCCGCCACGCAGAGAGAGACAAAACCAAATTATTATCATTTATTAATTTGGTATTTTGTTTATATCTTTTATATTAATGTTGTTCATGTATTTTAATAGCTTTATAGTTTTCAATAATACTTAGATAGGTATTTATAACATAATAAAGTAAAAATCATAGATTAACTAGATGGAACATTCAATAGACATAACATAGGCCACTTTAGCATTTATGTGTGCGTGACAACGCTAATCGTATTATTCACACTAAGAAACTTACATTTTAATTGGTTGGTACCTTAACTTCAAATAGTCTATCAAACCGGCTGTTAATAGTTGAAAATGCACCTTAATACTTTATCTTAATTTTTATTTTTCCTTGCCATATTTGGTGTCTTCTTACCTTCATCAATTAAGAACATAATAGTTATAAAGTTCGTCTATCCACCGCTAGATGGCAATGGAATTTTATGTATTCGCTTTTGAATTTGTATTGCTTTGGTGGCCTCACTTTTTTATTGTGCACGCTTCATCTGCTTTCTTTGTTAACCTGTGGTAAAAATTTAAACATTTAAAATATGGTCTAATTTCGACTACTAGGCAAACATTACTTTATACACAACGCGCATCCTTCTCTTTATTCCATTTTTAAAATTGGTAATTCAATTGAAGTGATCTACTTTTAAGTTACGAGTACAAAATGAAAAGAAGTACCTACCTACTGCCTGAATGTTATTGACTTAAAACGTAACTGTCTTTAAAAAGCAAATAGAATAAAGGTATAGGGTATAAATACTTTATCGTCTTTGTCAAGGGGCAATCTAAAATGAGATTAAATTCCTTTACAAACGCCAATGTACACCGACCTAAAACGTATCTGTATGTAAATCGTTTGTAACCCTTCCTCGGATAAGTTACGGCATCTTTTACTTTGAGAACCTTAAATATTATATCAAAAATAGCTTAATCTTATAAATAAAAAAAACTAATATGTGTGCAATTCACACGTGGTACACACGTGGTAGTGAAACCTTAATAGCGGCTTTACACTCCTGCGAGACTGCTAGCCGAGTGCTTCGTACGAGAGTGTACATGGTAGCTCTCGCCTCGCCTCGTGATGTCTCGCCTGCTTTCGCTCCCATGACCGCGGCTTTACACTCCCGCGAGACTGCTAGCCGAGTGCACTCGTACGAGACTTCGAGAGTGTAATGGGTAGCGCTCGCCTCGCCTCGTGATGTCTCGGGCTGTCACGCTCGCTCTCGCTCCCGTGGCGGTTTTTTGCGCCCGAGTCAAAGGCCATAGATTGCCATAGATTATATTAAATTCCAGCCATAGATTACATTCACTTTGTCTATGCCGATACTACTTCGTTTGGCTTCAACCCATTAATGGCCCACTACTGAGCACGGGTCTCTCCAGTCCTCATACCTGAGGAGGCCTAGAGCATACTCCACCACGCTGCTCCAGTGCGGATTGGTGGAGGACTACTTCGTTTATATTTGCTAAATTATTTCTCCGCAATTAAACATCCATTAGAAATAATATTAGTATAATTTGTTTATAAAATATTGTAAGGAATATTTAGTGCCATATGAATTTAGTTTTCTTAATTAATATAATTCGGGTTGTCTGTAGCACTCTTGAATTATTCTCGGTCTTGTTGGTTTATGATGAATGACTGGAAGGAAATACGAGAATCAATGAGCTATGGGATCTTCAGTCTGTTTTGCGTGTGCGCGGGATAGGCGTCCCTTGCCTGCAAAAAATTTTTTTTCTTTTAAAATGTTAGGGATGGATAACCCTTATCACTTAGGGGTATGAAAAATAAACTGTAAGAAGTCGATTCTCAGACCTACTGAATATGCATTATAAAATTTCATAAAAATAGGGCAAACCGTTTCGGAGGAGTAAGTAACATTGTGACACGAAATTTTATATATACTTATTGTACAATACACTCTAATCACTTCCAAAACTTGAATATTATTGCGTTAAACCAAATATAAAAAAAACATCCTTATCAGTTTGTAAGTGATAGGCCTTAAAGTCACCTACAAGTACACTCAGGTTTTTAGACCATTTTCTCTGATTTCGTCCTGTACTCCAAAATAAAATAATTATCTATCATGTAATTTATTATACTTTCCACTAATCAGCGTGATGGAGTACACTCCACGTATAAAAAGATTCAAACTATATTTCATTAAATTAAAAATAAGTATTTTAATTAATAATTAATTTTTTGTCGTGATATGTTTTGACATTCTGATGATAATTAGCGGCGCATATTGCAAAAGCGGATGCAATTTCTAAGACGTCCATCCTCGCGACATCCGCAACTGCAACTGAGCCTGAGAGAGTGAGAGAGCCTGACCGCCTGACTGAAGTGTACGAGTGCGCAGCCGAGTACGCTCCCGACTGCGCATGTCTTGGCCGAGGCGCTCGGACGAGACATAGACGAGTGCTCTCGCACGAGAATGTAGAGGCGCTATAAAAAACGAATACTGTCAGTTCAAATATTGATGTTTTTCTTTGCTTACGTAAGCCGCCATTTTGCCGTAAAAGGTATTGCTCATAGTACCCCGACCTTGGAGCACGCAAGCGGATAATGCTTCCTATCTCATTTTCTCAGACGTTAAAATATATCTTTTTTTTACTGTCGCTTTTTCGCGTCATTTCCGTTTCATCGGCTTTCAAATCACAACGATGCTAAAGAATTGGTTGTTATAGTTAATGGTTAATATTTAATTAATATAAATATTACACACTTACTGACTTTACATAATTATTGTAATAATTATCGTTACATAAGTATTTATATAAGTGCACAGACGCCAAACAAGCGATCATGCCTCCCGGGACCGAAGTCTGCTACTTTAAAGATTGCTTGCTTGAGTTGCGTTTGGCAGAGGACGCAATTTTATCTTTTAGATATCAAGAAGGGGTTAGTGTTTTAAATTAAATCCAGTTTGGAATAAAATGGTGTCGCAATCCTTGTCTCGCTGCCGCCATGGTGGAAACAAGGTACTTTAAATCCCTCCAACAAAATCATATGAGTACGCAAACTTGAACATATTAATATCAATCAATACAGGTTCAACCAACTGTGAAATATCCGAAAATAAACTGTGCCAATGTTTGATCAAAGCTAATTTATTTTGAAATGAAATTATTTGAAAATAAATAATATCTACAAATAAATTTGTTAAACGTTTCATTACAATGATACTGTGATTTCCCATGCGTCATCATTAAACTCACGCATTGCGCATCATTTAATTCAAATAATTATACATATTGGCTTTAATTTTTCTGGTTAGTTAATGCAAAAACAGGTACATAATGCATTTTTACATTGTACTTAGCTACTATGACCGATCTTAAAGAAATCTCGAAAAAATCTTTAAAAACTACCCTATGTCCCATTTAGGGTCTCAATGGAATTTCATTTGAATTGGTTCAGCGGATTAGCGTGAAATGGTAACAGACAGACCATTGACTTATTAGTTATTATTACAACACAGTCAGAGTTAACTTCGCATTTATAACATTGGGATGGAAGTTTTTGTCGTAAACTGGTTACAGATTATTGGAGTCAAAATTAAACATAGTAACTAACATAACAATTTTTGTTGTTTCCGGAAGCTGTAAGTAAACAAAGGTACTTAATACGAACTGTCGTTCGAAAGATCCTCCGTTAGATTTCCAGCTAGGTGGAAATTTTAAAGATAAGTTTAACTTTCTGTTCTTGCTTTCTGTTATGGGTGTATTCTTCTACTACTACTCTTGTCATTGTGAGTTGTCCTTGGTACCCTCGACACAAAACTAGTGTGGGGCTATGAGTGTATAGCGTTACTTATGAATAATTATTTATTTAATGAAGGACAAAAGGCGCAAAGCAATAACTCTGCCGCATTTTTTTTAAACAATTAAGTATTTTTTCACTTCATTATATTTTTACAATGAACTAATACAGCGATACGAAAGCGGTCGTATCGCTTCTGGAAATAAAATCCTTATGTTCACAAATAGCACCTGCTCAAGAAACATTTGTTACATGTTTTTATCATGCGTTTAATGCTAAACCTTCCGCGTAAATCATTCTGTCTATTGCTAAACCCGCATTAAATTAACAGTTCAGAGCTCAGGAGAGATATAAACAGACTAGTTAACCATGTGTAGTGTCATATATATAGTGTACAGTCCTAAGCAAATTAAAACACCTCGTGATGTCTCCTTGCACTCTAATAGCAATGACCCATAAATGCGTGTTATACGAATTCAAATTATCATATAATGTTTACCTATTAGTCGAATTTTCAACATAATCTGTATTCAAAATTTGAGGAAAATGTATCATAATTTCATAACCATTTTTTATTTCGTTATAATTTTTTATTGATGTTAGTTTCATCAATAGAAGCTCCTCTTTCTGTGATATGTGAATAACATAATTTTAAGATAGAACGAATATTATTCATAAATAAATTTAAAGAATGAATGAGATAGAAAATAATACCGAAAGAATAATTTAATAATAGTAAGTTTTTGGACTTTTAATTTTTATTTATCTGGTACCTACCTTCTATATTTTTGGTGATAAATTGTATTTGTAGATGTAAAATTACACCTCTGAATATTTTTTACTTCTTTTTATCTCGTTCTAAAATACCAATTTAATAAAAACCTACAAATTATGAGACCTATACATTGAAAGGTTCCTAGGTATGAAATAAGGCGCGTGTTAAATGAAATACATTAAAATACAACGAACTAATATTTCCATGGTTTAAAAATTTTAACATATAAATATTCAACCAATAAATCTAGTGTCCTTGATTCGATTTGTTCGGGTCGGGTCTGGGGATAGTTTTACCCGCCTACGGTGTAACCCAAAGCAACATAATATCGTTGTGAGTGTTCTCTTTCAAGAGCTCACCCAACAAATAAATACATGCGTATAATACGTAAATGTATTTATCGTAAATCCAATATCGTAGATGTTGGGCAACTCAAAAATATGTAAGCCAGTTTACAAACAACTTCCCTCTTATGCACCCTAGATCATACCCTGTTCAGTAATAAGGAGTGATAACACAATAAATATCCTATACCCTATCTATCCTTTAACCTATATATTGTGGTACTATGTATATTGACGACACCATAGCCTAGGTGGTACTTGATCCCGGGTTCGAATCCATCTCGCTGGCCAAGTGCGGATTCAGGCGGATTGGCAGATATCACACCGCTTTGAGAACATTATGAAGAACTCTCGGGTGTGCAGGTTTCTTGTGATGTTTTTTTTCACCGACGCAAGTGATAAAACGCATTCAAATACGCACATAATTCTTGATAATAAGAAAATTATTCGAACCCAGGCCCCTCTATCCGAGAGTCCAACGTTAGAAACTACTTGGCTAACACTGCTGTTTATCTTAAACCGAACTATCCTATGAAATGAAATCTCAAAGCGTAGAAAATTATTTTTTCATAAACACCAACCCGACTCGTGGATTTATCAAATTTTTCTAAAATAAGGTCATTATCATACATTATTTTTTCATAAACGCCAACCCGACTCGTGGATTTATCAAATTTTCTAAAATAAGGTCATTATCGTACCAGAATACAAACTCAAACTCAAACTCAAATCATTTATTTCATGTAGGTATTTACAAATACAACTATAATCTCTCAAAACATTAACATATCGCTAATTAAGAGTACTAAATTGACTTCTGATGACTCAAGTCGATGACGAAATTTTTCTGAAATAAATGTTTGAGATGACACAAAATGATTTTATTCAGAACACGTCACTACTATTAAACACAGCTAGCTGATCAGCTGTTCATAGTTATATATTATGTATACCTACTTACTAATTGAAAAAAGATCGTCGCACGCGTCACGAATCAACAAAGCGATGATGCTAACAATGCAGTAAGAAAAGTGGCCGTTAGTTGTGTACCAACCGGCATTTTTAATGTGCTTAGTTGATAACCGTGTGCGGCGCGTAGCACTCGTGCGTATGCAACTCGCACGAAACCGTAATTCTCGTGCTGTCCAAACAAACTTTTTCCTCGTTACTTTTGTACTCGTTTTCTTTTGTTTTCCTAAGGAGCTAAAGTGCAACGCTCAGTTCAAACTTCAAGATTAAGATTTATCAATTTCAAAACATTGAGAAAATCCCGTGCAGATATCACGAATATTGGTGACAAACAATTGATTCAAGGTATAATTATATATAGATTTCAGTTCTCTAACGAAACATTAATCATGTCTCTGATTTTTCTTAATAATAGATGATTTGCATTTTAATTCCAGGTACGTCTCTTTTATTTTTTACGTCTTGTAACAAATTAATAAAATATGAGGTTGTTTCTACTATAAACAAATTTGTGTCTATTGCATATTGTAATTAATCAAAAGGAGTGAGGTATTTCAGGTCAGTAGTAAGTATTTAAAATTTAAATGTCGTTGTAGCTTTCGTTTAGATGGCTAACATATTGGATGTACCTATTTTGATAAAATTTGAAATATGTACTTGGTACATTCCTGATTCCTGCTTATCTGATATCTTCCTTGTTTCACATCCTGTCCCGCCAGATAGCGATATAATTAACTAAAAAAGTTGACAACAATAACAATGATTTCCTCTCCGAGTTGAACTTAGAGAATTAATAAAAAAAGTTGAAAATACACGTTTCGCAGTCATAGTGACCTTCAAACCAACGAAAATTATAAAGTTTTACACATAATATAATTATTGACTAATATGAATGACAGGCAAATAAGAAAAAAATGGTTACACTTTTTATAAATACCTACTCAAACCATTTTTATACAAACAAAAATTAATTATAATTATCCTCTTTCACGCTCATTAGCTATGCAAATGCATTTCATTTTTAGTAAATAACAAATGAAGTCCGTACTACAGGCTACAGGTAGGAACATAATATCTTTGGTTCTTCTCATGCATGAATTTATGTTCACACTTAAATAAAATATTTTTAATCAATATTTTGGAAAATTGTGTTCTTCACCTAACTTTATAAATGATAACAATAGGTGCAATGCGGCGCTCTGGTAAGCTTCACAATAACTTTACTAAGCTCAACTATGAGGTTAATAAACAGTTAATTTTGTTTACAGTGAAAGAAGTGTTGACTGATTCTAAACATAAATTTAGGTATACCTGTATTATTTTCTATTGTTTATCGCGTAACACATCCCAACTGCTTCGGGGCTTTACTAAGCTCAACTATGAGGTTAATAAACAGTTAATTTTGTTTACAGTGAAAGAGGTGTTGACTGATTCTAAACATAAATTTATACCTGTATTATTTTCTATTGTTTATCGCGTAACACATCCCAACTGCTTCGGGAATAAAGACACGTGATACCTACATCATTGACGGCACCTGAAACAGCTTGCCATGTTTTATTTATTTGTTCATCTCGTAACCGAATCTGTAATCTGATATCAGATTTTTACGATGGGCGCACTAGACGTCTAGTAGCATTCACTACCAATCCATCCATGGTCAATATCAATCCATAGTAAAGGTGAAATTTGTGTCTTCCTACTGTTAAAGTTATTAATTTCAACAAGCGTTCTATATTTTTTCATATTTTCCTCTACACCCAAATCTTCCTTGCATATCTATATAGGTATAGAGTAATGCACATTGAAAGTATATAACTAAAAACAACTTAGGTATGTGAAAACTTTTGAGGTTAAATCTCTGACTATCTCAAGTACCTATAAACTATCCAATTAAAAAATTGAGAAACCATATAGGTATATCTCTGAAATATAATCTCTTGCAAGCGAGAGGTTTAATAACCATAATAATACTGCCACGAACAAAGGACGGCAAAAAATCTATACATAAATTTTCCTCACAATACATTTTCTTAAGCTATTAAATAAACAAAAAGATTAATAATGTTTGAAGAAGTGGTTAAATAGATACCTACTTGGATTTCGTTTATACATTGAAAGTAAAAAGGTCGATCACCACTCCTATGTATTTATAGTCTTGCACTATGCAATTAGTAACACTACCCGCATAATTCCAGTATATCACAATAATAACCATTGACTTATAAGTCAATGATAATAATCATAATTTGTTATTTCATGTAATACTAGTAACTACTCTTACTTCATTTCGGGAATGTGTCGTACTCATAAAAATGATTCGAGGTGATTTTTAAATTGACATAAATGTTATTTGTTAACCGATTGAAGTTGATTGTCTGCGTCGATGTTTCTGTTCGTTTATAATGTGGGTTTCTTCATTTCAAGTCAAGAGTGAATATGGATCTTTCATGTTACTGCGCTGTACCAGTTGTAGGTACATCCCAGTACTACATCGTCAATTATAATTTATGATAATTATCATAAGGTGGGATTGTAGTCGAGTATTAACTTTTTTACCCGCTCTGCGCTCGAAATTCGACCATATTCACATTGACACTATAAACGTACCACAAACGTACACATTTCAAACGGCATGTCAAAGGCATGATTTGATGTATTTATTATGCATTAATATTTTTGCAAAAATACTAGCATTCTGCACTCCTTCTCTCTACAAAAAACCCGCGGACTTGCTCGCCAATTTCCAAAAATCCTTTCTTAGTGGTCACTTACGTCACTTGAGGAAACTATGTATATATTATACAAGTGAATCCATTGAAGAAACAAAAAGCTTATACTATAATAAAAGTGTAGAAAACACATCCGAATCGGTTAAGCCCTTTTTTGAGATGAGAGTTACGTTAATAAATACGGCAATACCCCCGCTAATAGTTTTTCTTAAATATTCCATGTACAGACATCTTTCTACAGTTTTATTACATGTGTGATTACAAAACTCGTTAATATTAGCATGCTGTCGTAAAATACGGTGTCATTGATATTAAATTCTCAAGTGAGTGAATTTATAATTCATAAGGGAATAACAATTCATTAACCAGAAACCCTTATTAATCGTATTGAATAGAACCTTTTGAAGTTGAATAAGGCACTGCACAAACGTAGACACTTTTGAGTAGCGACACAGGACACCGACACAAAAAACCTTTGTTGCTGTACACATTTGCCAGCACATCAGGACAGCCGGCTTTTACTTCTGGATTTTTTTCACGGATTGAAGGTGCAAGCAATCATCACAACAGTACCGCTGCCGCCCATGACAACAGTGACCGGCCCAGACCGAGACTCAAATCGGGACTAGGCTGGTTAGTCCACCTAACAGTGTTCTTAAGAAAGTTTGTTTGTTCAGTTAGTTAGTACGTACGAGGTCCAGGGCAGGGACTAAACGATGAAGGTGGATGAACAAATTCTTATTTCGTTGACTTGTGTGGGTCATGAGCGAATATTTGGATGGTGCACTAATTGCATGGTACTTTGTTTCTTCAACTGAAAACTTTTCATCATCATCATCATCATCACAACCCATAATTGTCCCACTGCTGGGCACGGGTCTCCTCTCACAATGTGAGGGGTATAGGCCATAGTCCACCACGCTGGCCAAGTGCGGATTGGTGGACTTCACACACCTTTGAAAACATTATGGAGAACTCTCGGGTGTGCAGGTTTCCTCACGATGTTTTCCTTCACCGAAGCAAGTGATAATTAAATTTTAATACGCACATAATTTTTTGAAAATTAGTGGTGCGTGCGGGGTTTGAACCCGGAACCTCCGGTTCGGCAGTCCAATGTTCAACCACACCGCTATCACTGCTATCGCTGCACTGAAAACTTTTAGTGCCTAGTTATTAAAACTGAACATTTTTTTTAATTAAAGTGTCAAAGTGCAAGGAGGCATGCAGTGTCTAGGTTTGCCCTTCGTTTGGTCGATTTCATATTGCTTCAAATGAAAATATTCGTTGGTACTAGTGCTAGTGTCTGAGTTGTCTGACACAGCACAAAGATTCCTACGTTTGCGTAGAGCCTAAAAAGCACATAACGAACTCTGCGTATATGTAGGCTAATACCACAGACACACCTTCAAACATCTAAAATCCCCAGAATATTCACATACACACGCTTGAGTTATACGACGTCATATTAAACAACAATACACCACATTGTCACAAACAACATCTATATACAATAAATTCATTATGGAAAATAACCAAACACTTCTGAAGCAAATACGTTACGCACTCTTTATCATTGTTTAAATCCCGAAACGAATTTCTTTATTGTAGTCTATTAATATTCTATTGTGATAAAAATGTTCATAATACTAAGAACAAAGTAAAATTCGGTAGGTAACATTCGGTTTGTAACAAAAGTAGTCTATTCAGGTTCTCATTGTCGTAATATCTATTTTCCTGGTATTTTAAAACTCGTTATTGTCTTCATAATATTATAATGTATTTAACTAGTAAACCCGCCCTCTCATCGCTTCGGGCAACTTGTCCCTTACTACCCTCACTCCAAAATTGTTAGACGTAACCCGCGCACGAATTTATTTTCACGCGCGTTATTTTTAATTTTGTGATCGGTGGCTAACATGGCCATAACTTTTGTCAGACACTTTAAAGCTTCGCTCACCACGAACTTTAAAGCGTCTGGCAAAAGTTTTGACCCATGGAAAGTGTAGTCTGACACTTATGGATGCTATTTAAGAATAATATTCTACAAAACATATACATATAAAAATCAGCCATGTGAAAATACCTGAAGTAGCTCTTATTTTTACCTGCCTTTCTTACCTGGTACCTGCCCAGGTGTCACCAGGTGAGCTTCCAAAAGCACGCAGGGTATTCAAAGAACATGGACGCTACTGAGAAATTAAGGTTTCATCCATGCAAAAATAAGTTATGTCAGATCGCTCTGGGCTCTTGGTCTATATGTAGTTAGCATTTTTAAAAGATATACCTTATGTCTATCTTTTAAAAATAGCTTTCTACTCTGCTTCTTTCTTTCTCAACTGTTATCGTCATATTTCAACCAATTTACACGAAACTTTAATATATTATATACCAAAACCTTTCTCACGAATTCCTCTACGGGTGTTAGGGGTTCAAACAGAGACCTTGTAACCACGCTTTCGGACCGTGATTCTAAGTAACAACATCGAAAAAAAAATCGGTGCATTTTTTTGTACCATACCTATAATTTTTTTAACAATTTTTAACTAATTATTGTACTGTTCCTGAAATTTTAATTTAGCAATGACATTGTACGATAGGACAATGAAAGATAGAAAGTTCATATAACCGTGCACGATAGCGTATGATAATTATGAGGTCTTATCACCAGATCGATTGATCAAATTGTCGTTTGATATTATTCGTACAAAATTGGTTGCTTTCAACCAAGTCAATCAGCAAGTGACCTTTCGCTTTAAATATGTGTATAAACGTATAACTATCCTCGTATAGGTAACTCTGAATGCGATTGAAGTACCTACTTCTCAGGAACGATACGAAGGCCTGCTATTTAAGTACTTAAGTGCTTATTTATGTTCAACGTTATTGTCACTTCGACGAGAGGAAAATTTAAGTAGGCGGCTAGACCTAGTACTTTATTAAGTGGCCATAGGTACAACTAGGTCCCTAACGTGACACGCAAGGCAACGGTTTAAAGAAAACTGTCAGTTTACTCCTGACAAGACGGAATTATGTTAATTGCTACTCTTGAATTCACTATTATGCAGCAGTGTGGTTCTTAATGAAATTAATTTCATTATTTTCATTAATTGATAGCTCCTGGCGAAGTCGGTTGTTATTTGTTAATTTATGTTGGTTTAATAAGATAACTGAGATACGTAATTCAAAAATCTGCATTGTAACAATTTATTTTGTAAAAAGATTTTTTTCTATAACCCTAGATGAATCATGGATTATGGTAGAATCTATAACCTAAAACTTTTTTAATTATAAGTTTCATATCTTTCTTGTTTTACTTTACTTTTGCCCTTCACGCTCAAACAACAATAAAATACCTATGTACTCTCTATCTCTTAAAAACGAGTACCTACATATTATGTAGGTATATTTTCATTAATACTGATATTAATATGAGACAAATGTCCTTCAAGCTAACAAAACTCACTAGGTATTGTTAAAGTTAGAAACATATTGCCCTAAATTACTCACGCTGACTGTAATAATGTCCATAGTTAAATAATGGCCCAAGATGGCCAAAGCTTAATTTTCAAACGAATAAGGATGTAAGGTTATGCAAAACGTCGTCGTGAGACTCCGTTAAAAGAACAATGGAGCAGAGAAGAAAATGTAGCTCATTTGATTAAGTACAGCTGTCGGTTACAACATTGCACTCGTAGGTGACCTTTAAAGTTAATTATCGTATGATGAACTTAAGACCCTACGGTGTCCTTGTGATCTATTGTAAATCCACTGTACATATTAATACGCGATCTTTTGCACATTGCGTGAACTGTGCGGTGTGAGATTTTACATACTTAGTTTTTCGTATGTAGAGGTGCAGAACAATTTAATATATCTATTACATACCTATAATAAAACCGTAACCGATCAACGTCTGTACATCGTTAATTTTGTTAGAGTTGTCAGATAAGATGATAAAATAAAATAGGTAACTACCTATATTTTAAAATTTGACAGAAGATTTTGAAATAAGTGGGATTTCCCATGACAAATTGCCAAAAATATTATAATTTTTTTATTTAACATTTTATTGTTTGTACGCATTGACTTATTATTACTATAGATATTTGATTCTTTTGGCAAAAAATCCGAAATAAAGTTTAGGTGCTTATGTTAAAATATTTACCAAATTTAAAATTTGGTCATACTTATGTAAATAAGGTAATTTTGAAATCGAAACGAAAAATAAACTGTTTATTCCCCAACAACCTAATCTCATCTATCCTGATCTGATGTAATCTACCAAAACCTGAAATAAGTTTTAGGGTCTCGGATAATCTCCTAACGTGAAAAATTTGAAATGACGATTTTTTATTATCATTGCTACGAAAATAAGCCTCTGCCGCGAAAATACAAGTCTTATTTATTCCCTATCCCTAGTGAATTTCAAAAAATTGTTAGATTAAAATAAATTTGAATGCGACCATTACAATACAATTGACTTTGTCACATTTGAAAAATGTGTTAATAGGTATTGCGGTAGTAAATTATGCTTTTTGGTATCAGATGAATAAATGAATTGGGAATAGCTATGACAAATTTTAAAAGAATACAGAAAAAATATTTAAGGCATTTAAATACAGATTTTAACAAATAGACTTTAAAAGAAAATAAACAAGATTGACACAACTAACTGTAACAAACGGGCATCAGTTGCGTAAGTAGGATGGAAAGATAAGTAATCCCATGCAGAATGTTGTGAAACAAACATAAAATCCTAGTGTTTCCGCAACAAGGCGGCAAAGGTTCGACTTTCTTGAGAAGTTGAGATCCTTCCGCATTTGAGATAATGAAAGAAGTGGATAACTCCGTCAGTTAATTAGACTTTCTTTGAGTTTACTTACACTTTTTGTTGATAAGTAAATTTGTGTCCGTCTATTTTTAATACGCTTTTATTAGCTTCATACGTAGATACCTATGTATATTAGTATGTAACGGGAACTTTGAACATAATTTTGACCTCCTTCAAAACGTCTGATTAACTCGAAATTTGGCATACTTATCAAGGACCGATCAGATTTCGTTCAAACTTTGTAGACTTATGAATGACCGATGGCAAGAAAGAAAGAAGATGTTTATTCGCAGCCTAAAAAATAAAATATAGTTAAAAAAACTAAAAAACGCTTTTATAATAAATTGAATAAAAAAAATATTCTTAACTAGCGACCCGCCCTCGCTTCGCTTCGGGAAACTTATTATCAAGTGCTTAAATATTTCTTTAAGAGATGGCGCTAGGCGTTCTTATTCTTTAAGTTAGGAAGGTTCACCTAGATGGCGCTGTGCTTAAAACACGAAGAAATCCCATACAAACTTTCAACCTTTATTTCAACTTCTTCATCCCTTTTTGTCGCAATAAAAGGTAGCCTATGTCCTTTCTCAGGGTCTAAAGATTGTCTGTGTCAAATTTCATCAAAATCGGTTGAGAGGTTTAAGCGGGAAAGCGACACAGACAGACAGACAGACAGACAGACAGACAGACAGACAGACAGACAGACAGACAGACAGACAGAGTTACTTTCGCATTTATAATATTAGTAGGGATATGTGTAAGTATTATTATAGTGGAAAAACGTGGAACACTTTTTTAAAGTACGAAATATATAATAAAAAATAAAAATAGGGGTTGCTTACCGGAAGGGTATTAATTTAAACTAATCAAATATAAAACTAACAACTAGGTTTAGTTAATATCCATCAATTTAAAATTACATAATACAAGTTGTCCCGGCGTACTTCGTACCGCTTTATAATTAAAAAATGTTTTGGTGATATATCGACAGCAACGCCACCTATCGGGTCCAATTGTGAATCTAAACCATTCCCAGATCCCCTTGAACACACACAAAAAATTTCATCCAAATCGGTCCAGTCGTTAAAAAATGTTTTGGTAATATATCGACAGCAACGCCACCTACCGGGTCCAATTGTGAATCTAAATAATTCTCGGATCCACCTAAAGACACACAAAAAATTTCAACCAAATCGGTCAAGCCGTTTAGGAGGAGTTCAGTGACATACACACTCACACTCGAATTATATTACATAACAAGTTGTCCCGGCGTACTTCGTACCGCTTTATAATTAAAAAATGTTTTGATGATATATCGACAGCAACGCCACCTATCGGGTCCAATTGTGAATCTAAACCATTCCCAGATCCCCTTGAACACACACAAAAAATTTCATCCAAATCGGTCCAGTCGTTAAAAAATGTTTTGGTGATATATCGACAGCAACGCCACCTACCGGGTCCAATTGTGAATCTAAATAATTCTCGGATCCACCTGAAGACACACAAAAAATTTCAACCAAATCGGTCAAGCCGTTTAGGAGGAGTTCAGTGACATACACACTCACACTCGAATTATATATATTAAGATATATCAATTTACCGTGTGTGGGACCGTATTTGAGCTTATTGGAAAGGTCTGTCAATTGACTTTAGAGGTTTTTCTTAGTCGGGGTGGTTCTTAGAATTCGAATTTATTTACGAGTAGGTATCTGATAACTTGATAAGTACGGTACAATCATAATTATGTTTAAATGTCAAAATAATTTTAAAATATTCGACTAAGGAACCAGGTTACCCAAGAGCGGATTTTTCGGTGTACCTAAACGAATTAACTCAGTATAAGGCCATATCTAAATTCCGTCTGTTAACGAAATGTGTGACTGGCGTAAAACCTCCACAAATACTCAATTTCGGGCGCACATTGTATCCTGAACAATCGTATCTTTTATGGCGCTCGTACAGTACGCACGATATCACAGGAGGTTCCACGATTTTATATGAATAATTGAAGCTTAGCCATAAGACTGTACAATAAATATAACAAAATAATATGCCAGAAATAAAACCGAAATATGAATTTAGACAGGCAAGTTATGAAAAGCTCCCAATATTAACATGCGGAAATGAGATTATGAAATGTGTAAGACGACGAGATTTTATGAGAAAAATGGACCAATATCTTTAGCTATGGTACACCTGATGATAAAAGGGAACTCTTTATTGAATCGCTCGCTGTCATCTATCCATCACAAGTTCTTTGCCTTTCCTGGATAGAAAAAGTTGAAATTTTGAAATTTAGTATTTTAGTAGAAACCATCCCGAGGGATTCATCTTTAAAGAGGCTATTTGTATATATTCATCGTTACATTAAAATTGCCTCGCGTTTCATTCATTGATACCTATCACAAAAACGAATTATTATTATAATACAACATTAAATTGATTTCTGTGTTCTTCACTAATCGATTATGTGCAAATAATTGAAATAGATGATGGATTGCGAAATAAAATCTAATCCCTCTTTTACTCAATTTGCGAAGTTCTCTTAACTTTTAACATAATTGTATTCCATTAGAAGAAAAAAGAAAGACGTTTGAATTGGCAGGTTGGAACAAAGTTCTTTTCGTTTTATATGTTTCATATAATGTACTTAACCGGTATAATGATTATGTTATACTTATCACATATTTACCGAATACCTTATAATACGAATAATAGTGTGGAGCCGGCTACACTTTTAAGAGGCGACCATCTCAGTCCTCAAGGGTAGCAACACCTCTGTGACCGAATTATAACGAGACCTTACTAACATTTACTAACTGGACTATTACTAACAACAACTAACAGGACTAACATTCACAAACAGTCCCTGTCCCAGTCCTCATACTTACAAACTAACCAACTGATGTTCTAACACCGTCACCTAACCGGACTAACTATCCCAGTCCCCATATGAGTCTCGTTCTAAGTCGGTCACAGTTGTCATGGGCGGCAGCGGAAGGTGGTGTTGCATGCTCGTTTGCTACCTTAAATCAATAAAAAAAATGATTAAGGTTTCAATTACTTTTTATGAGTAATGTATGTACACAAGTAGGGCTAATTAGTTAAAATAAATGATGAAATGGTCGGTTTAACTAGAATAGAATAGATACCGATGAATGTTATCATTTTTTTAAGTTAATAACCTGCACATGAGCAGACGAGTCACCCAAAAGCCATGAACATCAGTAACAAAAAGTTGCAAAATGAATTCTATTTCGCTCCTTAATAAAAGCTTGATTAATTACAAAAAGGGATAGTTACATTTTGTCTGTCCATAAAAGTCACAAGTGCCATGAAAAGTAGGTAACAAGATACATACATTATACTCGTAAGCTTTCTTTGTTAACCTGTGCTCGTAAGATACATTATTAAGATTATTATTGGTAAGACTGGACGTCATAAAGTCTCAATTCTGTGTCTCATCCCTTTAGGTTCTCCAGAACTATACAATTGTCCGATGCACGTGGCGCGTATCCTTGTCGTTGTAACACAACATGTGACGGGTCGCTGTGATTTATAACTAGAACTAGAACGATATAGCGTAACCGCTCAAACGGGAACGCATCGTGGAATAAATTGTGATTGGGTATCTTGACTTCAATAAAATGGTAGCAATGTTTGCACTAAATTTTACATTTGCATTTTGTTCCAAATAAACATACGGCTCGATCTATGAGCTCTATCAAACAGGGTAAGGTGGCACGTAAATTATTCGCATACTGAAAATACGAGTATTTAAGTAAAATAATTTTAAAAACAAGCAAAACCCGGCCGATTTACGCTGTTGTTCAGTTGTTTCCATAGCAATGACAGTTGTAACTATTAAACACAATCCAAAACGCTTGAAATTTTCCATTCCCTTGGCAAGTTCTGAATTACGGTAACCTACCTATAATAAAAATAAATTTTATCCTGCATACATTTTTAAGTATTTCAATCAATTATTTTTCGAGCTTTATGGGGGGACATAAGTGCCTTACAGAAGTTGAGTTTTTATGTATACTAAGTTATGTAAATCGACCCAAGTTTCGTAGTGGTGTGTTTTCAGTTTCTAGCTCTACTCGCTAGTCGCTGGCGGTGGGACAATTGCCTAAGAATATTTAATTTGTGTCTTGGATAGAATTATAGCATTTAATAAAGCTACCAAACATAAAATTATTTTTTATTATGATCTCAATAAATTTAGCCTATTTGCGTAGTACCTGCAAATTAATGCAAGGATTAGTGGTCTCGAATGTTGTTTAGGGTCGACGCACATCGGACGGAAAATGCGAAACAGCAGTCAGGTAAAATAAAACATCCTTTACACACAGTCATGTGCGTTGAGCGTCCTTAACGCATACTAATGACGATACGTTCAACGCATCCGTCAGATGTGCATCTACCCAAATACAGGGTTCCAATCCAGCGACTTCATTAACGTGGAATGGCAAAAAACTTATACATAATTTGTTTAATGTAAGAATAAATGTCCGCGTACTGATCAAAGATATATAATAATCAAAGAATCAGGATTGGCTTCTGAGCTAATTTTAATGTAAGCATTTTTAATGTAAGAAGTAGAAGAAGATGTATGTAGCATTTTTAATGTAAGAATTTTTGAATAAACTTTTTATTTTAGGCTATCCAAATACGATAAAAAAATAATTATCAGATACAAATCTGCTATTGATCTTTCGAAATTAGACTACGCTGTATACCAATTATACTTATACGTAATGTAGACTCGGCTGGGCTTGGGACTCCTCTCAGGCTCTCACAATGTTAGGGGTACAAGCCATACTCCGCCACGCTAGCCAAGTACAGATTGGCAGACTTCGCACAATCTGAGAGCATTATGGAGACCTCATAGGTTTCTTTCGTCGTTTAATTTCTAATTCGCACATATTTTTTTAAAATAACAGTTGCCTGATTCGAACTAAATCCCCGCTGTTCCGACGTCCAACTTTCAAACCACTCAGACATCCCTACTTTTTGTTGACAGTGTAAAATTTATATCATACCTTACATAACTATTATTCATCAAGGATTCATTTTCTGGGAGCTTATCTTAAAACACCATATTTATAGGTTTACAGCATTTAGCAAGGAGCTTTACGCGATAATACTCACACAAAGTAATATTAAACCATTAACATGTGCATTAAAAGATCATTTGATTAGCTTGTTTAGGCAAAAAATTGTAATACCGTGTCTTATGGTTATCTAGAACGAGTGTTTAAAGTGTTAATTGCAACCTAAAGTGTAAAACATTGTAAAGTACTCTGAAAGTACTGCGTGAAGTGTTTATAAGCTAGGTTTTATCATTGTCTTTGTTCACGTTGAGAATGCTATCGTTTATATGGGTCCCTATGGAGATCTATGGTTATACTATAGAATATAATATAAAGAGAATACCATAGATTTATAAACTTTCAGGCTGTTACCCACGGTTCAACCCAAGCGGAAGTATTTTTTAATGGATCTTCAAACTTTCCCTTACCAAACAATTTTCCCAACAAACAACCCTTAGTTTAGCCCCGTAGAGGCAACAACATCGGTGTTAGCTGACGTCTCCTATTCATAACTATTTTCCTGCCAAATTTAATCTTCATAGGTTAAGTAGTTTTCGAAATTCCCTGTATGCGTTGTGTCCTTTCGCTCTTATTTTGTATCCTGTATTTGGTACCTACTAACATTTTATTAACAATTCGTGCTTCAGGGCAATTGAACAATGAAAGAGGAATGGAATATGATGAAATATTACGATAACAATAAGATAAACAGGAAGAAAAAATGAGACGAAATTAATAAAATATAATACGTCAAACCTGGATAAGTGAGAGCTCAAGGGACCGCGATCTGTTTCTCTCTTAAAGAGGTTTCTCACTTATAGAGGTCTATAAAAATCATCAAAAAAGGTAAATATGTTCAAGGTAGGTTGTATGTTCAATCTACATAATCTTATAACAACACCTACTTGAAAAATCTGTTAATTTATTTTGCGATTCTATTTTTATATTTTGTGTATGTTTTTCAAGTTCATAAATCTTAAATTTAACAAATATGGTTTGATCAACCGCAATTACAATTTTTAGTTTACCACTTAAAGACAACACATTGAGTTTTGTTAAGACATTATGAGGACAGTACAAGACCTTTCTTCGCAACTACTTATAAGAACCGACTTATATAAGCTTGACAAACAAGTCGGTGCGCACATTTGGATGACACACTGAATAGAATATGAGTCCCACGAACAATAATAAAATAATTAAGACTTACTCGGCATTCTTAAGTCCCTAAAACTATAGAAAACAATAAACAGACGCACATTTGGTCATTCGAATGAAAAAAGTGCCTTGAAATCAAAGAATGAGTCATGAAATAGCAAAAGTAAACTGTCGCTTATAGAGGTATAGGCAAGTAGCAATCTCACTTAAAGAGGTTCACGCATGAAAACCGACTGTCGCTTATAGAGGTTCTATGTTTCTCACTTATAGAGGTTTTAGAAGGGCAAAATGACGGGACCTGGCAAATACTCTCACTAATAGAGTTTTCTCGCTTACCCAGTTCTCACTTATGCAGGTTTGATGTATGTACAAGCAAGTATATTTTTAACCCGTACAGATTCAGAACTCCATAAACTTAATTACGTACCTAGGACATCGAAAATAGTAAGGATGCATTAAATAGGTACCTACTTATATTTTGATATCTATTTTATCAGGCAAAAAGTCATAACAACCCGTCTAATGGTAAGTGGTTACCACCGTTGTCCATAACGAGCAATACCGAGATAACTGCCTTACAAATGCGTTAACGCCTTTATTACTTGATAAACAAATGAAACCGAAAATAGGAATAAACATAACAAACAAAAGTTTTTACAGATCTTTCTGAGCTTCATAAAACAAATGTGTGCCAGCGATAACTACGGTTCCGTTTGTATCATTATCTAAGTCCGGTGTCTGTCTGTCTGTCTGTCTGTCCGCCAGCAGATACCATCGCCACGGACCTCGTTTACGACTCCTGCGCGCCTCGTAAACAATTATCATATAAACGAACAACAAAGGAACCCGTGTTTTACAACGCTAATGAACATTTCAGACGCCAATTATGAACCGAATTCAAAGCATGAATCGACAACTGTTTATTCATAGAAACATGGATTTTGTTATCTTATTTGCATAGTTACGTTACTCTTGGTAATGAGCAGACGACTCACCCGATGATGAGTGGTCACCGTCGCCACACGAACAACACCACAGGCACCAACGATGCGTTGCCGACCAAGAAAGAAGGGAGAGGTAAGAAAGAAAATTATTTTCTTCTACTCTTCGTTAAGTTTATTCATACTTATTAAAAATCTAAGGATTGTTCAAAACATTTCAAAATAAAGTCAAATTATGTAATTTTAAATGATCAACTAATGACCCGCCCTTACCATGCATCCACACTGCAGTTACTTTTAGTGAAGCACGTTTTGCAACACGGTAACATTAAATAACAATCTGTAACTTTTGTGACTACTTGTTACTAATTGTTGAGTTGAGTTGCTCACTCGCGCTGCTCATTGTTAGAGCAACGTTGCATACTAACACGGCAACATTTACTAACAATTAATAACTTATTACTATCGGGTGTTACTCAGTGACATTTGGAAATGTTGCTCCACAAAAAGTAACTGCGGTGTGGACGCACGGTTACTTCAAGGATGAATAGGCTTTTTCTAAGTTTCTGCACTTTACCACCTAAGTCTACATCGTCCCTTACCATCAGGTAGGATTGTCATCAAGCATTTGTAGTTATCTTATAAGCGTAAAAAACTCTAAACATACTAAGTACATGGCCCCCGACTTAGCGGCAGTTGACGGTGAGTCACGGAATAGATACCGTGTGTACCTACTTACTTTTACAAGATAAGGTAAATCTTTCCAAATTAACTGTCACTAAAGCAAGTGTTTTCAAGGCGTACGGATACGGACAAGAATAATATTATTTATTGTACACTAGATAATTAATTTAACTGTTGCATCACAGACATACCTATGTCAATACAGTAGATATGGCTTCAAAATCTTGTCTCTAATGTTGAACTATAAATTATTTCTTTGACATAACGTATGCACACAGTAGAAAACATTTGGTATCTGATTTTAATAATAGAAACGATTTCATACATAAATTGAATAAAAGTAAAGTCTATTCGTCGACACAATTGTCATATAAAGTGCTTCTCAAAAATGATCAAATACATAACTGGATAGGTGGGCTATATGCACTTATGCTACGTGTTGTTCAATACGACACCTACAAACATCGACCTCAATAAATGAATTTGAATTCGTTCAGTGTAGGACTGTTGCGTGTATTGTTAGGGAATATGTACTCGGTCTAAGAACGGTAAAGTAAGTCATGAATCTTTTCACTTCTATAAATAAAATTATGCAGGGTCGAATCTGTACGTTACATATTATCTTGGCTTTTTCATGGACATGGCAAATTATTTAATACAGACACTTAAATATAAATATAAATATAATTAAATATAGATGAATTAAATAATAAAGACACTTGTTCTTATATATTCTACTATTTCCAAACTATATCCTACACTATATGACAGGATCCACTAGGATGTATGTATTTAGAAATATACTACTCATGCTCTAATCTCAAATAAATAATAAAAAGTAACTGTTGGCTATTTTTTGTACAAGGAAGACATATTATGAGACTAACTATTATTGGGGGCCGGTATTAACCCAGTAATTGACAGAATTTTTGTCTCTCTGTGCCTTTGTACGCACTAATCTCAAAGAAGGCTAAAACGGTTTGCGTGAGGATCACTTAAAATTAAGTGTTTTTTTTTTTTTTTCAACAATTTCATAAATTAAAAGTTGTCAGTTTAAACTTTTAAAGAATCACATATAACAATTTACGAGTGTGGCTGTGTGTGTGTGTGTTACAAGTATTTCCCGACGGGCGGGCAACGTTTATAAGCAATATATTAAGTCTTCATAACATGTGTGTAGTATGCGTATAACAATGTGATGAGCATTTATTAAAGTTCCATAAAAATGTTCAGTCTGGAAGTCGTTAAAATGGTAATTGCTTGATATATTGTGTGTATTATAATTATATAAACATTGCATCTATTTTCTTCATTGGATGTTTTAGGTTACCTAAGGTCAATAAAGAATAATTATTTAAGCAGTGACCTTATGTAACATTGAAGATCATTTCCGGGAAAATAACTTAGCTATTATTATCGTCACTATACTATCAGCAGATCATTTTGGTTTTTGCTGTATGTTTTTATTGTAAATAGGTTTTTATATCCTCAATGCCTGCCATATTTGTATTCTATGAATCGTCATTGTATTCTTTACTTCGACTTTTTGAATTTTCTCTATACATTCCAAGCTAAATTCATTTTGGTAACATTACTACTATGTGTTTTGAAGGTGACTAGGAACAGTCCTGTGTGACCTAGTACCACGTTGTAATACTTGCATACCACCATACATTTATAGGTATTGTCTGAGATTTTAAATAAACTTAACTTTTAAATAAAATTAGATTTTAGAATATAATTGTCAGCTAATTTAATAACTACAGCTCTGAAATTGCTACAATTCACCACGGTAATACATGTAATTTTAGATTACGGTTGCAAGTGAATTAAATACATAGATAATAATAAAAATTAATTGTGCGGTCGGGGGACCCCCGTCAGGAACGAAGTTGATTTCGTTTAAACTTAACTAAACTTAAGTACAATAGAAGTGAAAATCAAGAAACTAGAATATCTCTATATGTATGTATAAGCTAAATAAAAAAGAGGTAATAACATCATGACTTCATAACCAGGGACACAATACAAAAGTCGAATTATTAGTAATTAGGTATTTCCAGTTAAAACAAGCAAGGACGAAAAGTGAGGTATACAAGAGATATAGAGGATACGATTTTAAAGTTGTTACTGATCAAGATTTGCTAAGAAGACGTTATAAATCTATCGGAAAAAGGTAGTTTAAACAGGCACACAATAATAAAATTCGCACGTGCTAGATGTGAAACTTCAAAAAATAGTTTGGTTAGATTAGCGAACTTTAGTTCTCAAGGTGGCGGTTCGCGACCGAGACCGAGACAAGCGACCGAGACAGGAGACCGAGACCGGAGACCGCGACCGGCACTTGACCATAGGCAATGTATAGGCGACAACTCGCGACCGAGACCGAGACAGTCTGTCGCGCCTATACAAAGTGACGGTCGCGGTCTCCTGTCTCGGTCGCTTGTCTCGGTCTCGGTCGCGAACGGCCAGCTTAAATATTGCTAATGTTCCTATCTCATTTTCTCCCACGTTAAAATGTTCGTTTCCGTTTCGTTTCATTTGAGCGTCATCGAATTCTAAATCGCAACGATACTATAGAAGTTTTCACTTCAATAAAATCAATATAACAATAGAAACAAGATCTACTCGTATTCATATCACCATTCACAACAACAATTTAATGTTCTATTGTTTATCACAAATTTGTGTACCTGTAATAGCTACAGTAATCAACAATGCGGTATAAATAGATAAAATAACCATGTAAATGGCTTTAATTATAATGTAATTAATGTGGTTGTCTATTACAAAACGTCTTAAACTGTGCAGTATGGTAATGGACCCCAACCGTGTAATATGCGACGTTTATGAGTAAATGATCATTGTACAAACGATACTTGTGGGTTATTCGAGTGATTGAGCTATTGTCCGCTGTTGTTAGTCGGAGAGATCAGTGACCTGTGCCCATGAAGAACCACTCGAAAGGTCTAAACGACTGCAGCGACAGGGACAACGAATTGTGTGATGAACAATACCCCGATACTATAAATAAGGTACTTACCCACGTTTTCATTATCTCGACATTATTATGTTTGAATTATTTGTTACAGAAACTAGGAATGGCTTACGTAACTCGTGTTGAAATTGATATTTTTGGAACTCGTTTGCATCTTAGTAATCATGGGCGGCGAGGCTAGAATATATTAATTATCATAGAAGTAATAAGATAACAAATATCATTACAACGTATGTTTGACAATTTAAATTAATAACTGAATAATTTAAACTGCTGAATAATTGATATTTAATGTCGTTGTATTTTGCCTTTAAAGTGGCTTTGAAGTAATAAATAGCCTTTCCTGAAAATACACGTTTTCAAGTAATATTTTTATGCTTCTCTTGGTCGGAAATAAATGTCTACGTAACATGGTTCAATAACTCTAACCCGTGCTCATATCCTCTACATGCAATTTGTTTTACAGAGTCGTTCCGCTGTAATTTCTTTCTCAAAATGGTTTTATTTTCGTAGCAAAGCTATTATCTTCCTTAACATTTTGCCGAAATTAATTGTTAAAAAATTCATCATTTTAAGCGTTATGTACGTTATTTCTGTCGACGAACGATCATTATTTTTATTAAGCGCTATCTATTAAGAGTATGTATGTCTAGCCCCGATCTTATGCCGGCATACCAGGGTATGGTAAGAGACGAAAGATAGCGGCCCCTCCCTGGTAGGGCTCCAGCCAGGTTAGCTAGCTACCAACCGCCTGCTTAAGTCCGCCGCCAACTGACTAGGACTTCTCGTGTTTCGGCTAGGAACGAACTTAACTTAACTTTGAATTGACCTTTCTTTCCTTCTCACTTCGGCAGGCAACGCATCGGTTAATTTTTTGGTGTTACTGATGTTCTTGGGCGACGGCGACCACTTACCATCTGGTGGCAGGTCCGCTTGTTTATCGGCGCTATGGAAAATATAAACCCCATATATTGTGATTTTAAAATTACCTACTTTTATAAGTATGTTATATGTTTAATATTTTAAATGAAAACGGATAATTACTCACACGACCTACTCGTAGAATTGTTAGGTATACCGAGGTTTCACCCAGTTGCATGCAACATCATCGCGGTGAGACTGGTGCCGAGGAGAAACTGGGTCGATATATTATCTCTATAACAATTCAAAATAGTGAGCACCCGTTTGCATTTAAAATGAATTCTATAATCTGCAAATGTAGTTGTTCTACTCGTATAGATGAACCAAGTGAATATTTTTGATTAATGTTACGAAAGATGTTATGTATATCGTAAAGAGATCAATGTTGAATCTGAAGCGGTAGATGTAGGTAAGTAGATAGATACAACTAGCACGCAATCCTTTTTGTCATGTTAATGCCACACAACGTTGTTATTACGCACCATTGTTCCGCAAAGCATGTTATTTATCCAATTATGTAGTACAACTAGCGATATGGCCTACTAGAATCAGGACCCCGACAGTATCTTCGGTAACTATGTTTCCCAAAACACTATGTAGATAATTATTATTTACTAATAAATTATCCTGAACGTACAAACTTAGTAATATACCCAACGGTTCTTACCATACTTCTCAATACAAAAATTGTGTATAAAATTAATTGCACGGTGGTAAGGAACCCTTCGTGAATCCGACTCGCACGTGATTAGGTACGCACACATTAATTAACGTAAGCAAGAATTGCTTGCTGCTTGCGTGGCTTTCATAAACACCATAGGTTTCGTAATTTTCCCTAAATTAATTAAATTGAAATGTTGGTACCTAAAGGTTATCATCAAAAACACAATAAATCCCGTAAACAAAACAGTTTTCCTAATAATATCTACGGGTATCGAAGGTTTTAAGAGGCAAGAAATGTATAACGAAATAAAGATTAGACATATTGGGCGAAGCAATTTATCTAAAGTATATAGTGCATTTCTGATCAACAAGGTACTTTGTTCTAGTCGTAAAGTAGATAAACAACGGCTTTGATCATTAGTTGAATATTTTCTTATCACATTAATGCGTACCTGACCGTAGCATACGAAGGGCAAAGACCTCGCCCATTAGGAACTTGGGAGCTCTGCATTCCAATGACTGTTCTTAAAACATCTTCCCGATTGTGGAATATTGAAAATAAAAACAATATTGATCTTGTTGTGTATGTATGTCTGCCACAGATGAACAAAAGTGTTAATCTGAGGTGTTTGCAAAGCAAAGGGTTCCAAGTTGGATTTTTGGCCGAAGCAGAGATTTATGTGATAGATGGATGTCGATGCCCGGGTCGCAGGTGTTCGCATTACTCGTACGAGTATAGTTTAGTAACTTTTTACAACATTATAAGAATATGTAGCAAAATCTAATCATGTTATTTTACTTCCGTGAAAGAATAAAAGTTTAATCTCTTTATGTAATCCAATCTTCCGTAGCCGGCGCAGCCGACTGTTACAGCCCAACGTTAGCTACAGATTGTCTGCACTAGTTCTCCGCGAGTAAGTTGAAACTTCGACATGTCAGCGTTTGATTCTATTGAATTTTCTTTCTCACATGTAACAATACTGACGCCGACATTCCGAGAAAAGTTTCCATTGTGTACAGGCGATATTGAATCTTACGTTTTATATTTTTATCTTATTAGTTTCGTACGATGTCTCATTTCATACCGTCGACAATACTTAATTCTAATTTACAATTTCACACAAATCGACGAGTACAATTGAATAATTCTAATTTTCACGCTATGTCATGCTATCGGATTTCGGTTACTATTATCAGGTGCTATCGCCAATAAATATTGAGCAATCTCGGTGATAAGTTGACCATAAGGATAAACATACTGTTAGGGCAAATGCATTAAACAAAACACCATTGGATATTATTATGATGATAAAGTTTAGCGTTTTACGATTTTTCTATACATATAGAGACATCATTATTGGTACAGATATACTAATTTAATAAAGCTGTAAAGTTTTTTGTTTGCTTGAACGCGCTATAGGTAATCTCTGAAACTACAAGTCGGATTTGAAAAATATTTTTGTGTATGATAACCAAATTCATGAGGAAAAAATTCATGAGGAAAGATAAAAATTTTACTAAGCCTTAAATTTTGATTATACTGAAGCGATGCAAGGGTGGGATTGTTGTCAAGCATTAACTTTTTTTATGTAAAAAAAATTACTGCTAAGCACTGTACTTCGTTATTAAACTTCAAAGCAAATGAAGTAGGTAGGTATCTACGAAATGAGTAATAAGTGCCTCTGAGAAATTCAATTCGTCCAAACTGCTTTACTTGTATTTAATGCCTACCTACCTTTTCTACCTACCTTAAGTCACGAAACCATTAAGACCAATTAAACCAATGATCTCAATCTTCGTTTGTGCTAAAATGCGACGTTATTTTAGCGATTAATTTTATTGGTAGGTACCTCCGTTACACTGTTAAGAATTAAACTAAGATATTGTTATAACCGTATCTACTATTAAGCCGCGTGATTTACAACATGCATGTATTAGGCATACCTAAATCAAAATGCTAAGAAATTGAAATATTTAATAAATTAAATAATAGTAACGCCACTCACGCTGTTACTTTTTCATAGAATGTTGGAAAAACACTTCATCAACGACTAAAATGTCCTCGGTCAGTAGTTCAGTAGGTACTCAACCCTTATTATGTATTCTGGTGGCGGCAGACTTATCAGTAACATTGAAGTGTCGAATTAACATTACTAACACAGCGTTTGCCATGGTCGTCACTTCACTGCATGACTTTTCCTGAACTGCATTTCAAATTAACCTCGTTCTATTTCTAACTTCCGAATTAAACAAAGCGCATTTTTCCTTTTTAATCTGGTTGAAAATGTTTTTCATGTTTTTTGTAACATATCCACTGGAGCTTCAGTATCAGCTAACGCGCTGAGCTAATTGTTTAACTAAAATTGTCCAATTTTACTAATAGAATTTGAATTTACGTAAAAAAGAAAAAGGTAAAGTCCGTATTTAATATTGAAGATTACTTCAACCTGAGTTTATATCGTAGTAGCTCATTTCGTTTCGGAGAAAATATTTCCTTACATTACTAAAGTCGGCACCTAAAATAAATCTTATTGATCGCCTAGATAGGCGTAAGTAGACACTTACCTAATACGGCCAGTATCATCCTGAAAACACGCAAATAATTTATCATTATTCTTCAAGGTAAGTATAGTAATAATAAGTCAATGGGTAAATACATAAGATTACACGGAATTCCTAAATTAAAATGAAATTACTGTTAGTACAACACGGCCGTACTTCAAGAAAAACAATAGTTCAGTGACGCATTGACGTCTGAAACTCGTGACTGCAGTAATGGCTGGTCATTTAAAATTACCAATGAACATATTACACATTACCAATTGTTAACACGACAAATCTTCCGCATATTCTTTATTATGTCCATTAAAATTATTACTCAGACTAGTGAAAAATATTTGGTTTTTCGTATCACATTTATTTTAATTGCAATTTCAAATTTCACGAAGTAAATGATGAATTAACGACTGGGCATGGCGTAAAACCTGTTTCATAATTTAATAACCACAAATAAAATTGTGTGTTTCAGTTCTACCATGTAGGAAGTGATAATGACGAGAAAAATATTTTTATATGTAAGTAGGTAATACAGTAATTCCAGGTAACTTCGATTTATTAAACGCCAGCCAATACTCCGGGTTCCTATTTCTGTTTTAATTTAAACAAGAGTAGATAATATTCCTACGAACCTACACAACTTATATTATGTTATTTTTCTTGAGTTCCCCGCCAAAGTAAATATGTTCAAAGTTACACTGAAATTAAAAGTAACCCGGGTTATCTTTACATCTTAGTATAACATATTTCTCTACTTTTTGTATACCTACTACATTATAAAAGGTCACACCTTTTTCACACATCTGTTTGATTATTTCTTTTCGTTACTAAGGAAAGGAATCACGGCAGCGGAAAGCTGGAAGGATTTTAATAAAATCCCAGTTTGTTACAGTTGTTTTCCTTGCTCAATGGTTCGCCTTTCGATATATTGTTGATGCCTGTCGATTTTGCTTAAATTCAAGAACCCCCTACGCTCTCCGCATGTCAGCATAATTGCTAGACAGGTATACGTAGGTACTGGGTAACATTAAATTATATTATACGATTTATAATTATCTACGTATTTGCATAATAATACAAGAATGTTATAAGTAGGTTATATATTACGTTACTACGCACGTTAGTACGCACGTTAGTACGCGCACTCGAAAATTGTTACACGTGATTCATAACTTTTTTATTTATGAATTGGTTGGAATAAAAAAAACACCAAATTTTAAATGAACTTACCACAATACATTAGTTGAAACCACACCCAAATTGGTTAAGCCGTTTCCAATATTATCACACACAAACGCACAGACAAAAATTCTAACGATTATTGTTTTGGGTTCTATTGAGTTGATAAAGGCCCCCAATAATATTTTATCATACATATCTTCCATGTACAGACAGCGGTTAGTTCCATTATTATTTTATGTACATATTTGAGTTAGAGGTCTATTTAAATACGTAGGTAACATGTTAAATGGAGGGTCGACAAAACCTCTTCTCTAGTCTTGTCACTTGTGAAATGATGTGACAAGCAGGGGTGATGAATAATATACTAAGCATCGTGTCATAGTAGTCATAATCATAAGTCGAAGATGTTGGACGCACTAACTTATTAAAAGCCTATTCACTGATAGTTAATAGGTAAAATATATAATAATAACTAGCTGACCCCGTTGTTCCGCTAGGTATATAGATTACTTGACTACAAGTAATCTATATAGCGGAACAACGGGGAAAATAACGGGGGATATAGCGGAAAATCGTTCACTAGAACGATTTAATTTGAGGGGTGGGGGTAGGAAAGTAAAAATTTGGAATTACGTGTATTTTTAACGCCACACCATAAAAAAACAACCAAAAAAAATTTGACCAAAAAAAAAAATTTAGGGTGAACCACCCTTATCACTAACTAACATTGTGACAGGAGAATTTAATATATACAATTTCTTTCTTTTCTGTCGAAAAGACCATAAGTATAGCATTTTCTGTTTAAATTTAGGACCTCACTTTGTGAGAACCTGGTGCCAGGTTAGAAAAACATATAAAACGTTGATGTGGTTCAGTTTTTGTTTGATTTATAGTATATCTTCCAGATATAGGTACAAATAAAAGTAATATTTTTGTTAAAGTATGCCATTGGACTCTCGAACAGGGGCAGGAGCACCTGATCATGTGCATATTAGAACTTAGGAGTTAGCATTTGGTTGGCACATGCTGCAGTCATGGAAACCTAAAACTTCGTCACAAAATCCGCACACCTTCTCAGGTGAGATCTATCGTTCCCCATCCTGCTCTTAAACGTATAGATTGAGAGCTACCGCCAATTTTTGGGTAGGTATTCGAGGCAAGCTGAAAACTTGTCTGATAGCTCTCCTACTAAACCTCAACTCGGAGCTGCAGACCTGGCTGGTGAGTAGCGGGGCAATATGGACCCCTACAATTTTAAAAATATTATTTTTTTATTCCAAAAAAAATGTTTGAGGCAATATGCAATTTTTATTATGTTGTAGTTTAATGTTTAAACAATAGAAAAAAAAATAAGCCAGACGATTTAGTCGGGTCTTTGACATTGCCAGGCGCGTGCAAAAATTAAAAAAATAAGGTTTAAAAAAAGTGTTTGAGGCGACTTGAAATTTTAATAGGGTGTAATTTATGGCTAAAAAATAAGATTCTCAAAAAGACAGATCATTTCGGTGGGGCTTTCTACCCGCCAGGTGATCTAACAAATTAGGGTAAAAAACGGTTTATATCGATTTCTGGCAAAACTACAAGTCCGATGGAAAAAGTTTAATGACAAAGTTGTAGGTAATAAAAAGATCTATAATCTTTGTCTTGACACTTTTTTCACATAACCTCAAAATGTATGTGAAAAATTAAAAAAACCAAATTTTTGATTTTATATTATTATCTCTTCCAAAAAAATTATTTTTTTCACTAAATTTGGTGAAAACCTACCTTTTTTTGTCTCAAACACACTGTAATTTTTTTGATTTAAAATATTTAATTTTGTACCTTATATTGACTTAATATCGAAAAAGCACCCTAATTTTCAATCGAAGTCTTCAATTCAATCAAAATTTCTTTTTTTTTTAAGTCGGTGGGCTTTTTGCTCGTTGAAATCAACTTTCCGATGGTGTTAAAAAATATATTATGTCGGCATCAGGTAGGCAGGGTGTTTGTATGGGTTTTCACTCGATTTTACTCTGTGTAGCGTGTATTTTCATGCAAGTAGGTATTCTTCATCAAACATCCATTGTGGGATTGTTTCATGCCAGGACTTCAGATTAGGATTTCACTGATCACTGCCTGGCTCCGTTTTAACGCTCTTTTACTTTGTTTATTTGGTTATTTACGCGGATCTCCGATTCCGACCTGTTTAATGTACTCAGCGATACGCAATATTGATTTATCGATCGAACCACTCGCTCTATGTTATGTGATAGCACGTTTTATTAGAACTTTATTTACTTTCAGAGATTACTCGCCTTAAGGTAGCATTCGGTTCTTAGCGACCGCGTCCATCTCCATTCAACTACGCGACCATGGTCGCCTGTCGCGGGGCAACCCCTAGATTTCGTTGTCGTCGTGTTCGTTGTCGTTCTGTTGCAGTACGATATGTCAGACAATTTATCCGCAGCAAAGTAAAAGTTATCCATCAGCTATTGGTGGATGAAGATGATGATATTCTTATTATGTTATTATCTATGCCTCCGGAAAAAAGGAAGAAGATTGACTCAATTTTCACATCACGAGAAGTTGAGGGTTGCTTTCAAATACTCATAAAACGACATTTAAATTATAAATAAAGAAGAAAAGTTCAGAAAGTATTGTAGGTAAGTCATAAACAGTTTGATTTTGTAAACAGATTAATAAATCAAGACATCAAACCAAGAAGAAATGGCACATCAGTAACACGGCACTGCCAATGCAGTGGATGAGACGCGTGGAGCCGCGCGGTCGCGGGTCGTGGTTGCTAAGAACCGAATGCTACCTTTAAGATTACCTTTATAACTTCTCCCTAGAATTCCTTTTATGCGGGACGACATCATAATGAACTCCATTTTGACAGATCACGCATCATGGATCGGGACTCCCGATCCATTGATAAACAATACCATCGATTTACGCGTATCACAGATTAATTCGTACCATCGATTTACCATCTCAGACATATATAATTTTCTCAGAAAATGCGCCTTTACTGCGACTAAATCAGGCACATTTTGCACATTTCTGAGTAATGTATATTTTTTTACACCATCAGAAATTCAAAATGTCAACGTTAAAAAGCCCACCGACTTAAAAAAAAGGAAATTTTGACGCGAGAATTTTAGATTGAAAATTAGGATGCTTTTTCGATATTAAGTCAATATAAGGTACAAAATTAAATATTTTAAATCAAAAAAATTACAGTGTGTTTGAGACAAAAAAAGGTAGGTTTTCACCAAATTTAGTAAAAAAAATAATTTTTTTGGAAGAGATAATAATATAAAATCAAAAATTTGGTTTTGTTAATTTTCACATACATTTTGAGGTTATGTGAAAAAAGTGTCAAGACAAAGATTATAGATCTTTTTATTACCTACAACTTTGTCATTAAACTTTTTTCCATCGGACTTGTAGTTTTGCCAGAAATCGAGATAAACCGTTTTTTACCCTAATTTGTTAGATCACCTGGCGGGTAGAAAGCCCCACCGAAATGATCTGTCTTTTTGAGAATCTTATTTTTTAGCCATAAATTACACCCTATTAAAATTTCAAGTCGCCTCAAACACTTTTTTTAAACCTTATTTTTTTAATTTTTGCACGCGCCTGGCAATGTCAAAGACCCGACTAAATCGTCTGGCTTATTTTTTTTTCTATTGTTTAAACATTAAACTACAACATAATAAAAATTGCATATTGCCTCAAACATTTTTTTTGGAATAAAAAAATAATATTTTTAAAATTGTAGGGGTCCATATTGCCCCGCTACTCACCAGCCAGGTCTGCAGCTCCGAGTTGGGGTTTAGTAGGAGAACTATCAGGCAAGTTTTCAGCTTGCCTCAAATACCTACCCAAAAATTGGCAGTAGCTCTTGGACCAGTATGTGAAGTCCGCCGATCCGCACTTGGCCAGCATGATGGAATATGACCTTTACCCATCACATTGTGTGAAGAAAACCTGGCCTAGCAATAGGACGGTTATGGGTTGCAATGCTGTTTTTATCTTTCGCAGAAACATAAATATCATAAAGTCAAAGTGAATTTTGATTTAACTATAACAGCCGGTATCGAAATAAATAAATAAATAAAACATTGAAGTTCAATTCAATGAAGCGAATGTCTCCAATAAGCGCGATTGAGATCAAGGGAAAGGTTAGTCTTTAGCATATAAATCGAAAGGTTCGAATGAATTTTGTGCTAGATTTATTTCTGTTGGTACAAATATATTTTATTAAACAAATAATTTATACATTTCATTGATCACGGTTTGTCACATGTTTAAAATATACTAAACGATTTTTCGATAAATACGTCAATACCTACATAATGTATTATGCACGTACATACTTACAAACTTACATACGTAATACATTTCAGCTGTGACGTAAGATGAGGAAATTTCACTCATAACGCAAGACCGGGTACCTACTTTCATTAAATTAGATATGTACATGATAGGATTCCTAAATACCCAAGTCATTTTGTCGATTGTCAATATCGAAAATATTCATTTCTCAATCAATATCGATTTATCATTTTTGTCGAACCTACACATACATTATTTTATATCCAAACGCTTTAGTTTTAATTTTTTTTTTTTAACAAAATGTGTTATTGTTTAAAGGTGCAGTATATTCACGAGCGATGAACCAATAACTCTGAATTACATATTCCATGAATTCTTTTCTCTTTGCTGAAGCGCGCATAGCCCGGCGGTTCGCGTCGATCCGAAAAGAGCGACCGTGTTAAGAATTAACGGGCGCGGTCGGTTATTGTGTGTTGATGGGTGACCACTAGCGGCTAAAATTTCTTGAACATTTCCGTGCTTCGGAGGGCACATTAAGACGTTGGTACCGGTTGTTTAATGTTAGGTAGCAGTCGTCCAGCCTTCAGGCGGCATAAAAACTTCTGACCCGTGGGTTGGCCAATAAACTCTCCACCAATCCGTGCCCTATAGTAGATTAGTATTGAATCCAAGCCGACCTTCCCTGTTTGTGCTGCACCCTACTGAAAAATGGACCAGGTTACGTCAACCGGTCCCTCTTATCATACGTCGCTGGAATTTGTACCGTTCAGTTTAATCCTGAATAAATTAATACTCTAGGCTTGGTGATAGAGCTGAAGCCCAGCTGGCCTTACCACCCTCGCTCTCTCGCACCTCTTACTCGAGTCAGCTGCCAAACGACTTGTTGTGGATCGGCTGGGGACTTGAGAGCCAGTATTTTCTTGGCCGGCAACGCATCGGAGATGCCTTTGGTGTCCATTGGCGACGATGACCACTCACCATCAGGTTCATTTCTCGGCTATTAATATGGAAAGGTCATCAGTATTTAGACCCAATAAGTCCTCATACATTTTAATACGAAATATTTAGCTACAGTAACGAGCGATGTTGTCATGCCGTCCCGGTGATGTATTGTCCAGTCACAAAATTCCGTTCATTTCCCAAATTCCAACTTTGTTCCTGTTAGTAGATACGGAAAATTCGCGTGCGACAAACGCGAGTGAACTCAAAGATCATGTTTTTATTGGATGTTTTGTAGCTCCACAAGGTAATAAAAATCTTAGTTTACTTTGCGTTTTATGTGTGATTAGTGGACACCACAGCAGACGAGCTACTCGATGGTAAGTGGCATCTGCAAGGCCAAGGAAGATAGAAGAGGAAAGTAAAATAAAATATAAATCTCCAAATATTCGCAAAGACAATCATCATGGTAAATACAATCCAAAACTCATAAATATCTCCGCTTTATATCTCCTTACTGCAAAACCTGGAGTTTTGACAAACCCAAGTTTTTCCTCTCTTGAAGATATTATACCATGCGCTCTTACAGGAAATTATTGTACATCAAATAACAGCTGGGAATGACAACTGTATTATTACCTATATTACTTTTATCATCTTGTTTATAAGAAATATATAAGTGGTGTTGGTAAAAGAAGCGGCAAGAAACTCCCCAGGAGTTCTTTTCTATACTCAAAGTTATAAGCTAAATATCCATTAAACTCATGTCCAAACACTTTTGTTTTAAAAATAATCATCAAATTTGTAACAACCTTTAGTCATAAGCGCCTTTGACGTGAGTTTTAAATTAACAGTATGGCATTTCCGTCAATGCTAACGAAATTTTATTATACATAGATTTTAACACATTTATCCATGAATGAGAAAATAGTTTTGCAAAGTCTGAAATGTGCAATCACTAGCATTATTCCTAGTATTAATCCTGTGATCATCTTCTTAAGGAAATTGTTATAGTATTTTTTAACGTTCATAATATTATCCAAAATGTATTGTGATACAACAGTTACTAATATATTTCTTTAAAGAGATCTCATAGCTAGATTGGCACGTGGCAGCTGAGCCCCACAAAAATTTTCCGTTATCCTTCTTTTCTTCAAATAGGAAACATACCAATATTGTTTACAAATAGTTTCTACTATAACTACCAATTATTTACAAGATACAATTTTCCCTGGAAATTCCTTGCAATACATTACTTTTTTGTACACCCAATAGACCTATGCTGGCTATTAAACAAAAATTAATAAGTAATGAAAATACCGAAAATGAAGTAAAACAAACTAAGTTATAAATTCTTAAATATTGTACAGTAAACGTACATATAAAATGTATATTAAATCTTGAACGTTATCTTGAACCATTAGTAGATTTTACAGTATAATATAAGCCGACGCTAGTTACGGCGTAACAACCGGAGAGACGTTTACGATCTGCCTCGTGTAACATTTTCCAACTGTTATAGCAAATTGATTTTCTTCGTACGTATGTAGGCACTACTAAACATTTATCACTCAAGTGCGTTAAATTGATTATTTTCGTCCACAATCTAATATTTTTTCACGTGGAAACGAACAGTTTAGCTTAAGGTAGGTACTTACATCATTTTTGTTTAACACCATAAATTAACACAATATTTTACTTTAAAAGTTAATGTTAATAGTGTACCGACCTACGAGTATATGGACAAAATAATAAATGTCAGATATCGAAGTACCTACTCTAGGTTACCTAATATTTAGACTTAAATTATGTTAAGTAGGTACGAGCTGTGCCCGCGACTTCGTTCGCGTGGAAAATAACAAAAAAAATCTAAAATCCATATAATTTATGCATTTAATAAAAAGCGATTATTTTAATATTACAAACAGACACTCCAATTTTATTTATTTGTATACATGACATTAAGTTTCATAAATAGTTAGGTACCTACGTGGTATACGTATAAAATTTGTCAAATTTAATAAATTCAACTTAAAAGTTACTAAATATTTAAACTTTTGTATTTTAAACGGTTCGTATTTCACAGTAGCTATCGTTAAAGTTCGAGTTTTGATACTTCGATTATGTTGGATGAAAATTAGATTTAAAAATAACTTTTATAACATACATAAAACAAACCTTGCAAAAAAGCTACATGACTGTCATGACATTTTCTTATAAAATAATATTTTACGTATCAGAGATCTGTGAAAAAAAAGCTGATTACCCACTAACAATCAGTTTTATTCTACATAACACAATTTTTAGCGCAACAAGGATTTTGTAGCGCAATAAGTGAATTTTAATGACACACGTTCTATAAAATCTACATGATAAACACAAGAAACTATAAAAAGTTATGTGTTTTTACAACAGGAAGAAAACACATTGACACAGGAAGAAAACGCATTACATCTCTTTGAATACAAAGTTATGTAAACAAGCATAGTGCGCGCGGTGAAACATTTAAAATTATAGTCTTAGAGTATATATTACGGTAGTACTTTATAGATTATAGTTCTTCCACTCGTATGTATAAAATCCTCATACATTCATACAGGAAATAAATCATGCGAAACAGTTAAATATTTACAAATACTTTACAGTAAATAGGTTTTTTAAAGATTCCTTCAGTAACTTCAAAGTCAACTTTCGATTCCACAGCCATATTTTAGTCATTCAAAACGCGCGCTTACGCCAATGAATTACGCAAATTCGTATGTATGTATGTACTCGTACTACTACGAAAAATGGAACTCAGTCATACACATAATTAAATTCAAACGTATCGACGTCTATACATGGACGATATTTGAATAAAATTTCGTGATAATTTTAGAAAGATCCGTTGTTTGTTCCCGTTTATCTCGGAAACTGGTTAAAAGTAATACGTTTTTCAAAGATGTGATGTAGTAAGGCTTGTGACAACATATTTAATAGTTTAATTTAAATTAGTTCACAATTAATAAATATATCAATATAAAGAATCCCGTCTTAACATTTTATGCGGTATGCAGGTTCCTAGTGCAGTAGCGTGATCAGGAGTTATTTTTTAGTTTTCAACGCACCTAACGCACAACGTAAATCAGATGTCGATTCTGGATTACTTACTATCAGTGGAGCTATCTGACAAGCGAACGTCCGACATAGGTATAATTAGATGATCCAAATTAATAAATTGGTTCGCGGAATGTCAAAAGGTAAACAAAACTAAGGCTTAAGTATTCCAAGATTAGAATTCCTATTTATGAAACTCAATTAAACCGTCTTAATATAAATCAAAGAGACCGTAACCGATGTTTTGTTTTGTTATGAAATAATATTATTATGATTGATGTCTACGAGTATTTCGAGCCGACGTAAATGTTAAGTTTCAGAATAACGCTGTTTTGTGAATTTCACCAATCTTTTACGTGAGGGAAATCACCAAAAATTAGTAGAGTTCGAATCATGGTCGGTCACAGTTGTCATGGGCGGCTACAAAAGGGTGATGCTGCATGCTCGTTTGCTACCTTAAGTACATAAAAAAATTAATACGTGAGGAAAGTCACCAAAATTTATTTTGTTATGTGATTTTTGTTTGTAAATAATGTTGAATACGACACAGTTAATTACAATACAATATAACAAAATTGCAACTGGGGTAACTACATAGATACCTACCGGACAAATCCAGACATGAAAATATTAAATTTTTTAATTGCCATTAATTTAACATTCCAGAATTTCCAGACAAAATATAATAGCTTGCTTAAGTACCTACGTGATTTCAGCTCAGTTGCCTGGTAGATACATAATGTAATAATTAGTTTTGTACTTACCTACCTATAATAAATTACCCATCAAGTTATAACGAAAAATTTTGTAGATAATCTTTAATCTTACGTACTTACCTACTTAATAAGAAATCAACGTAGTTAAATTATCCAATTAACGATTACTTTGGTTGTCTGTCCCAATTATTTTAGAAAAACAATTTACTAATTGAAGTATCGAGTATATACTACTTAAATACTTATGTACAACAGTTAATGTAACTTTTTCATAAGAAAGATAATCGCCTTTGAGAGTTATCGAAATCTGAAAGATATTTCAGGTTGGTTAAGCTTGAAGTTTATTACAAAAGTTTCGTATTCACAAAGGAAGAAACATGAAATTAATTTATTTGGAGCTACCTATGTATATCTACTTATACAGTTAGAATATTTTGTTTATATTAGGAGGTACTTTATTAGGATTACTATGTATCTCTTCTTAAGCGTTCAGGGGCGCAAAATGTAGGTACAACTTCATTGTGAATGCTGAAGACACACGGCTAGTCGTTTGGACCTATGTACTTACATGTAATGAATATGACACTATGTACCTTGAGATTCAACGCGACGTTGATGAGTTTTGTTATCCATTAGAATAATTTGCAATATTCATGAATATTACAAATTATAATTATTTGGATAATCACATTTAAACGTATTTAGCTATTATATGCGTATGTTTAATGATATAAATAGTTTATTATGGACAATTAAGTACTTTTTCATAACTACTTTAACAAAAAGAGATACCTACTTAGGTACATAGATACACACAATCATAATATTATAATTTATTAAGTAAAGAAGCGCTAAAGAATATGCGCATGGCTTTATTTTCTGTCATAATCATAAGTAACATTTTATTTTATGGCATCATACTAACCATTGTACCATTACGTATACATTACGTATACCTACAGTGGGTACCTAAGTAACTAATATAATTTACTTTAAGTATCCGCTGGTGTTCTAGAGCTGTTTTATACTTCCAGATAGGGCCAGTAGCAGATAGACGATGGCGATCGGCTGGGAAGCAAACTGCAGAGGACAACAACATCGCAATACACGTCACTCCACCCGATGGAGAAGAAGACGACGAGTTTGTGCCGCAGCTGCGCCCGCGTCGCAAGATGAGCAGCCCGCTCACGGCGCTACCTGGCCCGGAGAATTTTGGTCATGTACCCGGTAAGGCACAACGAATGATCCATTACTTCCCTTTCTCTACTTGTATTGTCTCATGTACTCTAGTAGAGGGGGAGTAGTTGTCTATTGCCAGTTAGTTGTAATAGACAATTTAGCAATGTGAAGGGCAATATGGATAACTAAATTGAATAAATTGAATGGTTTGCAAATTTGTAATACGGACATAACTTTGAACGTTAGTGGTAGCTACGTACCTACGAGCGTGATTTGAACCCAAACCCCTGTGAAAAAAACTGCTTAGGTGAGGTTTATATTTATAGAAAGCCAACGGTCATCTCCAACACGAACGCTTTCACCTCTGGACCGGACCAAGCGGCGGTTCAGCACGATGGTGTCGAGCGCTGCAGCCGCTGCAGTCTCCCGCCGTCTCTCTGCCACCATCGGCTGGTGCCTCGCCTCCCCGACCCAGGTCAAGCCTCAGATCGTCCGCCAAGGACGCGCTCTCTGTCTGCAGTACATAAAACTTCAGATACGAAGATCTGCTAGTTGTACAAATAAAGTAAGTTTAAGATTCAACTATTTTTATAACAGTTGCGATTGTTTAGAATCTAAACAATCGCATCTAAACTTTAGATATTGCTTGTAATTAAGTAGAATGAACTCATCGAGAAAGATTTTCGATTAGACATTTTAGTGGCTCCTTTACACGAATACAACCTATTAGTTCATTGTCATATTCGTCACCCTAATTTTCTTCCAAAATGCTGTCTACTATACATATAGATAGACCCGTTTAATAAGGCTCATTGATAGAATAAATTAAAGTTATTACATACTAAGCAATTTAGCATCACTAAGTCGATATACGATAAGTCGATAGCTCGATTACGTATTCGTCAGGTCGCATTTAGCAACTAACCAATGGCAATTTTCATGGATTTTGTAGCAGTTAGTTATGAAGAGACTGCAACAAATGCTAGAAACGGAATGTCCAGAGGAGGCGATGGCGAACGCCGAGACGGGCGTGTTCGCAGCTCTACGGGCTCTCTGCGCGGCGCTCGAGAGGAAGAGACCCGACGCCTTCCGGCACGTCGCCCGCCAGGCCACGCGGGCGCCCTCCGCCATGCTGCGCTCCGACACGGCCCTTTCCGAACTAGCCCTTGCCCTTGCACGCCGTATTACCAGAGAGAACATTACGTGGTCTAAGGTTAGATTGTTGTAGAATGCTGGAGAAATTATTCCCAGTAGTTATGTTAAATCTTAATTTACCAGAGAAAACATGTAGGGTTCCTATAGGGTTTGAACTAGCAAATTGACCAGATTTATATTATAGTAACACACTTCTTCAAAACCATACCAAAGGAGTCATAGAAGCGTTGCCGGTGAAAAACTAAATAAAGCTGACATTTCTTGATTCTTCAGCATTCAACCTAAAGATGTACCTACCTATGTACATGAAAGCTTAAGAAGAGATACATACCTAGTAATCCTAATAAAGTACCTCCTAATATAAACAAAATATTCTTTGTGTAAGTAGATATAATTATGTATGTACATACGTAACTCCAAATAAATTCGTTTCATATTTTTTCCTTTGTGTATTACGAAACTTTTGTGATAACAAGCTTAACAAACCTGAAATATTTTTCAAATTTCAATAACTTTCAAAGGCGATTATCTTTCTTTATGAGAAAGTTACATTTGTTCCCAACTATACAGTTGACTATATTTAAGTAGATAGGCTCGATACTTCAATAAGTAAACGCCGTGGACAATTGTAAATGCATTATTCTGTTTTATTTCAGATCGCAGCTATTTATTGCGTCTGTGGAGCGTTGGCGAGAGAGGCGGCCGAGGCGTCATCGACCGAGCCAGCTCTGGAGCTGGTGGCGGCCCCCGCTGCGGCCATCGCAGATCTTCTACACGAGGAACCCGGCTCTTGGATAGCGTCTCACGGGGGATGGGTATATAATCTTAAACCCTATCTTGCCTTTGTAATAGGTGCTAGCGCCTTGAGTTCGCCCGAGGTAGTACCAACGCCCGCCATGATACCATTTCCACCAGTACCATTTCTTCTATGTAATAATTGTTTTAACAGCAATCGTGTTCCGATTGAAGGGGTGAATATACTTTTTTATCTTAATCCTTAAGAGTAGCAAAACATCTGTGACCGAATTAGAAAGAGTCAATTATTAATTTTGTAATTGACTTACTCGTAACTAGACTATTCCTAACAACAACTAACAGGACTAACTATAACTAAGAGTGCATGCCCTAGTCCTTACGGACCTGACTGACCAACTAACGTAACAAACAACGTAACTTAACTAACACCCTCTGCTAACTGTCCTAAACATCCTAGTCCCGACTTGAGTCTTTTTCTGGTTCGGTCACAGTGGACATGGGCGCCAGTAGAAGGGTGGTGCTACACGCTCGTTTTCTATCTTAATTTACATTGAATACATGTAAAAAAATATCATATATCATGGAAGCCAACCAAGCAATTTTAAGGCGATTCAGCGAATCCGTCTTGTTTGTTTAGTCTATGTTATTCGAAGTACTTCAATCAATATTAGCGCCAGAGAAAATTGAATCCTTTACGAAAGGTCCTTTACTTACCTTTCAATAGGTACCAGTTTGTTAGAAACGATATATTCGTTCTCTCCAATGCTACCTACCTATATTTCCATCTGAAACCACTTGTATTAAATTTATTGTCATACGACTATATCAATGCTTTATGTACATTCAAAATAATTATAGCCTGAGAATTACCGTTTATTATGTATAAATGTTCGGCTCATTAATATACTCGGCAGAACATTCAGTCTTCTTTCTCGCCGAATATTCATGCACGAGAACAACCACGAATACCTACATCTGTTTACATATTCGGGACTATTCATATCACTCTACTCTATCTCTCCTCTACCTCGAACAAGGATAATGCGACAAAAACGAGCGAATACTCGTAGCGAAAACCGAAGATTACCGAATAGGCTGTTTACATACTCGCATTTGCGCATTTTTTACCGTTCTCGCCGAGTATCTAAACGGGGTGTAATTATAATTAAGCTTGCATACACCTCAAGTTGTTTTCAAAAGTTAAAACAACAAAGACGAGAGATTTCAGGCTTTTGCGGTTACATTTTTTTTAACTAAACATCTTTAAAACTTACATGTGCAGGGTGCATGACAAGGTAGTAGGTACATGCAACTTACATCGAAATTAAAAACTGTGCCGTGGCTTAATTCTGGTTTCTAAGAGTATGATTAAGATCAAAGTAAATAAAAAATAAAACCTCAATCAGTCACGCTGTCTTTTCAAACTATATCCACACAGACACAGAGTTATTTTTGCAATTTTTTATTAGTACCTACCTATTGATTAATACTTTGTCGCGGGGTGTCAAATATAAAGTCGAAGTTGAACTCAGATGAACTTTAAATTTAATGTTCCTACAAACCGCCTAAGTAAGATAAAATTAGACGGCTTTGTTATTGTATAGGTCACTAATTCCACTTTGGATATTCCGAGGTATGGGACGCTGTTACATTTCAAAACCTCAGATTTGCCTCCAAATTTAATTAAACAGTAAGAATTGAGGGCTTTTCAGCTACCTTTTTTAAGACTCGACCGTCAGGAAATTCTTCACCACAGTAATAATTTTTGAAACGAAAATCCCTTTTGTATTCATAACATTTATTACACCAGGTATTTGGAACTGAAATTATATATTCATCCCCTGCGATGCTAAGGGTACGGCGTTTATTTCCCCAAATGCGAATTTATTTTTGGATACAAAAGAATAGAAAATATAATACGTATGCCTACTACAATATGCCTTAAACCATTCTCTGCACATCCTGAAGGTTGAGAATATTACAGAATGTTATTTAGGTCCGCAAATTGTACCACTATTTTGAGGTTCATAAAAGATTACATCAATAAGTAAACATCTCAGGTACGGTGATTGGTACGAGGTATTAGGGTTCCGTGCCAAAATGGTAAAAAAACGGAACCCTATTAATATGCCTCCGATGTCTGTCTGTCTGTCTATCTGTCCGTCTGTCAGTCACAGGGCTCTATCTCTTGAACGGACTCACTAACATGTGCGCCGATTAAAATGTTTTTGTATTTGGACCTCCTTTAATTTTTTTTATATTTGTGGTCGATTATTACACAGTTCCAAAAATTTCAATGTCTTCCTAATGGGTTCAAGAGATAAAGTTGTGACAGACGGACGGACAGACAATGGAGTACCTATTAGTAATAGGGTCCTGTGGTAACCTTTGGGTACGGAACCTAAAAACTACTACCTACGAAAAGTTTTGATTCTTTCATTGAAAACTGTGAGTCTACAACAAAATAGCATAAGTCCTGAGAATAACTCAAACTCTCAATTCCACAAGAAAAAGTTTAAAGTGGGTATCAAACAAGACTCTCAAAAACTTTAGCTGCTACAACTTATTTAAATGATGCTGGATTCATGATGTGATGAAACTCCTAACCCAAAATAAACTTAACTTTGAAGAAAAATATTTGTTCCGTTTTGTTAAATATTACGTTTACTGTTTGTTACGGAGTTAAGGCTTTTACGAAACCGTTCTTATGAATTTTTAACCTTTGGGTACGGAACCTAAAAACTAATACCTACGAAAAGTTTTGATTCTTTCATTGAAAACTGTGAGTCTACAACAAAATAGCATAAGTCCTGAGAATAACTCAAACTCTCAATTCCACAAGAAAAAGTTTAAAGTGGGTATCAAACAAGACTCTCAAAAACTTTAGCTGCTACAACTTATTTAAATGATGTTGGATTCATGATGTGATGAAACTCCTAACCCAAAATATACTTAACTTTGAAGAAAAATATTTGTTCCGTTTTGTTAAAATATTAGGTACGTTTACTGTTTGTTACGGAGTTAAGGCTTTTACGAAACCGTTCTTAAGAATAAATAAAAAGGCCAAGCAGATACGTGTCCGTAGTCGTCACAATAGGTGGACTTCGAAGGGGGCTGTTTGATTATGAACATAATTGATTACGTTTCCGGTTAACGATTGCTATCTAGCTATTAAAACCGGGATCGACGGCTTTACGTGCCCTTCGACACGGTAGTGCTCAAGAGTTGTTTGCCAGTAGCAGTCACCCATCCAATTATACACACACAATCCAATAAGCCGCTGGGTATGGTCGCTTTGATATCCTGAGTATGAAAATGCAACTGATTTTAAATTTATTTATAATCTCGAGAAATATATTATCTACATTCTACACGATTGTACAGACAGTTGGTATCAAACTATAGTAGTTAGTTTATATTAACATCCAGATGGCTGATCACTAACATTTCGTTGTAATTCGATAACGGATTAATAACGTCGAGTTTAACCACAAATGGAAATGTCGAGGATTTACCTACTGCGAATTCAATATTCAAGCCCTTACCCTCACCTACGGCGCGTTCACATAGAACGTCCGTTTTACAGGTCCGTTTAAACGGATATGTTATTAGCGTATGTAGTTGTATGAGCAATTTCACACAGAATCCAGTATACCGGATCCAGTAAAAAATCCCACACACAACGGAAATACTGACCCGTTAAAACGGAACCAGTAAAACGGACGTTCTATGTGAAGGTTACACCTAGTGTTTGGACTGACGATACTTAACCCGATAATCAGGTGTGTCTTCTCAAAACTCGTGTAGCAATAGCAATGTGAGGGATCGAAAATAATGGATTTTAATTTTTAAATGCGACAAGAAAAAAAAAGCTTGCAATAATAATCCTGTGCTCTTAGTGAAAAGAAAAAGTGCTCTCGCTGCTGATCTTAGTGAAAATTTGATTAATACGTAAATATTAGAAAACTAAATTGCATGTTGGTAAAACAGTTCTAACTTATAAGTTTAGTATTTAAAAATAAAGAAATTAAGATAGCGACAAATATTTCATTAATTTATAGCTTAGTTTCATTAGTTATCCTTTAAACAAGGCAGTGAAATATTTATTTCGTAGTAATGATATTTATTTAATAGTGCAATTTTTATTCTTTCTTGTGGCAATAATAATGTCCGTTGTACTAGTTACACGGTTAGACCACCGTGCACCGGGAAAAAAATTGACTATTTCATATTAATATATTGTGATTTTAACATTAATATTTTAAATCTTACATTAATATTTACAGGACGGTCTGATTGAGCGGTTGCGAGTCAGCGAACGGGACCAGCATTCGGAAAAAACCCTTCGCGTAATCGTCTCCTTCTTTGTAACAGCATTTTTAATGTTATTACTTCTACGCTGGGTAATTCAGGCTCACCCAGCCTACAACTACTAAAATTAAATGTGTTCCGGATAAAGTTTCTTCTCTCTAAGCAATTTATATTTTTCTTGACAAAGGTATTGATATCACAAAGCCTTTGCGCACTCCGTGCCCTTTTACTTACACTTAATAGACACGTTCTTTCCCGGATACGGAAACTTTGAAAACATCGTGTCACATCTAAATTCCTACTTGGCAAACAATAGCAAAATCTATATTTATCCTTTTATAAATAAATATTTTGTTTATCGCTTGCTGAATGGCTACTAAAATGTATACCTAGGTACTTAGTTATTAATTAAGATCGTATAAATGTATAATGCGCAATACCTTACACAAATGTCTTTACCTACATGTAAACCGTTAATCCATTATTATTTAAATGTTATAAATAGTTCCTAACTTACCTAAATGTGATATTTACCTACCTAATTTGTACAAATAACAGAACTCTAAACCTAAGAATAAAAAATGAATGTTCATAATAAATAAAATTACATCACCCATTTGATTATGTTATGCTTAAGAAAATTTAATTATGTTTAATGTAATGTTTGGTAAATAATTTTGTCCGTATTTATTTTGTCCAATTCTTATCATAAAGGACATGAATAACACATTCTAAAGATCAGAACAAAACACCTGCTTCGCGCCCTCGAGAACAAACATTAGGCAGTTGTCCCACCGCCGGCGCCGGTGACGTGGCCGGTGAGTAACCGAGTAATTATCGGCTATTTCTCGCTCAAGGAACGTACAATAAGATATACGAGCAGTTTCCGTGTAAACAAAAAAAACATTAGTAATTGATCACCAACTGTTCACACTGCCGGCGTGGACTCGCCAACTCGCTTTCAGATACTAGAACTACTCGCTACTCACTAGTTGCCGGCGGTGGGACAACTGCCTAAATCTGTTACATCAATTTCTAACCCGGTCAGGAACCGAATTACCGAACGAATCGATTGTGGGAGCCCTAGCTTCGCAGACAGGATCACTACCAACTGGGCTAAGGGGTCGCAAGAAATGAAGACCAATCATAAACTCCTTATGACCCCAAAACGAAATTGTATGTACTTAAATTCTATCTAGCTGGGAGCTCACCCTTCCCTAGCTCGGCAGACAGTGTCCCCACTGACTGGGCTATAGAGATATTAAATACCCATGGTATATACTTGGCTACTTCACCAATCCACACTGGAGCAGCGTGGTGGAAAATGTTCTAGTCCTCTTCAGTTAAGGGGAGAGACCCGTGCCTATAGTGCCTATAGTGCCGTGTAGTGGGCTATAAATGCGTTGAATCCATGTACGAGTATTGCAAGTACCTACACTTATCACAACACAATCAAGGAAGTATGTGGGCGGCATGTAGGCGTATTCTAGTAAATGGTTCGGGGTGGTGAAATTAATTTTCGACTGAATTGGTATTTTGTAACATACTTAGTAAGTACACACTGAAGAAGTAATATTGTAATTAGATCTTGGGTCGAACTTGGGCTGCTTATAATATCGGTGTGTACGTCATTACCTATTCATGCTATCCTTACTTCCACAAGCATTTCATAATTATATTTCAAATTCTATATATCTCTAAATTAATATATAATATTTCTCTATTGTGCGGCAACTTTATATAACTTACTAACAAACTTTCGGGTGGAGCCTGTGGGTCTAAGATCGACCAATTTAGAGAAACCTTAGCCAAGAGACATTCTTTTTCTCAGTCTCTTACACCAAGAGACAGAAAGGAATTAAGTAATTATTTTAAGACACTAGTCTGTGGAATTGCGATAAGCTTAACAAAATATACCGCCGTCGCGCGTCGCTGGAGTACTGTAATCGTACTAATCGTAGACAGAGAAGGATAGAGACATTCTGGTGAGCGTAGCCAACATGAGATAGCACGAGAAAGTACAATAATTGTACGTGGCACAAGAAACGTTCGCCGTCAGCTATATTATGTAAGAAACTGTGCTTTCCTAGAAAAACCGCCACGCAGAGTGACATAAAAAATATTATTGTATATTGTGTCTCGTTTTTTTTTCGTGTCATCGGCGTGAGTTGTTTCTTATAATGTGTGAGAGAGATATATGTCATCCATAGGTCTATAGGTACCCTTCTCCGTCTACGACTGTAATGTTTAGATTGGTGCTATAAGTAACTTACATAAAGGTAGTAGGTATTATATAAATATTACATCCCCACTAAGTAAACCTAGCGCCAAATGTTAAATTTTATTAATTTTCTAACTGTTGTATTGTTTATTGTCATTATTTAAATGTACATATAGAAATAAGTGATAAATAGATGGAAGTATTAAAAATGTTATCAATTGTCTTCTTTATACATTATTTCTAACCATAACTACCCATTTTTTATATATAAATAGCCGACACTCGATCAGACGAGCCACTTGGTTGGAAGTGGTCACCATCGCCCATGGATATCAGTAACACGGCAATACCGATGCGTTGTCGGTCAAGAAAGAAGGAAGAGTAAACAGAAAATCTGTACCTCAGAAGAATTACTATTCTTTTTCTTCTTATTCTTTATTAACCTAACCAAGGTTCTCAATTCGACGATGCATTCCATGTGATGTTATTTTTATTTGACTGTTTTCTTATGACGTTATCATGTAAAATTTTATTATCGTCCGTATACCGACTTTACAGACAACCATTTTTTTTACTTCTTATGTTTAAGGTAGTGCTTGACAACAATCCCACCTGATGGTAAGTGGTGATGAAGTCTTTGAAATGTTGAGCGCAATAACTTAGATAAAGCCTATTCACTCTCATCTGAAAGAATCCCACATCATACGTACTTAGGCGGAAACACTGACGTAGGCAAACCGCGTCGTTCGGACCGGCGCGGCGCACAGTGGGACGAAAATCAGCTTTCATAGACATAGGAATGTTAATTCATAAATATCGCTGTTTTTGTTGGATATGGCTTTTGTTTACAGTAACTAAGCCTACATATGTAAAAAAAAGTAATTGGGCATTTATGCGAATGATTTATATTGTTTTCGAGAAAAAATTGTATGGAGCTTTCTTGAAAAATCCGATTTTCTACGGACCTGCAAGTCAAACCGTAATATCCTTCTAGGGAGTGTTACTACTAATTATTTGTAATTTTTTGACATATCACATACAACGGTTACTTCTGCAGAATTTTTTTTAAAAATCGATATGTGTGATCCTTTTTTTATTTAATTTTATTGCATTGAGTTTTTTAAACACTAAGTACTAATTACATTTTATTACCTTTCTGGTGTGAATAAGTGATATTAACTAAGTAAACAATTATATTTTCTAATAGAACATACCAAAAAAAATTGTTATTGTTATTTTATTCTGAAAAGTGATTAGGTAATTAGGTAGGTTATTCTGAAAAGTGATTGGCTAATTAGGAATGAATTCTAGTAATAATAAAGAAGTAAAGATATGAGCACTAATTAACTATTATTAAAGAGAGTAATTAAGAAATCGTCAATTTGCTAATCATTTAAAATCAGTCCTATAACAACTATAAATGAACAATATTTTTAACACATAATTCAGTTTATTTCAAACTTTTGTGCTGTTAACATTAAATCGTAATCCCGAACTGTGAAATATTTAAAATGGAAAGTCTGCGTACCAATTTAGACTTGTTTGTTGTGCTGAGAAGGGAAGGTACTTCATTCGATTATGAAGTATTGTTTAGTGCAGTTGTAAATCGACTTGGTGATAGCATTTCGGACGAAGATCGGGTGACACTTAAGGAATTTTGTCGAAGATTCACACGTGCTGCATCACAAAGATGGCAGAAATCTCACCGCATTCTGGATACATTCAGAAAGCAGTACGAAAATTGGCTTCAGTCTAATGTCGATTGGCCAAGTTGCGTGCCAATCAGTATGGTCATGCCACAATCCAGTGAAGAAGAACAGCCAGGACCTAGTGCACTTTCAATCTGTCCAGGACCATCGACATCATCTATTGGGACAATGACAAAAACATCAAGGAAAGCATTTGAAGATCTTGGAAGCAAACAAAAGAAGAGAAGGTCTGATGATCACAAAAATGAAAATCCAAATGAATTGGCATATTCCGCTGCAGTTCTTTTAAAGGAAGAAGGTCGTGAAGATATCGCATCTGTTATCGAATATATGTTGAAGAATCCAGAAGCAGCAACAAAATTTAACGAAATGATTAACAAACCAGTTAAAAAAGTTATCTTTACTCCAGAAAAAGCACTAGGATTGCTTCTTTCGCTGAAATTGTCAAAGTGGCAATATATGACGCTGAGAGAGACTACCATCCGAGAGGGTGCAACTGACATTTATCCGTCATATTATAAAGTACAGCAAGTAAAAAAACAGTGTTACCCTAGTAAGCAATCAGTGACTGTAACGGATTCATCAGCAAGAATTACGCTTCAAGCATTGCTTGACATCACAGTGAAGAGGATCCTGGAAAGTCTTCCTGAAAGTGTGCAAAATAAGGACTTAAAGTTAATATCCAAGTGGGGCTTTGATGGTGCTTCGAACCAAAGTCGTTATAAACAGAAAATGGATGGACAACAAGAAGATTCAAGCATATTTATGACGTCCTTGGTGCCATTAAGCCTGACTGATGGAGACGAAATTTTGTGGTTGAATCCCAAGCCATGCTCAGCGTTATATTGTCGTCCAGTGCAGTTCACATTTATTAAGGAAAGTGAAGAAGTGGTCATCAGTCACAAAAAGCAAATGGACGACGAAATTAAGTTGCTTATCCCCACTGATTGCAACAGAAACAAGGTGAGCCATCAACTTAAGATGACAATGATTGATGCTAAAATTTGTACGTATCTTTCGGAAGCCAGATCGAATGCATCGTGTTATCTCTGCTTAGCTAAGCCTACAGAGATGAACCGCTTGGATATTGCAACGTCAAAAACAGTGAACAGTGATGTATACGAATTTGGACTATCATCGTTACACGCTCGTATAAATACGATGGAATGCCTTTTACATATTGCATACAGACTGGACTTCAAAAAGTGGGCTGCACGAGGACAAGAGCACAAGGATTTGCTAGAGAATCGAAAAAGAATAATTCAAAATAAATTCAAAGATGAACTCAATCTATTGATTGATATTGTGAAACAAGGCTCAGGGACAACAAATGACGGGAATACAGCAAGAAGGTTCTTCGAGTTCCCCGATATAACTGCAGCCATCACTGGGTTGGATGAAGAGCTAGTCAGAAGATTTGCTGTTATTCTTCAAGCAATAACATCTGGAGAGGTAATTGAGCTAATGAAATTTAAAGAATATGCACGTAAAACTGCAGAAAGATACGTGGAGTTATATGATTGGTACCATATGTCATCGACCGTTCATAAGCTGCTGATACATGGTGCAGACATAATCGCCAATAATAACATTGTTCCGATAGGTAAGCTTTCAGAAGAAGCCTCAGAGGCCCGCAACAAAGACTTTAGGAGATTTCGGGAACATAATTCGCGAAAAATGTCCAGGCAAGCTTCAAATGCCGATATATTAAATATGCTGATTCTTTCGTCTGATCCATTAATCTCTTCTCAAAGACCGAAATTGGAAACTAAGAAAGGTAAGGATTTCTTCGCTGAAACTTTAGAATTGATCAAGTTTCCAGAATCTCCATTTGAAGTTGTAGATATGTCCAATTTGGAACCTGATTCTGAATTGGGATCAGATGAAAGCGATTTTGATTAATTAGTAGATAAGTGCTTGTTGTATTTTTATTTTATTTTTTATACATTTTTTTATCATTTAAGGAAATTTTTTATTGCCCTGTACAAATTTTTCTGATCACAAAACATGGGGTCTGTTGACTTGCATCAGCTCCCCTCCCACAAACTTTAGTTAGTAATGTTATTTTTTTCTTTTGTAACTCTAGTCTTTAAGAGGCCTTGTTTGTAGAGATAAATAGACATTTTTATTTATTTATTTCTTGTATTGTTTTGTATAGTATTATCATACATAAGTAGTGTGTAGTAGGAGAGTTTAATTTTTTATTAATAGTTCTTTATTTTTATTTGAATATTATATAGGAAAATGTTATATAGTATACATTTTTTCATTTTTTTAATCAAGTGTTTTTGATATTTTTTGTCATAGTATTTGATATTTAAGCTCATTTAAATAATTTAATAAGCTAGCAACAATAAATATATGATATTTATAAATGAACAAAAGTATAATTATTTACTGCCCTCACTTCTCATAACTTATTAACTCTACAACGTGTCTGGGTTGCATGCTCTTACAAAATGATAATACACAATTTTTATCACTCATTTAGAGAATATTTAGAGTGGATGCCGAAAAATTAAGCTTTAAACTAAATAAAAAATGTACATTATACTTAACGATTTTTAAAAAAAATTCTGCAGCTGTAACCGTTGTATGTGATATGTCAAAAAATTACAAATAATTAGTAGTAACACTCCCTAGAAGGATATTACGGTTTGACTTGCAGGTCCGTAGAAAATCGGATTTTTCAAGAAAGCTCTATACAATTTTTTCTCGAAAACAATATAAATCATTCGCATAAATGCCCAATTACTTTTTTTTACATATGTAGGCTTAGTTACTGTAAACAAAAGCCATATCCAACAAAAACAGCGATATTTATGAATTAACATTCCTATGTCTATGAAAGCTGATTTTCGTCCCACTGTGCGGCGGGATGTTTACAACGTTAGGATGGATATCGGCCTTGCATCGAGTTTTCCCACGATAGAGAAATGGGAATGGGGGAATTATTTGGAACACTCCTGCGCAAACTCCCCAAAAAGTAGGGGAAAGGGGCCCAAAACCGGCACCTTAAGTTTATTCACAACTTACACGATAAAATAAAATAAACAGTGATAAGAGGCGACGAGCGTGCCAACATGCGAGAATATTTTAAAAGTTCTATTTCTATTTTGTTTCTTATGTAGAAAAATAATTACGCATTTGAAATGTTTGGAGCGCTGTGATCGCTTAGTGCAGGGTTTCCCAACCTTTTTTTCGCCAAGCCTCCCCGAACCAACACACAAGATAATTTAAGCTTTAGCCATTTTACTGAGCAGATATTATGATTAAGATTGCCTCGAATAGACCCATTGACTTACGAATGTTACTTATTATTACATCTCAATCAATACTACTTATTATTATTAATGTCAATGAATAGACCTGATATTTTTGCAATCTAATACCTAGTCCCGATTACGTATTTTATAATACCATATCGTATGCATTCTAAAGTTTATCCGAGTCTTGTTTATCATCATATTAGTCTGTGCTCCTATCTTTGTCTGTGCTTTATTTATTTCTTATCTTTAGTCAATTTGAACACCATAGAGCATAGAGTAAAACTGAAAAGAAGTGAGTAGTGAGTAGGTAAGGTAGAGCTTTATCATTGCCGTATTTACTAAAGAAATAGGTCTAAAGACATGAATACAAGACAAAAAGTTAAATTACCTATCCTAATACGTACAAGAGTGATTTCAAAGAATTAACATATTCGATTAATTACTGTTTCATTACAAAACAAATTACAATGTTTCAATCATAAACGCCAATGCGAGAGTGATGTCAATTTGAATCATATTATTTGTTTTGTTTCCTCTCACCTACATCCCTTCTGGATTTTGATTGTTTTCGCTTTAAGGTTCTTCGGGCTAATTTCATTTTTAGTGTTATTCATTTACACAAAACAAATATTTTCTAATAACCAATATACACAATGAATAATTATGACACTTGGCGAGATGTAGCGCGTCAAATCAAACCATTCTTTCGAATTTGAGTGACATTTGGTTTCGTAATTTACAAAAACTTGCCTACATAAACTTTTTATTTCAGATGTGATGTGAAAATAACAATGAATTGTTATTACGACTGCAAATGAAAAAAATTAAACCTTGTCAAAATAACTAGATCGTTAGTTAGTTAATATTGACGATATGATGAAGAGTACGTTGCCAAAGGAGAAACCAGGCAAGATGCGGATCCGAGCATTTCCCGTAAGTATCAATCAGATTCAATCAAAGATATTATAAACGTTTAGTCAATGTAAACGTTAACGTTGTATTCAATGTTTAGTTTGCTACAATACAAGTAATATTTCATTGTACAATTTGTACATGTAATTTTGTAATAAACAGTAAAGTATTTTTGTTGGGAAAACCTTATAGCAATGTTCATTTTTAGCAAATGACCTACTGTAGCCCATTGTAATCTATATTGTCAATGCTATGATGATTTTACTTAATCAATTGCTTTTTGGCCCCTTCCTTTTTGGTACCTTTTATCATTATAATCATCCACTTACTTGTCTTGTATGATGCCTATTTAACTTGTAGCTTTCATTTGACACAGCTTTGAGGAAAAAACTATTAACTGTACTTGTTTTCTTGCAATGATCTTAAAAAAAGAGTGAAAAGGTAAAGTTAAAATACAATAACACTTTATTGTACAATTTTACAATTTTACCATTGAAAATAATATAGTTAAGCACAGTTAGGTGTAGACAACAAGCGGTCTTACAGAGTGATCTCTTCCAGACAACCCAGTCTTGTAGAAATTAAACAAAAGTATAAAGAGAGCATGTAATAGTAAGCAAATAACTAGCCTTTGCACTTGACTTTGCCCCCTGGAATTTAGTCTGTCACATAATCTTCAACCTTATTGCGATAACATCTAAACTATTCATCAAATTTACTTCGAAGACCAAGTTTATCTACATTTAATACATAAATATCTGGATGACCGAGCTTTGCCGGTATTTTTTTTTTTATAAATTGTGTTTTTTGACTTCATGTTACTTAACAACGCCACCTGCTGTTGTGTCGTTAAAGCAATTAGTTGCTCACAAAAAAGTATTATTATTCGCCAATAGATGTCAGGAAGAGTCATATTTTTCAGTTTAAATTGGGACTACAAAAACACGAATAAAATGACATTTTCTAAAAATGACATTTTATTCTAGATAGCTAGATCGATTTATCACAACCGAAACCCCCTATATACTAAATTTCATGAAAATCGTTGAAGCCGATTCCAATTTCCAATTATGATTCTATCCTTATAGATATTAATAGAAATATTAAAGCAAATTATTTAAAAAACGATTGTTCAAATGTTATCATCGATTTTCATTTATAACTTTGTTATTTGATTCTACAACTAAAAGCTGCAGGATCAAAGTTGTAGAGAATTAATTTGCAACGAAAAATTATCGTACAAACTTTATGTGAGGCCAATAGTTTCCTAAATTAACAATAAAAACCATCTTGTTTCCACCCTTGTTTCCACAATGGCGGCCATGGGACAAAGCTTGCGGCCCCACAAACTTGGATTTAAGTTTACACTAACCCCCTTTTGATATCTAAAAAATAAAATTGCGTCCTCTGACAAATGCAACCCCAAATGTAAATTTTCAATGGACTATATTATGTTCTGAAATACCTAAGGCATTGCACATAATTATACCTGTTTGGGGTATTGAGTAAAACACCCTTTCACTTACTAATGTTACTCACTTTTACTCCTGTTCAAGTTTTTTTTTGTTTAAGTTTACAGATACTATCACAAGTAATGAAAATAATGTTTTCACTAAAATATTTTTTGTTTAAATGGTTTCTTATATCATATTTTTTATTATGGTAATCTCTTAATATTTGACATTAATTTGAAATAGGAAAGGGATTAATAGAAGCCACTGAGAACAAAATTTAATGTATCTATTCAATATGTCATAATCATCATTTTATTTGACAAGAGCGAAAATCTTTAAAAGATAAATATTTCAAATAACTTTTGGATAATTTATTGTTTAATGTTTTTTTACAATTTAGTTTATAATCAACAATGCTTCTGTAACATTCAAAAACAATAAATTCAAGATGACTCGAAAATTTCAAGTGTGGAACTATTCTGAACCCTATTATCAAATGTATCCTGATACATGGGTTTGTCAAATTCTAATTTTGTTATTTAGAAAAATAGTTAATGAAACTATGTGCACGGTTTACTATACAAGTTATTCGCGAATTTTGAGTTTTCTGAATAAATTATTTGTTGCTATTTATTGAACAATATGTATTATTTTGGATTGTCCCAGGCCTGTTGAAGTGTATTGTCACCCTTTTTCTATATTCTATGCTATTATAAGTAAGCAAATGACAACAAACATCAAGTATAATTTAAAATTATTATCAATTCAACGCAGACAACTTTTAATATCTTGTAATAATTATGAATGTAGCCATGTTCAACTTTACTCCGATTGTTAAAATAACCATTTATATTTTACCGTAAACTAGAACTACATAGAATGTCAACATCCATTTATTTATGTTTATATATAAATATTGGGTATTTTCAACAATTACATGGTTACAATATATTATTCAATCAATTTTTCTTTGTACATTAATGCATAATTTATATTTTCGCTACTTAGATGACTATGGATGAGAAGTATGTGGAGAACATATGGAGTTTATTGAAGAATGCCATCCAAGAAATTCAAAAGAAAAATAACTCTGGGCTCTCCTTTGAAGAACTGTATCGGAACGCATATACTATGGTACTGCATAAACATGGAGAAAGGTTGTATACTGGCTTGAAAGAAGTTGTTACCCACCATCTTGAAACTAAGGTAACAAGAAAACCTTTTTCTTAATATATATAATTCGAGTGTGAGTGTGTATGTCACTGAACTCCTCCTAAACGGCTTGACCGATTTGGTTGAAATTTTTTGTATGTCTTTAGGTGGATCCGAGAATTATTTAGATTCACAATAGGACCCGGTAGGTGGCGTTGCTCGACAGCAACGCCGTTAAAAAATGTTTTGGTGATATATCGACATATATCACCAAAACATACAAACGACTGGACCGATTTGGATGAAATTTTTTGTGTGTGTTCAAGGGGATCTGGGAATGGTTTAGATTCACAATTGGACCCGATAGGTGGCGTTGCTGTCGATATATCACCAAAACATTTTTTAATTATAAAGCGGTACGAAGTACGCCGGGACAACCTGTAATATTATAAGTTGTCAATGTGACATTCATTCCATTAATATATTATATACAACAGTAATAGCCGGACAGTTTGAAGCATAGCATTTATGACTTGAGATAAATCCAGCATGCATTGGATATATTTCGAATTATATTTTGAATGAAGTCCACCATTAAAACTCTTGGGCATATTAGCGCACTATAGCCTTATATCCTTTTGATGTTGGAGGAGATCCGAGCAAAGTAGTGCATCTGTTATAAATTGTGATGATCATGATGATGAATATTATTTTGCATCAGTCTGTAGATATGTAAACATATTTTCAGGTTCGAGAGGATGTCCTTCATTCTCTACACAATGGATTTCTGCAGACTCTAAACAATGCCTGGACTGACCACCAAACTAGTATGGTCATGATTCGTGATATACTAATGTACATGGATAGGGTATATGTACAGCAGAATGATGTAGACAATGTCTACAACCTGGGACTCATCATATTTAGGGATCAGGTAATTTTTGTCTTATTGGCTTCATCCCATAAATGGCCCACTACTAAGCGTGGGCCCCGCTGATAACTGATGAGGCCTAGAGCATACTCCATCGTGCTGCACCAGTCAGATTGGTGGAGGGGTTAGTGGCCAACCCAAGTGTTGGAAGTTTTTATACCGCCCGAAAGGCCTCCTACATGGCTTAACGACTGCTACCAAATGGTTACAACCGGGAGTGACGGCTTTAAGTGCCCTCCGAAGCACTCAAGCGTCCCAGAAATTTTGGCCACTAAAGTTCAAATCATCCAATTACCGACAGCGCCCGCTGTTGCTTAACATTTGTCGTACACTTAAACGTGTGCCCTGGTGTATAGTAGCTGATGCTATTGTATACGTGGTCCAGGTGGTTCGCTACGGCTGCATCCGCGACCACCTGCGGCAGACGCTGCTGGAGCTGGTGGCGCGCGAGCGGCGCGGCGAGGTGGTGGACCGGCTGGCCATCCGGAACGCCTGCCAGATGCTTATGGTGCTCGGGATCAACTCGCGGGCCGTCTACGAGGAGGACTTCGAGAAACCCTTCCTGCACCAGTCCTCCGAGTTTTATAGGGTGAGATGATGCTTTTATAGGCTTCTTCTTAACTGGCAGTTGTAGTACATGAACTTTAAATGTTTATATTTTTTTTGTATGTAACCATTTAGTTTTAATTTCGCCGTTACCTTTGTGTGGCCCATTTTTTACTATTCTTAACCCCTCCGCCCTTCCCCCTCGGTGACCACCCATAGTATTTGCCAAGAAACTCGAGTTTTCACGTACTAATTCATAAATACGGTATAAATCATTGTTTGTTGCAGATGGAATCTCAGAAGTTTCTGGCGGAGAACAGTGCGGCGGTGTACATCGGGCGGGTGGAGGCGCGCATCGGCGAGGAGGCGGAGCGCGCGCGGCACTACCTGGACGAGAGCACGGAGCCGCGCATTGTTGCCGTGCTCGAGCACGAGCTCATCGAGCGACACATGAAGACCATCGTGGAGGTTGGCTCCAATACCTTGCTACTTTACCGTTAGAAGGCCGCAAATGTCACCGAACTTAATCTAACCTCATTATCGCAACCCATAACTGTGCCACTTTTGGTCTCGAGTCTCCGCTCATAATGTGATTGATACAGGCCATAGTCCACCATGCTGGCTAAGTTCGAATTGGCGGACTTGACACACCTTTGAGAACATTATGGAGAATTCAGGTGTGCAGGTATCCTCAAGATGTTTTCCTTTAGCAAGTGATAATTAAATTCTAATACGCACATCATTTTTTTAAATTAGAGATGCGCGCAGGGTTGGATCCGGCCCCCCGGTTCAAGAGTTCAATGTCCAAACCACTCGGCTACCACAAACCTAACATAATCCGAACTCCTATTCCACGTAGCCCTAAACGAACATCCCATTTATAGTTGTAAGAAATTTGGCGGAAATCTACATCTACATTATTTAATTTGATTACATGATGATTTTTTTTTCTTGCGGCCGGCCGTTGCCCCCGTAGATGGAGAACTCGGGCGTGGTGCACATGCTGCTGCACACGCGCACGAGCGAGCTGGCGTGCGTGTACAAGCTGCTGTCGCGCGTGCCCGAGGGGCTGCGCACGGTGGCCGACGCGGTGTCGGCGCACCTGCGCGAGCAGGGCCGCGCGCTCGTCACCGACACGCACCACAACACCAACGCAATCGCGTTCGTGCAGGTACGTCGTTACTACTGTTGATCGGAGTCGAGAAGAGGGCGGAGATAACTATAGGTATTAGGGCCCAGAGTTACTACTACTGTGTAATAATTGTTTTAACTGCAATTGTGTGCAAGACATCGGTGGCTGAATCAGAAGGTCACTCTCACTAAAAATTACAAAAAAAAACAGTACACTTCGAATAACGTGTTTCCTTCTAGTTTGTTAGTGAAAGGCTGTGGTTAATCAGTTTCCACTATAGTTTTGGGAAAACATCTGCCAATTATTATTCACTTTCTGTTATGGGTTAAAAATCGGTGAATTTAACCACTTGGAACGAATCCAGCTAGCAGAATCAGTTGATAAACTATATTTCAGTAAGAAAATTATTTGTTCATAGTTGATTAAAAATGTAGTAATTGGTAGCACACAGGAAATAAACATGGCTGATCCGACACTGTCCAACTCGTGACTGAAACACAATTCAATTTCTAAGTAGTTACAGGAGGACTCAAGTTAACATGTTCATCTCGCCAAGTCTTCTTCTGTTACAGAACTTACTCGATCTTAAGGACAGATTCGACCACTTCCTTCACAACTCATTCAACAATGACAAGATATTCAAGCACATGATTGCATCTGACTTCGAATACTTCCTTAATCTTAATAACAAATCTCCAGAATTCCTGTCGTTGTTCATCGATGGAAAACTTAAGAAAGGCGAAAAGGGCGTAAGTATTTTGTTTTTTAACTAGTCGGAAAACGAACGAATGAACCACTGTATTCGATTATAAAAAATAAGAAATTATAATATTTCGGGAAAGACTACAAGACATAGAGCAAAATATTACATATTTTTAGAAATGATAAGAACAAATTTTTTAATTACATAATTTTAACTCAGTCAAGTTTTCTACACTAATATTATAAAGAAGAAATATTTGTATTTCTTAATGTTTTTAACTAATAAACCCAATAAAGACTGTAGCGATTTCAAATTTATTTCTCCATTATAATGCATGTGTTTGAAACATAGTCTATATTTTTATAATTGTATGTACGTACATTGCATCCGTGCGAAGCCGACGCGGGTCGCTAGTCATATATAATTTGAAAGCAGCATTGATGTAATACAACATTACATTTCCAGATGAGCGAGCAAGAAATAGAGGCGGTGTTAGATAAGACGATGGTGCTGTTCAGGTTCTTGCAGGAGAAGGATGTGTTCGAGCGCTACTACAAGCAGCACCTGGCCAAGCGGCTGTTGCTCAACAAGTCTGTGTCCGATGACAGCGAGAAGAACATGATCTCTAAACTGAAGGTAACGCACACACTACCAACCCAGCTTTTAGTGACATGTCATGACTACTTTTTTGTCTGTCTGTCTGTCTGTCTCTCAACTATTATTCTGTGTCTGTTCAACATTTGATTTTTTGACACCTCGCATCGCAGGCAGGGCCCACTACCAATTAGTCTATCGTTCCCGTTAAACATACGACAACCTTAAGAATTGTTTCAAATACAAATATAGTACATACTGTTATTGTAATATTTGTAGAACGAAGGTATGTTGCGAGACGTGGAGCCGCGAGACTTCCACTGTATAATCGGTGACGTCTCGCAAATCGAAACCCCGGCCACTGACTAACCCGCGCCCTTGCCACCCCCATTCCTCAATCCTTTCTGCAAAATTCTTTACCACTTTTCGATGTGAGTGTACTTGTTCAGTTCAACAGTATGAATCATGTAATTTAAATTCATGCTTAAAGTCTTTTTTTCATTAAATCCTATGTATATCCAATATGCCCACATTAAACTGTTGTTAGGTAGGTAAAGAATTTTGCAGAACCAAAGTAAAAAGACTTTAAGCAGGATTATGTAGTTGAGCGTTATTAATACTTCTAGATGTGTTGAGTATTATACTTAAGTAATGTTAGTTTTGTATAAGCAGATTCAGGTAATTAATGAAAGGATGTATTTACATAGTTTACTTTTGATCTTGTATAAGAATTTGATATGCGCTCATGTCGAATACAAAATGTAATGTTGTATGATTAATTATTTCCGCCCAAAAAGTTAAATTTCAGAGAGTGTAGTTAACAGTGTAGAAATGCTAACACACTCATAGTGCACTAGCGTTTATAGTTATTTCTAGTATTCTAACATTAATTCTTTGTTATTGTGATATTTAAAGTAGTTATAGACACTGAACACAAAATACAGTGTCGTTAATTATATTTCTGTTACAGACTGAATGCGGCTGCCAGTTCACATCGAAGCTCGAAGGCATGTTCAAGGACATGACAGTTTCCAACACAATCATGGAGGAGTTCAAAGAGAATGTGCTGTCATCCGGGGTGAATTTGTTTTGTTATTGTTATCAATTGTATGTGGATATTTAATACGTTAGCTATTACGTCTTTAAGGAAAGTAGCTGCAATTTGTGTAATAAGTTTTATCCAGTTGAATCAAAGTTATCGAACAAAAGGTATGGACAATTTTTAAATATTTATTTTAAATATCCTGTTCAATTCAACTTAATCACAGAAAAGTTTCTTATATTAGTAATTGACTTTAATAATTTAAGCATCTAGTTTTTTTTTTCGCTGTTCTCAGTCTTAAATGGTTTAATTGCCTTCTATTAGTACAATACTAACATTTTGTTTTCTCAATGTACTCGTAAATTGCTAAAACAATGATGGTAATTTTATTTGCGCCGATTACGGATGATGATGATTGCTACGTCGTTGCATGCGCTCGCAAGTGGCTGGCGAGACCAAATTTATTTTTGAAAATCCTGTTCCACTGGGCGCAGTGAAGCTGGCCTGGGCTATGTTTTGTGTTAGTTTGATTTTTGGTGACCCGTTCTTAGCAGGCGTTTCGCTCTGATGAGTTCAAACTCGTTACGATTATACCGAGTCCGAGCTAACGTTTGTGTGTGCGTCGTGTTGCAGACCAACCTGCACGGGGTGGACCTGTCGGTGCGCGTGCTCACCACCGGCTTCTGGCCCACACAGAGCGCGACGCCCAAGTGTAACATACCCACGGCGCCCAGGAGCGCCTTTGAAGTGTTCAGAAGGTAATGAAAAGTAATAATAAAGTAAGTTTTGGAAGTTTCTTGCCGCTTCTTCTTCAAAGACTACTCACAGTAGGGATTTTTTGAAGCGATGGCGTAGTTTGACTTTCGAAAAGTGTTTGTAAAAAACCAACTTCGAATAAATTTCATTTCATTTCAATAATGGTAATACTATTTGCCGTCGGGCGGGAGCAAATGGGTACATGAGATTAATTAAATATATACGTGTATATTCATTTTTATTTGAAAATTTAAATGAAATAATAATAATGTGGCCCCAAGGTTAAACCGTTTTAAACAAATACCTATGTGTTTGTTCCCACTAATCTCGGAAATCATTCATTATCTAAAATTCTAAAAAACACATTGTTATGGTTGGTTGGTTGTTAAAACCCCCAAGAATATATCCCGTGTACAGACATCGATGAGCTAGTTCTATGTTTGATGGTTGTATTGCAGCTTCTACCTAGCGAAGCATTCAGGGCGGCAGCTGTCGTTGCAGCCGCAGCTCGGCAGCGCGGACCTGCACGCGACGTTCCGCGCCGCGCCGCCCGCCTCCCCGCCGCGCTCGCCGCCGGCCGCGCCGCACGCGCCGCGCCGACACATCATACAGGTGTCCACGTTCCAGATGTGCGTGCTGCTGCTGTTCAACAAGCGCGAGAGGCTCACCTATGAAGTACGTATTCCGGCAACGCACCTGCAGCTCCGTCGATGTTGCACGTGTCCACAGGCGACGGTAACCACTTACCATCAGGTGGGCCGTATGCCTGTTTGCCCGTCTCTGTTATAAAAAAAACGTAAACTTTGGCTGGCTTCCACATGTTCATGGCCCAACACTGAGCATGGGTCTCCGAATAAATGAGCAGGCCCAGAGCATACACCACGCTGTCAGTGCGGATCGGTGGAGTTGTGAGTCTCGAGATCGAGTGGGTTTTGTGATTAATAAATACATAAGACATCGCACAAATAAACCAAAACTTAGTAATGTACTCTCGTAAACACGTCAACTAGGATTTAAAACTTTCGTTCGGCAGACCAATAACATGTCATAATGTAAGGTTAAGATAATGTAAGAATTTTATTGTGTTTTCCACATTACAGGAAATAATAAACGAAACGGATGTGCCGGAAAAAGATTTGGTACGCGCCCTACAGTCTCTGGCTATGGGCAAGCCGACCCAGAGGGTCCTTATAAAGCACCCGAAGACCAAGGAGATCGAGCCCTCGCATCAGTTTTATGTCAACGATGCCTTCACATCCAAATTACATAGGTATGTAAGCAAGGTATAAGACTATGAGGGATATATGTCTTATCGTAATTAAGGAAGTCTAAATAATACTCCCAATAAACTAATATGGACAACCTGGGTAACTTTGAATTTTGAACTTTGAGTCGACCAAGAGAGAAGAGGATAGAATGAAAAAAACTGTCAAAAGGTCGATAAATTGTGGTATTAGTTGTTATTACTGTATCTTGTAACTTATCAACGGATTATGGGATATAAGGATAATTGAGAAATGACATTAGCCAATCGTGATGTTGTGTTAGAGTGAAGATCCAGACGGTGGCGGCGAAGGGCGAGTCGGAGCCGGAGCGGCGCGAGACGCGCAACAAGGTGGACGAGGACCGCAAGCACGAGATCGAGGCGGCCATCGTGCGCATCATGAAGGCGCGCAAGAAGATGGCGGTGAGATATTTTATTTTAATGGCCATTAACCAGTCGCCACACATGGAGAAGAGCCAACCATCACCCATGTTTAGTCACCGTCGTCCTAGTATCAATGTAAAATTCAATCAATGCTGTTTCAAGCGTAAAAGCGAAAAAATAACATTTCTGTAGTTCTAATTCTAATACATTAATTAAAAAAATTAAAAGAGTGTTAATTCGTTCCTTTCATCTTTCCGCCAAGAAAATTCTTTTTCTTCTCAAACATCCTTCCGCTAAGAAAACCGTAATAAAAACAATAAAAATAGGGCACAACTAAATCGACTAAACCCTAACAATAGTGTAATGCTTGTTTTCCAGCACACCCTGCTAGTCGCGGAGGTGACCGAGCAGCTGCGCGCTCGCTTCCTCCCGTCGCCTGTCGTCATCAAGAAGCGTATTGAGGGTCTGATCGAGCGCGAATACCTCGCGCGCACACCCGACGACCGCAAGGTGTACACTTACGTCGCATAGGTGCGTACATGCGACACGCAGCCGGGGTCCGCGCGTACTGGCGTGTGTCGGATAGCCTCTGATCTCTGTTATATAAATACACACGCTAGGTTGATGGGATAGCGGGATATTGGTCCTTCGAGGCAGCAGGTTTAAGCAAAAGAATGGACCGGTTTAAATAGATGCTCGTTTACTATAAATACACTCGATAAGTTGATTCGTGTCGGGACGTTGGTCCTTCGAGCCGGTAGATTAAAGTAAATAATGGACTGTTTAAAATAGATAATCCTTTAATACAGTGCCGAAAATAAGTACGGACGCGAGTGCAAGGTGGTTAAGACTGGATTGATTGTTAAGTAAACCATACAAGCAGCACCGTAATTTCCGGTTCTTCAAGCATCGGAAAGTTTTATTTATTTTGCGTTGCCGATAATCCGGTATTAGCAGTTAACTGTTAACTGCATCGCTAGAACGTTTTGATCAGCGCCAAAATGACGCAAATTATGAAAATGATAAAGATTCCTCGTGTATTCGTATTATAGAGATCAGTGCTAGAAACTCACGGTGAGATTTTTTATACCTGCAACCTGCGGAGTAAATGCGCTCCCTAGAATTTAGCAATTCAAGAAACGAGTTATTGTGAATAGTTACAAATTAACTCCTAGGAAGCCTTGCATTAACGGTCGCAATCCTGGACAAGAAACAAATAATATTGCGCTATAAATTTGTCGGTTGGCGCGATTTTACGCCATCCCGTGAGTTTCTAGGGATGCCCATCCGTGCCTCTGTGCGTAACACGCCTGAATAGCGCCATACTTCGGTTAAACTCCTAAGCGGTGTTCAAGTAATACGCTAGTGATAGTGAATTGGCCTTGAAGATAATTATTGAATTCAATTCGTGGGTATATGCTCGAATCGATATCTCGCGGTATTCGCCCTTGTGGGCAAGGTGTAAGGGCGTTATTTGCGAACACGCAGTAGCGGCAAAAGTATCTGTGTCAATCTAGACTGGCGAAACGACATCGTCACTATTCTGGTGTACGGACACCCATTTAATTGATAACAAAATACATATTTACTTTATAGGATAACATACATTGTCTTGAATCACTATGTTTCGATGTTTGTTTGTACGTTTCACGGTTTCTTTTATCAGTTGCGTGCTCGTAAATACTGTTAGTTGTAACTTCATCTATATGTACGATTCTTGTCTTCCCCCCCAACCGCTCACGCGAAACTTGAGCTACGGGAGTGTAGAAATAGTTTAGCACGTGGCTGTGTTACACGAAAATTTATCGCGTTATTTGGATGGTAATAGTTTACGTCCTAAACTGACATGGAATTAGTTAGTCGGCTAGTGTGGAGAATAATTGCTCAAGTTTCGTGCTTTCATCTATAATATATTACCCTTATGAAGACTATTTCGTGGTAATGATTAGTGAGCGTCTACCGTCCAGACTAAAATAGTGGTCACACCTCCCCAAAATCTTATGTGTTGTGTTCTGGACGAAATTAAGAATCATAGATGTCACGTGACCATTATAGTATTATATGCGCTTACGAATCGTTAACAAGAAATATCTAACATGTCCACTCCATGTCGACTTATCTCTACCCCTTCGATGCACCGATAAACAGATTGAATGTAATCGATGTAAAAATATTGTATATACAAATTACTGAATGTGGCTGTAGTCTAATCTTCTCATTATGTACTATAAAGTGTTCCTCGTAATTTCTTAGAGTAGATATGTTAAATTAAATTCTCTCTTTTATAACCGCATGTTTTATTCTCTTACCTGTTTTCAAGTAAGTCTTTAAAAGTTAATAGCTAAAACATGATACATAATATCTAACGTATAAAGTTAAACTGCAGGTAGTGCAGTAACCATGGTTTACTTTGTAGTAATCATATAATATTTAAGAAAAAATCTAACATTTTCTATGTATAATAGGATTATAAAGTGCGGAATTTAATGATATTCCTCTAGGGTAAAGATCTGTCAATGATATCGAATGGTTGTGTAATATACCCCCCAACTACGATGTGTGTGCTTTATACGGCTATCGGCAATCTGTTTTGGTGTATTTTATTCAAATTTCCATATACATTATAGTTAAAGCAGACGCACCATCACTGATTTAATTTTAACATGTTGCCCTCTCGAATTAATCGCTATCATTGTATCAAATCAAAATATAGGGGTTATCTTGTGGTCCTACTATTTGTTCTACTAGTAGGGCCACGAGCGTATACTCGTGGAGCTACTGTTCGTTTTTTCATGAAAAGTTTTATTATGGCTAAATAGCAATTTTTTTTCAGGCCTTCGCTATTCCGAGCTTAAGTCCTCGAAGGGTAGAACGCCAAGTTAAAGTGATAGAAGTAACACAAGTATTTAAATTATTTCAAAATAAAATTATTAGTTATTACAGTAAATTATTTTATTTCATCACAAGCAGAACTATAAAACAGTGCAAAATCAATACAATCGCCCCTGAATGATTGTGACGGAAACCGCCCTTTGAAGGATAATCGAAGAAAAAATCCGCTGGTAACTGTATGTTTAAATTGGGTGCTCTTGCAAATTCGATGATTGGTTTGCTTATATCGATGAATCTGCCATCAATGGTCATAACCGTCGATAACTGGGGCAAATCAAACGTAACGTTCATGTATGTCACGCCCACTGTGGCCTTTACGATTTTATATTGCTCTCTTTCTCCTACTTTGCTAGTATCCGCGTACGCGATAACGAATCCATATCTCGTCACAAAATTATAACATGCCAATTTAGAGTACTTTGAGCGGTACTCCCCGTATAAAAATGTGCGGTCGTAAATTTCTAGTGGTATCCATTCCTCATCGCTGATTTCTCGCGGGTTCCCATACGGCGATACAAATAACGTCTGGTTTAACGTCAGACGCTCCTTGACGTGTGTTTGAATGGATTGACAAGCGCGGGTGGCATTCTTTAGAGGAACATGTTTTATATTCAGTCGACATTTTAGCCTTCTGTTAAATCCAAATACCAGAGTTTTGTTTTTATAACTTAACCAGCTACATTGTCCGTTAACGTTTCGGGGAAAATGTAATACACTTTTGCCATAGGTTTGATTAAAAAAGTTTCTAGTATGGTTGTTGGTAGCATATGAAATGATTACTGGCAACCCTGGAATATATCCCGCATTTCCACTCAACTGAATAACATCATCAATAGATTCGTTGCCTAGATACCATTTGACTATTACCTTTTGCATCAGTAACGGCATGCTCATAGATATTTTTGTTAAGTACATCTTCAAGGTGGCATTGATTATCTTCGAATCAAAATAATAAAAAGTGTACTCTATTGTATCAGCTAAATTGTTGCAATAGTTGTTGAAGCACACAGGGTTATGTATGGTTTTGTTATAATCGCCGCAGATGTTTTCATTACAGGCCAGGAAAGTCCAATTAGTACAGTGTAGTGTAGAACAATTCTGAAAATAAAACGATTTTTCATATAAACTAATAAACCCGCCCACGCACGCTTCACTTCGGAAAACGTGTTTTTTTTTAAATGACATTACTTTTTTATTTCTCAACCGATTAAATGTTAAATGAAGCTCCACCACAATGTATTAGTTAAAACTGCAACCAAATCATAAGCAGTTTCTGGGATTAGCGCGTACAAAACCACAGACAAAAATTCGTTGGTGTTGCACGTGGCGTATTCTTGGTGATGTTCGTGAGCGACGATGCTCACTTACCATCCAGGTGTCTGTGCTCGTTAGATGACTAATTACATAAAACCAGCACCAACCGTCGCAGTACTATTCATAGATAACTCTGTAGCACTTATCAACTGGGTCGCTTCAAGTGCCTTCAGCGCCGAAAATATGTAAAGATCGTTTACTTTAACAAAGCATTTAATGCTCTCGTTCTGCAAAAATGCTATTTGCTTTTTACCGTTACAATAATAATTCGTCATTGTAGTTGGCAAGCCTGTAACAAAAGCATAATATAATTTGAAAACGAAAATTGTATAATGCTGTATAATGTAAACTAGTCCTGGACATGTAAAGTTCTGAGTAAATAAGTAATTAAATTATGCGTTAAAAAGAATGAAAGAATTACTTACTTAAAGTTGAAATAACTCCATTTTTAAGTAACCAAAGTGGATCACCATACTCATATTTGTTTTTCTTATAATGGAGAGGCAAATCGGGCTTCATAATAATGTTCCATTTGAAGGTGGAATTTAGCGTCGCTGCGTCCAACTAAAACAATTGATAACTACTAAATTATTTTTATGTTAATAGCCGACAAACGAGCACTAGAACCTTATGGTAAGTGGTCACCGTTACCCATGGACGTTAGCAACACCAAAGGCAACACCGATGCGTTGCTGACCAAGAAAGACAATGCCGGCTCAAGCCTCCAGCAGGAACACGACAAGTCGTTTGGTGGAAGGCTGGTAGGCAGCTAACCGGGCAGCAGCCGGCTTTTGTAGCTTCTTACAGTACTCTGGCCTGTCGAAGTGGGATTGGGTCAGTATTATTACTAAGACCGCTACGACCAAATTGTAACAAGGACCTCCCTTTAGCAGGTAATTATTTATTATCCTCGTTTCATTTCATGCTTATTCTTAAACAGAGTATGGCTAGTATTAAACAAAATAACACATAAAATATACATATTCAAAGTAAAAGTTACCTGAAAATGAGTTTTAATACGTTTGTCTGGTAAGTTGACTTTGGCGATACAGAATAAATTATTAAAAAGATCCGTTGTGATGCTACTTCTGTATGTAGGGTAACTGTTACATAAATATGTCCCTTTCTGAGCCTTGCCGCCATCTCCAACGCAATTAACAAATAGACTGCTCTCTTCTTCGCTGCAGTCTGTGTCACAGCAGCAGTTGATGTCGCATTTTTGATACTGCAAAGAAGGCATTTTACTTAACGTTAAGGACATTAAAACGAATCTAAAAACAATGTTACAGATAAATTTTTCAAACCAACCAATAAGTTGCAAAAGCAATTCTCGCTGGACACTTTCTTGCCCACACTCGGTTTTACAGTTGAGGTATTATTTTTGTCGAGGAAAGTTATCTCTGTTACATTATCGAATTCAGAGCTAGTAAAATATGATTCAGTAGTAAAGAAATCATCTACAATCGACGTATTTTCATAATACACTTCATACGTTGTACTTGAAATATCTGTTGATGTTACATCCTCTAATGGCATGTCGCTGTATTTAGTCGTTTCTGCTTCGTTATGGGCTTCAAAAGTGATTTTATCAGTCTCCGTTCGATAAAATAAAGCGTGTGGCTTATGCTTAATGCCTTTGATTAAATCATTATTCTTATCAATACTTTCCTTAAAATGTGATAAATTATTGTCCAACTGGAATCTTTCATGGATGAACTCCATAACACAAAATTGCATAATTATAGAGAATATTGTAAATCCAAGATACGTAAGCGGATTCATCTTTACTTATATTCTATTCCAAATTGAGAAAAGTTTCTAAGAATTATGTGAACATGTAGCTCAACAGACCCTTTTGATTGAGTACATAATTTGTGCCTGTAATAAGAAAAACAATTTCTTAGTTCATCACTTTTCATAATAATTTCATGATACGCTATAAATAAGGAACCATACACTTAAAAATAATTCAAAACAACTAAGTATTTTTTTATATTCGACGAAATAATGACTGTAATATATCGCACTGTTCTAACCTGTCAGTTCCTAAATTAACAATATCTGTTTGGGTGAGCTGATGCGTTCCACCTAGAAAATATTGTCGAATCTTGTCAGTTATTGTAACGGCTGTTGGCACCCAACAAGGGACCTCAACTATATGATAACCGGGAGAAACTGGCAGGCTGCAGACACCGTAACCAACTATCCAGGATCGTCCAATCGAATCAACGCAACTTACTTGAACTACTAATTTCGGCCAACCTGTAAGTATAATTTAATTTAATTTTGACTCATTTGACTTCGATTTCGATTAGTGTTGTGTCACAAAAGTCAATCAATAAATTATGTATTTCACTTACCTTGTAACCCTTTGGTAACGTAATGTAAATCTAATGGATGTGCCCAAACAACTTTATTCTTAAAATCCGGCGTTCCTGTAACTGTTTGGCCCTCTGAGCAACCAGATATAAGGGTCCAATTCGGCCCTGCAAATCAATATCATGTACAATGATCATTTTACAATAGATACAAAGCAATTGTAGGAAAATGAACACACCTGACTGAAATGAAAATCGACAAAATAGTGACGACTGTTCTGTAAAGTTTAGGACACTATGCAATTGCCCTATTATATGCAATTCTGCCATGTGACACTTCGTTTGTATAAAAATTATCGTGCATAAGTTTTATTTCAGAATACAATCTTCACAATTCAACTTAAAGACAAAGATTATTGTCACTAAATACCAAAGAAATACTTAAACATAGAATGTTGTTGATTCAGTTGCCATGGCAACCAAAGTGGACCGTCAACATCCGGGCGACAGAATACTTACAATTTTTTATTATTCTACGTTAAAGTCAGTGGTACAGTGTTTAATTCAGTAAGTAGAGGTACAGTTTTATACAGATCAATAAATATTAATAATGATTTAATAAAAAGGTACTAAACCTGGTAGATAATAAAATAAACCTACCTCTTCGTTGGTTTACGTTAAATAGTTCGTTAAACTTGATTTTATGACTATTAAAAGCTGTTCCGGCGAACTTCGTACCACCCTATAATTATTCATTGTTAAGTTATTAGCTGTAATCACGGAATACAGAGAGAGAAGTGGAAGTGCAAAGTAGGCGTGGCACACGCATTAAGGTTGCGCGGAGCTCCGCGTATTTGCTGGAAAATGGCCGGTATTGCTTAACTGTCACTGAGATGCGTCAGTTGTGCATTGCGTAAATTAAATTCTTAATAAACTACGTAAATATGCCTTACTGTGCAATTTTGGAGTGCAAAAATGGTAGCAGAGCTTAGAATTTATCTAATGGCGGAGTTTCGTACCATAGGTAAGCCTAGTTTTAAATTAATTTGAAAACCAAAAAATCAAAAACATACAATTAAAAGAAACTATAATTTATAACCAAAAAGCTACTCAGTCCCTTTGCAATAAGGTTCGTTTTAAGTTTTAAGAAGTAGTGCTATTCCCAGAAAATTCTATGCTACTCGTGCAGGGATGCGGTAAAAAAAATCGATATCGACAATTTTATTATATTATTTCTAGTTAAAAAAATTCATATCAATATTACATTTACCATTTATTTAACAACATGTGTATACAGTTCTGCTAGATGGTGTGGAATAAAGAATATTTCATTTTGCCCTCCACACCATTCCAAGCCGTTCATCCAATTGCAATGGGATTTTGGTTAGTTGTTATGCGTTAGGGATGGACATTTTTGACAAAATAGAAAGCACTATGTCCTATGCCGTACATTCAATTGTAATGACATTTTGTGAAGTTATTATAAAAAAATTACTATTTTTATACTACATACTACAGGCAAGTTATTGCCAAAAAACGATCAACGGCCAAGACTGATTAGGGTTTAAATTGCTATTTATCAAATAAATAGCTTCACAAATAATTCCATTGTTAATAAATATAAAATAATATAAATACATATATTATAATACATATAAATACGCTGGTGTTGTTGGCATTCTCTAACAGTGAACTCAGTCAATATGAATTATTAATCATATGAATATTGTCGCGTTGATTTATCTGTTGACGAGACACATAGAAGTACCTAATTTAAAAATAGAATTTCTTCTTTAATGTTCTCGATAATAATTGGACATTGGAAGCAGTGGTAGTTTACGGTAGGGATAAAAAATGCAATACAAAGTTTATTAAAATCCACTCGCCACTAGTAGCCATTTTCCTATGTTAAAGATTTTGAGTTTTGCTTTGGTTTGAAGTAATTGAAAATTTCGGAAAGAGCAAGTTGTTATTAAAGTTCTAATAAAATGTGATATCGCGGATTGAGCGAGTGGCTCGATCGATAACATCAATATTGCGTATCGCTGAGTAAATCAAATATGTCGGAAACGGAGTTCCGCGTAAACAACCAAATAACCAAAGTAAAAGAGAGAATTTATGCCAAGCCGGACAGTGATCATTGAATAAACGTGTTCTTCATGTGTTTGTCCGAAACCTGTGTTTTATTTGCTATCCTAAACTGAAATCCTGACATGAAATAAGCCCACAATGGATGTCGCCCACATATATATGTATTATACTCTGTAGGAAAACAAAAACATCCTAGCCGTCGTAAAAGACGCACTAACGTAAGACGTGGTAAGCATGTAAGTATCTAATGATAATTATGAATATATGTATGTTATGTAATTTAACTGGAAACCGTATTTTTATTTATTTTTATTTCAGTAGGTACATATAATTATGAACATTGCATTAAAGTAGTTATATGTTTATATATCGGATAATCCGGAATTTGCTTGTTTGCTGCAGGTTTTCTCGAAACGTTTTCCTTCACCGTTTTAGCAAATTAATGATAATATTTAAATACTTAAAACGCACACAATTCCGAAAAGTCAGAACCCTCTAGACCCCCCGAACAGGAGACCGAAATATTAACCACTAGTGACTAGGCTATTACTGCCTTTAATAATTATTAATTCGAGTATCTACCTATACCTACTTATTTTACAACATCTTCGAAAATTTTAAAGTACTTGGCATTATCAATCAAGAATAAATACGTGTAACATCTTGTAATGAAATATAGTATAATATTAGTTAATAAATTTGTACAAAAGTATCCGGCAGCAGTTAGTTTCTTACATTTTGTAAAAATATCGGGTCTGTTATCGTGTTACGTTTATCGATATAGCCTATCCCTATCAGTTTCTCCGAATCAGGTGGTATAACCTTGTACGTGTGAAAACGTCATATTTTTATAAAATAATGCATACATAATGTAAAAAAGACGCTCGTTCAAGTTTTCACAGGAGCTGTCATCGAGAAAATAAAGAAATGGAAATAGTATAATTTATAAAGGTAACAAAACACCAAATATGGCAAGGAAAAATAAAAACTAAGATAACATGTTAAGGTGCATTTTCAACTATAAACAGCCGTTTTGATAGACTATTTTAAGTTGACAAGTACCAACCAATTAAAATGTAAGTTTCTTAGTGTGAATAATACGATTAGGGATTTACTTGTGTTTATTTTGCAACCGTGGTTTCCTTATTAATCAACACTTGTACCATTTCCACTTCTCTCTGTATTTCGTGGCTGTAATATTGGCTATACTACCACGGAACATAAACAAAACACTATCACGTAAAAAAACAAAGCACTGTCTATAGTTCGATAACAATAATGTTTTTGCACACACTTATTAGATAGATTAGATGAGGGACGAACGTTTGTAAGATAATACAGAAAAAAAACAATTTGTTAAGTATTCTTGGAGATAGATTGTTAGCAAGACGATAGGTTACAGATTTATCTGTTTATAATAAAACAAATAACATTTTATATTTAACATTATTTATTTGTGATCATAAAAATATGGCATCGTAATAAGGCTAATTAGTAAATAAGTGGACAATATTATCACGTCGATGAGGGAGCGGGCGCAGGAGAGCGACTTGCTCGTGTGTGATATCATCATAGATAGGGCTCACAACCGGGATCGGCGGCGGCGATGGCCAAGAGAGTTGCTTGATTTGTTTGTGTCGCGATCACAGGGCTGTCACCCATGGTCGGCGGCGACGACTGCTTCATGTTTGTGTCACGATCACAGTTAGGGCTGTCACCCATGGTCGGCGGCGGCGACTGCTTCACGTTTGTGTGGCGATCACAGATAGGGCTGCCAGCCGGGGTAGAGGCGGCACAGGTTGGCGGGGTCGGCGGCGGCGGCCAGCAGGCGCGCCACGTGCCCGCGCGCCGACACGCCCGCGCCGCCCGCGCCGCCGCCGTCCGCGCCGCACAGCTTGCTGCGCACCGCCAGTAGCGCGCGCTCCGCCAGCCCGCCCACCGGGACCTCCTCCGAACCTGGATGCGATTATGTCGCGATATTATACACGTTAATAATACCATGATGGTTTAGTTTCGTGTTGCAACAATTAATACATTTATTTATCCTTTAAAAAGGACAGCAAAAGAAAGCATACATACACTACAAAAAAACGAGTAGGTATTTAGGGGCCATCTATGAATTACGTCACGCAGCGGTAGGGATGGAAGTCAATAAAGTGTGACGGACACTAGGGGGGAATTTACAATATTGAAATTCGGGTGAATTACCTAATTTAATTCATGCTGATGACCCGTTGGTACATATATTCATGTTTCTTCAAAATGTATTTTCGCAATTACTAAGAGAAAACTTTTTTTCTCTCGCCACCAATAGTCAAGCGTAGATGGTAAATTAATTATAGTATGTAACATGCATAGTTACACATACAATACAGTTCGATATAATATAAGAGAGTTAAAAATACAATAAACTAACACTGGATGCTGTTCTCCCGAAGCTTCTTGTCGGAGACGACCCACGAGTGCAGCGGGTCGCACAGCAGCACCTCCAGGATGGTCAGCAGCGTCTCCTGGTTGTCGCGCAGCAGCTGTAGCGTCTTCTCGCAGCACCTGACAACATCGCATCAGAACCGACGCTGCTCATCAATACCTTACTCATGAGCATCGTCACACGTCTGCAAGAAATTCCTCAACAAGGATTATCCAAGGTGATAGGCAAAAGATTTTAAAACGTAATAAACGCTGCATCCAGTAAAAAATTTGGATTACCATTTGAAATTTGCAAGAAATTTTGCCCCTAGCGGTGGATGGGTGACTATAGTATCAGCACAAATCGAAGGCCCGTATGACGTTTACTTGACGTCTGTCCGATCATCAAGTTTCGTATAAATTATTACATAAATTTGAAGGAGCAAATTGCTGTTCTTCATTGTCAATAGTGATGTGCAAAAAGTCATAAAATTTATCGAATGTATAACTTAGGACCCAAAGTTAATTAATTACATGGATATTGAAACAATATATATATTTAAATATTATGGACTAATGCGGGACCATAATAAACAAAGTATATGGTACCGCGCACAAATTCCTTCACGTTTTTACTAACAAAATACAGTGCCACCTTTAATAAAGTAAGTAAGTCAATTACATAAATGAATATACTATAAATCATCTCAACCCAACAAGGCCCACTACTGAGCTCAAAGCCGAGGAGACCTTAAATATAAGGTGATTCGTAAGACTCTTGTGATATTAATAGGGGGTACTCAGTATTCGATTCTCATTCCAAATGTGTAATTAAAAAGGGTGCTTCAATTTTTTATTCCAAAAATGTATCGATGCCACTCGCACTTGACCATATTTTTTCGATACTAAATTAACATTTTTCACGTCACTATTTTAATGTGTCAAAAGGGCCTTAAATTTGTGCCTCTACCGTACCGACCGCGCCCGCTGTTGCTTAACTTGGTCGATCACTTGAGATCGACGCAAGTCGCCGGGCTATGAGCGCTTCAAGCGATGAGTGGTTTGAATTGTTGATTGGTAATAATTAACTTACAGGCGATATCTGTTTATTTTATTTTCTAAACATTTTCATCATAAACATCTATATAAAAAGTGTATTATATTCCTACCTTCTAAATACTCCTTCCACCCCGTTGGAACCGAAACCAGCTATTATGTCTTGAGTTAACCGAAACGGCACAGTTTCCGGAGTTCGAAGTGTTTTTCCTAAATCAAATGCAATACCTACAACAAATTAAACAAGTTAGGTATAAATAACAAAGAAAATTTTTGTCGCAATGACTTCTGAATTGTATTATGTACTAAGTAAAATTAGATGGTACGAGGCCTAGCAATTTCTAGTAGGGTGCTACAACCTCGTTTGTTGTTCGGTACACACAGGCGAGTTGCCTTGGAGTCAGTCTCTTTTTAACAGCTCAGATTATTTCTTCGATTTTCGACTCACCAAAATCAATGTGGACAACTTCGGCGGTACATTCATCAATTAAAATATTCTTCACGTGTCGGTCACCCAAACCCATGATGTATCCAATCATTGACGAAGCGGCAACGCTAAAAATTAATATTAGAATTATGAAAGAAAAAACACTAAAATTAAATTTTACATTTATCATATTTTGTTTGTGAATACGGGATAATGTATGATTTCAGTCCATACTTGCATCTGTAATATCTGTATGCATCCGTACTATGAATGGATGCGTGCGTGTTCAGAAATGATGATCAATATAAGTACGTAAATTCTGATACTCCATTTTTATATAATTTTGTTAACCAGACAATTATTTGACAAAAAGACAGACCGATCCAAAGGGGCCAATCATCCCCTAAACTCAATTTTAATAGACCGAGTGTGACCGACTGCGCTGTGTAAATGCGTATTAAAGCAACCACACGTACCTTCTAGTGTACGCCAGCCTCCTTTCGTACCACGTGACGGGGTCTAGGTAGCGCTCAGTGAAGAAAAAATGGAATATTGGCCTGAATTTTTTCAATATTTGCATAAACACATTCAATTTCTGTTCGTTTGATTTCTTCTTTTCGAAACACTCGACAAGTTTCATCCGTGCCGCGGAACTCGATATATCCTGTATTGCAACAACGTTAACAAAAAATAAGATAATATAATAATACAATACAGTTTTTGTAATAAATTGATGATCAATTTTGTTCATAGTTGATTGTAATAAACAATGTTTTAATCCTCTGAAGTTTATTTTGCATCGTTTGTCACATTTCATTGGCTTTGCTGCAGTAATAACGAACTTTTGTTATTAATAGAACGCCAGACAAAAGAAAAGTACATAATATATATACATACACATATACTTATAACTTTTTAATAATATAGGGTCTGGCGGTAACATACATATAATATCGATTTTTATATGTATGCAAAACGGTTAATGTATTCATTCCAACAACTGATAACTTAATTCTACGTTAGGCGCAACCACAAACATATATAGCAGGTCAAGCTGATATAAAGCGGGTAAAAATAATGTATAATGTACTTGTGGACGCAGCATCGAGTGCGCATTGACCAAGTAGACTCCTATAGGCATGGTACCCTCACACCACTCCAACACTCCGGACTGTCGAGACAACGGCACTACCTACACGCGAACACATCAATATTATTATTAAAAACAACCCACTTCCAACACAATGTTACACCACATAAATAATGCCAACAATGTTTGGCAAAGGGAGATCTCCGGCCGGGCAAGGCGTCTTGCCCGAGAGGCAGATGTCGCAACAAATGCAATTATTTTATTATAAAAAAACTCTCAAGATTTATGATTGTGGGGACACCCTACCCTATCTTTCGCACGAATTCATTTTTAGGTTTCTACAATCAATAGAGTTAAAAAATAGGTCGATTATAAAATGAAATTTAGCCGTTTCAAATCATTGCCAAAAGGTTTGTGTGTTTATATAAAAATTTATCCACGCAAAATCTTAGTATTTCAAGCACGGATTACTGACCTTATACGTTCGAATGTATAATTTATTTCGATTAGTCACAGGATTTTTCTCTAATAAAGTATTTACGATGTTAAATACTTGTTGCATCATTGCATCTTGTCTCAAGTCATCTTTACCCTGAAAACATATGACACATTTTAAATGCAAACAAATGAAGGTTATTTAGTTTAATAAACACATTTGCGACAGTCAGTCCACTTATTACTATAATAACATTTTTATTGATCCATTACTCTACATGGAAGATATGTATGAGATAAACTAATACTGTTCATTAATGAACGCAAAACATGTATTTTTGTAAATTTGTCTACGCGTTTGATCCCGTTTATCTCAGAAACGGCTTAACCGATTTGGATGAGGTGCTGTAGCAAGCTTTAGGTAACATTTAAAATATGTTGTATTTCGATCGATTCACAAATAAAAAGATATATTACGTCCTATGTAAGTTTCTCATCTAAACATTTTCCGAGTGTGGGTACCCAGTAAGTTTCCCGAAGCGAAGCTAGAGCATTTAAAAATATTAAATAAAGTGTCGATTCATACCTTCACTAGAAGTATCCTCTTCTTACCGTCTGTACAGTGACACGATATCTTTTTGGGGTAATTAACCCCACCAACTAACTCGTAATAATTCTCGAACGATATTAAAGCTAAAATCATAAAATTAATAGTTTTAAAAACTGTTAATAATTCGAAAAGTTGTTAAACTATAGCTAAACTAGAGAAGTCACAAAAGAGACTTTTGCTTTTTTACAAATAATCAAGAAGACATAAATTATAGGGTTTTTGGTTGGCATCCTGCGATACCATCGCAATTCCAGTTTATCCAAGATAGATCTTTAAAAAACTTTTAACCTAACAATGTATGTGTGATCATGCCGTCGACACTAACTACAATTATGTCTGTCAGTCTATCTGTCTGTTCGTCCGTGCTTGTGAGCGTACGTTCATCTTTTAGTGCGTGTGTGCGTACGTGCATCTTTAAGTGCGTGTGCCCGTGCGTGCATCATTGCGTGGGTGCGTAGGTACGTGAGTATGTTTTAAAAATATTTTTAACAAAGGATTTAAATCACACTTTGTGTATTGTACGCAAGTATTTTCTTCCTTCTTGATAAGAAAGTGCCAAAAGGACGTCGGTCTTTTTTATGTAACATATAGGTCCTCTTACATATAATACGTGTGTAGTTGCCGTCCCTCCTGACGGGTACCGTGTCGGTGGGCACGGGCACGGAGTCCAGGTCCCGCAGCGCCGCCAGCGGCTGCGAGCTCGGGATCGGCTCCTTCGACATCTTCTTCTGGGGCTCCAGATAAGCAAAACTTATCAAGGCTGTCAACGTACATATGGAATATCGCAGTTAATAAATTGGTAACGCTAACATACCTTCTCATACTAGGATTGAGGATGAAAATAGGAAAAGTTGACAGCTGCATCAACCACAGTAGCGACAGACAAAATATAAGACAGATGTTACCATCACAGAGACGTTCCATCTGCGCTATGACTGGCTGGAGGGCGGGGTTCCGCTCCGCCAGCTCCGCCACCAGGGCTCCGGCCGCCACCACGCGCGCCTCCGCCGGACCTTGCGACCTACACACACAATATACACCTTATTTACTTATCGTGAACTGACAGACAAACGCGACGGGGGACTTGTTTTTATAATAATTGTGTTAAGATATAACCTATTTTGTGTATTTAAATTAATGATTATGATATTAAAAATACTATGTCATAGTTGTAAACCTACTTTAATATACACGTGTATGTTTCTCCATAATTATTATCATGAGGTCTTCTTGCGTTGTGTCTGAAGTATGAGAGAACTCTTTACAGGCAAATGCTCAAAGGGTACATATATACAGATAAAGTAAATATATATATAAAGTAAAACAAACCCAACAGTGCGACCGCTGGCGGAGCACTGGTCCTTGTCGGAGTTCTTCAGGTTGAACAGAATCGGCAGCGTGTGGTGAGGGTGCTCCACCGCGCATCTGCCTGCATCGTGAAAAATGTGAAATAAGTCTTATAACGCAACTCTACAGCTATAAAGTACATTCTCCGCTCTTTAATAGTAACTTGCAAATGTGCAGGTTTGCCTACGATGTATTCCTTCGCCGAAGCAAGTTAGCTAACAGTTCATGCCCCAATCTTCATACCTACTAATGAACTAACCAACTAACGTTCTAACACCGTCGGCTACCTGAACTTACAAACCTAGGTCGGCGTCGGAAATATCGGCGTTTCAAAATACATATCGTGAGTACCCGTATCATAATAAAATGAACCTAGGTCGGATCCGAGTCTTGTGCTGGGTCGGTCACAAAGTCACAATTCACACGTGCTACAAGTGAAACTTCATAACAACGAATACTGTCAGTCTAAATATTGATGTTTTGCTTTGCTTACTTCAGCCGCCATTTTGCCGATGCTTCATTCGCGTCATTTCCGTTTCAACGAATTTCAAATCACAACGATACTAAAGAAGTATTCACTTCAAAAAATCGCCGCTAGAAAAAATATAGCATACTTATAATATCCGTCAGGTTGAGAGCGAAGGGCGTGTCCTCGTTGGTGAGCCGGGGCGCGAGCTGCGGCAGCACGGCGAGCAGCTTCCACGCGGGCACGCGCCGCAGCAGCGCCGCCAGCCCGGGCTGCAGCGCCGGGTTGTCCAGCCACAGCGACACCACCCGGAATATCGACAGGTTGTACTCGTCGCTCTCTATCAACGACTCCAAGTAGTACCTGCCAACGTTAATTGTTTCGCTTTTACAAAAGTATATTTGTATCGTTATAAATAATTGTGTTCATGTCAAAACGAATGTATTAACTAGTTAATGCAATGCATTCTTTAAATGCGTACTTATGAATACATTGATATAAAACAAAATGAAGCCTTTACCTCATTGCCAAGAAGAGAAAACTTTGCCTTTCAGCGATTGTGTTACTTATTTCCGCTTCTTCTAATTCCCCAAAGGCATTGTTTGTAGCATATGCCTTCCTTTCGTCTCTGTTAATACAAAAAAAAAATAGAAGGTATTCATGTTCTATTATACTCTCTAATCTGAATAAAAGGAATGGTCATATGCAGGAATTAAACTATAAATTACATAACCAAATTCATATGATGTTTATAAAAATACTAACAGTATTAATAACGTATTTACTAAACATTTCTAACAATTCTTTCATTAAAATTTTTACCCTTACCCAGTTAAGCCCTGCGTGCCTCTGAATGTCGCCGCTACGTCTTTAATACTCTTCATACATTTGACTTTGTTCTCAAATGTGTGAGATTTCATGTATGTCGCTACCTGCGGATATATGGTTTGGATTTTATGTACATGTTTCAAACAAAATGAAAGGACTTGTTGACGGCGATTACTTTTATTTTTTATCAGTATTCTTTAGTTAGCTAACTTCTTATTCTATGTTCTTTTATTTAGAGAGCTAGTAAAACGAAAGTTATATGACTTTAAATGTGCCAGGTACATACGACAAGGTCATTTTTTTCTTCATTGTATAAGTTAGTTCTTGACACCAATCCCACCTTATAAGTACCGATTAAGTCCTTGATGTTGAACTTAGTCTATTGACTCTTTTCTTGAAGAGTTACACGTCATGTGTAGGCGGTTCCACCGACGCAGGCAAGCTATTCCAATATTTTGCGGCACGCGTAACGAATGTCAAACCGCGTTGTTATGTAACAGTTGATGATACATACCTGTTTGTACTCCTCGTCGGCAAACTTGGCAATGTCATAGGACACCTTTGTTTTGGTGAGCAAATCGTTTGCCGTATTTGAAAATTCGAGACTCTTCTCCAGGTATTTGTTGATTATTTCTCTGGTGTTCTCTCGCTTACACTCGGCCATCCACAGGCCATATTGTCTGAAATTACACTTAGGTTGAAAAATATTTTAAACTAGCGACCCGCCCTCGCTTCGCTTCGGGAAACTTATTATCAAGTGCTTAAATATAAAGTTTCATGGTTCTTTAAGAGATGGCGCTAGGCCGATGGCGTTCTTATTCTTTAAGTTAGGAAGGTTCACCCCTAGATGGCGCTGTGCTTAAAACCCGAAGAAATCCCATAAAAACTTTCAACCTCTATTTCAACCTCTTCATCCCTTTTTGTCGCAATAAAAGGTAGCCTATATCCTTTCTCAGGGTCTAAAGATTGTCTGTGTCAAATTTCATCAAAATCGGTTGAGAGGTTTAAGCGGGAAAGCGTCACAGACAGACAGACAGACAGACAGACAGACAGACAGACAGACAGACAGACAGAGTTACTTTCGCATTTATAATATTAGTAGGGATTGAATTTGTATGAAGACATCGAACATTTACAGTTTCATTAGATGTTGTAGTTATAATTACGTAGAGATGTGGAGATTTACGGATGATTGCAATAGCTGTTATCGAAATGCATCTCTTACCTCATAGACGCAGCAGACAATTGAGCGGAGTTGGACGGATTGGTAACAATGTTGTGCAACAACGACAAAGCTATATCCTTGTGACCCCTGGCCCAGGCTATCTGACTCTCCACCAACGGCGCCCTACCAGAAGTGTCGATGTCTGTTACCAACGCCAAAACACGCTGTGCCAACTGTATCCTTTCATTAGTGAGGCCCAATTCTAAAAACATAATACAATTTTTACTTATTGGACAAAACGTAATGTTTCACTGTTTTGGGGCGGCCTAGTATAGACCTAGGTAACCAAACCAGGGTATACAGCCCCTCTGATTTATGGTAGACCTTCCGTAAGGATTAATATTGAAAATATTGTTATTAAGTAATTCATATTATTATTTGTAGTATTATATACATCTACGTACGAACGTATTATATATATATACAGTTACGTATTTCCACGACAATACATTTTAAGTGAAACAAAAAGTATTTTTTGTTTTTACCTGCATACTCGAGCTGTAATCTTACAATATCGGCCTTGATTGATTCGTAGTGTTGTGACGCGTGATCGAGAATTACGCTACGCTGTGTTATCAACGATTCGACATGCTTGAAATCATTAAAACTTGGTAGTTTTCCGATGTTCCAGTCACTGACGAGGTCATTTATCGACGTCTTGCCTCTTCTAACTGAGTAATATTGGTCAATATCACGAAACAAATGCAAATATTCCACGACTTGGTAAAGACTTTGACAATTCTCCATATTTAAACTTTGACACAGCTTCGCAACGGCCAATTTCGCGTCATCTAATGGTTCCTCAAGCCTCAGCCCCGAATCTTCAGAAGGTCGAATGTTTAAACAGTTCTTCAAACAAGCGTACCGGAATGCTTTTAGTATAGAATTTGGTTGACACGTTGGCTCTTTAAGTTTTTCTCTTAATTCTCGTGTATCTACAAAGTTACTCCAGTCCCCTGCAAAAATATACATCACGACGTCTACACGTGTTACGAATGTGACACAATCAAAAAGAGGACACCCCTTTAAAAACGCATCTCTAGTCATATCGTTGTTGTCGATTGTTCGTTGTCGTTGTCGACTGTTTTATAAACAAGCAGGTGAAAAGAGATTTATGTTAAAATATCTTTTAGTCGTTATTGTGAAATAGAATTTCCACAGATGTTATGTACACTGAAATGTACCTGAACCTTCTTAAAAAATGTGCATCTTGGACAAAGCAAAACGGGTTATCGAATAAATTATTAAGGCTTATAAAAAATATCAAAATGTAATCTCATTTTCTCCCACGTTAAAATGTGTCTGTCTCTTTTACTGTCGCTTTTTCACGTCATTTCCGTTTCACAAAGATGCTTAAAAAAGTTTTCACTCCAATAAAAAGCCGTGAAACTAAAATCCCCTGGTTGAGAGCGATCACAATCAAAAATACCTAAGTAAGTCAAACAGTCGTATTTGATATCGTTCAATCTGTCGTCATTGTCGGTCGACTGGATGTACTGCAGCGCGAGGTAGTGCATGCCGGAGTGGTGCAGCGCCGCCACCACGCCGCGGCGCAGGTCCGCGCGTGGGCCGGCGCGCGCCAGCGCCACGTCGTGCAGCTGCAGCGCGTCCATGTGCTGCCCGCTGCTGACGAAGTGCCGCCGCTTTTCCGCGTCGCTGCGGAGGTGGCCCGTGCCGCAGCCCTCCGCGGCGTCCACGTCGCCTATTGACGCGAAGCACTGAAAGGTAACACGTATATACAAATCGGCGTGGCAACTAATTTCCAAAAAAATACAATACGTGCGTTTATCAATAATTGAAAAAAGAACACACATATGAAGTGAAGCGTTTAATTAATTTAAGGCCGATTTATTTAATTTTGACCCCAATTTTGCTTCACTTTGTGCTGTTGTTGTTATTATGGTATATTCGTGCAGCAGTAAAAGTGTTAAACTTGTTTCTAAAAGTAGTCATCCCCCCCCCCCCCCCCCAAATAACTTCTCGCGACTACATCGATATAGAAGAATATTATCCTATTTCAATCAAAATAGCGAATAGAATACACATCAGACTAGCGTTACCTTCCGGAAGATCTCCTGCACGTGTCCCCCGCCGGGGAGGTCGGCGGCGGCGGCGGGCCCGGCGGGCGGCACGCCCCCGTTGGCGGCCACCGCCCACTGCTCGCCGTAGTACACCGCGTCCAGGTGCTGGTCGGCCGCGCGCGCCGCACACGACACCTTGTCGTAATCTAACCCCAGGTAGTTCAACGACGGACAACCTGACCGTCTCCTTTAACATAAATGAGGATTTTTTATTAGAAAAAAAATAACATTAGAAATATATACATATATGTTGGAGTCTAACCATCGATAAACGAAGTAATTGGGACGCCATCGCCAGTACTTTTTGAAATCATTCGATTTTAGCCCCGTGCAAAAATCGACTACTTAAGCTACGAAAAAGCGAACCTTAAGAGCGTGTTTAGGTCACAGAGTGATATAATGTAACGATATAAACTATTTTAACTAGATTGGTTGACATACCTCGTTTCATACTGTGGCTCTTGTATACGAATAAAGTTTACAACATCCAGCAGGTACTGAACTATCATCTTTTCATCATAGTCCAACATATTTGTTTCTGATTTATTGCCTATAATTTTATTCCAAATATTCTCCAACAGTCTATTTAATTGTCGGGCGAGTAACCCGCTAACTTCGGATGGATAATGGAGTATTAAACCAATTAATGACGGTAGTATCTGGCTACAAACTTCGGGCTGCAACATAACATATTTTTAATGGCATAATGAAATCTAATGAATGTTTTAATAATGATATTTATTGGCTAATTTAAAGCGCAGTTATCCCCCTATTAAGGCCCACTGCAGTACACTGGTCATGGTCAGTGCTTAGATACTACTCTAACTCTAGAGTCGACTCTAGGAGCCCTCCGAAGCACAGATGCAATGATGGAATTTTGCCAACAATTTGCAACCAACCTATACGTGGAAAATTAAGTGTTTACCTTGCTCGAACAGACTTCACGTAAGGGGCCAATAAAGTTGGTTGGCGCGGCGAGTACATCCAAGAGAGAAACTGTTATCCGTGTCACCCACTGGATATGACTCTCCTTACTACGCGGTACCCAGTAATCTACATCACTGTACAATTTCAATTTAACATTATCTATTTGAAATTTTATCGCCATACCACTGTTAGACTGTGACAGACATTTCAAAACATCTTTGTTTATTTCTCCACAATCTGAAATGATATATTACTTACAAGCAAGCCAACAGATAAATAATCAAACATTATTACTAAATAATTCAATTCCATAGTTACAGAAAGAAAGAAGTGATGTTATTAGTATGGCCTGACTGCTCATTAGTCGGCCATTAAGATAAAAAAATATTTTAGAAGACTTATTTTCAGCAGCGCCGCTCGAAAGATTATAATTAATAGAAAGTTGCATCTGGTTTATGGTATTTCAAAACAATAATAATCTCACCTAGGGCTTTCCGTCCATCAGGAAACTTTAAAATATTACTGAGTGCTTCAATAACTTTATTGCACGTAGATGGGTTTTCATTGAACAGTATGTTGGAGCAAGCCTTCAGCGCGACGTTAGCAAAGAACTGTTTAGGGGGTGTGTTCACAATTCTCGTCGTGTTCGCCGGAGATACGGTCACTAACGTCTTTATATCGTAAGTACCGATCTCGGCTAAACAGTTGCAAGCTTCTATTTTCAACTGAAAAAATAAAAATTACACAACACCTTTCATACAAAAATTTTAATAATTATAACCACTCAGAACTGTCGGAACATATATCTGTATGAAACAGTTAAACATGAAGCGACTTTTGAACAAGCATACTAACATGACTATTACAGTAAATAATTCATGTTTATTTTCATTAATAAACTGCCTTGAATTCGAAGCCGGGAAACCCTCGCTGGTCATCTTTATGTAATGTAACACTAAACTGTTGTAAGTAGAATACCTTATCATCGTACGTAGTCTTGATAATATTACTTAGAGCGAAAATCACTTGATGGATGACGCTTGTCTCACAGTCTTCCGAGAAGCCTTTCGCGCTCAGTTCCTCGCAAAGAATGTTCACGAAACGCCGGTTCGTACGAAGAAAACTTCGCAAATTCACTAGGGTTTCAACACTGAAACATAAAAAGATATTATTGTTGTCATTGGACTCTAATTACACTAAAATGAAAGGGACAATCCTATGGACTTGAAACAATTTAATTCCAGAGTTATAATTCGGGTCAAACAAAACAATATTTTCAAACAAATTGTAAATATATTTGCAGACCAAACCAAAGATAAATTATTAATAGTTACCTGGTATGACACAAGCCTAACAGATACGATTCTAGTTTCTCCTTAAACTGCCTCTTACTCATAGATGTATCATCTTCGGCGTTGCCTTGGGACATGGCGGAAATAAAATCAACTACATCGGTGCCATCTTTTAAATACACCTTCACATTTACAGTCAAGTAATTCAGTAATGGTTCACATTCCTCAGAGTACCCACCTTCCTTCTTGGTATTCAATACGGAGAATGCCTTGGAAACGACGGCTTTCTCGATACGCACATTGTGAGAGATAATTTTTGCAAGAATATTTTTAAAATTTCCCAGTAGTATTTTAATTTCCTGTCTTTCTTCTGAATTCTGGATCCCATGGAGGAGGCTGACGCAAGCGAAGTTGCACAGTATAGCGTCTGACGGGCAGCCGAGTGGGATACTTTCAACAAACGTCAGGTATGTATGCAGGAACAAAATTCTTAATTCAAATACTTTCTGTTTAAAAACATTTCCACATAACTTGTTCAGGATATGAAGCACTGCTAGAGGCTGATTGCTGCACAGGATTTGAATAACATTGCCGTCTAGTATTTCCTGTAAGAATAAGTGTAATACATATTAGTAAAATTATTTTACTTTGTTTTGACAGTAATAATTTTAAGAACACAAACCCGGGTAGCTCTTGAGCATTACTGTGCTTCGGAGGGCACGTAAATCCGCCGGTCTCAGTTGTTGTCGTGAGATAGCAGTCGTTAAACCATGTTGGAGGCCTTCGGACGGCACAAACACTTCCGATACTTGGGTCGCCCACTAACCCTTCCACCAATCCAAGTGGAGCTTTCCAATAGGTTAAAGGCAAATAATTGTAACGTCTACTTACGCTGAAGTATTTGAATATCGCAAGGAAGACATCCTTGCTATAAGTAAAAGTGTATTTTCGCTGTGGAATATTCACACCATACTCTTTCTGTACGTCGTCGAAGGCACACAAGTTGGTAGCCGCCATTAAAACTAACTCGCCAATGTTCTCAACAAACAAATCGTTCCACTTTTCGTCCTTCAACAGCAGTCTTGTAAACTGTAGCAATTTGTTCGCGTGGCTCCCTGTTATGTTTCCTTTGATGTTATCCATTGAAATATTATACTTTTGACATACTATGTAGGGTAAGCACAAAGCAAGTATGTTGCAGTAACACATCTAAAAACCAATACAAAAAAGATTGCTTAGGATTCCATCTACTACTTTAACGTCTAATTAATCGTCACGTACAATGCGGTAAATGAAGGTTGAGGAATTACGTGTAACAATTTGGAGTGTGGGTAAGGGACAGGTTAACTAGTAGTAGATAAATAATCATTACATACCTCAATAACATTTTCCACTGACGTGTTTCTATTATTTGCAACGCGATTTATATAGAGACTGTTTTTTGTCTCTCCTTTCTTGTACCACAAAACATCCACAGCTGCCAGCCACTTCACGTGCTTCTCCATAAATAACTCCTTGTCGTAACCGAACAAATATACGGGAAAATCATAAAAATGCTTGTTTATCATAAACCAATGGTACAGAATATTGACGATGTTAGTAGTTAAATAAGTTTCGATGTCACAGTTTGCTATTTCGTTGGAGAGAAGACTCAAAACTTTCTTGACCATATGTTTATCTAAGGATTTTTCCGTTTGAATTTCCACTATCTTCATGATAACGTCGTGTACCAAGCATTTTTTAGCTTGCGCCAGGCCGTAGTATCCGTGTAGCAGCGTGGACGTACGGTTCGTCGACTCATCCGCCAATATAGATTCGTTTGTGCTTGAAATCTAGAATAAAAAATAATAAGAATATATTTTAGATGAATTTGCTACAGCTAAACCTCAGATTGTCCGCAACAGACCAGGAACGCCTGTAGCCCTGAAATTTGTATGTGAGCTGTACCAAATTTTCAGCTCTTTGCAATATAGGTATTACAAACAGTATTGTTATAGACATGGATTTTCATCTAATATACGAATGATTTTTATATAATACCTAAAGGAATGAGGAGCAATTGTTTGGGGTACAGTTACAGGCATTGGTTTCGGAAAGAGAAACAAAGACGGGTAACTAAGTAGTCCGCAACATAATTAAACTTTCACTTACATCAGTTACAAATATCTCAGTTAATTGCTCCATATAATCTCGAATATCCATTTCAGTAATAGTATCACCTATTGTTCTTAACAGATAACAAGAGAATATTCGAATGCTGTGAACGGTTCCGTTGACATTTCTGAAGAGTGTTCGCTTTTCTACTTGAAAATTTTGAAAAGTTTGGTCTGAACTGAGCTTGACCATTTTTGCGGCACATTCGTATACCAACGCAGCCGTATGGGGTGGGTAGAAGTCTTTGGTGCACCGCTGCAAGTAACTCTTGATCATTATCACAATATTGTTCTTCGTTTCTTCGTTCGCGTGAACCCAAATATGATCTATCATTTTCAATAACAGCTCAAGTAGACGATGGGACACTTTCGGGTTTCTAAACAACGCCTGGCATACATCTAGCATCAGAGTGAACGTCAGCTCTGTAAAATAACAAAAAAAATAATATCATATCTGTTATTTGTGAATACGGGAGTAAGATACTTGGAAAAAATTTGTGATTGATCAATATTGTAGTATACGTCGAAAAACATGGAAATTCTGAAGAAATAATAAATTCGTTTTTGAGCTATTACAAAATTTTTTCTTCAAGTTAATAATACACCGTTGATAAAACGCGTTTAAGACATGATGTCTGCAACACAACGGACACTAAGCATGAGGCGGAACTATTATTTTATTACATTATCTGGAATCTAATCCAAGGTCATCCAACAAGAAGAACTACAATGATGCAGGTTTCTACTAAGAAGAATTTCAAGAAAAAAGTGAACACCAAGGACTTCATCGCCACTTACTTCAGATGGAATTTTTGTCAAATACTAAACTTATAGAAAGTAAAATAAATATTACCCAGAGGAGGCCTTTCCACTTGAAGCTCGTTCAATAATTCAATACAACGAAATGCGGTATCCACATCACAGTTTGACTTCAAATCGTATAAATCGGGATCCAGGATGCATCTAAGTATTTCGTGTGTGTGACATGTCTGTTGTCTGCAGAATTCGGCGAGCAATAAAATGCAGTTATGTTTCAATGCTTTGGTACTTATTTCAATGTCGTCTTCCTCATACATTACTTCAGCGTCTTCCTCAGAATCGTGGCTTTTTAATATATCGTTTATGCACGCGAAGCATTCTTTATCAATATTCTCACGTATTTTACTATTCAACATTGTATGATAATCGGTATGCAATATGGTTTGCACAGACTGGAGGAGCTTTATTTTATGCCTAATAGATATATTTTCTTTCAACTTAACCTTTAAAGCCTCATACATTTGTTTCAAAGCGTTACTTAGAAGACCAAACAATGCGATATTTTCAACATCCGCTAGTGGCATAGAGGTGTAAGTAAGTAAAATATCAAAATAATGCATGACCAGCTGTAGTATTTTCGCAAATTCCAGTGGAGTTACATCTTTCGTTCCCAACTTCACTATATAATCGGATAACATTCTCTCTAATTCACTGTGAATTTCACTAGCTACGGATGTATTAACTTCCACTTTATCTTGTACTACTTTTTTCACTGTAGGAGCAGGCTGTTGCTGGCATTCAAACTCACTGAATAATATACATTGATCAATTGTATTGAATAATGTATTGTACAAGTCATTTCGTTCGTATATCTCGGTCGTATTCAGAGTTACATTCACATTAGTTACCAAATTCAACAAAATCTCTTTTACTTTCAAGGGATCTAATTCTGTAATTTTACCATTTATTAACCAAGCGAGACATTTCAACTTTATTTTGGAACACGAGCATTTTCCATAGAAGTTATTGAATATACATATCAAGGTACTCAAGCTTTTATCGTTTACAGGCATTCGCTCTTCCATATACATAATCAAAAGTGGTTCTACTTGCTGATAGTTAAGTATACGTAGGCTCAATAAATCAAACATTATCGCGTGGACAGCTTTCTGTAACGACTCCGTTGTCGCTGAATTTCTACAAGTAACAAAAATTGTAAATATCATTTTTCACCAAGTTTTGGATCACCCAACCCAACAGCGATGTGTAATTCATATCATTATATCATAAATTAAAGTTAACACACCTTAAACAACAGCTCCAAAAAGGTATAAAAGAGTCTGCATGCTCTCTGAATTCAAGACATGTGGAGGACTTGCTAATTGCGAGACAGGCCAATTCTTGGTAATCGTCCTTATTGATTTTCCTATTTTCGGTTAACATTTTCTCCAATACCTTTGATAAAGTTATGTACTCGGCGACAGTTACATGAGACCCAAAGTTTTTAACATATGCATGGGTTATTCCAATCCTGAAATTGTACTTTACATTTATGTGAACGAAATACCAAATAGTGTTATATAAAACTGGTCAATTGCGAATCGGGCTCACACACGTAGAACGCTACGGTACGGAACCCCGTACCATCGAGTTATATTAACTGAATTATTTCATCCATTACAAGAAAATGACAAATGAATGTCAAACACTAACGGTGCACGTTGACACTTACCAAGGTACATTATATCCATTTAACTGTTCAATTAGATCTTTGAAGCATTTATTATTATATGAAGTCACTTTTTGCTTCTTACTTGAACTTGCACATTCTTCTTCATTTTGTGTCCTTGACAATTGAAATACCTGTACACAGAAACTACAATAGGTCATCTACTGCATCTCGGAGAGGTTATTGGACACGAGGGCTCGTGTCATTTGCTACTACTATTTAATTTAATTAAAGCCACCATAACTGAGCGTCTAACGTACCCACCAAACGGACGCACTATTCTGAAACGCCCGCGCTGCTTATACTGGCCGAGTTAAAATCGACACAAGAAATCGTTCTATGAATTATTAAAACTGTTAAAACTAAAAATTAAAATAATAACTAATTAAGGGCAGGCTTATTTAACACTAAATTTTACCGCGGCTTCGCCCGCTTTGTAATATTTTGCGCTCGAATTCCGATCGCGAAAAATACTATTAAAATTATCCCATGAGAATAACGTACTTCCGGCTTAAAAGCTCTCCTATCCTTTGTCCTTTTCAGGGTCTCAAATATACCACATCAAATTTCTTCTAAATCGGTTCAGCGGCTAAAGCGTGAAAAGGTAGCAGACAATTATAATACACTGCTCAACAAAGTCTAGGGAACAGGAGGTTTTTAGGGAATATTTTTATTTTTATATATTTTTGTTTTAAAGTTTATATACCAATCGATGCGCAATTTAATGCTTAATTAGTTGCGTATATAAATAAAGGATTCAGTTTTTGAATTACGAGGTAATTTTAATGAAAAACAAAGAAAGTGTATTACAGAACTAAACAAAGAAATTTAATTTAATAAAATTTCTTAAAAATTAAAACATTACAGTTAAGAACAAATATGCGGGGACTTTTTTAATAATTAGTTGGACCCCCTAAGGCATTAACAACAGCTTGACATCGTCGTGGCATACTGATTATGAGACTATCGATTGTCTCTTGTGGAAGAAGACTCCATTCTCTGGAGAGATGTGAAAAAAGTTCATCTGCTGTGTTCAAATTTTGAGGGAGATTTCTAAAAGCCCTTCTCTTTAGTAAATCCCACGCGTGTTCAATGGGATTGAGGTCCGCGGACTGAGCAGGCCACTCCAGCACTTCGATGTTGTACTCGCGGAACACATCCATCACCTGACTCGCAGTATGTGGTCGTGCATTATCTTGCATAAAAATAAAATCTGCGCCCAGATTTTGTCGGTGCGGGATAACCACGGATTGGACTACCTGTTCGCAGTATCGCTCTGCATTTAAATTTCCCCTGATCAAAACGAGATCCGTCCGTCCACCCAGGCGGATTCCAGCCCACACCATGATTGTACCACCTTGGTAGGGATGCACCTCCTGTGGGTTTTGAAGCCGACTCTGCCGACCAGGAATCCGCCAAACACGCACTCTTCTTGAATCTGGATGAAATCCGAAGCGAGATTCATCGGAGAACAGTACATGTGCCCACTGATCTACGGTCCACTGCAAATGTTCACGTGCCCACAATAATCGACGTCCTCGATTTCCATGACGCAGCGCGGGCACTCTTAGTGGTCTGCGAGCACGAAGATTAGCTTCATGGAGTCTCCTCCGAGCAGTCTGGTCACTGATAGCAACCTGGTGCTGCGACTGGAGGTCTTCTACCAACTGACGAGCCGTAATGGTGGGTTGCCTCCTTGCGACATTTTGCAAAAAACGGTCTTGCCTTTCCGTAGTAACCCTATACCTGCCTCTGTGCCTTTCGGCTACATCGCCAGTAAGTCTGTAACGTACCCACAGTCTGCAGATAACGCTCGCGTGAGAATTCAGAGCAGCTGCAACTTCGCGTTGGGGTAGCCCAGCTTCCAACATTCCTACAGCTCGAATCATTTCTTCCCGCGTTAAATGACGTCGTGACATAATGGCCGTAGTCGCAAAAGTTACGAATAACAACAGTTAATTTTGTTTTTCAATAAAATCATAAAACAATAAAACAAATTTTTATCTTTAAAATTCTCATACAGTATCACTACACAGCAATCAAAGTGAAAGATTCCCGCCTTTTACGAAAATTCTTTTGTTTCTAATTTTTTTTTTTTAAATTCGAACAACGTTTGATAAACATTCAGCCTACCTGTTTACCTCAAAGAGATCAATACTTTTTTAAAGAAGATTTTACAAATAAAGTCATATAGTTGGCTTGTTCCCTAGACTTTGTTGAGCAGTGTATTATTGTAGTATAGAAGTATGTATGCACCTGATGCATTACAGCTGCAGCTACATATGAAAACTGTTGACATTGTTGGTTTGCATAGTCTGTCTGCTTCTGTTTAAATGCAATTTCCGAACAGACAATTTCCATAATACTGTCGAGGTGTTTATTCCAAACAACCCAATTGTGAGCCAAGCTTCCTGCAGTGCCTTGCGCCCTCCCCTTAGGATGGTGGACCATCATTGTTATTTCCAGTAATTTAAATAGTGCGTTCTGAAATGATTAAAAAGTTTCTGTGAAAAAAACTATATCATAAAACCTGACAGTAAAAATACTTAGACATATTTTATACATATTTTATATTTATTTTAGACATATTTCATAGACAGATTTTAGACTGGTAAGATTTTCCGACCTGGGAATATTCCAACAAAGTCAATTGATTGTGTCCCCAAAATAGGCCGATAACAACAACAATGAAATTAATTTTACATTTGCCTACTTAAGTATATCAAAACCAGAAATTACAATCTCCGTCTTCTAGTAGTATCTACCTACCTTTGTTTTCTGATCGAGATTTTGATCATAGGATTTAAATATTGACGGTAACACGACTTCTATAAATTCGCATATAGTTAAACGGCATTCTGTAGACAGCTGTAAAAACAGAATACATATTATTGTAATTAAATTACTAAAGAAAATTATATTTTCAACTAAATATATCACTCAACTAGTTCAAAACTTTTTAATCTGCTTACCGTTTCAAGGATTAAAGTTATTATTTCGATTTCATGTATTTTTTTATTATTCACGCAACCAACAAAATATTCTCTTAATTTGTTTAAACAAGACCTTAATGGAATGACAAATTGGCAATAACTGGTCGCATTTTTAATGACCAGCCACACAAGTTTTAACTTCATTACACTGTCTAATAAAGGTGTTTTGGACAAGCATGCAGACACGCAGACCTCCAACAAACCTACAATGAAAATAAAACACAGTCAAACATACAATACTAAACAAAGGGTTGTACACTCAGTTTTAGATTGTAACAGGGCATCCTAGGGTAGGGCTGCATGAAAAATGATTCCCGATAAAGACATCTGATTGATGAGCGTGGACAACTTGAGATAGCACAATTGTATGTGACACAAGAAAAATTTGATGATCAGCTGTCAAATTTACTTGCAGTTGTCACACTGTGCTTTCCTTGCTGGCATGCAATGCGAAACAAAACATATTATCATTCTGTCTTGTTTATTTTCGTATCATTGGAGTAAGTTGTTCCTTTTTTGTATAGGTGTGATCTATACTCTCGTCTACATATAAAACCGAATACTACTATCATTGGATTACTTATCTTTGATTGGCTGAGTCTGCATGTTTGTCAGTAATTTACATTAAAATACTAAAAACAAACAACATAACATTAATGTCTGCTGCAGTCCAGAACCCAAATCGGAATACATTGTTCTGTAGACGGAGTACTTAATATCTTATACTGTACTTATAACTGTATCACAGGGTGGTAGAATATTAAAAGTGTATTGAACTTTCAAAAATAATTACTTACTTTCCCATGTTGTTGGTGAAATATAAATTAAATAGTTTTCATTACATAAAACATATTTATACAATAGACTTAGATATGCATGACCAATAGCATTAGCCAGTCGTCCATCTATCAATATGTGCAAACAAGCATCAGTGAGTTTCTCGCATTTTATATAGGCCCGATCTGAAAAAGAACACATTTTTTATTATTTAATTTTTTCAGAGCAATATTACAGTACCATTTAGTCGTTGTATTATTACTTAAGTCATGTAGTCTGTACTTGTAGGATGGTAAACTATTAAAATCAATTTTAAATATTTTCTAATGTCATACAAAATGAACAAAGAAAAATATTTTTAATGTGACTGGGATAGTTGAACACTGCTAATAAAATAGTAATGCTGTTTTTATTTACATTGTAGTTAGTAGTAAATTGTATTAATTATTAATTTAATTGTTAAAGTAACTGTTTTTTAAATGTACTCTCCTCATATATTGTTACATAAGCTTAGACTACAAAATAAAGATTTATCTTAAGACTGAGTAATATCAACTTAGTTATAAGATAACATTATTCTTATAAAGCCTAGAGTCTTGTTACAATGAAATAGATACAAAAGTACAAAGTAAATAAATTAGTAATTATTACCTTTATTGGCTTTCTTAACACAGAGGTGTAGAAGGCTTGTGCATAGAGGCACAGTGCTTGTTTGAAAAGTTTTAGATGTTTCAAATTTTTCAGTTTCCTGTAAAATGATATTTTAAAGGTTACTATTACTTGACAATCATCATCATCATCACAACCCATAACTATCCCACTGCTGGGCACGGGTCTCCTCTCACAGTGTCACTTGACAATAATACTCATAAAATTTTGCTATTATTAGTTTCATGAGAAGCTTTCGCAAATTAAATGATGTAAGAGACCTAGTGGAATGTTAGACATCTACATTCTCTTTTATTTATTTATATTTTTAATTTCTTTATTGATCCTGGTTATTTTTAATTAACATGTTGTAAAATTATTAACCAACAAGGTTAAGGGGTGACAGGGTCAAAAATAATAATCCAGTCCCCGTAGCCCAGTTAGTAGTGACCCTGCATGCAATGCATGGGTTCCAGGTTCAATTCTCAGCCCAGGCACACCTTTATGTGACAGATGAATGTTAGTTCTAGTGAACTTTTATTTATGTTGACCATGCCATCCACAATACAGGGAAACTTACTGTGGAGGAATAGGTGCGTGTTTATGTAAAAAAAGGTTAACTAAATAATTGAAAAAATATATAACAACTTGCAACAGTACAACTCAATGTGAGTTACACTCCTTTTACTAATTTTATGACCCCCCTCCCCTCAAAAGCTTTGACTGCGACCATACCTGGATGAGACAGCAGCCAATTAGTACCATAAAAGCCTAATTTGTTAAAATTAAGAGACAAAAAACTACAAGCACCTTAATAATATATGCATGTATATCATCAAAAACATGATTCCAGTTATACCCACTCTTATGTAAGGTATTCTGTGATAATAACGAAGATACTGCTATACCAGGTTCTAAATACTCCTTTAGAGATTCTGCTGCTTTTTTCCTCTCGTTTGCACGGTTCGACACTAGATTCTTACATATTTCTCTTATCACCAATTCCAAACTCATTATTATTGTCGACCAATGCTTTTATTATAATGATATTACTTTGTTTTCTTTTTTAACATGAGTTGGAATGGAAAACAAATTTTATCAGAATTAAATCAATTAAATATTTACATTTTCAAAAGTTTGAAAAGTTTCAGACAGTTCAGTAATTCAGTTCAAATTCAAAGAGGATATAAATTAAAAACATAGTAAGTAGTAACACTTGTACGTTGGTACGTTGTTCAGTTCATAGTTCAAGTTTCGTGAAAGTGACACTGACAATGACAAGTTCCAATCATAGAGTACGGTCTACGTAAACAACATTGACCTTTATAACAGGGACACGACATATTGTTCTTTTAGTACTACAAATGCTACTGTCAAATGAGGCCGAAAATCCGTCATGTTTTGTGTCCAGATGACATTGTCAGTCAGTTCAGCCGGTCTTGTCTTGACTTGTCTCGTCAAAAAGCAGTCAAATCAGCCATCTTTAACCATACACAGGTCCGCTATAAATAACATTAAAAATATTGGTTATTGATAATGTTGCCGAGAAAATAAAGGAAGATTTACATTATAATTAGCAAGGTTCTAATGTGCAGTTATATGAGTAGTTATAACATGACTTATAGGTGAGCACCAGCGATATAGAAAGAAAGGCAGATGGAGCGTGCAGAACAAAAAAGTGAAGCCACAAAAGCAAATACAAATTCAAAAGCGAATACAAACTCGCATTAGTGCTATTCAGACCGTCGTACTGTTTAGACGTCACGCGTAATCACGCGTCACGCATTACTACAACTTAAAAATGCCGTCTTGTCTATTTTAACATTGTAAAAGTTGTTCCCAAACACATAAAAACGAAGATGGGATATCTTTTCACAGATAACTATTTTTATTTCACTGTTTTGTTGTATAATTTACCCATGTAAATAAATAAAGAAATAAATAAAATAAATAAATATTTTATAACCAAAAAGCTACTCAGTTACTTGGCAATAAGGTTCGTTTTAAGTTTTAAGTAGTAGTGCTACTTCCAGAACTTTCTATGCTACTCGTGAAGGAATGGGGTAAAAATTTATCGATATCGACAATTTTATTATGTTATTTCTAGTTAATAATTTTTAAATGAATAATTATGAGTCTTGTTCTAAGTCGGTCACAGTTGTCATGGGCGGCAGCGGAAGGTGGTGCTGCATGCTCGTTTGCTGCCTTAAATCAATAAAAAAAACATGTGTATACAGTTCTGCTACATGGTGTGGAATAAATAATTATTATATTTTGCCCTCTACACCACTCCAAGCTGTTCATCCAATTGTAATGAGATTTTGGTTAGTTGTTATGCGTAAGGGATGAAAGTTTTTGACAAAATAGAATGTACTATTTTCTATGCCGTTCATTCAATTGTAATGACATTTTGTGAAGTTGTTATCTGTGTTTTGAATAAATATTTTAAGTTACCTACGTATTTATGTCTCTCAAATTCAAAACACCTAAATATGTTATTACCCCTGTGTGTGATAAATTGATTATATCACAATATTGTCATAAAATGTAATCACGGCCGTCTGTTGTAGTAATAACGTGACATGTCACTACACGTAAGATGGCGGATTCAAAACCCGCCACGGACAATATATTTTCAAAAAACGTTCATTAAAGTTTATTTATTTATTATGTATATTATATTGAATTAATATATTATTTATCTTTTATTTTAATTATAATAATAAAATATTTTAGTTTGTAAATAACGGGAACTTATTCAATACCTAGCAACATTACACGCACACAGAGATACACGTGTCCCTACAGTGGCTTTCCTCGTTGTCACGCATACATACATCAATGCTAAAGTGGCCTATGTTCTGTCTATTGAATGTTATAATAAATAACATAATATTATAATAATATAAGTAATAGCACTAGGCTATTACTGCCTTTTATAATTATGATTAACAAATATTATACGAGTAAACAATACAGTACCAGTTTCTATCGTTTTCATATAAAAAAGCAACATAATAATAATGTATTGTAGATCTAGTTCTAGACCATGCAACAATAAACTGTCGATAATTGTCGATAACGTGGCAAAAGCACCGGCACATCACTAAGCCTAAACCGATAATGGTACTATGCCTGAAGCAGTTGTTAACCAAAAATGTAACTTAAGACTATATGCGTAAGGTCAATCTGTTATAGATACCAGTCACGCCATCTAGCGTTCAATAGCGTTACATAAAATTCCATTGCCATCTAGCGGTGGATAGACGAACTTTATAAATATTATGTTGAAGAAGGTAAGAAGACACCAAATATGGCAAGGAAAAATAAAAATTAAGATAAAGTATTAAGGTGCATTTTCAACTAATAACAGCCGGTTTGATAGACTATTTGAAGTTGACAAGTACCGACCAATTAAAATGTAAGTTTCTTAGTGTGAATAATACTATTAGCGTTGTCACGCACACATAAATGCTAAAGTGGCCTATGTTATGTCTATTGAATGTTCCATCTAGTTAATCTATGGTGAGCACTAAAGCCACCATGTATTGTGTCCAGATGACATAACAGTGGCACGCATTTTTTGTTGACATGTCACTTCCATAGGTTTCATATTTCTATGGTAAACAATAAACATCATTACGTTAGATAGTTGTCAAAATATTAAATTAATGTAATTGTCACTTTGACCGCCAGATGTTAGCAATGACACTTCTACAATGTTGCCATTTGATGCAATTGCAACAGATAATTTCCAAAAATGATAAAAAGCACAAAGTTTATAGTCTAAAATATTATTTTAATCTATAGGTTTCAGTTCGTAGAAATTTCGTAAAAAATAGGGGAAAAGAATAAACGGTCTAATTTTGGACTGTGTAATTCAAATATTCTACGCCTAGAGTTTGCCCAGGGTAGTACTTAATAGGCGTGCTAAGGGCAAGGAACCTCCTTGTGACCCTCTGTGTTTGTTGTCGGCTAATGTCCTGCCAAATGGGGAGGAAGAGCGGGGCCGTTAGGGTCTCCACTCACGTGGGTGGTCCACCCCATGATTGGGGTGGGCCTGGCTGTAGGTGTAGGGTGTACTTCAAAAAAATATAATGGAAAACAACACAAAAAGTATGTACTTCATTTAAAATGTATTATTTGCAGCTAATCAACGAATACCGTGTCTCGAGCACTTGCATATAATAATCTGACGGAATCACAATAGCCCGCACCCCTCCGTGAACCTGTAACAATCACATAAGCGTCTCCAGCACGCACAATTCGCTTTGCTTTGCAATAGTCTAGAGCAGCGTGAATTCTAGCATCTACCTCTGCCATCCAATTACCACGAGCTGCTTCAAAATAATGCATAGCTCGTATACCTCTCCAAAATCGGAGTTGTCTCGCAGTGTGACAAGTTCTTGTTACTGCTACAATAGGACATTTCGGTTTTGCATGTGAAAGTATTTTAGCTGTCCGTCCAGAATTAGTCAAACAAATGATAACGACGGCTCGCGATCGCATGGCTAGTTCAACGGCACTAACACAGACAGATTTTGATGGTTCTTCTAAGGAACTTTTCATCAATTCAATGTTGCCGTAAGTATGTGCATTCCATATTATACGCTCCGCATGTCTGCAAACTACTGCAGCCGCACCTAAACAATGTTCAGCCATGCGCACTGCATCAAAAGTTGGAGCTACTTTTTTTAAAGGTGAATCATAATGCAATTCTAGAGATAATACATCTGCACCGTCGATTATAAGATTTGCAATATCAGTTACGCATAATGTAGGAATTTGTTCATTAATAACAGCTTTACAAATGCAAGGTTTTCCAATTTCATTGCATTTAGCCAGAATAACTTTTTGAGCAATGAATATTTTTTCAACTGGTAAATCTGTACTCAAAATATATCTATCAACATAAATCCCATCAGCTTCTAATAATATATTGTCTATATTATCAAGACCTAAAACCGAATCAATGCAAGCAAAGACAAGAACATGTCTTCCTTTTTCAGAAAGAATACTTCTTACATTATGAATATCCTCGACATTTTGAGCATTGGGTACTAATACTGCATCGATGTCTGAAGATACGGCCCACGAAATCTGTTCTTCCATATGTTCAAACATTTGATGAGAGGAATCACTGCATGAAATAGATTCAAGACTGTCCTGGCCTTTTTTATTAAAATTAGTCTTTTCACGAGGAGTCTTCGATATTCTTACTGGCATTTTGGGCCCTAGAATGCCCCCAGACGAAACTTTACACTCTACTGAATCATCTCCTACATCTGTTATAACTAATTTTACTTTGCCGGTCAAACCTTCTATATGTATTAAGTCTCCAGACTGTAAATCGGTTAAATGATCGTAACCAACGTAAAGACAATCTGCTGTTCCACTTTCGCGCCAACTAGTGTCCGTTGTTAATCTCACAGTTTCATCATGGATTAACTCGATTGTTGTTAAACGTCCACCTTTTAAATCTCCTGTTACAATGTCAGGACCTCTAACATCCACTATAAGTGCCAGTGGATACACATATTCTAACTCTGCACTATAATTATACACAGCTTGCCTGATACTTTGAATTAATTGAGCACAAGCATCCGGTTCTAAGTCTCGTAAGTTAAGACGTGCGACAGTCATACCTGAGGCAATCAATCTCTGTATTGTAGCAGGCTCTCGGTTATTTGTGCCAATTTCGCACATTAAACCTGTTTGAAGTTCTTCGCAAGGATTCTCGTGTATTTTCAATTTACAGTAATGTTTTAGCAGCGAGGGCTCAAGTGGTGCATTTCTATCTTTAAGACCGGGAAGAGCCTCCAAAGGAATATGCCATGGCAATGTCATTGGTACTTTGAGCTTGTGTTTTTTATATAAATAAATCACAATTCTGAGATAAAATGATAAATAAAAATATCCCGTAAATAAGATTAAATTGCTTTAGTTGATGTTCTAAGACATTACAATGTCAAATATTTTATTCATAATTTGCTGCTTAATTTTAAGCTACACTTAGAAACTATTGAGCTATGCAACCTTACCACAGAAGCAATAAGAATAATAATATGTGAAAGAAAGCCAAGTTCGTAACAAGAAATTTGCAATGCAAGCTATGTACTGAGTTAAAAGGATTCGTAATAAAAGAAGTCTGTAATAAAAGAAACATCCAACTGGAAAGCAAGTTCTTTAAATCCTATTCATCACGGCTGTAGTTATCAATGTTCTCCAGTTTCTTTGTAGGTAATATTTGTTATATTCTTTGCTCCTTATTAGTGCAGCTTAATAAGTCTCACTTCAGTCAGTGATCCTGATCACCAAGCCGTAACCGCGGAGATGCTGACCCGCTCCGGTTACATTCTTCCGTTCGGTAATCGATTACACGTTAAGTTTACGTCTAGTTGATGGTGGGCGGGGTGACGAGGCAATACCAAATTGTTTTCGGAATCCGTAATTTTGAAAAATATTTGCTCCAAATCTTGTCTCTTTGTTCTGTGCTCTAAAGTATAAATTGTTAAAAATGTGGTACAGGTAATAAATTAAATGGTAAATTAACTTATTGACAACATTAAGTAGTACGCTCTGTCGAACGCAGAGACAGATAGACAAGGGCGAGCCAGGCGAGCCTAGCCTCCTTATTTAGTCTGTGGAGGCGAGTCCCTTTAATTTTTCCTCAAACTTAAATTAAATAGAAAAAAAAACGTTTTTCATCAGTTGTCACATTTGTTACCCACATTTTGACTTTATCCTATTTATGACATATTCTACCTATTTAATAAATAATAATAATATTGAAAACATAATTATATTTTGTAAGCAATGCAATAAAAAAATGAAGCTACTTCGTAGTTCGAAAATGTTGGTTCGAGTATCCGAATGAAATTGTGAAGATAACACGCCGCGGGTTGAAAAAATTAAAAATTGTGAACGAGGTTGCTTGACTGCGTGTCACGTTTGTTCTGTTCTGTGCCAGAATAATAAAACGCGTTAGTTTATGTTTGTTTTATGTTCGATGGGTTGTAATCGGAATTAAAAATTATTTTTTTAAAAAAGTGTGTCGAGCAAGGTTTGTGCCATTTTGGCATCCAATATTTACCAAATAAAGTATATCTATTTCTTCTACCTGCCGTTTGTACTGTGCGACCGTGAAGGTTGAGAATGTTACGTCATTTTGTCTCTAGTGTCTGATATGAACTTATTTATATTTCTACATAAGTGTGTTAAAGTGATTTTTACGAAGAAAGGATTACTTGGAGTGAATAGTTGATGTAAGTGTCCAATGTTTTTAAGAATTCTAGGCTCTTTTAGACCGGCTGCGACAAGATGCCGCCATGTTATTTGGTTTTGCTGTCAACCTCTGAACGGATCGCAGTTAGCCCTGATAGGTACCCTTGAAGAATTTATCTTTGTGTCGAAACATGAGGCTTTGTGTTTTTATGAGAACCGCGTAAAAACTTCGTACTAATAGTTTCATGGTGTTGAAGAAACTTACCACAGATTCGCCGATAGTTTTGTTTACTGTGGTTTATTGACTGTCAATGTAATGACGTCATTGTAATAGTTTTGACCACTATCTGTTATTAAATCATTGCTTGAAGGACAAATTATTAGTAAATAGAAACAATTTCATCTATATTTGACAATCGATAGTGATCATAAATATAGTCAAGAACATTTTACAAGCTCAAGTTCTCAGGAAAAGTATAATATTTATCATTTATATGGAGCAATAAGTACACAACTCAATTTCTCAACCATCATCATTAAGAAAAATTACTACTATATAAGCTTCAAACCACAGAAACCCGAATTCATGTACTTTTTAACTTTATACTTAAATTTCTTACAAGAATCTTATTAAACATATTGGAATATTATTAAATGAAGTACATAGATTGAATACTTCTTTCTTCTTATTCTTCTTCTTCTAATCTTATGAGAAGTTTGAGATTTAACATTTTCTTAGAAAGTTATATTTCGCGAATTATTTGATAGTTTTAATTGAAATAAGTTTTCACTTAATATTAATACAACCAGCTGTGAAACATTCAAGTGTCTCATGGTTTTAGAATCTTTATTGCGGTACGGTTGAATATTTTCTAATTGTTTATATGTTATTAATTAGCTAAGATGTTTAACATTTTTAATTTGACAATGTTCGTATATGACACTTTTTTTAAAAAATGTTTTAAGTAATGAACTAAGTGAGAACGGGCTCTTAACCCTTTACCACTGATGTGTAATTGAATTACATTAACTGACAAATAAATGACATGACACCTGTCTATGCACAGAGAGTGTTCTGGGACAGTCATAAACTATGATCATTTTTTTGTTTAATGCATATTATGTACCATTATACTGGGTGATTTTTAATTCACTTGACATACTTGAGGACATGAAAGAACATGGTCATAGGTAATGATTAAAAATATAAAGTCAAAATTCTACACGATAATTATTTCAAAAATGGCTATCAAAATTATCTAAAAATATACGGAATGTATGGCGAACAGCTGTGTAGGTACTACGACCCGCATGCGACTCAGAAGCGGGGTTATTGACCTTGTTTATACCGCGCGGTCAGTATGTCTACATTATCGGTTTGTAATGGATAATTACGTCAATTTTAAGCACTCTTTTTAATGACATATTTGGAATGAGAATTGAATACTGAGTACCCCCTATTAATATAGCAAGTGTCTTACGAATCACCTTGTATAGGTATTTAGAAACATTGTTATCAATCAACATACTTACATGTTCTGAAGTAAACCCTCAATATTATTGGTTTTAGACATAATTAGGATGGCTTTAAAAATATAACAGTCACTTTAGTTTAAATAATAAAAAATATATGAATAGTTTTTAACAGCAGTAAATGCATAATTTAAATTTATTCATGGCTTAGTCTTTTTTACATAATTGTCAAACATTTTTCTAAGGAAGGTGTGGCCATTACATCCAACAAGGCTCATGTTAATATCGTGGTAGTGCATGTCATCGCTCATTGAGTAATTGCTTTCTTTTCTCGTTCGCTGCCTTCCATAAAAAAAACCTATGCATCACGATTGTAAAGAATTATTTAATATTCTGATTTAACTGCTTAAAACAAATAGGAAATATCAGGAGGTTAAATAAAAATGATAATATAAAAGATAAATTATTGTATAAAATCTAGTTTATCGACCCCTCTGGTGTTGCCTGCAAGGCAGAGAGAAAAATGGTTTGTTTTAGTATCATGTAACTGTATAAGCACTTGACAGTTATTTTAAAATCAAGGACAGACACAACTTTTTAAACATTGAAGTTATTAAAAATCTTTTATTTTTTTTAAAAGTAAGGCTCTATGAAAATGTTTATTACTCCAAAAACGTCCTTTGTTTGTTTACATTTCTTTGTTTACATTTTTTATCTCAAATTCTATTTCAGAATTTAGTTACATATAGTGTTTGTCCACTAAATTTATTCCTCTTGTATGGGAGCTCCATACAAGAAACTAAACCATTTTTTCGATCTTCATGCTTTAAACATTAATGGTTTTGTGGTTGGTTATCACCCTCTTTTTGATGTACTAAGCAACAAGGCTGTGGCCATAGAATTAATAAAAAATAAAGAAATTATTTTAGTGCTAGTAAAACGTCATCCCTCATTAAATAACTGCTAATATAGAATTAATTTATTACTTGTGATATGATTTTATGAACAATATTAATAATGTTTCCGTTACATCCCCATTGCCATTAAACAATGGATTTTGTTTGGAGAAACTTATCTTGAGAATTATTTTTATTTTTTAGTTCGATTTATAAGCGTGTTTTTTTTTAACTACGTACTTAGGTATATTTTATTTTATGATGATTCTTATGCTTTGAAATGATTTCTACATTCTTCATAGTTACACATTCTTTATACTTCTCTTTATGTACGAGTAATTACATGTTTAACTTTATTTTCTACTAGTGAACCCACCCTCGCTTCGCTTCGGAAACGGGTGTCTTAGTTCTCACATTGGGAAATTGTTAGGCGTGATTCTTTAAACTGACATAACTTTTTGGAACGAAGTTCCTTAACGCGGTTTACGGATACGGGTAGTGCGATTTAGTAGAAATCGTCACGTAACGAAATGTAGTTTCCTGTGTTGTGTAAGTGTGTGTGTATCGAGCCAAAGAAAATGTGCACACGAGCAAGTGAGCCGGGTGCGCAACTCTGGCTCTCTCTATCCATGTCTCTTTTCATCATATAACCTCAACGCACGGTTGTACGGACACGCATAAATTTCGTGAAAACGAATTTGTTATTTGTGTTTCGGTGTTAGATTGATAGATCATACGTAAATATTTTACTTCAGTTTAAACGTAAGGAACTTCGTTCCTAACTCCGGTTCCCCGACTGATTTTTTTAATTTATAAAACGATTGAAATAAAATAAAACGCATCAAATGTTAAGGGAAGCTTACCTGAAATACTAGTGAAAACCGCATCGAAATCGGTTAGTCCCTTTCGAAGATTAGCACGAACAAAACACAGACGAACAGACAAATAAAAAAAAAACATTGTTAGGTTCTATTGCGAGAAAGGCCCCCTATAATTGTATTTTTCATATACCTATCTTACATGTACAGACAGAGATCAGTTAGAGATTTATTGTATGTATAGATTATAGAGAGAGACTCAGTGCCTATCCTCCGGCTTTATCAACAGGCATTAAAGGGCATTGATTATTTATTTATCAAAGTGCAACTTAAGATCATTGTAATAAGCGCAAAAATACCCTTGGGTATTTTTGGGAATGGTGTTGGATATTTTGGTATGATTTTGTGTCGTTATAGAGTTCTTGTAACTCCTTTTTGGATCTGTAAAGAGTTGTTATTACAGAATTGCACAAATTTTACGTTAGAAAATAACTAGAATGATGTTGGATTTGTGTACTCAGAGTGGTCTTTGAGAATTATTAAATAACCATAAATGGTGCTTCCAGAACTTTTGATTTAATTGATAAATACTTTCATAGCTTGGATAATACCTGTCCGCCATAATATGTACAGCAAATTGTATGTAGTTTTTAATTAAGATTAATATTGTATTTTTACTTGTTTCAGGTGGATATTGTTCATAGCTATACAACCAAGTTGGATATAGCCACGGAGCATCAGAAATCGGCGCTAATTAGCGCCAACTACCTCAATGAACCATTTATGCAAGTTTTGGCTATCGACAATGCAAGGTGAGTGTAATCTGTAATCAAAACAGTTTTATTATCAACACGCTCATCACAAATCTTCCTCCAATACGAGTACCATCAATAAAATCTACCGCTACTGAGAGTCGGGAGACGTGTTCATTTTTTACACGATATAATACACCTATTAATTATCGACGAAAAATACACGAGATGAATAACGTGAATGCTTTTTGGGGTAGATTCGTGACTGCAGTAATCGAACATAATGCTTTAATAATTTTACTTTTATTATCCTATACCACGCCGATACAATTTTAAATACAAGGTGTTCCATAAGTTTATCGACAAACTTAAATGGAAGATATATCTTGAGGAGGGACGTACCAGACGTGAAAAGATTACATTAGTAAAAATGTAACCATTTTTGAGATTTTGATATTTGTTTTATTCTTCAGTAAGTCAACTTTTATTTGTTTGTTTGTTTGTTTGTTTGTTTGTACACTGGCTACTTTAAAGGGAAACTTTGAAAGCTATACACATTTCAGTGTTGAATGGTGTGTGACCTCTCATAACTTTTGAACGGCTTGACTGATCGAAACAGGGTTGACGGCATTCTAAAGGGTTCCAATGAACTTATTTTCTGAAAATTTCCTAGAAATTCCAAAACAAAATTTGCTAAAACTTATTTTTATGAAATAACTTTAAAACTCCTTAACTGTATCGCGATGTGTTCCATAATCTAGTTACATAATTTTTGAAAAAAAAAGCATCGAATGCGGCAAACCGCTTCAAAATCAGATTCGCGTATTATCGTACACGAAATTTGTGTTAAGTTTATGGGACACCTTGTTCTCGTATATTATTAGTTCTGAAGGATAACATTATGTTTTACATTATAGTATTTTTAGGAAGCTAAGCTTGTAGTGTAGTTTTACATAAAAGCCTTTAAGCTACGATCCCTGAACCGCTTTCAATTTATTTTACATCAGCTCGCAATTGCTCACGTAGTAGAGATTTTTAAAATTAGCACTAGCACTTTACAGTGCTGGTTTGTGCTGTAGTATTAGGGCTCATATACACGAGCGGCACGACTCATATACACGAGCGGCACGATGTCAACGGCATAGACAACTGCACCCGTCGGCGACAGCCGTAGACATGTCAACATCGAAGTTCTGCGGCAGCCATCGCCAACTCTTTTGATACAGGAGCCAGTTGCAAAATGAATTCCAAAGAAGAAGCACTGTAATTGTTTTTACTCCATCGACGTCGACAAAAACGAAAAAAAAACACGTACATTGTGGGTTCAGGAAATGTTAATGAATAGAGACCAAGATGGACATTTTTTACACTTTATCCACTTTTACGAAAGAACGAGCAAAAATTTTACAAATACAAGCATTTTTTTTTACTGCTACAATTAGCATTTCAACATCAAACTTTGTCACTGGAGCTCATTTTATAAAACCGCAACGTTTACGTGTACGCACTCCTGAACTATTTGCAGTCAACTGATAAAATGGCGGACGCGGCACGTTACTAACACAAACAACAGCAAGTGTCGACGTCTACCGCCGATGCGTTGACGGCTGCCGTGGACAGGTATCGACGGCTACAGTTACCTCTGCTTTTGGCATTTGCTGCTCGTGTATAAGAGCGCTTAGATACTTCGCTACCATTACAATATTGTAAAATTATATTGTACAGTATAAGTTTTGATCTATTAGTGTTTCTTAGGTACAATTCTTCACTTGTTTTTATTCTATAAATTTTTTGTTAATGAAATAAAGTTATAATTAAATAAAAGTAAGTGCTGGGATCTAAGTAAATATTTTGCTTACCATCAATTACCATTGAAAATTGTTTCACGGATTTGGGGGATTAGTCAGGACCAAACCGAAGTAGGAGACTCGGCAAGGAGATGCAGTGCAAGATGGACCATTTTCTTGAAAGAAAACTTTCTTTGATTGGATAATAAAGTGAAACACACTATTGAGTGTAATAAAGAACTTGAAGTATTATTATTATTGCCATTTAATACCGAATTGAATAATTAATCGAGTGTGTAGCGTTATTTATTTATTATAAAAAAAAATCTTGGGAATTTGACATGCGAATGATGACATCACTACTGTCACTACATAGTATAAAACAAATTCGCTTTCTCTGTCCCTATATCCCTTTGTGTGCTTAGATCTTTAAAACTACGCAACGGATTTTGATGGGGTTTTTTTTTTAATAGATAGAATTATTCAAGAGGCAAGTTAATATGTATAATATATTAAAGTTTTGTGTTAATTGGTTGAAATATGACGATTACTGTTGAGAAGGTCGGAAAAAATCAGGCCGTCCGGGAGCTTTTAAACAAAACGCTGCCTAATCCCTTTGAGATGTAACACAACAATGTATTGGTGGAATATTCCTCTTTTATTGATCTACAATAAAGTCAGCGATGGCATATGTCTTATCTTTTAAGGATAGCTTACTATACCTATTCTAAGTTTTAAAAAAATGGTAACATACAATGCGGTAATTGGAAAGCTATTTAGAGGGATACAATATTAATCTTTATCGACTTTATGTTAGTAAATATGTTAGTCACCTTAAGCATTTCAGGCACATTATGATTAGCCTGTACATCATATAATTTAAATGAATATCTTAGGAAAAATAACGCGCGTGATAATAAATTCGTGCGCTGGTTACGTTACGACTCGTTAACAATTTTGGACTTGGGTACTAAGGGACAGGTTTCCCGAAGCGAAGCGAGGGCGGGTTTACTAATTAACATTAAAAGCATTAAAAGCTATTCAAGAGCAAGTTGAATCGATAGTCAAATCTCGTTCAAATGTTTTTTGGGGGTATGTAAAACAGCCGATTTGATCATTTTTGTCGGTCGTCTAGGTTCTTTCCTCTGACGTTTTGATAACCTGACTATCTGACACGGAGGATAACGGTACTCGTCATGACTGCACATTCTGTCCATCGCTCGTCACTCGCTCTTACTTTCTTACACAATATCAATACAAAATATCAAAAAACAGTTTCAAATCGAAAGTAGCCACCAAAATAGTATTAGGCGAACCAATGTTTACAGGCATGTGTCATACTGTCGTCGTAGACCCGACCAATCCTGACTATTTCTTATTTTCCAAGCTATCAAAGAGCCTATTGTGGAAATTGCGTGTCTTAATAATTATGTTATTTGAAAAATTAGGATCTGCATTATGTTAGCGCAGAGTTAATGCGCAGCAAAACGAACTTCTAAAAGTTTATAAAGGAAATTCACTCTTATTTAAATGATAATAATATTAAAAGTATTTTTAATACGATTGAAAAAGAAAGAAAGAAGATTTTTGCCGACACTTTTCTCACTCTTCAGATGTACTCCAGAACCATAATTATTAATTTTTATCTAACCGTCGTCTAAGCATTCATTATCATCATCATCATCATCACAACCCACAACTGTCCCACTGCTGTACAGGGGGTCTCCTCTCACAAGTGAGGGGCACAGGCCATAGTCCACCACGCTGGCCAAGTGAGGATTGGCGGACTTCGCACACTTTTAAGACCATTATGGAGAACTCTCAAGTATGCAGGTTTCCTCACGATGTTTCCTTCACCGCAACAAGTGATAAATAAATTTTAATACGCACATAATTTTTGAAAATTAGAGGTGCTGTGCTTGGATTTGAAACCGGGACCCCGTTCGGGAGTCCCACGTTCGTGTTACCACTCGGCTATCACTGCTGTAAGGTTTTAACAGCTTAATTATTTTAAATTAATTTCCGAAATTTAAGCTCAAAAATAACGTATTAAAAAATATCGTAGATCTGACATAACGTACGTCTGTAGGTCCGTAGGTCTGACTGATCTGGGGTCTCGAACTTTAATGAGAGAAGGTAAAAACTCGCTAGTGAAAGCCTCGGTCTTATTTTATTTTAAACTCACTTGTAATGATCTGTTATAATTAAATAATTTTGGCTCATATTTGGCCAACGCACCAAGGCCGGTTAACAATAATGACGCGTCTGACTGTTGTATGAAGCGTTTGTTGCTTGATTTATCTTACAGTAGGATCTTCAGTGCCCATTTAAGATGAGCTAACAAAAGAAAGCCTTCTATGATAAGTACTTATGTTTTGTTAAGTTACGATGGCGTTAAGCAAGTACGGCAATATTCAAGCTACCTACGGAATTGCGAAATATTTGGGGTTAACATTATCACTTGCTTCGGTGGAGGAAAACATCGTGAGGAAACCTACACACCCGAGTTCTCAATAATGTTCTCATAGGGGAGGGTAGTCTACCAATCCGACCTTAAGTAGTATCCGTAAGTGTCAGATACTTTCCATGGGCCAAAACTTTTGTCAGACGCTTTAAAGCTCGTGGTGAGTGGAGCTTTAAAGCGTCTGACAAAAGTTTTGGCCCATGGAAAGTGTCTGATACTTATGGATACTACTTAAGGTCGGATTGGTAGACTACCCTCCCCTATTTTTCCCACTACCCCCCATAACCCGTTGATCCACTACTTACGGGACAACCTGTATATAGATTTTACAGTTTCACATAATTATTTGTACCTACACAGTACCTACACTAAACGAAGCTACAAAAAAGCGTTTACATTTACTTACTTAAAACGGTGTTATCCCTTTTGGATTAGGTACTTGAAATCTCCCCACGAATTTTTATTGACATTACTTCCGTTTATTACTTACCAAACTTTAAGGGGCATTTGATGATTATGAAATAAAATGTTAAAGTTATAACCTTAAAGGTTTTAATTCAGTTTCAGTCCCTATTCTTAAGATAGCCTCAACAAAGCTTCGTAATTAACAAAAGAAGGTAAAATGAATACATTCAATTGGCCTAATAATTGGGCTAATAATGTATAATGTAGTAAATAAAAGGTAATTTGAATTGGTTTGAGTATGATGGCGACGCTTCGACGGCAGCTGCGGTCGGCGGTCACCATGACGACACCGGCTCCGCAAGCCGCCGACTGAACAGCCAAGTCGGGGGTGCGATCAATTGCGAGCTCAGGAAACCCACCGCGCACTCCTTCCGCGCACCTAGCTCGGGAATATTCAAATATTTTTGTCATGTTTAGATTTTGCTGCTACGTAATTGATATTCGTAACAAAGCAATGTTTCTTTTTGTTAAAAATATATGCCTTCTCTATTAACATGTAAATAATTATGTCGTTTAAAATTTATATGCTATAGATTTATAGTGATAAATTTGTTTTTAATTTTCTTTCGCTATATTGTTTTCATTTTTTATTCGGTTGACTGAAAAATATTGTTATACACACTTAATTTTATTACAAATGAAATACGATAAGGAACATATTCTTAATCATGTTATAGAGAATTCATGTATCCAATATCTCTGTAACCTTCTAGTGAAGTCAGGGGTATATATTTTCTTTAAGAATAGGTACTTTATAACAGGTATTGTTGTTAAGAACTCTTCTTAACAACAATTCCTGTATCTAGCAATACACAATGTACTGTTTATAATAAACAGCATCGCTTATTTAAACTACAAACAAGCATAAGCTGATTTTGATTTACGAGTTGTACCTACGTATTTATGTATTTAGCTGGAGATGCTATTCAGTAAGCACGGAAGGTTCTGACTTCTTAGTCTTCGTTCTATACCTAGTTAGTAGTAAACAAAGATAGTTACCCGTTTCCTGAAGCGAAGCGAGTCCGCGTTACAAGTGTAAACATTCAATTATACGCGAGCTTTGCATATTATTTTCGGTATGATTTAGCTGAGGAAAGACAAAGCTAGTAATATAGATTAATATTAATTAATTATTGATATGTTTAATTAGAGAAAATTAAATTAATCAATATTTTAATGAAATTGAGCGAATAGTGCTTTCTTTATTCGATTCGTAATAGATAATCATAGCCTAGATATTATTTAATTGTCACAATAACAACGATTTGTATCATATTGTGCGGACGAAAATGGTTATTACTTGATCGGGAAGAAACGTGACCTTGACCCCAGAGCAATAGGCCTAACCTGCCCCAAAAGACTTGAGCTAAAAGTTAACGGTCGATATTGAAGGATCCAGTTCGCGCACGCGCTCCACACGTCAACTCTACTCCCCACCCCAATCGATCCGGCGTGCCGCCCACGTGATGCAACGCTCTTGCGAGGATTCTTAGCGAAAATGTATTATTTTATAACACCTTTTGCGCTTACTTGATCATTCAGGAGTCTTGTAAACAAGCGATGATAGTGGAAGCCTTGTATGGTTAACCTTGGATGGATTAACTTGGTGTCACCATGATACTTTCCATGCACTTCAGATGTAGACAAGACATCTGCCAATTTCAAATAGGAATAGTTCTGTATAAACTTGGATACAAA